>OY282586.1:16260267-17498392 GCA_958298965.1 Chrysolina haemoptera | reverse complement strand
CATGATGCACAATGTAGCTGAGAACTCCGCTCCACTGTGACTTTGACCCAGAAGGTACAAGTAATTAATACATTGCTCTGCATTAATTATAACCCGTTCATTCTTTGCATACGACAATTGAGTGCGTGATTCTTGTTCGCAAAGATGTTCATTGTGATCCCCCCTTCTTTGTAATTGAACCGTAGAATACTGAATCAATTAATTAAGAGATATCGTATGACAACTGTGTCTGACACAGAATCAAAATGTTCAAATTGGTGACTGTTCAGTATCTGTACTTTTTTGGTCCCTTTTATGTTAATATCCACGCGCGGGTTATACCTGTGTGCATTTCCTCAATGTTTATTTATTTACGTAATATCTGTATATTCAATTGTATTTGTATTAGAGATCTCAATAAATATTCATTCATTCATTCATTCATTTAATTCATATTTGATCGGTTATCTATGATATCTATAATTTGTAGCACTTTGATTGGTATAAATGTTTAACGAGATATAAGAATTTAAATATTTGTTTCTATGGATTGGGGATCAGAATATGGTTGAAAGGTATATACATATTCATAAAAATATATATGATTACCAATTTTTTAATCAAAATAGCCATTTTCACCAAGCTCAATAATCGAGTTATAATATTGATGGCAATACAGTTGAGAAAAATAATGTAATTGACTGGAGCATTCTATACTGACTCCATATGGAGGTAACACTTCATATCGGCTAAATCTTGATTTTATATTGGGACAATTTACATAAATTGTGAATGTAAAAATGATATTTATATATTATATTTATATTATATTGATAAAATATAATATGTTCACCCTGTTCTGAATGTAGATAGTCACTCATAATGAATTGAATAAAATTAAAATAAACATAATAAAATTAAATATATAATTTTTCAGTCCTTGTAATTTGTGTCATGAATAAATGCAGTTATTATTATTACATCTATTCTATTGGGTCAATATTGATTGAATAATGTCTAACAATATTGTTTCCAACATGTGTAGAAATAATTTTGTGACACCAATTCTAGACATAAAAATAGTTAGTTATTATACAAGGGAAAATAGTATTAGATTTTAGCTCGAGGTTGTGTTGTCACCCAACGCGAAGTGGAGGGAGACAAAAAATCGAGAGCTAAAATCTATTATTTTTTCCGTGTATAATACACTACTTTTTCTGTGACGGCAAAAACGACGATTTAATAGTGAAGAAATCAAATGTCTACGGATGAAGACAATTCGGTTCGCGAGATCTTTCACATTTTCTCTTGTAAACAACCATTTCATTTACATATACAATCACGGTTCATAACCGCATCGATAGGATTGCGGCTCACTGCGCCATATCTACGTGGTTCAAAGCGACAGCTAGGTATCTTTTATCATTTTGACAGCTTTCTTCGAACTAAGGAATGAAGGCATTGAAGGCCGGTTAGGTTAGTAGTGTGCAGGTTGAGTGACGAAGGTAGGAGGTTGGGTTAGAGCCCCGAGCTGAACAACGGATGCGTGCGAGATCAGCTTTTGCAATAGCACATATCTACCTTTACCTATGTACAGGGTGTAACTTAAATGATGTCATTAATTTCAGATGGTGATTCCTTGTCATATTTTATGAAAAAAAGTTCATGTAAACGTGTGTCCTAACTTGTTTCGTTTTCAAGTAACGGGGTGTCAAAAGTTTTATAAAAAATTCGTTTTTCATGAATTACTCAAAAATCTTTGTGCCAATTCTGATTAAACTTCGTGTGTTTGTTAGTAGTAATAAGGGGACTCTTTTCGCGAAATTATATTTCGAATTTTGATTCCAGTGGCGTCGCACTTGATTCTCCGTTACTCGGAAACGAAGCAAGTTAGGACACACGTTTATATGAACATTTTTCTTAAAATGTGACAAGGAATCACAAGGAATGACAAGGAATTAATGACATCATTTAAGATACACCCTGTATATATCCGGAAAAATAATACTCAGTTTTTCCCGGGGAAAAAAGTAATTTCATGAAAAGTCATATTTTAGTACCTGTCGACAGAGATATAATGTCAAACTGTTTTCCCGTCACAGAAAAAACAATATTTTTTAGCCAAGTTTTATACCACATTGTTTAAATAGCATCTCATCAATATGCATCGAATCATACTTCCCATCATATTGATTAGGATTGTTACGAAAACCTCGAGCCAATATTAAAATGACAATATACAACCAATCAGTGGATTTCAAATTTTGAAATTCAGCCAATAGAATCGGAACTACAGTGAAAATATAGTTTGTCGATGTATTTTCATGGTCATAAACCTGCTTAGTTTTTGTTTTACTATCTGTCAAGTGAAAATAATGATTTAAATTATAAACGTCAAATTTATGTGTTTTGACTAGTTATCTTTATCTATCAATATGAGCGATCGTTGGGGACAAATGTCCATTGGTATCATAGATGAGGCCGTGGAAAAGATTATTCCGTTGAATACGGCTAGAAGTAAAGCATCAATTACCAGGTGACACGAATTTTCTTCATTTCAAATCGATATATTGTCGTCCTAAATATAATTCGTGGTATGATTAAAAACCTATTGCAAGAAAATACAACTCGTCCTGTTCAGCTTTGCGATTGCAATTCATTCATATTCCAAAAAATTATCGTTAATAATCATACCACTTATTATATTACCACTGATAATATTGATTCAAATTATGAATGACACTGATGAAATTTGGATATTGGCAAAAAATTCAATGAACCATATTGAAATGATTTGTGATTAGTATTTCTACATATGTCAGCTAGCACCTGAAAAAATATAATGAAGAAGGCTTCTCACAACCTTTTGTCAAAGCAGTCTACCCCATAGCTAATTGAAGCAGAAATAAAACAGTAGAAGTTTCGAGTTATTCGATATGTTTTGGAAATATTTCATAAATATTTCCAGGCAACATTTCTACTTATATATTCAAATGATATTCTACCAATATTATTCTAATAATATTCTAATAATGAATGGTTAGAGGCCTATATTGCTCAGAACATATTTTACCATTTTTATTTTCAAAAAGTATTATTGGATCGATATCGAAAAATATTGATAATAATTCTCGCCAATATAACGTTTCAATATTTTCGTAATATTGTAAAAATATTATGCCATTTTAAGTGTGCTACAGCGATATTGTACTGATGTTTTAGAGCCAATATTGATTCGAGAATATTTCACCCTTTTTTTTTCTTAAATAGTGTATTTGATCATTTTGTCAATATTTTCATTTACCATTTTGTCAAATCTGAATTATCAAATGTGGTATATCATATCCTTCGCAAACATAATAATGAATAATCATTAATATTTCCCAGCTTGATAAGTCGAATCGAACAAAAATCTGCTACAAAATAAAAACTGATTGAACCCAATGGTCAGAATTCTTTTGGAATATCGTTTTAGAAATGATAGTCGTTGCCAGCCGATGTTTCACCCTTTCAACTCTCAATGGCAAAAACCTGCCTGGAAACAATCACTTACTAGGCTGATACCACGACGGGTATTGAATTATATAAAAAAGTCATTTGTGCAATGTTCCTCATTAAAAAAGATACCTACAATTGCAAGTGCTCTCTGTAACCAAATAGCATAATTTTGTAATGATTCAGACCATACTGATAATCGCTAGGATGTATATTATTTTCAAAAAAATACAAAATCTGTGGATGACTTTGATGTTAACAGTTAACGAAATCTTTAGTTTTGTTCATCTCAATGCTGCACACAGTAGCGATGCACTATTTTTCCTGAATACGGTTGAGATTTGGTTCATTGGAGTTTAAAATATCATCTTCAGACATAAAGGTACTCATAGTCTTTATACCAGGAACATAAATCGTTTTCATTATTTCCAATAGATAAGTACCCACATTTTATATCCGATGTGAAAATTACCATCATCGGATTTTTTATACTTATAATTTTCTATTATCACGATTACACATCTTGACATTGACCTCCCCAAAAGTTAGCTGTTTCAATAGTTGAAGGAAACCTCTGTTGAATATTGATTAGATTTGCTTCAATAAATTGTAAACCTATGGTTGCATGGGATTCAAAGAAGGACGATACTCTTTTATGGTTGATAGTGAAATCCAATCATTCTATGAAATGAACCCCTCCACAATGAGACATTTTCATGTATAAATAATGAGTTGACCAACTAAGAGATATCACTTGTTAGTTATTCTCCAAACAAAAACCAAAATGTTCAAGCTGGTGAGTTACCTATATACTCTCATTTTCATTTATTAGTTATTCATGATGATAAACTAATTCCCACTCGATATTGTTTTGAAAAATTAATTTCATTCAAGTTCTTATTTTGTTTGTTTCTCTAAAAATCCTTTTATTGATAAGAATGTTATTTTCAATAATTATTTCAGGATTTTAGTAATACAAATGAAATTTTTACTTATAATAATACCACTAGAGTTTCAGTTATTATTGAAAATTTTTTCGAGAACACGAATTTTCAAAACAATATTTGTGTTCGATAAAAAATTCTGTTTTCGAAGCTAGAGTAATCGGTGAGAAATATTCATACTGAAATATTATTGAAAAAACACTAGGATAATGACGGTTTTCGATGGTTTTCAAATTTAAATAGTAGTAGGTTTTGTATGTTATTTCAAATATTTCAAATATTTTTCTTCAGTTAATATCTGAGTAGCTATAAGTATTCAGATATCATTATTGGTCGTTTAATTTCTGAATCTGTTCTGAATTTCTATTCTAAATATTCTAAATTTGTATTGTATAAAATTAAAGAATGTGGCTTGTTACTGCGAAATAATTTTGGACCAAGACTCCAGTTGAGATTACGCTAATAATCCAGTACGATAGGGTTTTGAGACAAGAATCGATTGTAGCACCACCAAACTTGTTATACTAGTAGTTGGAACCATGATGAACACGAAAAAAAAATTGTTCACCAAAATTCCAGGGGTGGAACATTTTTTTTTCTTTTAAAAATATATAAAATGATTTTTGATGTAATCTTGGAAAGTATATGATTTATCGGCAAAACAACTGAACAGAATGAAAAACACTTCAATTTTACACAAAAATTATTCATTGTAATTTCTAATGAAATGCGCTCGTTTTCTCAGAAAACCTGATTGAACGCCGACACCAAATTTCCGTTTCACCCTTACCGCAGCTACAAGTTCTCGTGGAGCCGAATATTTGATTGGTCATAACTCTGTTATAAATGATCGGATAAGGAAAAGGAAAAGTTCGTATCGTTTCTGAAGACTCCTACCTCTTCAGGCAAGTATAATATGCGAGTATTTGAGTACATAAAATGTGTTTGTCGCACTTCACGGAGATGTTTCGGATGATCCGAAAATCATGAATAATTTAGTGAATATGGAATTATTATACTGAAGCAGCAACCCATACCCAGGTCCCACTTAAACATGCCAAAAAAAAAAGTGTCTTGTCTAAATGTTGCAAATAATCGCTTATTCATATCCTGCATATATATATTCAATAAATTGTGAAGTGCAAACGTCAAGCTTGAAATCACATACTTCATTTTTTATGTAGGATGTGTATGAGCGATTAATTTCAACATTTACTGCAGAAATTACCGGGATTATGGGTGAGTTGAAAACTGAGGCAGGAGTAAAACCCAGTTTTTTCTTTGGAATGTATAAGTGAGACTTGTCTCACTAGTCTTAAATCGTTGCATATGGTCCAAAGAGGTTACTGATTCCTGCTTCAGTATAATTATTTCATATCGACTAAAATATCCATGACTTTCGGATCCTCCGTAAATATCGTAGAAGGGTTATGTGAAGTGGGACAAAACACATTTCAGCTACTGAGATACTCACATGTTATATTTGCATGAGGAAGTAGAAGTTTTCAGGAACGATATGCACTTTTTCTTTTCCTTCTACTATAATTTTTAGCAAAGTTATGGAAAATCTAATTTTCTCAACTTGCAGTGGCGGATTAGCGCAAGCATGAAATGTGATGTCGGCGTTAAACCACGTTTTCATAGAAAATGAGCGTATTTCATAAGGTATTACTGAAAATCATTCTTGTGGAGAATTGAATTATCTCTCAACCTATTAAACTCGTTTTTTGATAAATCTTATATTTTCTGATATAACAACAAAGAAAAATAAATTTTTTTAATGAAAAATTTTTTAGGTTCCACCCCTGATTTTTGGTAAACAATTTTTTTTTTATAATAATACATGATGTGGAGATGTCATGTGTCGAGTTTCAGAGTGCTATAATTCATTCTTCACTTTTTGCTCGAGGCTGTCTGTCGTTACAGGATTATAAATAAAATACAAAATACCGACTACATAACATAGTTAGGTTAAGAGGCATCACCAGCGTGTCATCACAAAAGACAAATTTTATCATTGCGCCGCACATCTTAGGTGTGAGGGGATATATTTTTCAAGAGTGGTAGTGGAGATAACGAAGCACCTGTCCGTAACAAAACTGTGTGGCTGGGAGCGCCAATAAGGTAGATAGCTCCTAATCGTAGTTTCTGTTTTGCGTAAAAACTAATGATCTTATAAACAATGTTTTTCCTCTGGTTCTATAATCTCCTCAAGAATGCGAGAATCTACCTACTATTTGTCAAATCATAAAAAAATGTTTTTCTTCATAATCATCAAAATCGAAAATCAGTTGAATTCGCGCATTTTTACAAAAAAAATGAATCATTTGTACCAACAAAATTTTCGAAAAAAACTAAAACTGAACGCTCAAAACCGAAAGTTATTGTTTGCTCTTAAATGAAATATAATGAACCTAATTATTCATATAATGTAATAAAAAATAAGTAGTAATAAGTAGTAGTAATAATTAAGATAGTAGATTAATTTCTCAGTTTTTTACAAATTGATTTTACTTAAGTTGGTAGAAATATATTTTCTTACAAGGAATACAAAGTACTATTTTTTAGTGGCAATGAAATTGAAATGACCTAATCTGAAGTTAAACGTGTAATTTCATACTCCTTACCCCAAGGAGGGAAAAAATTTCCATACATTTTTTCAGTTGCTATGGTAACAATAAAAAATACAGGCTTTCAATGGGTCAAACAAGATATTTCTTGAATTTCCATTCAAAATTATTCAAGGAATTTGTTCATTTGACAGTCAAAATTTGGCAACAAAGAGCAGATTTCACAAAAATATTGTGAACATCAATTACTTTTAAGCGGCTAGATATTACTTTCAAAAATCAAAATAAAACAAGGACTCAACATTCTAGAACCAACGAATTTTGTCGAAAAATTTTCAAGATATAGATACTAATTCCACTACTTGAGTATGAACAAATTGTTAATAAAATGTGCCAATTCTCTTTTCGAATATCGTACAATATAGCAATACAACAATTCAGAAATGTTTTTTTCAGTGTATTTTCGTCGCCATCTTCGCCTTCTCAGTGGCTTCCCCAGCCCCCGAAGCCAAAGCTGATCCGAAATCATCTGCCGACCCCAGCCTGATTGCTGCTGCTTATACTGCTCCTCTCGTTGCTGCTCCTGTTGCCTATGCGTCTGCCTATTCTGCTCCTTTGGCTTATTCTAGTTACGTGGCGGCTCCTGCTGTATATTCTTCCGGATACACTGCCTACTCACCCTATACAGGATCTTACGTATTGGTGTGAGATGTTTCGTGGGATTCGAAATGTTGGAATATTTGAATAAACATGTTGTATAAATGTAATGTTTTTCAATCTGCAACTTCATAATTTACGAAAAAACTCTAGCGCTTAAAGAACATCGTAAGAAACAAAGGAATGAAGTAGGATTAGTGTTATTTATCAAATGGAGGCGATCATCCATGACACACAGTAGAGGTGAGATGAAACTAGGTAGTGAAAAAACTTACAGTCGAACTGCCTTGTGGACCTTTTTCTCAAACAAAACTTCTTTCAATTTAACAATTCTTTGTATGTTCAAAAATCAGGTCTAGCTATGGGCTCCAATCTTAGTCCTTTGCTGGCTGAAGTCTACCATTCAACACATTCTCGTTTCTCAAAAATGTTATTCTGGCACCGTTATGTAGATGACATAGTAGCACTTTTTAAAGGTTCTTTGGACGACCTTGATAATTTCTTAATTCTTTTAAACTCCTCCAATCCTAGAATCCAGTTTACGATGGAAAAATAATCTGACAATAAATTACCCTTTCTTGCTTTAATGATCAGACACCCTAGAATATGAAAATCTCACCAACACTGATAATATCATACCGTTTCACTCTAACCACCCATAAAATCACAAATTTGCATCTTTTCATTCACTGTTTCACCGTCTGTTTACTATCCCACTGATTTCAATTTTTCAAAAGAACTGAACATCATTGAACGAATTACTTTTAACAATGGTTTTCCAATATCAATCAATAGAATATATTACCGATACGTTAACAAATTTTCATAGATAAACTCAAACAATTTCACAAAACGAATATTTTCCTCCAACTTATTTTGGACATATATCTTTGATATAAAAAAAATACGTTACTTAATAAACTTAACACCAATAGTAATACAAATATCTGAATTTCTTTTAAATCTAATAATTTTAAAATCTTCTTAATAAATTCAAAATGCAAAGTTCCTATGTTGGACAAGTCGGGTGTTAATAAATTAATTTGTTCTAATCCTGAATGTAATGTTTGTAATGTTGGCCAAACAGGTTGCAAATTTAAAATTCGACTAGCAGAACACGTCAGATTGATAGGTTTAAATTCTGAAAAAAAAAACAGATTAATTCGAATTCAGGTTTTCCTAATCATATTATTAATGAGAAACATAACTTTGTTCCCAAATCAGATTTGAAAATTTTACATGTTTGTGATGAAGGGAAAAGGTTCAATCTACTTGAGACACTCGAATTAAATTAGGCAATTGAAAATTCAGACAATCAATGTATCAAAGAACAAACAAATTTTGAATAAATAAATTTCTCCTTACCTAATCTTACGTTAAAATCGTTCAGCAGTTAAGGTTACACAATTTTCTATGTTGATATCAAGTTTTTCAATTTTCTTTACCACGGGACGACTGCTCTCTCGCCTTTAATCGTGACGTCTCACATGACCGATGTCAACCTTCAAATTTCATCTCTAACTTCATGACAAAATTCATAACCTCTCAACTTCTTGTTTTGTTTAATATCGAAATTCGAATACCTGCCTGGTCACAACTTTTTAATGGTTATTTAACGAACAAGTGTATTAATAAGGGCGATTAACAATCGAGATAATTAATGTTTGAGATTATTAATAGCCATTTTAATTCACGAGTTTGTTACAAAACTTTTCCGTCGACAATAGTTTTCGAAAATAGAGATATCTCACTTTCAATGTTTATTTATCTAACGTTACGATAAAAAACAACCACTATTTCCTATTTATATTAACTCTACTCAAAGATAGTTTAATTTTTCTTAGTGGTAGTTTTGTATAATTTTTTATTATTTATTTTCAAATTGAAATAAAAAAAAAAAAATTTAGCCTCGATGGGTTTTGAACTCTCGACCTTGGTGTTGCATGACAGGTGAACTTTACCGTTACGCCACGGGACCATATATGGTTTTGAGTGACAACTGGTGTAATGAACATTTTCTGAAATTTTATTTGAAAATTGACAAATAAATAATGACAGATAGTACTAACCAATATAAAATGTATAAGAGCAATGTATGTTGGGTTGCATATAAACAAATCGTTGATTAATAGAAAATCATTCTTTAACAGGGGTCATTAATCAACGATTTTGAGTGCGTTAAAATGCATCATAAATGAACGGTCGACGGAAAATACTATTTTTATGCAACCTGATTACTCTCATCATTGTTTATTGATTGTCTCAAGATCGTCAAGCCCTGAATTTGGCTTAACATTTATTTGATTAAATGCTATTTTTTAATAATTGTTTTACTTGTATGTCTGGAGTGTTTTCTACAGAGACTGGCTTTGAGAATGAAATACTATATCAGAATTCCTGTAGATGGCGTCCAAATAACAACTTTCAATTAGCTATTTTATTCTCACTGCCTAAGAATATCTTTGGGTTAATTCACCAACAAACGTACCACGACCCTTGCCTCCGCAATAAGAGTTAGACCTCCGCATTGTTTATATGAGGTTTAAGTGAAAAACCCCTTAAAAAGGGAACAAAACCTTATAACACATCACTTTTGATCCCATCTATGTTTTCCATTATTTATCTGATGATAGAATAATATTCTCACATATGGGTGGTCTGAATATTGAGTAAATTTGCACATAGAAGGGGACAATCGCAAGAAATGACCGAAAGTGGATTGTGTATGCGAAAAGTAAAGAAAATTAACAGTGCCATCTGCTGGGGAGGAAACGAGAAAGAAGAAAATAATTGATATTTGTAAAAGGATCAGAAAATGTTCTAAGGAAACTGCTATTTTCAATACATTCAAAATTTGATAAGAAATTTTGTATACGAGTATAGAATTACATTCTAAGCAACTCTATCAACTGATATTTTTTGAGATTTTGTCTTACCTTCTTTTTGGTACTTCGCATAATTAGTTTTTTCAAGTTGCCGCCATACCATATTGACCACATGACATGTTTCAAAATTGATTTTCAGCTTGTCGGACATGCACATTCCATTACCAAATTAGTAATACCTTTTTTTTTGTTTGTTACGTACTTTTCCATTACAAATTCATTACAATAGTAAAACTGCTATTACTCAGTTCTATGAAAAAACAGATGACAAAAAAATTCGGAATGATATTTTTCATTCATAAGATTTAACCCCATGAAAGAGTTCTGACATTGAAATAAGGGTCGTTAATTTCACCTCCTTAACTCGTATTTGAAAAAAAATCAAAAACTCCATTTCACCCTCGTTGTTTCATGGTGAATGTATCTTTTTCACAGAGAGGAAAAAAAGAGAATCACTTATTGATTCAACAAATCATAGCGTATCATAAACATTGAAAGACTTTTTTTTTCGTTACATATTAAAAAGGTTTTTCATCAAATTCATGCAAATAAATTTTGTAGAATATTTTTTTCGGTTTGATAATTATTATCCTACCTCTTCTTGAAAAAAAAATTGTTATCTTTCAGTCGTTTTTCACTTACGGACTTCTCTCTGGGTTTCTAACCTACTTTTAACGATGTGATTAGTGAAATTACAGAATTAGTAATCTTCACTACAAAACATTTTAAACATTCTCAACACAGTTTCATAGATGTTCAGTTGATGAGAGGAAATGTATTTCCCACCTGCGAATAAAACACGTTTCAACCAACAAATAGGTCATGTCATACAGTCCAGTCCACCCCAACTACGCAATTCTGAACCTTCCTCAATGTGATACTAATTATCCCTTCGCTTACATAACTTCTTCAGGTGCGACTTGGGCGTTAATAATTCATACATTTCACAAGTAGCAAGTACGAATTAATTACCTTCAACAAGACTGTCTTGAAAAAAGATTAGATTTGATCACTCTGACGCATACTACCTACCTCTGAGATTGCTATTAATGCTATTGAAAGGAAAGGTCGTGATTACGCACTATTAGTCAAGGCCCTTATCTGCAAAACTCGCCATTAGACAAAATCTCAGAAACTGATTTGTTTGTCAATTATCTTTTAAGTTTTACAGAGGAATTCGAAGTTTTTACTCGCTGATACCTGAATACCTCAGTCTCTTCTGCCTGAGTTGAGCGAATTGAGTGCGTACGTGATATTGAAAGAAAATGAAAAGAAAATCGTGAAAACGGTTAGTTTATTTGTTAACACATTCGTGGACAGACCTGCTATAGCCGTCATGAGCGCTACGACTCGCGTGCTGTTGGGAATCTTATATATTTGTTATTTATCACATCACCCCATGTGTTCAGGAGATGGAAATAATGTCAATTTTTGAAAGTAAGATGTTTCTTGAATAAAAACTGTCAAACTCATTTCGACGCAGTTTACTCATTTTTCAACTTACAATTAACATTTTGGCGACCGCGACAGGACATTCGAGTTGAAAAATGGAAAAGAGTTGGACCAGATGTTAATCAATAAGGCTACAAACAAGGAACATCTGTTAGCAGTTTCGAGGCAGTTAGAAGATAAAAGCGATAGATTGTTCAGGGCAGACGAAAATATAAGAGAACCACTAGTATCTACGGACATTGACGACGCATCTTTCGAAGAAGAATACAATAGAGTTGAATTCTACTGAGAAGCACTGATTGAATACAGGTCGAGATGTGAATTTTTCCTTAAGAAACGTATAGAAGAGGATCAATTCAGCTCACGTAGTTGCAGTGAATACAATAGAAAATTTCGTCTTCCGAAAATTGAACTGAGGAAGTTTGACGGAAACGTCAAAAATTGGATTGGTTTTTGGGGACAATTTAAAAAAATCCACGATGATGATAAAATCGATTTGGAGGACAAATTCCAGTACCTGCTACAGTCAACGGAAGAGGGTTCTGCCGCTAGAGAACTGATAGAGAGCTTTCCACCGTCAGGCGCGAACTACAAAATTGCTGTTGACCAGTTGAAGACCAGGTTTGCTAGGGACGAAGTCCTCATAGAAGTATATGTGAGAGAGTTCTTGAGTTTGGTTCTGAAACAGGCCATGAATGATACAGGTATGACACTTTCTCAATTATATGATAAGTTAGAGACTCAATTGAGGGATTTGGAGACACTTGGTGTTACCAAGGAGAAATACGCGGCTATGTTATTTCCCCTCGTCGAGTCTGCGTTACTAGAAGACCTATTAAAACTTTGGGAAAGGCATAGAAACGCGAATAAAAATAAAGAATCGTTCATACAGGCCAAAACTAAGGATGATAATATTCTAGAAACTGATGATTTATCTTTATTGCTAGATTTTTTGAGAAGCGAAGTGGAATCCGAAGAAAGAATAAATTTGGCTCAGGCAAGCTTCCGAAAAGAAAACGTGAAGTATACGTCTCGAAGGAACCAAAGGCAACCAGGCGAAGGTGAGCTTTATACAGCAGCAGCTTTATACTCCGCTAGTTCCAAGGAGGAAGGAACAGAATTTGCATCTTCCAAACTTTCTAACTGAACTAATTTCAATAAATATGTTTCTGCTTCATCTACTTCCTCACATGTTAGCTCACTTACTCTTCTTGAAGACACATCGCTCGCATTCCTAATGAATCTCAACATCCAACTAATCATCCTCATAATTTTAGAGTACTTTGAGAAATAATTGAATTCATTAGTCGATATGGATACCTGGAGTGTCGTCATTGTCTTTCTCTATTCTATATTAACATTCTCTACTGGACAAGTACTATCATAGTGAGGCATGGAACGCCTAGTGCGTATCATCAAAGAACTTTTGCGAAGGAATCTTGGAAGAGCATCAGTTACTTATGAAGAACTTTCAACTTTATTATGCGATTGTGAGACAGTAATCAACGCTCGACCTCTTACATATATTTCATAAGACAACGATGATTTGAGACCTCTAACTCCAGCGTTATTTATGAGTGATATACCAAGCAGTCATGTAGCAGATTTGGATGAAATCGACAGGAATCATCTCATAACTAGACACCGATATACAAAAGATTCGAGATGGTTTTCGACAAAGATTTAAAAGGGAGTACCTAGCAGAGCTGGTCCATTCTGGTCAAGGCAAAACTCGCGATTTGAATGTTGGAGACATTGTGTATATTGGAGCCGACAATGTCAAAAGGATGAATTGGCCGTTAGGTAGAATAGTTGAGACATATCCTGGAAGAGATGACATACACCGTGTGGCCAAAGTCAAGACAAAAACTGGGGAAATTTTACGTCCGTTCCAAAGACTTTACCCATTGGAAGTCACCAGTGAAGAGAGTTGGACGTCATCAGAGGAGAATGGTAATCGGCATGAAGATGAGAGACGAGAAGAGCAAGCTGTTTTAAAAGAAGAGAGAAATCTACGAGGATTCGTAGCTGAATCTAAGAATGAAGAAGAAGTACGAAGAGTAACACGAGCGGGACGTGCAATTGTGGCACCACAACGTTATGGTTTCGATTGAATTTTATATTTTTTTATCTCATCAAGTTTTCTTTACAATATGATAAAATTGTTAAGGGGGATGTTAGCGTTTCGATAGCCTTCGTGGTTCGAATAAATATGGACTTTATACAAAATTCAAATTATTTATTTATTAATCGAGTTGTACTATATAACGACTTCCAAGAGGTCTTGATGATGCTGGTTGGGGGTTCTCATCCAACTTCGCAAAGGGCCCTTTTGGTTTGGACGATTACGGAGTGGTTTGATCTACGGGAATGGTCTTGGACAGTTACGTTACATGCACAAACCTTTCTAAAATGTCAGGCACTAATATATTTAAATGAGCAAGCGGATCAAGCAAGAAGCAATTATTAATAAAGCAATGGCAATTAAGCACTAAAATAACTAGAGAGCACCAAACGGGTGTTATCTCAAAAGCAGAACGAACCGAGCTTCTTTTAGGTTCATTTCATCGTCGATACTTTTTCTAATTAGTTCGCACTTCGCACATTGTTTTTTCCGGTGGCTCCAGAGCCGGAGCCGGACCGGTCACATGACAAAAAGGTCGTTTTAGTACAACTTTTCGAAGCGCGGACAATAACAATAAAAGGTTCAGTCGAACCAGTAAGGCATTCTGAAACAGGGGAGAATGTTGGGAATCTTATATATTTGTTATTTATCACATCACCCCATGTGTTCCGGAGATGGAAATAATGTCAATTTTTGAAAGTAAGATCTTTCTTGAATAAAAACTGTCAATCAGATTAAAACTCATTTCGACGTAATTTACTCATTTTTCAACTTACAATTAACACCTGCTATAGCAGACATTTCATATTGTGCCGAATCGTCCCCAGCAGATCTGAAATGAGTGTTATTCATATGAAAGTCTTTAACTTTTGTCCTAGTAGACAGGGAAAACGGTATTTCGATAGCGCGTGACTTCAAGAACATTCCCAGAGTGATGAAGCGCTAGACGCTTTAAAATGCAGTTATCTTCATGCAGTTCACATGCGAATTCAGTATTGGGGCGACGTGAATATGTTTAAATTGACTGTCTGAAATGTTTTGTTTTTGTCTTAGAGTTTTTTATTCCATAACCAGAGTACTACAGATTATAATACTCTTCTGCTTCTAAAGAAAATGTTTTGGTAATAGGTCTTTTCAGGTGCGTCACAATTTTTTTTGTGGTGTGGGATATAACTGCTATAGCCGCCATCTGGTTTTTGTCAAAAAGTACGATTCAGTAGTTTCATCGGTTCTACCTTAATGGGCAATATATAAAAAACGTTTTAATATCAACTCATATGGGAAATAAAGACCTATTATTATTATCATTATAATATCAGGAATTTATACACGGGGTGAATATATTTAATTATTTCTCTTCACACCTATTCCAGATCTTCGTTGTTATGCAATTCAGGTTTTCGAGTTGAACACTGACCATTTTGTTGATGGTCGATATAGCTGTGATATTATTTAACATCAGGAATAATATAGAAGAGTTCAGAATATTTTAATTAAAGGTTTTGAGAGCATAAAATGTTGTTGAATTTTTTCGATGGTCGATATAGCTCTGATATTATCTAACACCAGCAATAATGTAGAAGAGTTCAGAATATTTTAAGTGAAGGTTTTGAGAGCATAAAAGGTTGTTGAAAGCTCTAGTTAATTTTACGATGTTTTTCTCTGATGGTTTTAGAAGAAGCAAATGAAAATTTCAACTCAAAACGAATGTTTTATACTCAGGTACGAATTTATAATATTCGTCAACCACCATTCGAAATCATCATTCAGAGAGACATTATTAATCATTGATTTGAGATAATCTTTATTGCTGAGACCTCGAGCTGAAGTTATTATCTCTTGAAATTTTTTGTTGTGGAGCTAACCATTCTGAACCGCTGTATAAACTGCAACAGCTACCGTAGTAAACTTGCAATTTGCAAACTCCCGCCTTGCATACATTTTTACTATAAATTTCGTCCAATGAAAGAAATAAATCAAAAAATGACTTCCCTGTCAACAGGAAATGAAATCATTATTGATTCACTGAGATACTAGTATTTCACGGAATGGAGTCAAGATACCTTTTCCATAATTAATTAGTTTTTTGTCTTGTTGAACATTCAAATAAGCGATGAGCGAGATTTAATGAGCGGTGGACTTTGTTTATAATTTATATTTTGATATCGCCAATGACAAAAATTCTCCCACACTCACCTTAGTGGTTGGTTTCCATTTGCTGGCGCGAAGGTAGCTTGGACGACCGTCCTCTTCACGGGAACTCACTTATCCACAAATCAGTTTCTGAGATTTTGTCAAATGGCGAGTTTTGCAGATAAGGGCCTTAACTAATAGTGCTTAATCACGACCTTTCCTTTCAATAGCATTAATAGCAATCTCGGAGGTAGGTAGTATGCGTCAGAGTGATCAAATCTAATCTTTTTTCAAGACAGTCTTGTTGAAGGTAATTAATTCGTACTTGCTACTTGTGAAATGTATGAATTATTAACGCCCAAGTGGCACCTGAAGAAGTTATGTAAGCGAAGGGATTATTAGTATCACATTGAGGAAGGTTCTGAATTGCGTAGTTGGGGTGGACTGGACTGTATGACATGACCTATTTGTTGGTTGAAACGTGTTTTATTCGCAGGTGGGAAATACATTTCCTCTCATCAACTGAACATCTATGAAACTGTGTTGAGAATGTTTAAAATGTTTTGTAGTGAAGATTACTAATTCAGTAATTTCACTAATCACATCGTTAAAAGTAGGTTAGAAACCCAAAGAGATGTTCGTAAGTGAAAAATGACTAATAGATAACAATTTTTTTTTTCAAGAAGAGGTAGGATAATAATTATCAAACCGAAAAAAATATTCTACAGAATTTATTTGCATAAATTTGATGAAAATCCTTTTTAATATGTAACAAAAAAAAAGTCTTTCAATGTTTATGATACGCTATGATTTGTTGAATTTTTGTGAAAAAGAGACATTCACCATGAAACAACGAGGGTGAAGTGGAGTTTTTGATTTTTTTTTCAAATACGAGTTAAGGAGGTGAAATTAACGACCCTTATTTTAATGTCAGAACTCTTTCATGGGGTTGAATTTTATGGATGAAAAATATCATTACGAATTTTTTTGTCATCTATTTTTTCATAGAACTGAGTAATAGCAGTTCTACTATCAGTAATGAATTTGTAACGGAGAAGTACGTAACAAACAAAAAAAGGTATTACTAATTTGGTAATGGAATGTCCACGTCCTACAAGCTGAAAATCAATTTTGAAACATGTCATGTGGTCAATATGGTATGCGGCCACTTGAAAAAAATAGTTATGCGAAGTACCAAAAAGAAGGTAAGGCAAAATCTCGAAAAATATCAGTTGATAGAGTTGCTTAGAATGTAATTCTATACTCGCTTACAAAGTTTCTTATCAAATTTTGAATTTATTGAAAATAGCATTTTCCTTAGAACATTTTCTGATCCTTTTACAAATATCAATTTTTCTTTCTCGTTTTCTCCCCAGCAGATTTTCTTTACTTTTCGCATATACAATCCACTTTCGGTAATTTCTTGCGATTGTCCCCTTCTATGTGCAAATTTACTCAATATTCTGACCACCCATATGTGAGAATATTATTCTATCATCAGATAAAGAATGGAAAACATAGATGGGATCAAAAGTGATATGTAATAGTTATTCAGTCTCAAAAGAGAATCGACAAATTCTGTGATGATCCAGGGACCCTATTCTCAAATGTCGAATACCTTATGTCGCATGCGTCAAAATATTTCTATCACTTTTCTCGACCAAGCATTGAAATGAGATAGAGATATTTTGTCGCATGCGACATAGAGTAGTCGACATTTGAGAATCGGGCCCCAGAAGAAAATATATTTCCAGTTCCAGTTTAAACACAGTTGAATATTACGTTTATGTAACAACTGATACAAAGTTAGTTGAATACGGCTTAATTGGTTTGGAATATTTATGCGAAACACATTCATTGGTGCAGTTGATTGGAACCTATCAGTCAAGAGATGAATATTATTTGACTCTGTTAACGAGTTCTCCGAAGTCGTAAATAGACCAAAATAAACATGCTAGTGCGTATACATGGCGTATGGCGTAAGCAATTCATAAATAGCGCTCATTATTTTACTTCTCAGGTAATTAATTTTTTTTAAACAGATTATTCATGGTGGATCTCTTTGGCTGATACCTTTGGAAGGACTGTTGAAGAAAAACAAAAAACAAAAGGAATGTTGCTGATGAATGGAACGGATAATTTGGACGAAGTAGAAATATTCTTCTCTCCACAAATTCTCACAAAGTATTGAGAGAAAGCAGCTGCTTCTGATTATTGAATATAATCTTTTGCGCAACATTTCTAAAAAAGGACATTGTTGCAAGTGCTAATTGTACTCAAGCATGTATGAATGCCTTTGATCATTCCCACGGAATAAACGATAAAATTCAATGCTTGATTACTAGTCCAGTTCCCAGAGACCAAAAAAGGGGTTCATCTTACAAAAGGTGGGGTAGCAGATTTTATTTTTTTAATTCGTTTTAATGAGTATAAAGAGTAAAATATAAAAAATGTAACTAAATCTGGGCTCGACACAACTTTTGGAAGCCGGAAAACCTCGAAGTTTTCGGACATTTTTCGTTTTTTTCACAATATATCGAAAAGAATGGTTTTAGCCCTATACAAAGTTGTAGAGCATTAAATTCCCTACAAATTTCATACATAACTTTTTCTTCTATGACCAATAGGGAGTGAGCTACAGCATCTCAAAGATGAACCATTTTTCAATACAATGTGAGAAAAAGCACTTCAACCTATTCGCCGAGCTTTCGCATTGTTTTAAAGCTTCATCAGGGCCTAAAGTCAATATAGTGAAACAAAACTATAGTGCTCTCAAAATTAATCACCAATTAAAGGAATAAAGGAGACAAGAGAGTGAGAAAACATGTGTATGGAAAAAACTTGTATTAAACAAGTGAAGTATTTCATTACAATGAAAATATTGAAAAATTTACCAATTAAAAGAGAAGTAAATCTTTCACTTCACTTTCTTCTTGGGCGTTTCGACGGTCCTGGTTCCTCACGAACAGGTGCCATGATGGGTGGGTCCTCGTGTACCTCATCCATGGTTGATGAGGTGAATGTATCTTCCTTTTCGTCACCATCTGTGTCCAGTTCGGAGGAGTACAGTGGGACATTGTCGCAGTCGCAGTCTCGCAGATGCTGGAGCATTTCAACCCGGCTTTGACGCTCGAGCAGGCTCGCCGACATCCAGATCTGCAAGTCCACGAGACACTTTCAAGGAGGCTTTTGGGTGCTGGGTGTTTCGTTGCATGCTGTGGAATCAGGCCCTGTAGACTGCTGGTCCACCCATAATGTTTGGGGTTCAAGTGTGTGGCACCCAGTCAAACTTGAATTTGGTAAAACGATCTTAGTGAGTGTAGAGCAGCAGCATCAGAAGTGGGTGGCAACCGAGCAAGATTAACTTTACCTGCAGTCACGTACGTTTTAAAAAGATCGTATCGCATGTCGTCCAAGTCCACTGAACGTCTCCTGTTGGTACAATGCTTTGAACACAAGCATCACAATAATCGCTACATTTGAGCTCTGCTCATTCAAGAACACATCCAACGCATTCTTCATTTCCCCGGAAGATTTTTCCAGAACACTGCACAGCTTTACTTTTCCATGGCCAAATATGGCAGATGTAGCGTCACACCCGCTGAAAGCATGGCCAATATGAGTCTGTCAGCATCCTCATGTGCCTGACTGACTTGAATTCCACAATCCTCTAACTCTGTTTTGAGTAGCTCAATTAACCTGATCTTGTTCGACAGAAACTTGTTTTGATCAACTGCGTTGATTGTGGTTTTGTCAAAGATCACATCAGGAGAAGTGTGGATCTGTGTCCGGCGTAATCTTTCAGCGCTCTTTGTGCCAGACGCTGCGGGGTACCCATCAAAAATAACTGCTACCTCGGATCGCCTTGATCGGGCGGATCACGTGAACTCATTGTAACAAAGATCCACAAGGAAACACTTAGATGTATTCAAAAGGATGACTCGAACTAAACTGGAGGACGTTTCACAATACGTAGTATGCGATGAACAGATGGCCGAGTAACGGGATCCCTGCCAGCCGGTGGGAGAGGCTGGCGTCTCTTACCACTCTACACTCATCACATCGCCCTACACACTGTTTGGAGAACCTTATCGGACCACAATATAATTCGAAAATACAACCAAAGAATGCATGGGCCGCAATAACTCACACAAAAGAAGGCGTTACTTGGCTCTTTTACCATTTTGAGAAAAATGGTCCATATTTGAGATGCTGTAGCTCGCTCCCTATTGGTTGTAGAAGAAAAAGTTATTCAAAAAATTTGTAGGGAATTTAATGCTCTACAACTTTGTTTTTTCGCTAAAACCACTCCTTTTCGACATATTGCAAAAAACCGAAAAATGTCAGAAAACTTCGAGGTTTTTTGGCTACCAAAAGTTGTGCCGAGCCCAGATTCAGTCACATTTTTTATACTGAACTCTTTATACTCATTAAAACGAAATAAAAAAATAAAATCTTCTACCCCACCTTTTGTAAGATGAAATCCTCTGGGAACTGGACTAGAGTGTTAGCAGTTGTAATAGTTTCCTCCTTGATGAACATTGCAAAAATATATTATATTGGATATAATTTAATGTTCGTAGGGGGAAGTACTAGTTTTTTGTAAATTTGCCACATATTTTCTATTTTATGGGAATGCGTGTAAAGAAAAGTGTATTTTTTTCTGTGACGGAAAAAAGTTTGACATTTTATCTCTGTTGACAGGTACTAAAATATGACTTTTCATGAAATGACTTTTTTCGGGGGTAATATAACAAAACCTGGTTTATCAGCGAATACATTTTTCAATTTCAACAATAGTTATTTATTGTATAAGTGTTTTAGATATCATTTTATTTGCGCAAGAATGTTTAAACGCGAGAGCGAAGCTCGAGCGTCACCTCCTCAAAAATCATTGAAATAACATACAAAAATATCGGGAGGTGTTGAATTATGATGAAACGAAGAACGAAATGTCTATTAATATAAATGTTCATGTTAATATTAATAATAAATAAGTAAAATGTGATTGATATTCAAGATTGTATTTTTCATTATTCCACTAGTGGAATATAAAGTGGTACTTTATACGGTTCATAAGTGTGGATAAAACTTCAATTATAAGGTGATTGTGGATAAAAAAATTTATTGAATTCGGAGATTTATGTTATGAATAAAATCCGAGAGCTTTCAAGCTCGAGGGTTTTATTCTTTGAAATGACCTGCATTAAGTATTTCGAAGAATATTTCAGCTCCTAGAAGCTTATCAACAGGAGAGAGGATAATAAAACTGTTGTCGGCATGTTTGGTATGCCTGGGAATGTTTATCTGATCTGAAGTCAAAAGACTGCTGTGGAGTTACTTCAGTTATCTTGTTGATAAATGAAAATAACAGTTGAGAGATATAATAACTATATATAGATATCCATCGGAGACGATCCATTGCATACAGTGGAGGTGAGATTCAATAGGAAATTGAAAAAACTTACAGTCTAACTCCACCAAATATTTTTGGTATATAGATATAACTACTTTGGATAAAATGACTAGGTTATTGCATATGCCACTAATGTACGATTCTATGTCAACACCCTGTAGAAAATGTATGAATTTTTTTCTACATTCATTATATTGCCAAGTTGTATCATCAATTTGAATATTTTATGTAATGAATTGTCGTCGTATTACTCAATGATGACTTCCGATTAATATTTGAAGCCAAAAACTGTATTTTTCACGGATGCATGAATGTATGAACACTGTGTGAAAATTTAGTTTACGCACAGTTGATGTTTATTTGCACTGTTTTTTTTTACGATAAAAAGTATCACTTTACGCACTGCGAACACTGCCTAAAAGCGTATTTTACGCACTATCGTAGGAAATAGCTATTCATGATACAAGTTCATGAAATAGGACTTTTTTGTATGAGTGTAAAGTTTGTTGAATAAGGCGCAGCAGAGATCTACAAAAACGCGAGTCCAAAAAAGCCGAGTACGAAAGTGTATCATATAAGTCTTTTCTTCGACAGTTGTTATAATTATTGCCAAATTGTATCATTGATTTGAATGTTATATGTTATGAATTGTCATCGTATTATCAAACGAGGAGTTCCGAGTTATGTTTATATTTGTCAACAGTGCGTAAAAGCTTTGTTTACACACTCTCATAGAAAAACTTTTGTATTAATTCCTTTCCTGTAGGTATCACAAGCTCCTTATGAGATCCAAAATGAAACAGCACAATATTATGTATGACTATTTATTCACAATTCGATTTTTTGTAACTCAATAATGAACTTCCGAAATCTATTCACAGAATATATTTCGAAAAAAAGCGGAGTCATGTGTTCGAGTAACCTTACGTGTTGGCATCGTTTTTTGTAATGTAATTCTTTTATTAGTTGTTGCTCAACGCATGACTTCAATTCCTAAAGGTACGTTTTCCTCCTCGGTCGCATGCGACTTGCATAAGCGACGGAGTAGCTGCGACTGGTTCGCGATGACATCGTCAGTGCTTTGTTTATTTGCCTGTTTTCCTACGCGCAGAAGCTAGTCGTATATCATCTCCGAGAGCAGATTTACGAGTAATTTGCTGCAAATTTATAGTGTTTGTGTGTACGTGTGATTGTTTTTTGTAAAAAAGATCTACTATATAGCTGTTGATGAAAAGGCGTGTGGAAGGTGGATTATTTTCAGTGATCTTGAAATGGAAGAATTCGATGCCATACATGATGAACAGCTCGTACAGCTTGTTTCTTCATAAATATCCATTTTGGACTTTTATACATCGGCTACGACCGTCGACAAGAGTTCGCACTGTAGGAAAACACATGTACTTTTTGGCTTGTGCTGGTCAACGGGTCGCAACTACTCGGTCGCTGTCGCCAGTCGCATGCGACCTGAAGGAAAACGTACCTTAATCAACAGAAAAATCACTCAAACTACAAACACTTCGTTGGTATATGGAACAGCGGCATATCCATATGCAGCATCGACTACAGGTACTCCGGCATATCCTACTGGCGCACTATAGGCTACTGGTGCAGCGAACCCTGAAGTGTAGGCAAGTCCTGGTGCAGCAGCAATATATGGAGTATTGGAGTAGTATGAGTAATATTGAGGAATTGGTCCAGGCTTTGGGCTTGGGACTGGGGACGGCGCTGAGAAGACAACTGTCAACATAGCAGAAATGACTAGCACCTGTGAAAATAAAATAAATAAATAAAATGTTTTAATCAATCATTCCAACAATTCCAATGTCAAATTATTCAAAAATATGCGTGGTTGGAACATAAATCCTCATTGACAATGACACATACAAACTTTAATAAGAAATAGGCCTTCGCGAGACTGATCAGTCTTGGTCTTGGTCTCAAAAAATAAATTTAGTCTTGGTTTTGGTGTTGATGTTTCAAGACCAAGACGAGACTGGCTCAGCCTTGGACTTGGTCTTGTTAGTGTTGTCTTGAATCAAAATGCGTCTATAAAATTGAATTATTCATTTCAATTGTCTCAAAAACATTTGAAGATAGGTATAGAATGTTAATAAAATATTTAACCCAAATAGGTGTGCATCAATATAAAATGAAAAATTGTTGCCAAGTTTAGCTGGAAGTGACAACAACGCAGTATCAAAAATATTATTTTTTCATCTTCAATAGTAGGAGATATGGACCACTGCGACCGTACAACAAACACCTATATGTTGTAAACTGTAAAACTACAATACTGAATTTGAAAAATGTATTTTCGATTTTGAGTGAACAAAAATTAAAACCAACCTTATGAAAAATAAATAATTGAAATACAATGCCATAACATTATCCATCAGATTTTTTTTAATATTGAGTAGATTTAAGATTATTTTTCTTTTGAGACCAAGACCAAGACTCTTGGGAGAGAGACTCTTGGGAGAGAGTCTTGGTCTTGGGAGATAGTCCTGGCCTTGGTTTCAAACAAGAAATGGTGGAAGGATATTAGCTTAACGAAATAGTAATGGGAAACAAAAATCTAAAATCTAATATGGGTCAGGAAAAAATTGCTGAGGTATGTCTCAAAAAGCCGGCAACTGAGTGATCCGTTTTTATTAATTTGGATAGTTTTTTATTTTAATTTCATATCCAATAAGTATATTTTGAAATTATATTGAAGCACAAAGCGAATGTGTTTGTCTGTATCTTTGCTAATATACATCATATATGACTTATTCACACAACCTGCGATATACAAGTTGAGGCAATAGTGCGTTAGAGTCCGAAAGCTCTTTTTTAATGGAATTAATGCTATGTGTATAAGCACATTTTTTAAATAATTCTAAAAGAACCTATCTACCTTTCTGATGTTATTGACTATCTGCCGATCAATTGAAAGTTATGATTTTTTGTCGAAATGATTATGACATGGTATTGGATTAAAATAAACCACTCGACTCGACTCCACTCTTTTTGTCCTGTATATTTGGCTGTAATTTTTGCAGTTTTCTAATTTACTTTAGTGTTGAAGTAATTTTCCCTTCCATTATAGAACTCAAGCCGCTGACGCACTATCGCCCCACCCTGTATATGGAAATGGGTAGCATAAAGTTACTTCGAATTTCATTATAAAGTACATACAGTAAAAATTCTCATTGAAAGCGGAAATTGCTAGGTATCATAACGGGAAAATAGAAAATTACTTAGCTTCTTCCTCAGCAAGTTCAAAAACCAAAGGAAGACTAACAAAATACAATGTCTGAAAACAGGAGGGAAAACTTATTTTGACTAGCTTTGGCTATTTTTTCCAAAAACTACTCATTTGTTATTCCGAAAGATTTTAAAATTCTGAGTACATTTGGCAGTAATTTTCGCAGTTGTCTAATTCACTTTAGCGTTCGAATAATTTTCCCTGCTATCATAGACCTCCATCAATCGGACTCTGAAGCACTATTGCCCCACCCTGTATTCAGAAAGTAGAAAGTGAAAATTCTCATTGATGGCGAAAATTGCGAGGTATCATAATGGAAGAAGCGAAAATCAGTTAGCTTCTTCCTCAACAAGTTAAAAAATCAAGAATACACAACATTCAATGTCGGAAAACAAGAAAGAAAAATATTTTTGAATTGTTTTGGCTATATTTTGGAAAAGCTACTCATTTTTTATTAGAAGAGATTTTGATTTTGAAAATGGTATCAAAAAAATATGTGCTGGGTGTTCACGGAAAGCAGTCTTCCCCTTTAACTTTTCTGAATGTGCAGTGTGGAATGAATTTTGGAAGATTTGGTTGGGACCTAAAACTGCATTTTTTGACAAGTAACTCAGCTTCATGCAATTTCCGGTCTCACTGGAAGTGACATACACATTCGATTTTCAAATGAGACACCAGGTATATATATATTTTTTCTCCATTTGGTATCCTGAAAATAGCAATGTGTTACTTGTCACTTTCTGCAACCAAACATTTATTTCACTTAAACATTTTTGGAGAATACTGTTTTCAGTCGAAATGTTTTACTATGAACAAATCAATTCAGGAAATTGTATAACTGACTGGTACATGGCAAAATTGTGCCTATTATTACGATTATGTTGATACCGCCCACTAGTAGGTTTCAAACAAACTTTCGTTGAAAAAACTTGAAAAGATTACCTACTTAAGATCTTCCTTAAAATGAAATGTCATTTGAGATTCAAATGAGATTCAAATGTATTGGGTAACCTGTGACCTACACAACTGATAAGACAAAATAATTGTATTGAAAAAAAAAATATTACTTGTCGCTTCTGCAAAATTAAATTGGAAATCAATTGTGAGCGTTATTGATTAAAACACATGTTATTAATATTATTTATGAAGGAAGATATGCTATTACTTTTTGGATTGTTTCGTTCTGTTATATCAGTTCTGTTGGTCACATGTTACTTGATGGATTTGATTAAACCTTATTTTCATCTCAAAAGGAAAGATCTAACGTAATACTTTCTAGTTTGTTGACGAAAGTTTACCTGAGGCAGTGTGCAGTATCAAATTAATCGTAATGAAATTATATCTGTTTCTGACTCAACTAGCCACTATGCCGTTAAAAAAAAATCGTAACAATAATTCCAAAATTGAATTTTGTATGCATATGCATTTTGATCGAAAACCGTATATGGGCTTGTATTTTTCCCAAAACTTCAGGACTAAAACAATAATTTGCACGTAGGTATCCATAGCCCTCTGGATTGAAAAATTATACAAATTTTTTGTACAAAAATTAACAAGTCATACATATTTGTATTCATACTGGCAAATGGAGACCGAATACGTAAAAATATACCAACTGTTTCATTTAGAAATCGAAAGTTAATATCACTTTCAGTGAAACTGAATATTATGTCTCATATAGAACCTCTAAATTCCATTTCGATTTCTCCAAAAACAAAAGAGATATATGGCCGAGCCATCTTTCCTGAATACCCGGTGTTAATGAATTCAAATGAACAAGTTGAAAACGATGGCTTGATTCCTATTTGCTAAAATCGAACTCACCAATTTAAACATCCTGATTTGTAGTCGTTCTCACAATTACACAATTGATACTGATATCATTCAATTTTTTTTTATATACCTAGGCCATATCCTTGAGGCGAGTATATTTGGGCTGTAATGAAACCTAAATGGAGAGAGACAAATCAAATCGTCATGGAATATGAATATTCGTAGTCCTCACGCTACCTTAAAATAAAGCCATCAAAAAGTAGATATGTTGATTTAATTGATTGCAACACATCCTGCATATTGATATCAATTCGTGTAGCTTAAACTTAAACAAATTAGTATTCTACCACGAAGTCGACTCAATATGAAACAAAATTAATAAAAATGCGTTTTGAGCAATAATACCTCATCAGTGCAGAGCTGTGCTCGCGAGTACTGAGCAGAATAATGTCATTAAAAATGAACTAGGACAACAATAATGTTATACAAGTTGCCAGCTATCCTTTTTTGAATTTCAGAAAAGATATTCTGATAAACAGATCAACAGAAAACAACTAGAGATGAACTACTCAGTGAAATTTATATCTCTTAATTATTTATAACTAATTGATATCCTCATAATCCTGTATTTCCTTTGTCTTTCTACTTGTCAAAACAAAAACCATATTATATATGCTGCTGTTCCAGAAGTATTTATTTAAATTTATCCACAATCACTTTATAATTGAAGTTTTATCCACACTTATGAACCGTATAAAGTACCACTTTATCCACTAGTGGAATAATGAAATTACTTTATTCCACTAGTGGAATAATGAAAAACGATAGCATTATTTCCTCACTCATTGCCATTACCCTCCGTTTTTCTTTCCATTCATTAAATTCGGAAAATACTCTTTCATAATGTTCCCTGGACTTGGCAGGCAATAATTGGCGTGTTGCTTCTTCAGCTTCCTCAAGGATTATATCAGGAACAGAATTATTTTCTTGCATTTTTCACCAACTTCACAAATTTTTACAAATGGAGTCGATAAACAATCAAAAATAAATAGCAACCATTCAACACCTCCCGATAATTTTGTATGTTATTTCAATGATTTTGAGGAGGTGACAGCCGCTGTTAGAGCAAAACGTCAAATCATTTGGTGATGAAAAATTTCCGCGATTCTTATTCTAAATGAATGTGATTGTGAATAAAACGTTGTATTGCATGCGTGTTTTAGATACATTTTATTTGCTTAAGAAATTTAAACGCTCGAGCCATTCTTGCGCAAATAAAATGATATCTAAAACACTTATACAATAAATAACTATTATGATAATTGTGAATTATATGCAGAGTGTAAGATGTTAGATTACACCCAGTTCAACTTAAATACTTCCGGTTTTAAATAAGTGACAGTAACATAAACTACGCATTCGACAGGATTCAATCCTGAATTGAGCTCGAAATTACTGGTGTAATGCCTGTCTGTTAAACGATAAAAATACCTCTAGAAAAAAAAATTGTAAAAAAAGATTTTACTGATAATAATAATAATGATAATTTTCAGATCTCTTTTAATGAAAAAATGTGATTTTACTCATAATAATGATAATAATAATAATATAAGAGAATGGTGATGGATGGAGTCTGTCAACTGGAGTTTAGATCCCCTTCTCTGTATGGTCCGCGACCATGAAAAAGCAGGGATTGGAGCACTTCTTTTCAAGGCAGCAATCCGGGCAGTCGATGACTTGGTTTCGTATTCGACACTGAATGGGCGAACCCAAACTCTGTCACCGAGTTGGAACCCATTCAGCAAAAAGCTCACATCAAAGCTGCGGAGACAGAGGTCCTCCTGCAGCTGCACAAGGATAAGCCAATGCATGGGGTCTTCTTTAAGAACATTGAAGTCCAGGTCAAGTGAGCTGAAGTTGGAGACCGAGGGATTTATAATAGCCTGCCAGGATGGTGTCTTCAACACCCTGGTCTTCCGAAGCCACCTGATGGGTATAGAGGTCCCCGACATTAGATGCAGAGCGTGTCGTAGGGCGCCTGAGACCGTTACGCATTTTCTTTTCTGTCAGCATGTCCAGCATATACGGTCTCAGCCTATATCCACAGGCATAACGCGGCTCTACGAGTGTTGTAATACCATCTACGAGACTCGTACGGTATAGACCAGACACCGGTTTTGCTTTATGCTCCGGGGGATATTGGGTCCGTTGTGGAGAATGAGAAGTGCCTAATATAATGGAACTACTCATTCTCCACCCTCAGGCAAATAAAAGCCAATAAGCCTGATCTAGTCCTCCTCGAACATCAAAGACAGCGATTCCTGGAAAAACAAACATCGTTCGAAAAGAGGTGAAGAAACGGACTAAATATCGAGATTTACTCTTTGAACTCCGCAGGCTCTACCCAAACCCTTCTGTAAAAATGATGGTTCTTATTATAGGGGTCCTTGGTGGTATGACGGACACACTGCTCTCGAACTTAAAAATCATACCAGCTTGCCGTAATATGGCAGAAATCTTAGCCGGACGAATGCAGAAGACCGTCATCCTTGGTTCACTGCGTCTGCTCAGGGCACATGATTCTCGGTCCCAGTAATCACTTACCCCACAGACGTGGGGAGTGGTAATCTGGGTAAACGATCCAGCGCGTTTTCCGGATGTATCGGGGCTTCGGAGACAGGGCCTGACTGGAACATCCTATTGGGAAAAAAAATCTTATGTTGACATATAAATGAGTTTTTTGATGTTGAAAAATAAAGAACAACAAAAATTGGGAAAATAGTTACGTCTGCATGCATATTATAGTGTGAAAACTTCGACTTCGAATTATTGTTACTGACATGCTATTGTTTCCTCTTTCATAGCACTCTTTCATAAAAATGTTCCGTTACGAGGGGGATACAAGAAGTAATTTTTCATAAAATCTTAAATATATCAGTAGTTTGTGAATAGGAATTATGATTGTGATATATTGTTGGAGAGGTAATTTTGTACCGAATCGTACTTTTCAAAAAAAATGGTACTTTCCAATTGGAAGTCCTGTCAAAGAGGAAGTATCATATTTGGTATGATAATTTATGACATCAAATGGATGTACCAAATTTGAAACATCCATATGTAACAACAACAAAGATACAGGGGGGTAAATTGATTCCAGGTCACCCGGTATAATATTGGATATAGATGGAGATATATCGTCAATAATTGTATCTTCAAGTTTAGCTTAAAAACTTATTTTATCGGTACTAACAATTGCTCGATGTAAAAAAATAAATTCCTCGTGTGGTCATATGAGGAGACTTGAATGGCTCCTTCCAAGGTTTTCTGTGTTGTGTAATATTTCACCAATAAATTTGATAATGAACTTTCATCGAAAATTCATCAATAATACGTCTCTCAGAATATCCTGATTAGTTGAAAGTAAGCCAGTTCTTGTAGTAGATCTAGTGATACAATGAACTCGAAATATGAATATCTCAACAAAAAAATCATTTATTACAATATCAAGTTTCAGTGACTACCTTCCAAAAAACATGTTTGACTTTGAAGATATTCTGTCATTAAAATATGTATATTCAATCTGTAATGCTCAAAGAATTGTGATAATTCGACAAAATATAATGATAGTCGTTCCTTTTCTTGCTGATTGGAACAACAAACGAAGTTGTAGTGGAACCACTTGGTCCTGTTTGGCTTGGATGCAATAAAATTCGGGTATTGTTATTCAGATTGGATATTTATTGTAAGAATTCCTGTTGATTATTATGTATCTGTACACGTTTGTTCCTGTTTGAGGTAGAAATTGAAATAGTAAACGTGCCTGCAAATACAGTTCAAAGTAGGTAGGCTGAGGAGTAGTTTTTTTTGGACGATACGATGTTTCATTTTCATAGTTTCACAAAGACAAACATATAATATTCAATAACGTAATGCCTAATAAATCCTTGGGGTAGCCTGTAGAGGTATTCGTTGAACAAATTCTCCAATGGTGCTTCCGAAAAGTGCTGGTTCGTGGTATGAAATCTCAATTGCAGCTGCAATCAGTTCTGGAGGGCAAGTGCAATACTGTGAATAATCAAGTTGATAAACACCGTAGATGAAGAATGGCGAATGCGGAGAGTAATTAGGGTATCCTGGCTGAACAACACCATGAGCTGGGCAGGAACAACATCCGTAGTCGAGGTGTATGGTGATGCCAATGTTATTGTAGTAGTGGAATATTTCAGCGTATCCTGATTTCCCATATTTTTGGAATCCCAATAGGACTTGTGCAGCTCCATTTGCTAATCCAAGAGCACCTTCTGCCACAACACCTACAGCTCCCCCCGCTACATTTGCAACCCCTCTTGTCAAACCTCCTACCGCTTCTGCAGCCTCACCCAATACGTTTCCAAGAATTCCATTGGTGGCACAGGCAACCCCCAGAATAGCTACGAAAGCAATCTGCAAAAAAATAGCAATAATTTGAAATATTCGATTCATTTCAAACCTAAGTCGAATGAAATAGAATATAAAATTAGCAACAGGCTCATTTATCATTAATTATTTACGAATACAAGGAAAGCTATTTAATATACAGGGTGTTTCTGAATTCAATGCAAATATTTCAAGGGCGTATTCCGGGGGTTGAAATAAAACTTTTTTTTCCATAAACATGTGTCCACGACCCTCTGATTTCTGAAATACAAGATGTTGTAATTTAACAAAGAAATCAGTTCATCCTCAATATCTCTAAAACTTCTTTGGCTTCTTATTTTTAATTTTGATACATGCAAAGTACACATAAAGACACATTTTCCTCCACGATGAAGGTTTCTTAATTTTCATCAGTAGCGTCCCTGTAAACATGCCCTATTTTTGATCAAAATAATGATACGCTACTGTTTTTTTGTCAATTAAGTATTATTTTCAATATTGTCTTCTAACTTTCCATAAACATGGTCTCTTAACTTTTTTTGCCCGACGGCCGGTTTTAATTTAAAAAATAAATGGTCTCATTTGCTTCATATCACAAAAGCGCAGGAGGTTTTTTTCAGCACTTCGACATTAATGTTAGAAATTTCGACTTTTTTATTGAAATTTCGAGTTAAATGTCGCAATTTCGACTATTTTGTCAAAATTCAATCACTTCAAAAGTCGAAATTTCCAGAAAAAAAATCGAAATTTCGAGAAAAAAATCGAAATTTCGAATTGAATGTTGAAATGTTCGACTTATTTTTCGAAATTTCGAGTTTAATATCGAAATTTTGAATTTTATAACATAAAAGTCGAAATTTCAACAATAAACTCGAAGAGGACAATCAGCATAAATATAATATTTGAAAAAATAATAAAGTGGCGTATCATTATCATTGTTGTTAAATTTCAACACCCTGTATCTTAGAAATAAAGCGGTTGCGGACACATGATTTATTCTTATTTGGATCCCAAGAAAACATCCTTGAAATATTTGTATTGAATTCAGAAACACCCTGTATCATGTGAACATTTTTTTGGGATATCTGTTCTCCTTCCAATGCTGTGAGAGTGAGGAAATAACGTATATAATGAGAAAACCCATAGGCTTCAATAACATTTTTGATGTTAAAAAATTATTAAAATATCTTTTTCTGTCAAACATCTGCACCTTTACAAGCAACCTTTTGAAGTCTCCAATGAATATGTTCAAGCTAGGGAAGACATTGCCCCTACTTCTCAACGTGTGATGCTATGCAAGTGACTGGTGACTACGCTGGTATTCTCAGTTCAATTAATTGATTGGGTGGAAAGCTTCTAGAAAAACATATATGAGTTTTCGCAATCACTCAACGTACATATTCCAGCCTTAGCGCAATTCGTAGCTTTCTGTTGAAACAAAGCAGGTAAACTTCAAAAGGGCGTGTTTCAGAAAATCTTTTTCATTCCTCTCCTTTTGTGCATCTCCCAGTTTCCTTTGTCCGTTAATTCAAGAAAAACCGGTGCTGCACCCGGAGGCACAAGGTCACCCATTTATTTCACATGGATGTCCTCAAACTATACGCCTCGAAAGAAAAAGATCTACATTGTTTGTCAAAATCATATGGGGCACTTTTTATTAATAGTTTCTTAGAATTCATTCCTCATGAAGGTCGGTTTATTTAATCAAACTGAATACGCCATTATCATTAGTGTCGGCCAATATTCTTAATTCACAATGAAGTAAAGTGACATAAATATGCAAAATATCAAAAAATGTAAAAAAAAGTTTTTTGCAATAGAAAGATATTTCCAGTAATCCAGTTTAGTCAACCAATCACTAATTTTAATAACTGCTTAATGAGTTGGCCTCAATTTTTTATGAGAATTATCGACAATAATTTTTGCGCAGTAAGTTATTAACTTGGCAAAAACTCGGAATATCTTTCAATCATTGCAGACAACTCTTTTCCTAATTTTTTTTCAATATTTGCATGGTAATGTTAAAGTGACATAGTGAATTAAGAATATTGGTTTCAAGATTTTGGCGGACACTGTATATTGTTTCTCAAGGGTGGTGGAAGGATACATGCATGCTATCAAAATAGAATATGTGATCTACAAATGTACATTTGCTCATAGAGGACGATAAGAGAATATTTTCCTTCGGACATCATCGTGATGCCGCAGACATCCTTGGGGTTCAGGAAAATTTGATAGAAATCAGATGATCGAATTTCGTTTGACTGGAATTCAATTAATATACTGGAGTTTTATCCCAACACCATCCTGGGATTCATCTTTGTCGATTCAGAAAAAAAGTTGCAAACTAAAACTGTCACAATTTTCGAACACTTTTACAAGAAGAGAAACTTTGTATGATGAAAAACCCACATGTTCGAAGTGCAAGGAGAAAAATGTTCGAAGTGCAAGGAGAAAAGGAAGCGCTCGAAATTCCTATCGATTCATAAATCTCCCAAAATTCTAGAGATCAATTTAAAACGTTTTTCTCCAGGAGAAGGATTCAGGGAAAAACTGAATGTGGTCATACATTTTCCTTTAGAAGGACTGGATATGACCAACTACGCAGAGGACAGTTTGGCCCATTGTCACTACAACCTGTAGACACCTTTATTCCTATATACTAATGAAATAATACTGAAGAAAATTCATATTGTTTGTTAATGCATGTAATTCTCAAAAATATATATTTTCTACCTTAACTCGGAATTGAGAACAGCATTGAAATAGCAATTATTTTACATCTGTCCTTCAAGGCTGATATCACGCAATGGAGTTGGTTGGATTTTTTTTTTTATAGAAGCATAATTCATAACGAAGAATTTCTTTCTACAATTTTTCGCTTGAATTTGGAAACACCCTTATGTATCTAGTAAAAGACGCCGAAGACGTTGGTAGTTAGGAATATTAAATCTACTGAAAATATTAAATCATTTCTACAAGAAAGTTGAACAATGTTTGGACAAGTTGATAAAGAGTTTTGTCTCCAAAATGTTGAGATCAACCAGTTGAAAGCAATGGCGGAATTGAGCTGAAAGTTTGGCCGCATCGAAATGTTCAGTATTCGAAATTCTTAATTTGAAATAGTAGTTTACCTAACAATTGCGGAAAGTGATACTTTTCCGCACGCGATTTAGCGGAGTTTGGCCAGAAATCTCGTGCAGAGAAGACACTTTACGCTCGTGTTAGGTACACTATTTTTTCTACTAGCGGAAAAAATACCCAAAAGTTAACATAAAGAACATTTATTATTAAATATATATTAAACTATACAACCATACTTGGCAAGCTTTCTATTTTAACCTTCTGCGAAGGAATATTTAAATGGCATTATAGGTAATTCGCAAAAATTAAAGAAATCTACTTTTCCGCACTAAAATCATGAATCAAAAGTGGACTTTTAAATCGTACGGAAAAGTACAACTTTCAAAACGAAAAATCGTGCGGAAAAGTAACTTTTCCGCACGCTCGTAGGAAAAAGTATTTTTCGTATTTTTGTGAACGCGTGAATGAATAACACGAGTTCAAATTATCATAATTCATATCATATTTAAAGACCTCGATATAGAATTTCTTGTGGAAATTTGAGGCAATTTTTTTTTAACAAGTCACAAATAACTATTCTTATTGGGGAATAAGGTGAATATAAGTATTTGAAATAAATTTCGCTTTCAACGTGCGCATTTTTGGAGAATCTAATATATTTTTGTATTGAAATGAATACAATTAAATTTGATGGGTTGAAATATTTGCAACGTGTAATTATTAATACGCTTAAACTCACCAAAGTCTTCATTGTTGTGGTCAACTGTTCACGAAAATGAATAAAGAAAATGATATATTTTTTTTGTTATTGGTAACGTATATATACTCACAATTCTGGTGTAGTCTACTTAAAATCCAATCACACTAAGTAGAAACTAACTACTATTTGCTGATTATTTTAGGAAAACTTTTTGTCTTCACTTGTTTAACGATTTTAATATAGCAATAAACTAGACGTAGAATATAGAAAGCTGGCTGTAGTCATTTTAAAATTTTCTCATATTCAAAGAAAGATTTTTGATAAGAGTCCAAATATCTCTTCTAGAATTTCTCAATAATCGGATAACATACAAATGACCATCAAAATATTAAGGTCCAATAACGTGATCTCCCATCAGAATTGCATAATAATATATGTTTACCTACGATCACTGCAGAAAATAGGCAAACACACACGACTCACAGCCTCAGTAAATAGCTCCTTACGCACGGTTTTCGTAAACAAAACGCACAGTTTGATATATCTCGGAAACGGCTCAATTGATTTGGGAGAAATTTTGTATGTAGATAGGGTTTTGCTTCTTAAGTTTATCTATATAGGCGTCTTTCTTGGAAAAACACGATTTTACTGATAATAATAATAGTAATGATAATAATAATATCAGCGATAAGCCTGTAGATTCATTTCTGAACGAAACTGAATTGTTTTCTCGAATCAATTCAGTTGAGATCACAAATGAAAGACAGACTTATGAGAAAAATTCAATCACTTGTGGTATTACTTCTGATAATGGGTGTACTGAACATTCTGAGATATAGGTATACACCTACTGAAAGAATTTGTTACACCGCACCCTCGTAATTTAGCCACCACTGAACTTATCCCTTCTTTCAGTTTTGAGATTTCCAATACCAACAAAAAAACTCATGAAACACTGCGTCTGGTTGCAAGGACATTGAAAAAGTCAACATGTGTTCAATTTTTCAATGTCCTTCCTTGGTCTGGTTGATCCACAAAACAGTCCATCTCTCTCTAACTCGAGATTCATAGTATCGTGTTTTCCGAATTAAAAATAAAATCAAACTTCAAACTTTGTCAAACAGACACAGAGTGAACTAGATTAAAATGTTTCCAAAGCTTTAGAACGAGTGAGAATAATAACATTTATTTTTTTCACGATACAAATATCTGAAGATAAAATAAATATCTAACCTTCTTCTGATATATTGTTGGGGTTTTAATATTGACCCACTCTAATTTCCGCAATACCGCAGTCTAACATAGAATTGTGGTGATGGCGGTAACGGCGCCAATGGCGGCTGTTGTATCCCCTCAATCTCACATGTGAAGTCATAATTCGCATATCGCGTCTACGGTAATTTTTATATTATTATGCAGTACAAAGTGAAAAAAAAAATACTTCCATTATTCTATCTTCCATCTATCTGTGTTCGCTCAAACAAAGCCTGAAACCACCTGCTTAGAATAAAAAATAAAAACACCTGCACGCACATAACACTGAGACAGGACCACAACATTTATACATGGACACGATGTGATTGAGATAATGAGATTCCAACAATATGAGGTTTAAAAATTACTTCTTGTCAGTTTATAAATTACCAAAACTAGTGGAGAAATCGACGATATTACAATGTTAATTTCGATACAAAATAATGTTAATCTATCTACTACTACTACAACTACTACATATATGCATGGACACGATGTGATTGAAATAATGGGATCCCAACAATATGAGGTTTAAAAATTACTTCTTGTCAGTTTATAAATTACCAAAACTAGTGGAGAAATCGACGATATTACAATGTTAATTTCGATACAAAATAATGTTAATCTATCTACTACTACTACAACTACTACATATATGCATGGACACGATGTGATTGAAATAATGGGATCCCAACAATATGAGGTTTAAAAATTACTTCTTGTCAGTGTATAAATTACCAAAACTAGTGGAGAAATCGACGATATTACACTAGTAATTTCACTACAATATAATGTTAATCCATCGAAAAAAGTAAACGAATTACGTTAAGAAAGTCATTTTAAGAAAAAAAATGTGTGAAACTATAGTTTCTAGCTTTCTATATATATATATATATATATATATAGGGGAAGGGTAGTCGTTGCTGACTAGTTAGGTATGGAACTAGTAAATAGTGGGGCTTTGCAGCAAAATCAAAGAGTACTACTTTAAAGTTTGTCCAAGCTTTCGGAAATTTAATAAATCATTTCCATCATCAGGGATAATCTTTGTTGAGATTGTGAGACGCGATGTTATTCAACAATAAGTGAGACATTGTGCAAGATGAAAGTTGATATAAAACATGTAAAATTGGAAGGATGCCAAATCAAGAACCGAGAACCAAGAACCAAGAGCATTGATTTGGCCTGGTGTGGTCAAAATAAAAGTAATTTTAACAATTTTAAATGTAACGTATTTTATAAAAAAATTTAAGACATCCTTCCAATTTTACATGTTTTATATCAACTTTCATCTTGCACAATGTGTCACTTATTGTTGAATAACATTGCGTCTCACAATCTCAACAAAGATTATCCCTGATGATGGAAATGATTTATTAAATTTCCGAAAGCTTGGACAAACTTTAGAGTAGTACTCTTTGATTTTGCTGCAAAGCCCCACTATTTACTAGTTCCATATATAGATATATATATATATATATATATATATATATATATATATATAGCTCTGTAGGTCAGTTGAAAAACTTCTGGCATTAAAGTATATTTTGACTATATTTCTGAACTCACTTTCATGAACACTTTCTTCTCGCAATTTTTCCAAGATCTCATATTTTTATCCTTGATATGATGCTCATTCATAATGAATGAGGGAATTATTGGAGCATCCCATGTCCAATTTTTTAATAATCCGTCACAATTTTCGAAACTGGTCTTGAAGTCCATATCAACCTGCAGAAAATAACATTGAATATAATTCACTATTTACTACAAAGTAGCAAAACAAATTACCATGTTACCTGTTTATAAAATGGCCACTTGTCTAGTATGGTTTGGTAGTATTTAATGATTTTATTTCTTGCAATGTATAATTGCTACATGCTCTCCGCAATTGTCAAATTCTTCTGCCGTAAAAAAAAATGTTACCAAAGACTTTCTTAATCCTTGTCTCTTTTCCTTTTTCTGTTTTTGATTTAGATGTAGGAGTTATATTGCCTGATATAGTTGACTTGAAGGTAGAATTTGAGTTTCTCCATTTATTGCAGATTTTTCCACGTTTGTTAGTACGATAGAATTCCTAGAATGGAGCAAATTGAAATACTTAGTAATGAATATCTACAATACTACAAAACTTACCAATTTTTCAGTTGGAAATCTGTCCAAAATTTCACGTTCTAAACGATAACTTGTAGATATTATGATAATGTCTTTATCGTGAAAATAATTTACAATAATTGATATTGAAGAATTCCCTTGTTCTTCTTGATTTTGAATTTTGAAATTTTTTTATATTACTCTGCCAACATATTGGCTTTGGAAGATTCGTTCTAAATGTCTGATAACGAAATACTATTTCCTGGGTCCGGAGATGGAGAAAATGGGTATGGAGAATATCTGGAACCGCTGGGAGATGATTACATCAAAGTATTTGTAGATCGTGGTGAGTCGTCTCCTCTGCTATTGCCTATGTTGTCACTAAGACTTTCTCAAAAGTTTCTCAATGTGATGTCTTTTTATCATTCGTAGGACATTAACAAACTACACAGTCACAATAAAAATCTTCTTTTTCTTTCTTCTTTCAAATTTGCGGGAAAACAGAAAGACACAGCATCAGGGTAAGCCGGTCCCGGTGCATACCTTGTCCGGAAGTGGTAATTTGAAATGCGAATCAAGGAACTTAGCTGTATAGTGAATGTCTTTCCGACGATTTCAAAGAAATAACAATTTTTTCAAATGTATGTCCAGTTTTCGTTTTTTAATGTTTAACCTAACTTGCTATGGTGTCCTCGGAATTTTGTTTAACTTGCATTACGATATAATAAGGGGGTTGATTTCATTTTGTGATATTTCATTAGAATTTGAGATTAGGTACTTCTCGTTTATCAAAATACGTTTCAAACAAAAATAGTTGTGAAAAAATGGAAAAATATTCTGTTCAAGAAAGAGTTGATATGGTGAGAACAATAGGAAATGTTTCTTGGTCACAAGTTTTTTGTGACATATGGGTTTTTTGTCATTGGCTCAATGGCGAAGAAGAATTTTCAATTTTGATTTTTGGGATGTCACATATGAATCTACTTTCCACAATAATTTTTTGATAAAGAGCTATTATTTCCACTGGTAATTGAAATTGAGCTATTTTTCACACCGTTGATCGTAAGACTCGGTGGAGAATATAAACGTATATTATTATGGAATTCTGGGAGATCACATAATTGAGAACTTCCTAAACAGTTTTTTTTTATATTCGTAATTTTTTCACATCCAGTATAATATTGATCAACAAGTAAAGACAAAATTTTCCCTAAAATAATTAACAGGAAATGGTTTGATGGTATTTTGATTCATTTCCACTTAGTCTTAGTAGACTGTAATGAGACATCATTAGAATGGTGGGTATATATACGATACCAATAACAAGAAAATTATATCATCTTCTGTATTCCGTACTGTGACCAGTTGACCACAACGATGAAGACTTTGGTGAGTTTAACGTATTTATTATTTACACGTTGCATTTATTTCCAATCATCAGATCATTTCATCTGGGATTAATAAGGTAGTTATTTGTATCAGTTAGAAAAAAGAAGCCACTAATTTCCACAAGGTACCCTATAATAAGATCTCTGAATATGGTATGAAATTTTTTTAATCTGATGAATTTTCAAATTTATATTTTTTTATTCACACCGGTGTGCCAAAAAAGTTTTTATTATGATTACATATTCTTTTCGATACTTTACCAAATCCTTTTGTCAGCTTGTTGATTCAATATTTTCTGTAGATTTAGCTCTCACAACTACCAACGTCTTATTCTCCTTTTACTGGATACATAAGGGTGTTCCGGAATTCATGCGAAAAATTTCTTCTATAAATAATTTAATTCCAATCCATTGAGTGACATCAACAAATAATTGCTGTTTCAATGTTTTTCTTAAACCCAAGTTATTATAAAAATATACATCTTTGGAGAATACATGAACTAAGTATAACCATTATTTTATAAGGGGGTTGAATGTACAACTTTTATTACATTTTACGTCTAAGCTTTTTTGTGGCGTGGAATTATATAAATTTAAAATATTACTTGAAATAACTGTTGTGTTCCCCAACTTTTCTGTCTCTGTTATTATTTCATAGGTAGAGAAACAATATTTTTTGAACAAAAAATTAAACACCATTCAGTACATGATATGTATCTACACATTGTATGTATGCCTGTTTGGGTATCCAGTTGGCTACATGTCGGCCGTTGATATTTCTTCTATCATTGGACGCTAGATCGAGACCAAAAAATGTTCTCAAATGTATCCGTTTCGATATATGGCCTCATGTCTTGTTGAAGAGCAAGTGTGATGTGAGTTGCCCAGACACTAATGGCCGACATGTAATGCTTGCTTGCCTTCATGTACACTCTCCGAGTGTTGATGAGGTAGTAGGCAGTGTTATTGTTATTAGTTTTGTTTCGTTATGTACATTCCATTCGGTCCCATTCTCCTCATTACCGATACATCCGGAGGGCGCGCTGATATAATTTACCCAGATTGTCTGTTTACACGTCTATAGGATATACGAAAAAGTATACTTTTTCAAAGTTATACAGTAAATTGAGATTCAAAGACGAAGCTGTTGAGAACGTGAGCCACGCGAAATACCTGGGGGTACACCTGGACAAGCGTCTCAATTTCGGGAGACATATCACACTGGCTATACAGAGGAGTGGAGCTGCGTTGAAGCGCACTTACCCCCTGGTAGCTAGGAACTCGAAACTGTCTCAGGACAATAAATTGCTTATTATTTATAAGCAGATTATTCGACCTGCTATGACGTATGCTTGTCCGGTGTTCTGCAGCCTAAAACCTACACCTCTAGCGAGGTTGGATAGGATGCAGAACAAAGTGCTTCGTATTATCACTGGTATCAGACGATACCTTCGAGTGGAAACTCTCAGGGAGCTTGGAGGCGTCGACTCGATTCCGACATTTATAAAAAACTTATTTTATAAGTTTTATAAACAAATGCTCGATAAAAGTCCTCTCACCAGAGACATCACCAGGCTCAGAGTGTATGAGAGCCTCGCAAACAGGGCGGGCTCATTTATCAAGCTCTTGATTAATGAAACAAGGGAAGAACCGGTTCCGTAGGGAACTAAGTCGAAAGTCAGACTGAAACGCAGAGTACTTTGACCCGGTTTTTTGCCACAGCCTTTTCCGGGATTTAGCACCGAAAAAATCATCCTCGCAAACTGCAACAATGGCGTATCTACAAAGAATAGAAATTCGAACAACACGCATAAGCTTTGCAGGAGGCGTGTTTAACTGGCCATAACCACTGAGTAATGAAAAGTCCGGCCCAGCGTTAACACCAGCGCGGGGGCGCTATGTTCACTTCGGCAAGGCGCTCTTTTGCACCCCTGAAAAGGTGTAAAAGAGTAGCTACTATTGCGCCCATATGTACCTTCCCTCTACTCCTCCTGGATTATGAAATGTTATATATGTTATGTGGCTTGCCATTATGTGTGAAATGTGAATTGACGGAATATTTAATAAAAACCCTATTTATTTTATTTATTTCTTATGGCAAGCTGGTACGATTTTAAGATTCTTGAGTCAAATCATTCAATGTTCTTGAAGAATACATAATGCATTGGTTTGTCTTATTTATGTATAGCTGCAGGAGGAACACAGTTTCCACATCGTCCTTATGAACTTTTTGCTGAAGGTGTTTCTACTTGGTGACAGAGTTTGGGTCACCCTGTTGAGTGTCGAATATGAGACCAAGTTCATCGGCAGCACAGGCTGTTGCCTGAAGATAAATGCTATTTTTATGGAGTTTTTAAACGTGTTACCTCTTGGGAGTAACGTAGTTGTTTATTCCATAATGTAATCAAGCTCATACAAAAAACTGATACAAAAAACTAGAAGACATCCCTGTCACTTGCAAAGTAATGAATGCTCAGTTACTAGAGAACTGAAAGTTTACGACGCATATCAGTTCAAGTAAGTTCAAGAGTATGTTACTAGAGAAAGAATTAGCTGGCGATTTCAAAATATAAATCCAGCTTTTGTTATTACTATCAGTTATTAGTATATTATTCAACAAGCGTATAATGATGGGTAATTGCCATTATACGCGTGTTGAATACTATACTTTATCCACAACTATATATTATATATATATCAAAGTTTATTAAAAAATGCAAAATACACATTATTTTTTATTAATGGTAACGTTATTAATACACAATAAATTTATGTTTATTTACTTACATAATAATTATTAATAGTTACATTACAATTGTTAAAATTCATGCCAGGGATAACTTTGTCAGTTATCTGAGTCTGATTGAAAATCATGGGACTTGGACTGGCACTAGAGCTAGTACAAGGTTTTTCATTCTAATTAGAGCTAGTGTAATTTTTGTTAATTTCGTTTGAAATCTGATTTCCTCTTTTTATTTTATTGGTTATGTTGTCATCTATATAACCTTCGGCAACTGTGGTTGATTTCCATTCCCCTAACTGCTTCACTGCTGTAATGTCACCTCCTGCGCTAACGCAAATGGTCGCAGATGATCTTCGGAACGAATGTCCTGTATACAATTCGGGATTTTTTAATTTTAAAAACGTAGCAATGTGCTTTCCCATAGAAGCTAATTTGTTAATGCCTACTCTTTGAATAGTACATTTGCCATTCTGATAAGTTAAAAATAATGATGGGCATTTAGCATGAGATGGGCGAAGATTTAAATACTTTTTGCAAATATCGTAAAATTCACCTGATACCGTAAAAGATCTAGGAATCTTTGTTTTTGTGAAAGGTATTTTCACTATAAGAGCTCCATTGTAATTTTCTATATCTTCAAGTTTCATAGAATATAATTCATTAGATCGGCAAGCTCCCATTAGCCCCATGATTAAGGTTACCTAAAAATAATTTGATTAAATTGGAAAGTTCTAAGCTGAAAATTACGTTATTGTAAGAATACCTTTGTCATTAGATAGGTATGATCTGGCGCTTCCTTTATAAATTTACTGACTTCTTCGGGAGTAAAGGTTTTAGATTTTTTCGGTTGATGGCCCTCGGACTGACGTTTTAAAAATGCCTGCAACTTAATGTAAGTCTCTAGGTGGATACTATGGTAAATATTCAATGTACTCTTCAGCATAGAATAATATGCCCACAATGATGATGACTTGTATTTTTTAGCAAGTTCAACAAAATACACCAGGATAACATTTTCAGAAAAAGACGATGTTTTTTGTGCCAGTTGCCAATCCATAAAACTTTTATACACCGCATCATATTTACCTTTTGACTTGTTAGGTAGGAGATTTTCTGTAGCGCTAGCCGCTAATTTTAAAATGTCTGATGATTTTATAACGTTTGATCTTTAGGCAGTTATGAATTTAATGAATAATGAATAAGTTAGCGCTATCCCGTGGAACATATTCAAGGGGCCTATGGTGACTCTTAGGATAGGCTGCCAAATCTCCAGATCTGAATCCATTAGAGTTTTATTTCTGGGGCATCTCGATAATATTGTGATATCCAAGGAGAAATAAGCAATTTCATAAGAAATTTGAATTTGATAAGTATACACAATTAAAAAAATTTATTAATATTTTCAAAAAATATGGTTTACAGACTTATTGAAACGTTTTTTTTTTTAAATCAGATTATTGCGTTTTGATTTAATTCAATTACTATTGTTTTTGTTGGTGAATTGTTTGATTTTTGGTGACTTGCATAAGTTTCAGAGAATTGACTTCCTTTTTCCATCGAGATGGAAATGGAAAGTTATTTTGAATAATGTCATGAAATGTCCAGGAGCGTAAAAAAAGTTGAGGGTTGTCCATAGGATACGAAATATCGGATGCGAAATCTGAAAACGCCAATTTACTATCGAATGAAAAACCTCCATAAAATTTTTTGGTGGTCCTGAACATAAATAAATGATGACCAAAAAACCGAAATGATTTAACCGATCTTCTAACCTGTATGGTTTGGAAGTTACCAATACAATCCCATTAAAAAAGTGGCCACCCTATATACGTTTTTTTTTTACTCCCACAGTATTGCGAGACAAATACGTATCCCAAACAAAATGTTACGCAATATGTCATTGTATTCGTAAATGAATAATAATAAATACTAACTATATGTTCTATTTCATTCATTCATTCAAGTTTGTTTGAAATTAATTGGATATTTCAAATTATTGATATTTTTTCGCAGATTGCTTTCGTAGCTATTCTGGGGGTTGCCTGTGCCAACAGTGGAACTTTCGGAAACGCACTTGAGGGGGTAGCAGGTCTGGCAGGAGGCCTGGCAGGAGGAGCGGCCAATTTAGCAGGAAAAGCTGTAGAAGTTGCCGCAGGAAGTGCTATAGGATTAGCAAATGGAGCTGCCAATGTCCTGTTCGGATTCCAACAAAATGGGAGAGCTGGATACGCTGAAATGTTCGACTACTACAGAAATAACTTTGGCATAAAGATTTACCCCAACTACGGATGTTGTTCCTGCCCAACTCGTGGTCTTGTTGAGCCAAGTCACTTCAATTTCTCTCCTCAATCGCCATTCCGCATCAACGGCGTTTATCGACTTGATAGATCACAGTATTGCACTTGCCCTGTAGAACTAGTTGCAGCTGCAATTAAGATGTCATACTTCAAACCATCAGTTTTGGGCACCATTAACCCAGTTGTTGAACGTGTACCTCTGCAGACTGGATCAAGGTACTCAAGATCTATTTCCATCGACTAAGCAGGAGTGCGGACGTATATGAAACAACCGTAATTGTACTTTCAGAATAAATTCATTTCAAAAATCAGATGTTATTCTTTTTGAAACCATGTACAGTGACCGCCAAAAAGTATGTACCATATGGGAAAAGAGTTTATTATTAGAGTATTAGAAAAAAAATTCTTGGGAAAAGTTTGTGCATATCCGATAACCTAAAAATCTATTTTGACACATGTCACGTGATCGCTGGTATGGCGGCAAATTGAGAAAAATTACTATGAAAAGGCAAAAAGTGGAGTAAAATGGCAAGAAAAAATTGGATTTTGTTAAAACCCTGGCTGTTACATTGGTTCGTATCTAACAGTTATATCAGAATTCCACGACCATTGTGATGACATGACACTCCAGAAACATAGTGTTTTCCAGATTATAATCTAGTTTCGCTGATAATCGTGCCAGAGTGTTTCACTTCGCAAGCAATGTTGAAAACTCTAGCATCTTTGATTTGACGCACTATTTTTAAGATTATGTGCGTAGTGAAACGTTCGTGCACGATTATCATCAAAAATTGATTATAATCGAAAAACCACGATATTTTTGGATTTCCCTATCATCGCAATAATAGTGAAATTGTGATATAACTGTTAGATACAAACCAATGTAACAGCAAGGGTTCTGACAAATTTTATTTTTTTTTTAATTTAGTGCCCTCTGGTGTAGGGAAAATGAGAAAGTTTTGTTATTATCATCGGAATACAAATATTTCAGTATGGTCAAGCTATTCATGAGAAAATAATTTGAATTTGAATTTTAATTTTTTCTACAGCTAGAAAAATATTTAAAAAAATGCTATTTTCAATATTCTCACATTATCTTCTCGAACTTTGTATATGTCTATAAAATTAGATTCTAAGCAACTTTTTCAAATAACTTTTTTCGATATCTTGCCATTTTACCCGACTTTTTGCCTATTCATAGTAATTTTTCTCAATTTGCCGCCATACCAGCGATCACGTGACATGTGTCAAAATCGATTTTTAGGTTATCGGACATGCACACACTTTTTCCAATAATATTTTTTCCAATACTCTAATAATAAACTTTTTTCCCATATGGTAGGTACATACTTTTTGGCGATCACTGTATATTAAAAATCTCACATTCATCAAACTGCCGTTTATTTACTTACCATAATTGTTATAAGCATGGAAACGTATATACCGGGGGTCCACGGGAAGTGGCTCGCCTCTATAACTTTTTTAGTTTTGTAGATATTGAAATAAAATTTGGAGGATCTGTATGAGAAATAAAACTGCATTTTTTAAAAAGTAAGTAACTCAGCAACTTCCGCCCTCGCCGGAAGTGGTATGAATTTTCAATTTTCAAATGAGGCACCCAGTATATTTTCACTTTTTTCGTCTCTTATAACATGAATTCGAACGAAGTCCGAAAAGTGTCCTCAAGAGTTTCAAATAAATGAAACGAATAATTTCGACGAAGACGAATTCCCCTTCTCTTCACACTATCCCAGAAAACAGATAACAACTACTTCCCCCTACGGACATTGAATTACATCTGAAATCAATTTGTGCAATGTTCCTCCAAGAGGACACAATTGCAAGTGCTAATTGCAATTAAGAATTAAATATTATTCTTCATTGGCTAGGAATGACCACCTGCAGACATGACCGTTTCAAGGATGTCTACCATAAATGTTGGGATAGGTCAGGCAACGTTAGAGTTATATTGACTTTGTCGAAATTTTTCGTTTCATTTATATGACATTCTGAATGCAACAATTTGACACAATTTTTTTTTTTTTTGAAATTTAATTTTCAACCTAGAGAGCTAGAGGTTCTTAAGTAATGGAACTTTTTTTTTAAATTCATTCTTTACTCTAGCGAGCTATGAATATGTTCAAATCACTAATTCAAGTTCTAACATTTTTGTAGAATATTGTTTTCAGTGGAAATGTTTCTGCTATGTACAATTTGATTTTAGAATTTGTATAACTAAATTTTTCAAATGGCAGCGTTGTGCATTTTATTACGATTATGTTGGTACCGCTTTACTGTTAGGTTTCAAGCAAACTTTCATTGAAAACACTTAAAAATATTATTTAAGATCTTCCTTAAAATAAAACACCATTTCAGATCGAAATGAGATTCAAATGCATTAAGTTACCTGTGACCTACAAAACTGATAAAACATGGTAACTAAGGTGTATTGAAAAATAAACATAACTTGTCCATTTCTTAATTATTTACCTCACTTCTGCAAAAGCCAATTAGGAAACTATTGTTTACGCTATTGACTGATAAACATATTAATAATATCATTTATACAAGGAGATTAGTTTTTAGATTGATGGTTTCGTTATATCAGTTGTGCTGGTCACAGGTTACTGGATGAATTCAAATATTATTTCAATCTCAAAATTAAAGATCTACAGTAATGTTTTTGAGTTTGTTGATGAAAGTTTGTTGAGACTTAATAGTGTGCGGTATCAAATTAATAGTAATAAAACGATCTTTCTTGCAATTAAAAAAAAAATAATTTTACACAGCAGATACATTTTAACCAAAAACAAAACCACGATAGTAATGTCAAAAATTGAAATGCCGAATTTAAAATCAGAATTGAAAGAGTAGTTTTATCCTACCTTCATCTGTAGTGCTAAATTTATTCCTTCTAAAACTTATGAGAACTTTCAAGCTTCAGGTTGTTTCGAAAGCATCGTAACGTACAAGAATACCAGACTTACTGACATAAAACAAAAAAAATGGAAAAAAAAAATTGGAAATCAAAATACAACAAAATGAGAAACTTTTAAAATGATTTAAATATAATAGAAAAGGAATAAAAAGGTATCGCAAGTGACCAGTGATAACGAAACACAAGTGTAAAGTGTAGAGTGTTGCGGATCGTTCGAGATACGAACGGAAAATCAAGAACAAGGGGATGAGATTTTTGACGTTTTTTTTTTGAAAAAATTGTTGGAAAATGTCTACAAAATAAATTGAAAAATTAGTTTTTTTTTTGACCAAATTTAGTTCAAAACTATTGAGAAACTATAACGAATCTACCAGACTAGAAGAATTTCCTTGGAAGTAGCAGAAAACCAACCAAAGGTGACTTTCAAGATTCGGCGTGTGAAACCAGGTATTTCCAACATCAAACAATTTTCAACCTTAGTCATATCTTCGGGCGGAGGTAAACTCCTCAGCTTGGGTCAGATAATTCGTAAGGTATTGTCCTCACCGAAAGTAATGGTCGTTGTTAATTCTATAGGTGTTCCCCTCACCAATTTATATTTTGACCTGACAACCAAAACTATGAAAATATAGAAGGAAATGGAATCCGAATGAATACATACATTTTGCGATGAGTAATTATGCATTCTCATATAACGAGAACTTTTTTGAAGAAATAAAGAATAATTTTGTGGCTTTGAGTTTAATTGCATTTGAGATTTGATATTTGTGATGAGTTAATGTGTTATATTCTTCCACTTTTAAAAAACTGTTCAATATGACATGTAATAGTGAAAATATTTCTATTGTGCAATTTTGTTCGACAGAAAAGTGTATTTTTTGATCAACTGCACTAAAAAGATTTCACCGTTTCAAAATAAAAGGAATGCATGGAAAATAACCAAAACCTCAACAAGCTTACTGAAGACAAAACATTGATAGATTTCAGTGGGAATGGAGAAAAATTTGTATTTTTTACATTATCGTGGTAAGATATAAAACGCATCCACAGTTGATTGAATTGAATAGAAAACATTTTTGCCATAAAATATTGTCAACATGCATGGCGTTTTGAAATATAATGTCTGTTTCAATGTATGTTACAGATTCTAAGTGGTGAGTACTCAATTTCTGTACTGAATATAAATTAGTTACCTACTTTGTTCATCTTTCTGGATTGTCGGCACAAAAACGGAACATGATTAAATTATTAAAATATAAGGAAAATGAAGAAACACATCAATAATATAGGATAATTGCACAACATTTTTTTTATTACACCACAAATATTGACTTTCAAATGGTTTTTAGATTTTTTTTTGGAAAAAATTACACAATTTCAGTAGTGTTATTTTTTGAATAAAACTTGATATTCCACTTCGAGTATGGACTATTACTTTCGTATGTCATACAAAAGTAATAAAATTCCTTAAAATTAAATTAGCAATCACAATCACCATGTCCTTGGAATGCCATGTTGCTGCTCAGTCCGCCATGCAGTCCAAATGCATTCGAAAGAATAACGTAGATACACGAACTGCAAAGTGCAGTCGCTACTCATTGGGAGGTATTGAGTTTCAAGTCAGTTCTCTTGTTGAATAGAATTGAATATAATTTCAACACAGATGCTTTCGTCAATAATATATAAAAATAACGAATATTTTTGCAATATAACTGCATCATGAAGTGACAAAATTGAAACGAATAAAGCATGGCCAGAAGTAATTATAGAACATTATCTCTTTCAATGTTGATTCCAAAGTTGGACGAATCAAAAATATTCGTCGTTGTCTACATCATTTGTAACGTAGCAAAATAAAGAAGCAACGGTGTTTCCTCTGCAAAGCCGTCCCCTCAATAACATTTTATTCCCATAGTGCATGCAGTCAGATACGGCAGCAACGTGCAGTTCTATGAACTACAAATGCAGTTTATGCGGACTGCTCTGATCTGCTCAAATCGACTTCACTTGAAGTTGACTTGAGCAGCAGCATTTATAAAGTCGGCAGCAACCGCATATTGCAGTCCGTCTATTTCCAGCCTAATTCTTTAACTGAAGAGGCGAGGAGATGGAAACTCGTGGATTCTGATCCATTTGCTGCTATATTTTATGGGGAAAAGGGCCATCTTCTGAGAAGGTGAGTTGAACTGATTTTTATGAGGAGTGTCTATTTTGCTGTATGTTCAATTAAACGAATTGTTCTAGAGATCAGACAGCCGTTCTTTTTGGGCTCGAGTTATGCGAAGCCATTGAGAAAAACCGAAGACTTGCTGAGGAAACCGCGTGGGTGGACTCGTGAGATTGATATCGTTTGGCTGCTCTATTTTCTGAGAAAAGGGGCCATCTTCTGGGTACGAGTTCTGCAAAGCTATTGAGACTGCCTCGCTGAGAAAACCTCGTGGGTGTGCTCGTGAGAATTGGAGTATTTCGAAAGGCCACTAATTTACTTTCCACGCTTAGGATAGTCTTTGTTTTTTTTTGGAACTACAACCTTCGGAGATCCGTACTTATCACGAAGGTTATTTCATCTTTGCTGATGAAAGTCAAGAAGGCATATCCACGTAGGTATGGCACCATTGGATATGGCCACAAATTCAACTTTATGTCCTGGACAACAAGGTTACATTGTTCCATTCAATGTTTTGAAAGTCAATATTACTTGCTAACAGTACCTCTTTAAGTTCACAAAAACTATATTATTTTAAATGAATGTAATTTTTGGGTATAAATGATTGTAGTACCTCCCAACTTCAATATAAACATAAGATTATTGGATTTTAAATATATAAATGTACAGCCTGCTATAGATCTATAAGTGCTCTTCAGTACCACGGTGTGGTTTTAGAACATTAAACATATTTACATATTTTCCTTTTTAGATTCTTTCACGTATAGAAAAAGCAGAGAACCTGAGTTTTTAATTTTCATATTAAACTTTTGTTAATTAATTTCATGTGACTACATTTTTGCAAGTATAAATGTGAATGCTACCAAGGGGGTATTAAACTATCGAGTTCATTTTGTGTTTGAATGTTCAAAGTAACAGATTTTCTTCGTTTTCGCTTGACAATTCGAAGCCAAACTCATAACCATTGCTCCCAGACGAAAAGTTGCCGGTGCCTATAAAACAAGCTTCAGGGTGGGAAAGTAACATTTGTGAACTGTGAAGTTAGTGTCCATATATCCTTTACTATTTTGACGCCTTCATTTTTTCCATGCTTATTTAATTATTCTGGGGACCTGTTGAGTATTTTTATTTATAAAAAGCCACAATATTGCATAGGGAAAAATTTTCACAACGCTAACTGATATTAGATTAAACCAACTCCTATATTTTTTGTACCCACGCTAATACTCACGATGATCTCCAAACATATGGTATGTTACTGAAAAAAGAAGGTTGAAATAACATAAATAGGTATTCATTCATTTTTATTGAATTACAAGTCGCACTCGCAGAGATCACTCTTCCAGAAACATCAGTGTCCTTCTTTATGGTGACCATACCCATGCCCATGTCCATGACCCGGAAATCCGTGGCCCGTTTGACTGGTGAATTCTTTTGTTTCTTTCACAACTTCTCCTCCATGTGGCAGAGTTTCGGATACTACTTCAGAAACTGAGCTCGTTATTACTGGTTCGTGGTGAAATTGCGAACCTTCATGCATGTGAGCAGAAACTTCTTCAGTTTCCTTCACAATGTGTTCGCCATGTGGCAGGATTTCTGATATTTTCTCAGAAACTGTGCTGATGATGGCTGGTTCGTGGTTGATATGAGCACCCTGAAGCAGATGGAAATCTTCATGGCCATTTAATAGACCTGGTGGACAGGTACAGAGTCCAGTTCCGACCACAGGATGCACTCCACCGAAGTGGGGTGGGTGGTTGTTATAAAATGGGGAGTAGAAAGGATCATACTTTGGTGGAAAAATTCCAGTATTGTGAGGGGGAATATTCCATGAATTATAGATACCATTAGGGTTAAAAGGGATTTCGGGGTTATAAGGAGGGTACCTGAAAGGGGTATTGATACCATTGAAGTTTGGAGGATACACGCCATTGAAAGGTTTAATAATACCATTGAAGAAAGGAGGATTGAATTCAAGGTCGGGAGTGAAGATGGATGCTTTATTGATGCCATTGGATTGAAAAGAATTCAATCCATTTGATTGAACAGGATTCAAGCCACTGTTAGATTGAAAAGAATTCAAACCATTGGATTGAAAAGAATTCAATCCATTTGATTGAGCAGGATTCAAGCCACTATTAGATTGAAAAGAATCCAAGCCATTGGATTGAAAAGAATTCAAGCCACTGGATTGAAAAGAATTCACGCCATTGGATTGAGCAGAATTCAAGCCACCGGATTGAGCAGAATTCAAGCCACCGGATTGGAGAGAATTCACGCCATTGTAAGGAGGATACTGGAAAATATTATTGAAACCGTTTGATTGAGACGAAAATATACCTCCGTTGGAGGAAGGAGTATTTCCTGTGTTGGAGGAGGAACTGGAAAGTCCACAGCCGCTTTGTTGTTGAGTATCAACTGAAGCTTGAACGTTATTCCTTCCTTCTACTACAGCATCCCCTTTGATGTTTCCTGGTTCCGCGGAGTTTTCGACTACTTCTCCGGATATTGCGGCTATAATGCTAATGAGTACAATCTGAAAATAAAATCAGTTGGGGCTATAAATATATATATATATATATATATATATATATATATATATATAAACATATATAGAAAAGGGTAGTCTTGTTTGCTGACTAGTTAGGAAATGAGTTTTTAATATTTGGGATATGCAGCAGGCCAATAAGAGTACTCTAATACACAGATTCCAAGCTTTCAACAATTTTTTATTGTCATCTTCAGGGAAGCTACAATATGGAAAGACATTTTTGAGATATTGGTAAAGAAAAACCAAGAATCAACTTACAGTGTTGTGAGGTTATGTGGCGTATATGTTAAAATTATTCATAATATATGGACAGAACTGGGAATAAAACTTCATTGGTAACCAGTTCCTCCTGAATACAGTGGTGTATTCCGAATTTCAATAAAAATTCTGAAATTGAATTGGTGGGTTGAAAAACGGCATATTTTTCAAATTTTATTCTCTTATAACTTTTTATTTTTCGATTGACACATTTCAACGTTATTTACATTTGAACCATTTGAGAATGTCGCGAATCCAGTGGTGTGGTCTGATTTTTTCTAAAAAAAAATCGCTGGTAATTTTTTTAGATTTGTGACCTTCAAAAATCGGTTTAGTTGGCCTTGTTTATAGAGGTTCATCCATGGAATTTGGTGACCTAGTAGACTAATTGAATGTCTACCTGATGAAAAAAAAAAAATACAATCGGTTGGAAAATGTAGATTTCATAAGGGTGCTCCGGTCTTAAGTGGGTCACACTGTATATATACAGTGACCGCCAAAAAGTATGTACCATATGGGAAAAAAGTTTATTATTAGAGTATTGGAAAAAATATTCTGCAGGTCCGATAACCTAAAAATCGATTTTGACACATGTCACGTGATCGCTCGTATGGCGGCAAATTGAAAAAAATTACCATGAAAAGGCAAAAAGTGGGGTAAACAGCAAAGGTTCTGACAAATTTCAATTTTTTGAATTCAGTGCTCTCTGGTGTGGAGAAAATGAGAATGTTTTGTTATTATCATTGACATACAAATATTTCAGTATGGTCAAGCTATTCATAAGAAAATAATTTAATATTTTTATAAAGCTAGGAAAATATATCTTTGTATATGTGTATAAAATTAAGTTCTAAGCAAATTTTTCAAATTACTTTTTTCGATTTCTTGCCATTTTACTCGACTTTTTGCGTATTCATAGTATTTTTTTTTCAATTTGCCACCATACCAGCGATCACGTGACATGTGTCAAAATCGATTTTTAGGTTATCAGGCATGCACAAACTTTTCCCAAGAACCTTTTTTCGAATACTCTAATTATAAACTTTTTTCCCATATGGTAAATACTTTTTGGCGGTCACTGTATAAAATGAAATTTAAAAAAATTATTGAGTACATTTTCTTTCAACAATTCTCCTTTGAGTCAATCGTCACCAGTGTAGAGGGTAGAGGACTGAATAGAAATTGTGGAAAGCCACGTCGAGTATTGTATAGGCTATCTAGTCGTAGTTATGACGTTCTGTATGCCATCTAGTGTGTCGTACACCAAGTTTGAAACAGCTTGTTTCTCTTCAGCGTGACATGAAGAGTTCGAATTTTTCGATAGTCCTCCAGGTACCATCAACTCTTCTTTGCAAACTTCAATTTTCGGGTTGAAGTTGGCAGAAATTGTCACACAAATGTAAAACTTCGACACTCTAGGTGGTTCCGCATACAGAACGTCATTATGGCTATTGAATACGACGATTGGATTGAAAGAGAATTGTGGAAAAGAAACGTTGAGTTGTGTCCCACTTTAAGCAGCACTATCTTCATATTTTCTCATTTGGGGATTTAAAAAAATATTTTTCTCGACTCACAGTAGGCATGTACTCATTGGCATATACATTTATGTTTATTCAATTATCTATTGAGCTTTACATAACCTACTATGATTAATTGAAAATCTGAAAATTGACTTATAATAATATTGATATTTTTTGATTGGATGTTTGATTTTATGGAGAAAATTCACTCCCTGACATAATTTTTTTTTAAGATATTATTTGTATTTATACTCATACCTCAATGATCGTGCGATTAGGAAATATCTCCGTACTAGCGCATTTTACTTTTCAATTTCCTGTTGCCGTAATGAAATTAGCTACTCTCTAAATGAAAAAAAGTATGCTATCTGCTGTATGTTATAATATAAAGAAATAAAAAAATATTTTTTATAGTTTAATATCTAAAAAAAACTGTCTTGCATAACTGTTTTCTCTTTTACTTTTACATTTTCTTCAACTTTCAGCAGAGGAATCGACCGTTTATAAACCGCTCTTAAAGAAAAATTGATGCATGATAAATATGAAATTTAATATGAAAGTTTGTGCTCGTACCAATATCTAATCATAACTTTTTTTATACATCATCGATGCAAGTATTCGAAAGTTTTTCGGCGAAAGAATATTGTTACGAGATTATTATGCGATTTATAATAATCGAAGATTTTGTCAGGCTGACAGGCGTTCTGCGCAGAGTCGCCTGTGCATAACTTCCGAAATTTATTTAAATTGCATAATAATTAAGTTACTTTCAAAGATTTATCGTATCATTGAAAATGATGATGTGAAAATGAAAACAACAACTTTGGTTATTGTCACTTTATTGTCATTTGAGCGTGCCATTTGCTATCTAGGATATTATAAAGTAACAAACGAATTATATTGTAACTAATGTATTATGTGTTGTCACGATGTTATGATGTTAATGATTTGTAATGAAGATTCAACTTAAAGGAAGCTTAATATTTAATGATACGATGAAAGAAATGATCAATATAATGACGCTGTTGGTTATCTCCTTTCTGAACTATAAAAAAAACAACGTCGCTACAGAGTTAGGTTGATTTAAAACAGAAACAATATTTTTGAGCATTTCCGTACTCTATCCAAGTACATGAGGGAAAATGATTTTTCCTACAAGCGTGCGGAAAAGTAACTTTTCCGAACGATTTTTCGTTTTGAAAGTTATACTTTTCCGTACGATTTAAAATCGTTCGGAAAAGTTACTTTTCCGCACGATTTTTACTTTTCCGTACGATTTTGACTTTTCCGCACGATTTTTGTATTTTTCAAAATGATGATATTTAGGACTAACTAAATGATCTATGTAACTATTCGGTCTTATTAGTCATTTTGTAGCATTATTATAAAAACTTTTTCATTAAAAACCTTGTTTTTTCATTAATAAGATGGACAAAAACACTCGTAGGAAAAATATTGTACCTAACTCTTACGGAAAATGTCTTTTCCGCCCTTAACGACTTGCCCGAACTCCGCTCCGCGTCGTTCGTGCAACTGCCGTCGCGTGCGGAGGAGTACTACTTTCCGCACTTGTTAGGTAAATAACTATTCTTTTCTGATTATGTTCCTGCAATGAGTTTTTTGATCGACAATCCCACTCAAGTATAATAACTCAAATATATGAGTAAAAAAATCGTAGTTTGCTATCGGCTAAATAGAAAGCAACAGAAATGCAAGTGGGTAAAATTGGTACCTATATGACACAACAAGTGTTGTAAAGAGCATATTACGCACGAATGGAAAAAATACGCACGAAGCCGCGTAGAGGCGACTACGTTATTCCATGAGTGCTTAATTGCTTCACAACACGGCCATGTACATTGTGCCAAAAAAGTCTGGATATGACAGGGTACTTCATTTCTTCAAATTTATTTAATTTATATTGAATATTCACAATTATTGTAAATTGTACCTATACAGCCTATTCCAATAAATCGGCACCACTGCAAACTCAATATTGATGCTGCGAATGGCCATCGCGATTATGAAGACTAAAAGAAAATTGAAATTCGCGATTATATTTTTTCAAATGGAATGCCCATTATTTCATCAAGTGTTCCAAATCACGATCACATACTCAGTAAAAAAGCTAATATGACATTTTTTGCTAAGAAAAGCAAATTTATTTGGCAGAAGTCAATCACTTTTGGTGAGTTCCCCGAAACCTCATCAAAACCGTATGATGAATAGTAGGTATTTATTGACAAACTGTATTAAAAGCAACACATGGTGTTGACAGAAGGGTCCAAATATGTGTTTATCAAGCAGTATTCTAGGATATTTGAGAAACTGAGCATTTCCTCAAATTCAATTTATTTTTATTAACAAATGAAAGGAGTTTTTGGATAAAGTTGCATAAGTGAGAGTGGACAGAACTAAACGAAAACAATTTCGACTAGGTCGAAATATCCATATTTCCACCAATCCTGTAAAGTTAGATATGAGGTTATGAGGTAACTATCTGGCAGAAAAAGCCTAGTTTGCTGGCTAACACCACGAAGGGCATTGCACTACATCTGTCCCATACCTGATAATAATAGGTCGCTTGTTGTATGACCTTTCCTGTTACTGAAAAGAGGCAAAACCCTCTGAACATGTGAATATTTTTGGCCAAAACGAGTAAGAGCTCAATTTGAATCATAGAAAAACTGGTGATCGGGTTCTTGAGCAACGTTGCACAAGTATCTGACGTATTATGTTGTTGTACTGCAAACATGATCTGAGCTCCTATCGTTTGTTAATAATAACAATAATTCAGATTTCCTGAAATACCCAGTTTCTGAAATTGGTTGAATGTTGAAACACTATGCGTTGCTTTTCATACAGTTCGTTGATAAATACCTACTACATATTACAAAGTTCGAATTAATTCAAGTCATTATATTTTATTTCGTCGATTCGCAGAACTCCCTAAAATACACGGAAAAAATGTATGTAGTTTTTTCCACAATTGTTCGAAATCTTCAAACAAATTGTGTCTGGAATAGTTACAGAAAGAATTTTGTGTAGAAATTTCGCACACTATTGTTTATCTTAATTTGTTGTAATAATATATCCACATTGTGTATATTTCTTTCAATCCATTTCTTACACGATATTGTTTAAACAGCGTTGTGTATAAATGGTACAGAATTTTTAGTTTTTTTTACAATTCTGTTGACTATATAATTGAAGAATACACAATACTGTGTTACTATTTTACACAACATTTTGTTTTTATTACAGTTCTGTGGACAAAATTGAAATTCAGACTGCACAATACTGTATAAAAATTTCACACAAGGCTTAAAATAGCTGCTAGAGAAGATACATTCAAAATACTCCTTATTGTGTGAGACATTTACAGAATGAGTTTTTCAAATATACCATCACTGCTTCCTTGTTCTCTAGCTATCACTTCCTCCTTAAACGGTCGGGGGCTAAATAGAACTGGTGTTGAAGATTGCTTTGGTCTTACTAGTAAGCCTCAGCCTTAGTGAATTCTAGTATAGTGCGGGTTGCGCCGTTTATCGGCGGGCAGTTTTCTTTGTGATTTATTACACATTTCGTGTTGTACTTTTAAATGAAAAATGTGTAAAATTTATTCACAATTACATATTACACATGTCGTGTATAAACGTCACAAAGCTGGAGAAAATTTCACCACAAACCGAAATAGACAATCATTGGTAAAAATATATTACAACCAGATGTACTAATTTTCAACAATCGTATACATTATTTATACATTTTTTTTATACTGTTGAAGGAAAAAATCTACACAGGGATTTCTTTCTGTGTAGATATTGAGTGGTGTCATAACTGCTGAACGAATGGTTCAGTCCTGCGAATTAAAAATATTTTTTCATAACAACTCTCTTATTTTCAATCCCAGCAAAAATTATCATATTAGCTTTATTATTGAGAATGTGATCCTGATTCGAAACCTGATGAAATATAGGGTGTCACATTCAAAAATTTCACGAAATATTTTCTGTCTATCTTCGATAGATGTTGTTTATAAAATACTGGATTACAATTTTAAGAACTTAAATCTTTTTAAACTGTCAAACGAAGTGACGTTCGTTTGCTGATTCAATTGCCAAGTAGTGAGATTAACTATCATTAGTGTCAAAAATCCATTTTCATCTCTAGAGTAAAAAGCAATTACTTTCGTGTAGGGTATCCGGTTGAAATATGATCAATTTCATATATATGAGTAGAAAAAAATATTACCAATATATTTCGAAAAGTTGGATGGAATTCTGTTTGCCAACGAATTTTAATAAAGTCAAATAGGACTCACCAATTTCTGCATTTTGCTAGTTGACTCATAAACTATACGTTCAACTAACTATATATTGAAAAACTTTATGTTTTATACTGAAATCTCAGGAATACCTGCTTATCATGAAGTGCTTTAGGAAAGAAATGATAATGAAAAACGAATTAAACTCAAATCATTGTCTCATCAGAATCAAATTGGGTGGCTAATTGAAATTTGAAATACATTTTTTTCATTTCCGAAGTAATTAGGCAGTGACGGAATTTTTTCAGTTCATAGATGACCAATACCTTACATCATTACAGTTCTTTCGAACTGTGTGCCATGACCTTATATACCAAGTCATCTACCGTTTTTTAAAGACGATATATCAGACCTTCTGTTTGTCTGTTCGTTCCTATTTTTATTTTTATTTCAATTTGTTTCAACCGCCATCTGGAAAATCTTCAGAAGCGAGCTGAGAATGACGAGAGTATTACCTTCAAACGTGCGATCCCGAAAGCGTTAGGTACATCATATTTTATGCTTGATCTTGAGAAGCTTTTTGGATCCATATTCAGAATATTCCAGAATTCATCTCCATACACTAGGAGCATATTATTAATGACAAATCGATTAGAAATTTCAAATAACATTTTTGGAGCAGTAGCACCGATGAAAAGATACAGAGTAACAAAAGGCACACACAATGAATATGATATAAATTCTGGGAAACCATTTGACCTTCAGTTACCGCCGATATTATATTCGTTATTTTCATACAAAAAAAATTGATGATGAAGAGTTTCAAGTTGATTTCTGCATATACGCAACAATAATAAAATTCGAAATTCCATAATGAAAGTTAAAATAGATAATGTCAAAATAATTCGGAAGAAGGTATATCTGGTCTCTTCCCATTTACTCTTTTGGTGTTTCAGGATTATTTTATAAACAACTCGAATGATGTTGAAACTTTTCAAATATGATTCTGAAATCTTTCCAAAATCATAATTCAGTTACATTCAGAGTGTTACTGGAATATTCGCGAAAGGTAAGCACTTGTCCTATTGACATCCTGTTTGACTTAAAAAAATAGTAATTGCCTGCAATGGTTCGATGTTTATACTTCATACATTTCTTACTACCGAAAAATGTTTTCATTTAAAAAACGAAAGATGAATGTTACATGCATGACAATATGACAATATAATGTTATTTCATCAGGCTGTTGGGTATCTTCTTTAATCTATCTAAAAACATTTTCTAAATTATTTTCGGGTAAAGCTAAAAATAAACTGAAACATATTTCTTTCGTACGAGCTGAGGAAAATGCAGCCCTTACCTTTTAACATATGATGCCATGTCAGTGACGGTGCGGTCAATCGAACCAAGGCAGACACACAGGGTGTCATTGAAAACAAAAGTTTTGGGTCACTTCCGGTTAAACCGAAAGAGTAAAATTCTCAGTAGTGTCGTCAAAACATGAGTATTCAAGTACCTAGGCGATATACCAAATTTGAAACCTGTATCTTCAAAACTGTAGAAAAAATGGACGTGTACCTTATCTCGTGTCCTCCCGGTACATTTATATTTTTATTTATATTTTTGATCTAGAAACGATTTGGAAACAATTTTGTATTCAGATAAGGTTTTGATATTTAATAATATTTCTATGTACATTTTCCCTGAAAATACTCAATCGTCCGAATAATCTCAAATTTGGCACACATATCGAGGACCAAACACAATAAATGAATATAATATAATAATATTTTGATAATAATAATTGTGATGTCCAGTTAAATTAATAGTTTGGAGAATAGAAAAATAAATAATAAAAGAGTATGAAAATTCATTGACAAGTTACTCAATTCAATTTTTATAACAACATTATGTATCTAGATTAGACACAAAATATATTCTATGAATTACAGTGTGATAAAAAATATATAACAATACCTCCGGTCATAAAAATCAAACATATCGTTTTAACACCATTCTGTTTCTCAACTTATAATAATTATTATCATTCACCTCTTCAACTGGCGTATTTATTCTGACTCTCCTATCAGGACTTGGAGGAAGTGATTGACTGAAATCATCGAATATGTTGGGCATGTCAACCCTAGTTTCGGAGTGTGAGGAAGAACATGGCAAATCAAATTCATCAAAATCAGTATCAACTGGCTGTTGCTTTTCTGACTTGATTATTCGGTCTAAATGTCTCTTCCACACCAATTCCTCGTCAATAACTTTACACATATATATATATTATTTCCTAAAATCTCATCTATAACGCACTTCGTCCAAGTCTTACAATTTGGTTTCCTATAATCCCTACAAAAGACTATTTCACCAACAGAAAACTCTACATTCCGTTTACCTTTATGATACTTCCAACTCTTGTCTTCACTCTGTGAAGTATGTCTCAATAGATCTAGTCTCGTTTTAGGTTTGTTTTTGAAAATCATTTGAGCAGGTGTCTTACCAGTTGAAATATGAACCGAGTTCCTATAACTGAGCAAATATCGACTGATCAAAGTTTGAAAAAAAGAAGTTTTATTATTTTTATCTTTCAGTGCTTTCGATAAACCCAGCTTGAAACATTTCACAGTATTTTCAGCTTGTCCGTTACTAGCTGGATGGTAAGCAGGAGACGTTAAATGCTTGATGCCATTCAAACTAAGAAAATCAGAAAACATTTTCGAAGTGAAGGAAGGTCCATTGTCAGTCACAACAACGTCTGGCAACCCAAACCGTGAAAAACATTCTCTGCACTTTTCAATAGTTTCAGTTGCATCACAACTATTCATAATAAAAATTTCTGGCCATTTAGAAAAAGAATCTGTCAAGGCAAATAGCATTTTACCGTTGAATGGACCTAAAAAGTCGCAATGAATCCTTTCATAAACCCTTTTTGATTTACACCATGATCTCAGCAAAGACTTAGGTGGTTCAGGGCGGGACTCATACAAATTGAACAATATCTAACAGTTTTCTCGATATCCAAATCTAATGAAGGCCACCAAAAATACGACCTAGCCGTTGTTTTCATTTTCACCATACCTTCGTGATTGGCATGTAATTCTTTCAATAATTTTTCTCTAAGTTTTGAAGGAATAACTACTCTGAAACCCCACATAACTATGTTATTATCGATATATAACTCATTTTTTCTTGAATAGAAAGGGGTGAAACCCTCCTCTTTATCCAAATTCGGAAAACCATAACGAATATAATTGAAAAGTTTTCCCAAAATTTTATCTTTTCTAGTTTCTGATCGTACCAGATTCATATCGATTACATTGGAATTTTCAACAAAATTCAGATAATCAATTTGATCGCAAGGAATGAGGTTATCCTTGATTGAAGCAGGCAATCTCGAGAGAGCATCTGCCCTAGAGTTGTTACTACCTTTCACGTAAAAGAAAGAATAATCAAAATTAGACAGAAACAAAGACCATCTTTGCAGTCTACCAGAAACCATGCCTGGTAAACTTTTGTTTTCACAGAAAAGTACTTTTAAAGATTTATGATCGGAATAAATTTCAAAATGTCTGCCGGCTAGATATTGAAAAAGTTTTTTTACTGCCCAATATACAGATAAAGCTTCTTTATCTACCACAGAATAATTAGTTTCAGATTTATTCAAAACCCTAGATATAAAACATATAGGTTTTTCAGAAGAATCTTCTGAAACGTGAACCAAAGTAGCTCCAATTCCGTAACTACTAGAATCACAATATAATCTGACTGGTTTACTATTGTCATAATGAACTAAAATGTTGTCAGAAACTAAACACTTTCTTACATTTCTCAAAAGTCAGTACACCATACAAAAGGTACATTTTTTTCACACAAATGATATAATGGTTTCAATAAAATAGCTAGATTAGGAATGAATTTTGAGTAGTAATTCATCATATCACAGAAAGCTTTGACCTCAGTTACATTTTCAGGAACTTTACAGTGCAAAATACCACCAACCTTATCATCATCTTTTTTCAAACCATCAGAATTTATAATATGACCAAGATATTTAATATCGTCTTTAAAAAAACAACATTTTTCTTTATTCAAACGAAGACCATATTTATCCAATCGAACTAAAACCTCTCTCAAGTTTTGTAAATGTTCGTGCCCTGTTCTACCAGTCACAACTATATCATCCAGAAAATTCACGACACCAAGTATACCAATGAAAATTTTTTCTATTGCTTTCTGAAAAATGGCACAAGCTGGTTTCGTTCCAAAAGGAAGTCTTTTTACTTTAAAAATACCTTGAGTGGTACTCCAAGATAACAACAAGGATGTTTCATCGTCTAACTCGAGTTGATTGTATGCATTTCTCAAATCTAATTTGGTGTATTGTTTTCCACCCTGTAGAGCAGCAGAAATACAATCAATTCTTGGTAGGGGATGGTGAACATCAGCTAAATGTTTATTGATAGTGATTTTGTAATTAGCACAGAGTCTTATTTTTCCATTGGGCTTTAATGCAACAACTAAAGGAGTTCCCCATTCAGAATTATCAATTTTTTCAATAACTCCTTCCTTTTGTAAACGATCGAGTTCTATTCCAACTGCATTTTTATAAGCAAATGGAAGAGGTTTAGGTTTGTGAAAAACTGGCTTTACTCATCTATTATAGTCCAATTTAACTTTATAACCTTTATAAAGAACAAAGCTCATCAATAAATAGTTTTGAAAATTCACCCAATAGATTATTTAGTCGGCTGTCATCATCTATCGAATTGACAGTGACAGATTTAAAAATATCAACTTTGAATAAATAAAGTAAATCTCTGCCAAATAAAGGTCTACAACCCCCTTCAACTACTATAAGATCACAATTTTTGGTTATAGTGTCAACTGTAATATCTACACTTATTTTACATGCAGGAGTTATGGTATTACCATCATAAGTTTTCAATTTGATCGAAGTACCAGTGAGATCTATATTCGAGGACAACTTTTCGTAAAGATTGAAAGGTATGCAAGATAAACTTGCTCCAGTATCCAATTCCATTTTCAAGGATTTACCATTCAACAGAGTATCGACAAAAATTGGATGTGACCTGAAATAAGAATGATTAATGGTAAACATGTCAAAAACGTTATTATCTTCCTCAGTTTCGATATTTTCAGAAGCGATAAAATGATTTTTATCCACTTTGCATGCAGAAATGATATGTCCTTTACGGTTACACCGCTGGCAAACATGCCTTTTAAATTTACAAGTACTAAAATTATGGTTTCCTTTATTGCATGCAAAACAAACTTTCAAATCACCAACACTGATTTCTTGCTTATTTTGCTTCGTCTTCATATCTGGCTTCTTCCAAACTTCTGATTTCTTCCATACTTTCTGTATCTTGTTGATTTCCTCAGATCTGCACCTTTGAGTCATCGCAGATTCTCTTGCTAACGCTATCTCGAAAAGTTCTTTCAACGGCTTGGTTTCGGCTTCCTCACAAAGTATATCCAAAATTCGACCAGGCTTCATACCAACTACGAACTTATCCTTCACACGTTCCGCTAGTAAATTACCAAATTGGCATTTTGACGCTAATTGCTTAACTTTGACGTACCAATCATTGATATTTTCCACTGACTGTTTCAAGTTGTCGAAAAAAATTCGTTGACGATAAATACTAACTCGCTTTCTATACTGTTCTCCAAGTATTTTCATGATTTCATCATAAGACTTATCTTTTGGGGTGACTGGATCGCAAATGTTTCTCAAAACTCTATACACTTCTTCATCTATAAGTGTAAGTAAAACTGCCGTTCTCCTCTTATCTTCAACAAGATTGGCCGCAAAATACTGGTCGAGCCTCTCAGCAAAAATGTCCCAGTCGTTACCAGGTGAAAATCCAGCAATATTGCAAATGGCCCCATTGACTACTGTTATTTGAATTCGCACTTACTCGTCGCCAAATTATGTGATGTCCAGTTAAATTAATAGTTTGGAGAATAGAAAAATAAATGTATTTCAAAAGAGTATGAAAATTTATTGACAAGTTATTGACAAGTTATTGACAAGTTATTAACATTATGTATCTAGATTAGACACAAAATATATTCTATGAATTACAGTGTGATAAACAATATATAAGAATAATGATATTGATAATGATGAGAATTATTTAAATTCAACTTTCACTCAATCTTCCAACGTCCAACGACGCTGCTTGCATTTCATGGATTTTACTCCTTAGGGTGTCCCAAAAAAAGTCAAGGGGCGATTAATCGATCGTGAGGGCCATTTAATGCTGCCTCTTCTCCCAATCGAATGACGTGGAAAACGTTGGTATGAATACTGACGAACTATTGAACATATCCGGTGAACGAGGAGTTCACTCCAGCCGAATTAAAAATATTTTTTGCGAACAACTTTCTTATTTCCAACTTAAATGAAAATGTCATAGGAGATTTTTTGTTGAGAATGTGACCATTATTCCAAATACGTTATAAAACATAAAGCATTCTATTTAAAAATACATAATTCCTTGAAATATTTTGAGAAAGCGACAGTCAATTATTATTTTGCCTTCAGAAACGAGATGACTATAAAAACTACTACTATTTTTCCGTTGAACGAATACGTAATGTTAATAATAATTAATATCGATTTCGTCTTCTCATTCTCAATCCCCAATATTTCATGTAAAAAAAAGGTTTACGTTTCGTTATCAAAAATATCAACGGTCTTCAAGATATTTGAAGTTGAGTAGGTGCGTGTGTACAAAATCTTCTGATTTTCAAATATTTTTAAAACCGTTGATATTCTTAACGAGACCATACCCTTTTTTATACAGGAGATATTGAATATTAAGAAAAAGAAGACAAAATCGATATTAATCCAGTGACGTGAAAGTTGGGGGGCTATTACGGGTACCCACCTGTCGTACGCCCTTGTTTAAAGTTATAAATGAATGACTTTCCATTGAAATTTGAAACTGAATGGTGTCAAGTGTCACTAGAAAAAGTTGAGCCGTTATGGAGTTATTCTGAAAAATATGTTATTTTACACTTTCAACACCCTGTAACTCGGTTATTATTCATCTTAGGGAATATCTTTAGTGTAACTGATAGCTTACTATAAAGTGAGGATTCTACCATCGGAGTTTGTCCCCTTTATTTGGGGACACCCTGTATATATGGATAGGGAGAATGGTGACCAGGTACATATCCCACAAACCACTTCTTTCCCGATAATCCAACTAAATCTTTATGCCATGATCCTAGTGCCATGATTTTTTGTTGATTGGCCGAAGAAATGAATTCCTTCGATTAGGTTGCATGAGTCAGTTGTTTTGCTTTAATTGCTTGCTTGGACTGCTCCCGATGGTTTGGAAATTAAATGGATTTTTCAATATTTCCCAACAAAACAAAGTTTCCCACACAATTTTCTGAATAAAGTTACTCGTGTGTAAAGTCGATCGTAGCAACGAAGTTTACCATTAGTTGGAATAATTGTTTCAATGAGAGTATAAATAAAATTCTCATCACAAATAATTCATTTATCACAAATCAAATCATTAACAAGGTTTTTTTTTGAAAAATGCTGAATTATCAATAATAGAATCGTCTTTATTATTTCCATATGTATGAAATACCAATTAGGCATCTGCGGCACGTGAACAAGTGGGCGTGATCTTTGCGCCTGAAAGGTAAACAAAATAAATGGCCATTTAATCCTATTGTGATTGTATGAACGCTGTTGATAGTTTGAAGTCTAGCCTTGAGTGAACAATATAAGAGCTTGGACAAAATACATGCTGAAAGATATTTTAAAAAAATAGAATGTATATAGGATATGAAGATACATATTGCCTGATTGATTTTTCCAATGAAATTGCCGATCAGCCACCAGTATTATATACGGATATCGTAAATTATTTAGTATTCACAAGAAGTGTATTCAGAGCAAATCATAGCAAAACACTTGGATGAGAATAAACTAACAAAGTCAACAGAGAGAAATGCGCAAATCTGGAATGTCGAACATAATTCTTCTCGCTTTCTTTTTCAATTTGCCGCCATACCAGCGATCACGTGACATGTGTCAAAATCGATTTTTAGGTTATCGGACATGCACAAACTTTTCCCAAGAATTTTTTTTCTAATACTCTAATAATAAACTTTTTTCCCATATGGTACATACTTTTTGGCGGTCACTGTATAATCGAAAACACTTCTTACGGTGTATAAACTTGTAAAAACTTTAAAATCAAACACAATTTAACACACTCACACGCAAAACTCGTATACAGAATAAGGCCAAAAAATTATTGTTTACCCTCCAAGCGTTTGACCTTCAATGATGTGACGTCAGACGCAGATGCCTAATACACCAATTATTGTTAGCAGAAGTTCATTTTATGCAAATAAAAAATGTCTAGAGAATGTTCTTCCACTTAACCCATGTCAATATATTGGTTATATTCAAAAATATGTGTGATCATTAGGGGTAGAACGTTCCTGATATTCTAGCAGAAGGCTATGATTTTTGTTGGGTTGATGTGTTTGCATTGTAAACATTTGTGATGTAGAATATCAGCTTCTATTTCTATTCTCGTCAAAAAATATCTTTTTCGAAAACCTAACTCAAATGTTGCATTTTCGTTAAAATCTCATTTAGTGTCTCTTTTTCGTTCTAGAACGTAAAAGACTTTTACCTACTATCAATATGTAATGTCAGTCATTACGATACTGATATGAGTTTGGTAATGAGATACTTTACTGCACTAGTGCGGTAAAGTAAAATTCATTTGTTTTCCTTTTCAAATGCCAGTCTATTTAATGGAAAAGGATAACAAGTACTATTTTATTATAAATTTGAGTATCTATCCCGGGATTTATCAGGTAATAAGGTTTGAATTTTTTTATTTGCAGCTGATTCTATACCTGAAACTATTCTCTAATGGTCTGAACTAATGTCGATGAAATTTTACTAAATTGGAATGAACGTGTCAAAGTTGACAGTTCGCAAAAGAAATCAACAATGGCAGCAACGCTTGCTTGTTACATGATTCTAATATCTTTTCCCGCTGCCGACACTGTAAATAGTCCATAATGCTTAGCAACAAAACAGGTAAATGGCCTATACCATTCGTTTACTAATTCACCTTGACAACGGAATGTAAATAGTGTCATTTACATACCTAGGGTAATAATGACTTTGAATTTGACAAGTAATACCTTCAGCTTCATTTATATAAATTTTTAGGTTATGAGACTTATTGAATTTTATTGTTGTCCGTTTATTCGGTAACTTAGTTACGCGCACATGCAACTTAGAATAAAATAGCGGAACGAATAATCATGAAGATAAGAAAACAAACTTCAATCCAGGCAAATTTTGAGAAATATCAGTAGCTCAAAAACGTAATGAGTAACTATTATGTTCTAGAACGTAAAAGACTTTATCTGTTTTTCAGTGACATATTGAAGTTCATTATGGGCCAAGGTCCATTATGAAATTCATAGGTAAAGTTTCTGAATGTCTAGCACGAACGAACTTTATAAGAAAAAATGCAAGTAATTTTAAACAATTTGATCCAAATACTAAACTTTATTCTCCAAATCGGAAGATGAACTATAATCAGAATCGCTCGTTTTCAAATATTCCAGTACACATCTAATTCTTCTTGACAGCCAGTGTGTTTGATAATGAATGGATAATTTGCTGTTACATCGTCAACAAAATGGTAAGGCACAGCTTGCTCACTATTTTTCAAAATGAATTACTCCAATATACTGTAATTCCAAATTTGCGATTTGAAAAATATTTATATGTAGATAAATACCTTTTCATTATAAAAGCCAGCAGATAATAGTTATTTATGATACAAGTGTTAAAAGTGGCATTTTATTTTGTGAGTGGGGAATATTGCGAAACGAGCGTTAGCGAGTGGAGCAACCCCACGAGCAAAATAAAATCACTTTTAACAAATGTATCATACAAAACTTTTTGTTCAACAGTTACTGCTAGTAAGAAAAAAACAAAAAAAAAATAAGATCCATAAGGATTCGAACACACGATCTTTGGATTACAAGGCTGACTGACAGATACTTCAAATATAATAAACCCCAACGCACTTTATTTATGAATGTCATTATTTGTCAGTGATGAAGGACATTCTACAGTTGGACTAAATACTACTTCGTTTGTAACTTCAAAAGGAATTAGTATTATCAATTGCGCAAACGACCAAATACATGTGTGAACTTTTATAAACGATTCCTCTTGAGTAGGTGTTCTGATTATAATATCTGATTGAAGTGTTTCTATTAGAGAGATCTATATTACTGAGTATCCATCATCTCATCTGTCATTTTACTTTTAACACTAGTGTTAAAAGTACTTTTAACACTAGTGTTAAAAGTGATTTTGTGAAAACGTCAGTTTTTAGTTCATGTGTCAATGAATTAAAAACGTCATTTTTAATGTCAGTTGTACAAAAAGTTTTTTATGTAATTCGGATCATAAACGATCATTATGGTGCACGCCGTGTTATCGGGCTCGGCTTCGCCTCGCTTGATAATATTCACGGCTACTACCACAATGATCGTCATTATGTTCCTTATAACATAAAGTTCTATTTATGTCCGGTTCATTATTCATTACGTTGCTATCATACGAAAGTCAGTATCACCTCGTTCGTTCGTTCGAAATGACAATTAACAACGACAGATATTACTTATTTATTAATTTTACAATCTCATATTAGTTTCAATGCAGTTTTCGAAAAAAATTTGTTAGCATTTCAAATTCGAAATACTTTTGCGTTTACTTCCATTTTCGAACGCAAAAGTATCATTGCGCATTCTAAATACAAAAATATTTATTTCAAATAATGGACGTCTCAGGTTGGATGTCAATAAAAATGCATTTTCATTTTAAAAATGGTTGCTCCGACCCATTATTTGGATCGAAAATCCATCAGAAAACAACTACTTTCCTGGCTAATACCATGACAAACGTTGAATTACATCTAACAAATTTTCGTGCAGAGTTCCTACAAGGCTTTCTCTGCAATTGCTCGTTGCATGTAAACATTCATCGAAACATTTGGACCACCTGTAGATCAATTTCTGATCAGTATAGGATATGGTAGGGTAGGTATATGCAGACAATAACCAATATCTGCAAGAAATTATTCAAATTAGCAACCACTCCGCCAATATAACACTGACAGTATGAATAATGTACACAACGAAGATTCCTATAATCATATTTACATTAAATTTTTTAAATGTATAGAAGGTTTGGAAATACGTTCAGTTTTCACGTAAAATAACTTTTTTATAATTTTCATAATTTATTCAACGATTCGTTCAAGTGATGAAGTAATATCCATTAGATATTCTCACACAGTTGTTTTCGCAATTGGAATATATTGCAAGCTAGTTTACTTGTAATACACTCAAATACAAAACTCTTTCTTGGAATAATACGAGGTACGTGAAAATTCTATAATTATTGCACTGATACTACTTCTTTATTCATGGAACAATCTCAAATTGCAGAATTTGGTACATACTTTGCATTATTTCGGTGTCTATATCGCAACTCGAGTACGGAAGGACAGTAAAACAAACATAGTTGAAAATGTTAAATTTCCACTTCATGCGCAAACAATAACGCGAGAAGGCAATCGGAAGAAAAAGGATAACTCGGGTCAGTGAGCAAAATCACGTACAATCGGATACACAAATATAGGAAACATTATGTACGTGGACGAATTTCCAGAATAAAACCATTTTGGTACAAAATGGTTCATTGTTTGTAATACTTAGTTTGTTGACAATAACGCGAAGACACTAATCAAAGTACAATATATGGAAAACTGGCCACTAACGACTGTTATTAATTCCTGATTAATTCTTTTTCATATCTGAATTTTCTAAGATTAAGAGCAAACAATACCCTTGATGAAACGAGTTTCGGTTTTGAGCGATCATTTTTAGTTTTTTGAGAATTTTTTATTGATACAAATGATTCAATTTGTTTGTAAGAATGCGGGAAATTAACTGATTTTTGGTTTTGATGATACTGAAGAAAAAAAAATGTATGATTTGACAAATGAAAGAAACCAAAACTACGATTAGGAGCTATCTACCTTATTGGTGCTCCCAGCTACGTAGTTTTGTTACGGTCAGGTGCCACTATCACTCTTGAAAAATATATCCCCTCACACCTAAGATGTGCGGCGCAATGATGAAATTTGACATTCGTGATGCATCTAAAACCATTATCTTTTCAATTCATATTAAAGGTTAATATAAAATAAATCTTTTGAGTATCGTTAACCGTGGTTACCGTGATTAGCGTAAGAGTTTTTGTTTCTGCAGTGACCAACTCTTCTTTCAAATCTTCATTGAGAAAAAACTGTCTTGAATGTCCTATGACACCAAAAGCAGGGTCCCAAATCTCATTGTTTTTGGGTTCCTGTAGTCAAAGTTATTGTACACCTCTTGAGAACGGAGTTCAATATTATGCTTTCCCATAAAGCTATGCTCACATAATATTAAACATCCAAGACATTCGTCTGAACCGACCTTCTCCTTACCGAAATTACGCCATGCTTTTAGTTTAGGAAAGCTAGCATCCCAATGACAGAGACCTCTTCAAAACTAATGATTGTTCAATATATCTCTGTGCAGATAGTGAATTTTCACTGGAGAATTGAAATCAATAATGTCTGGAAGAGAGGGAGCAATGGTTGATTTGTCCACCATGTAACGATCAGGATACCTCTTGCACGAACTCTGATAATTTTCTGAAATACCACAATACAACTGAAAAGGGTGGAGGATGAGGCATAATGAATATTTTGGATCAGTTTTCAAGATAGAGAGTGTCGAAAGGCCAACACATTGAAAACATTGTTTTATTTTTCTAGGCAACCAATCAACCTGTGCTCGCCAAATTCGGTATTCGTTATATTCATATAAAATAAAAATATAGTGAATATTTTTTATATATTGGTCTAGTTTAGGGAGTATTTGAAGTCGATTTTTGAAATTGTTAATTATCTATACAGTATTGGAAAGTTTTCATCTTGGTGGTTTCATGAGAGCGTAAAAAATAGCTTGCTATATGTTGAGAGAGTATTAAAATTTCTCTTCCACTCACTCGAGGAAGGTATATGAACGTGAGCTGTTAATTCGTCAGGTGAGGTAACAGGAGAGGCGCGCAGTAGTGCGTCTCTCTTATTTATGTGGTATTATCATATCATTGTATTCCTTGATGCTCGCGTAGATTTCTGTTTATACCCCAGATGAAAAGTTTCCGATACTGTATGATGAAAATTATTATTCAGACTGACTTCCGCATAAACCTTTTGAAACTGTCCAACATCTCCTACTGCCAAAAGAAGTCGGAAGTAGTTTTACCAGTTCTGTTTCCGTTTACCAGTTTGTTGTTGCAGGAATATTTCAGAAACAACACAAATAATACTGAAATTTTTCATTATTTATTCTGAATTTTTCCAAAACCATATTTCTATCACAACATGGCATTCACGATTTTACAGGAGCTTCCATGAAATATTATTAAGGAAGGTGGGGTAGAACTGTTGTTAACGTTAATGTTGATATGAAAATATGAAATACTTCGCCTGTTAGTTTTAATTCCGCAAAAGTGGTGTACTGATATGATAAATTGTTCAATCTGAAGAGTGCAGAGTGAAATTCTGTTCTTGGTATAGTCTTCATTGTTTTGGTTACAGGGACACATTAGAAAAAATCATTTCATTATATCGTTATGAACCGCATTTCAATAAACCAAGCATTTACAAAACATACAATGCAGTTCTCCGCGATGATTGCCGCAATATTATTGCTCTGGGATCATCGCCCTATACCACTTCCTAAATTCTAGATAGTAACTCATCGAACATTTTCAAGTTTTTACGGGATCAGCAAGTGCGGAGAGAATGTAAGAAAGTGGTAAAGTGAGACTTGATTTGAAGCCTAAGTACGTAGCTGATTCCTGTTCTATTTCTTGACCTGCTTTATATGAATAACGAACTGCCCAACCTATGAGTCACTATCAACAATTTACGAACTCAAGTATAGTCGCTCCAAGCAAAATGTTGCTTTAGTGCACAATTGACGGCACTAGATGTAAAAACCTTACGTTTCCGATTGAAAATATCGACAAAAAAGTATCGCATTTGGTTACCAGTTATAATAATTGTCTTTGATTAACACATTCCTCTGACAACCTTTCGAGTTACAATAATTCGAACTCTAACTGATAAAATTGAGCTAATGATGACTGAAATCATTACCATTATTGACACCTTTGAACACCTTATTAAGGAATTTTCAATAAATCTGACAGTACTTTGCTATTCAGGTGTTTATTTCAATCGTAGTTGTTTCTGAAATTCCCGTAACTACCTACAGGATTAAATTTTTTAGTGTGTATCAGTAAATATTTCATAATATATAAATTTCATTTTATAGAGCTATTGGATCGAATTGTTTGAACCATAGCAGTTTGAATCCTTGCTTACTTGTTTGTTTACTTCATCAATTTACCAAAAGTCAAAATCACTCGAAAATTGCATAATCCAGTACGATTGGGTTTTGAGACGAGGATCGATTGTAGCACCACCAAACTTAGTGAGCTAGTAGTTAGAATCTTAGAAAATATATGTCTCATCAGAAAAACAACTTAACAAGGTGAAAGGCGATTCAATTCTCCACAAAAATGAACTCTAGTAAATTCTTATGAAATGCGCGCGTTTTCTCAGAAAACGTGATTGAACGCCGACATCAAATTTCAGGCTCACGTTTATTCAACGCTGCAAATTCTGGTGGAGCCGAATATTTGATTAGTCATAACTCTCCTAAAAATGATCGAGGAAGTATTTGAGTACCTTAAATGTGTTTTGTCCCTCTTCACCGAGATGTTTGCGGATGATCCGAAAATCATGAAACCTCGTCAGACCCCAGGTATCATATATGATACCTCAAGTTTATATTTTATTTTCGGCCTCCAGCTACATTTAGCCGCACGTACTCGATGGTATCATTGGTATCATATAGGATACCCTGCTAAATATGCGCCTAATTTTTTGATGCGATGTTGGTTGCGTACGGCGGCAAGAAAAGTCAGTCGATTGTTTATGTTTACAAGTGCACGTGCTAAGATGATGCCTCTACCGCGAAATAAAAGTAAGTAATTGTTTTTTTGGTGTTTTATTGATATATATTTGTTGAATGTGTACTACAGAACATATGGAAAATATGGGTTCTGTTTTAAATATTACAAATATTTCGCAATGGGGGGATTCGGTTAACGTATCATGGGTGATACCTTGGGTCTCACTCACTACAAAATTTAATTTCAATGTAAAAATCAGATTTTGGGGATTTTAACGAGGAAACAAATATAGTTTACTTTTATTTGAAATATTATTTTTTTAGGGCCTTTGACCGCGTTGGAGCTCGAAGAGATAGCTCTCAACTTAGACCTCGATCAGTCGGACCTCGATAATCTTTCTTCGGACGATGATGTGGATGAGGTTGATCTAGGTTTGGAAAATGTGGTTCCCGATCCAGATGATATAGAGATCGCAGACAACATGAGCGATTCATCGGATGAGGAGCCTCTTGCCCACTACCTACCAGGTTACCAGAAAAAATGGTCACGTACTCGTCAGTTTGAACCAAGTTATTTAAATTTTCAAGAAGAAAACATAGACACTGAGTTAAAACAACCAATTGCCCACCTAAATAAATATATTTCGGATACGTTTTTCGAAGACGTTGCCCTTTTCACAAACATGCGCGAAGTTGCTGATAAAGGTCGTTCCCTTGAAACATCCGAATATGAAATGCGAATATTTTTTGGAGATTCCATGTTGATTGGAATTTATGGTCTACCGAGGATTAGGATGTATTGGGCGCGAAACACAAGAGTACCTAGTATTTCAGACAACATATCCAGAAATCGGTATTTCAAACTCCGATCGCGCCTAAAACTTGTGGAAGATCAGAAAATTTCCAAAGAAGAAAGGAACTTGGACAAGTTTTGGAAAATAAGGCCAATGTTAGACACGGTGCAAAAAGGATGCCGCAATAATAAAAGGACTCGATATGTATCAATAGATGAACAGATGATACCATTTCATGGGCAAGTTAAAATGCGTCAATTTGTTAGAGGCAAACCCAATCCCGTAGGATTGAAGAATTTCGTCATGACAACGCCAAAAGGGGTCCCATTAGACTTTTATCTTTACGAAGGAAAGGGATCGTCTGTGGACTCGTTCTTGGTGAAACTCACAGAGACCCTGCCAATCGGAGTTTCAGTCTACACCGACCGATACTTTACCTCAATTTCGTTGATCGAGTCACTCTCCTCGAGACAAATAACTCTAGCTGGTACAATTATGGCTTCTAGGATTCCAAAAAACGCAGCATTTTTAAATGATAATCAATTGAAAAAATCAGGTCGTGGTTCACATGATGGGTTAGTTAGAGAAGATGGAAAGATTATTCTAACGAAATGGTTCGATTCTAGGCCAGTGCATTTTGCTTCCTCTTCCTCTGGCATTGAACCTTTAGGTAGTTGTATTAGATGGTCTAAGACTGAAAATAAGTACATTACAATCAAACAACCAGGAATTGTAGCCGATTACAATGCTAAAATGGGAGGTGTTGATTTACTAGACAGGGTGATTGGAAAATATGCAATGCGTGGACGTACCAAAAAATGGACAGTACGTGCAATCTACCACTTTTTCGATTTCGCAGTAGCTGCAAGTTGGCTCGAATATCGTCAAAATGCCAGTACAGAAGGCTTGAGGAGAAAAGACACTTTGGACTATCTTGATTTCAAATTATCCGTTGCTCAATATTTGATTTTTACTAAAAAACCTTCTGAACAAAGTGAAGGAAATTGGGAACAAAGTGAATGTGATGAAGAAGAGACACCACCTCTGAAACAAAGGAAGGTGCAACCTGTTCCGGATAGAAGAGTCAGGACCGTTGGTAACATCCACCTACCAGTATTTACGAAGCAAGAACAAAAAACAAGATCAAAATGTCGATTTCCAAAATGTGGTAAATTAACGTTTGCCAAATATAACTCATGCAATATTTATCTTTGTTGACAGAAATTGTTTCGCGCTTTTTCATCAATAAAATGTTTTTATAGATCTGTTGTTTTTGTATGCCTCTAGACCCAACGTATCATATAAGATACCTTATTTTTTTTTCAAAAAAAAAAAGAAATCATTTTTTTTCTCAACCATATGGTGTTATTTGGACCCAGTCTTCAATAAAAAAGTAGGCTTGCTGAATAAATATATTTACCCTGGACCTTGGGTCTGAGGAGGATAATTCAGTAAATATGGAATTATTATACAGAAGCAGCAACCCAGACCCTCTTTGGACTATATACAACGATTTCAGACTAGAGTGACAGGTCCCACTTATACATGCAAAAATTAAACTTTGTTTTACTCCCTCGCCATTTTCAACTTACTCATAAAACCGACATTTTCTTCAGTAAATGTCCAAAATAATCGCTCATTCATATCCTTATATCCTGCATATATGTTCAATTACACTGTTGTGAAGTGCAAACCTCAAGCTTGATATCACATACTTTATTTTCAATGTGGGCTGTGAACGCGAGCCTGAAATTTGATACAGGCATTCAATCAGGTTCTCTCAGAAAACGAGAGCAATTTGTATGAAATTTATGAGTATATTTCTTGAGGAGATTCAATTTATCGTTTGCCTTGTTGAAATCGTTTCTTGATGAATCTTATATTATCCGAAACAACAGCAAAGGACATCATAATTTTTTAAATATATATATATTTTTGAATTCCACAACAATACATGATGTCAAGGAGTCATGTGCCGAGTTTCAAAGTGTTACGATTCATTCTTCACTTGTGGCTTACATATGTCTGTAGTTACTGGACTATCAGTGAAACAAGAAATTTTTGAATATTGTTTCATTCCCATCAAAATTGCAATCAAAAAATTCACTTCACTTCAGTACTCTACTTGATGGAATCCATACACTCTAGGGCTGTAGGTGCCGTGACTTGTGTGAGAGGTGACTTCTTTAGTTTCTTTCACAACTTCTCCATGTGGTAAAGTCTCAGATGTCACATGAGACACTGTGTTCACGATTACGGGTTCGTGGTGTTCTCCATGTGGATGGCTTTCCGATATCGTTTCAGACACAGTGCTGACAATTACTGGTTCGTGGTTGATAAGAGCAACATCTCCATGTAAATGAAAACCATCAACTTGGTTGTTGGAAAGACCAGGTTGGTAAGTAGAGCGTGCAGTTCCGATCATAGGAACTACTCCACCAAACTGGGGTGGGTAGTTGTTATAAAATGAGAAGAAGTATGGATTATACTTTGGTGGGAATATGCCAGTATTGTAAGGAGGAAATATATAAGGATTATAGATATCATTAAAGTGAGGGGTGTTCACGCCACTGTAGTAAGGAAACTTGAAAGGATTATGGATGCTACTGTAATGAAAGGGATAAACTCCATAATAAGGAGGGATTTCGAAGGAACCATAGAAGTAATTAAAATAAGGAGGAATAGTACCAGCAATGTTGAATTGGGGGGAACTGGCAAAACCAAATTCGTTTTGTTGTTGAAAACCACCTGAAGGAAAAATGCTTCTTTTTGCTACAATTACATTTTGGCCATTATTGTTTTCTTGAAGCCCTTCCACGTTCTGTTTGTTTACCTCTCCAGAGGTTGCTGCTATAACACCGACAAGGAGTGCGATCTGGAAAATTAAATTTCAGTAGTTAGAAATGGGACAATAGGTTTTGCAGTGCTCGAATTGAAAGTATACAATTCGTTCAATGTCACGTTCTTCGTACTACCCTATAGATTGAGATGGTGTACTGACTGATACGATTTCGTTAACATTTTTGTGATGAAAACGCAAATGAAATCAGAGTTCTAATGATGAATTTCTATCATTACTCTTATGGGTTAAAAGTTATTTACTTTAGAGCAAACAATGAATGTAATATGTCGAAAATGGACGTAACATATCAGTAAGTATTAAAAGTTCCTGGGGATATGAGTCTATTCCACTAACTATATTGATTTAGTCATTTCATATTCATATGTGTTGTATATATTTACTTGCAATTTTAATATTTATACATTATACATTGTACATGATGATAGTGATTGATTAGAGTTGTTATCATTGTTTACCACAAAGCAAAATAGCTAAGTAAGGAATCAAAAACATATATGACCCTATCCACCAAGATGTGATTTTCAGACATTCTGCAGGTAGTGTTTGGATATGACCGCGTTATAAAAAGGTCACCATATCCGACCAAAATGACCCATGGCAAAATTGATGATTTCTGGTGGGCGGTTGGTTCAGAAATACAAAGATCACAGGTTTCTAATACCGATTTTTAAAAAATGGAAGCTGAAAACACTTTTTTCATGAGGATTTTGCTTAATTGATGCAAAAAAATAAATTTTTAGACGAAAAGCATGCCGCTTTAGATTTTGATTGCCTAGATATCAACAAAAATCATGTAAGCAAACTGAATATAGGTGGCCACGGATCGAATCTGCGTAATTATATATTTCTTACTGGGTACGTACATGCCACATTGTGCACTACAAAACTTTGGCCAAAGCGTAATTCGAACCTTTTAGTTTGATACGCGGAGATATCTAAAGGTACGGGCTTCGCCTACTAACAGGCAGTTTTGTATAGGACGAGTTTGGTTGACAGCGATTTTAACCGTGGCGTATAAAACCGTCAGATTTATCTGTTGCGGTTCAAACTGGCGGAACAACCTTCATGTTTGTGGCTGACTATTGAGATGTCAAAGTGTTGCCACAGAAGGAATATTTTCATTATTTTCATTCTGGCTTTGTGAAATTGCTTGTGTGGCAATACGGTTGAAGAAACACAACGCACCAGATGTCTGGGTTTGTATATCGATAACAAATTGAAATTCCATGAACATATTTCACTTTTATGTAAAAAGCTGGCTTCAGGTTCATATGCTGTAAGAATCGTTTCCAATGAACTTGACATATCCTCAGCAAGACTAACTTAATATGCATTAGTAGAATCTCATATACGTTATGGCATTGCTTTCTGGGGATTCTGTAGTCAACAACAACTCATGAATCAAGTCTTTGTGCTACAGAAAAGATCACTGAGGTTTCTATGCAAGGCCAGCTATAGATACAAAATACTGACTTTGGTCAGCATATTCATTCTAGAGGTCGTATGCCTAGTTCATAAAAGACATGTTACCAATTCACCAGAACAGAGACCTCATAATACCAGACATTTCCAAGATATTCGTTTACCCATACCAAAAACAACATTGACAAAACATTCTAATATGTATGAAGGTAAAAGGATATATATCCATTTACCAAAGAAATACATTGGTTCAGAAAGAAAAAAAGAATTCAGAAAGTCCGTTAAAGATTTGCTTCTTGAAAAAGCTTATTATAGCCTGCAGGAATATCATGATGACAGACTGTGAATGTCAATGATGTTAAAAAATTTAACCAATTCATAGTTGCATGTTTCACTATATTTATTATATAATGGACTATGAAATTACTAGAAAATGCATTTTGTTAAAAATAAAATTTTTTCTTTCGAATATCATCTGAATTACACAAAATGTTTTTTTAATTACTTTTAGCAGATAGATTTAAACAAACAATGTCTTCCTTACAGTTTAGTGCCACCTAAATGAAACATTTTCTGGTTTTTGCATGAACGTAGAAAAAATATTGTATGAAACTCGTGCAAAAAGAGTTTATTTCACGTCGAGTGCAATAAACACCTACTTTTTGCACTTGTTACCTATTAAATGCTGAATTGTTCCTGTAGGAAATAAACCACGAGAAGTGTTGAAAACACACACGAAATATTTCAAAATCTCTACAAAACAAATACATCGAATGGGTCGTTCTCCAAATTGATTAATTCCTAATGATGAAGAGGACTTGCTTATCGAAATGTCCATCTCGGAATGTTAAATTTTGTGAGTAGAAAAACAAACAACTTCATACAAAAGCATGAAATCTGTATTATCTCACTTTTTGTTCAATGAATATCGCAAACAATTAATTGAATTTTAGTAACGGACGAACTTTCGTTAACAAACTTTATAAATAATAAATCAGATAAAACTCACCAATAGCATTTTGACGAATGATCGATGTTCAACTACCAATAGCTTGTGAAACATTTCTGGTTTTATAGAGAAATCTCAATAATACTTGTTAATCGTAGGGTACTTTACAAGTAGAGTAATAATGGAAAAATAATTAAATTCAAATTATTTATTGTCCGGTATGAATCGTGTGGTATGAATTGTGTGGCGTTTTATATGGAAATATTAGAATTCCATATCTCCAACGTACCTATAAATAATTGAGAAATGATGGATATTTATTGATTAGGAAAAAAACTGTTCGATAGAAGAAACATATGAATAGAGGTGTCATTCCTAATGGCTTTTGACTTATTTTATGATACTGAATAAAAATCAAAATTTAGGACAAAAGTTATCTTTTTAAGAATATTCTGCATATTATAGAAACTGATTTTAAATAATCAAAACTTGAAATATGTCAGTTGTATACAAGTAGTGTCAAAAAATATGAAATTGGTAGAAGAGTGAAGTAAGTATCTAACAACTTTTGTTTACGACAATATCAAAAATTTTTGTTGTGAAAAGTTGTTCAGAATTGAAAATTACGTTGAGTTATGCAATAACATTTATCTGTGCTGAGAATAAACAAATAATAATAATAATTTATTTCACTCTCAACATTTGCTAAAGTTTAATCACTATTAGGGCTTTGATTATTTCAAAATTTGCAACAAAGTTTCAAAACTTTCGCAATTATTTCGTGACCACCTTGATCAAAAAAATTACCACGAATTGAGAAAATATATGTTCCGGTCAACGTGGAAGGTTGCAAATGAACACCACTGTTCGGCATATTTTTCCTGTGTATCTGTCAAGTTTGCAGAATTTTTGGAATTTTCTCTTATGGTATATCAAGGAATAACATTATAGGTCGATAAAAAAAAATATTCAATTGGTTGTAAATTTGATTCGGGATATTAAATAATATATTCAGTACCACTCCAAGTTTGCAGAACTTTCGGAATTTTCTTAACAAGTATACAGCAAAATTCAAGATAATTGACATTTTGACAATATTGTGTACTTTAAAAGAGGTTTCAAACTTAGATTTATTGCTTTCTCAATATACCATTCACTTGACCAAAGATTAAAAACTTTTGGAATCAATGTGAATTGATTGTCTATTTCTACTGGCCTATATGGGGATCATAGTTTTCTAGTGACTACAAAATATTGACCCTTTCAATCTAATTCTTTCGAACTCTGATCTCTGCCATGTATTTCTAATTCATCGTCTTCATGTTTTTCTTTTGAAGGACCACCCTCAAACCTCTCTGAAAGAAGTGTCACTACTATAAGGCTTGCTCTTCAGGGATATTTTTAGCGAAATTTTCTTCAGTTGAAATGATTTGAGATGAATTACTTATCCTGATTTTAAGTGCAGAGAGCTTCTCTTTCGAAGAGTCATTCTCAATGCACAAAAAAAATATTTCGGATGAGTGAGTTTTAATCAATTCGTTCATTATAGTGATCTTGTCGTTGAATGCAGTTATAGCATTGGTAACGACTACCAACGTTTTTATTTATTTATTTATATATTTAATATCACAGAGAGAAATCTGAAGTTTAAATAGTCCAACAAACAAGCTTGGTTGATTTAAAGTTTACATTCTTTTGGATTTTCAAACAATTCATTATTTTGTTTTCATATAATTTCTTCAAAATGCTATATTTTATTATTTGAAACAAAGCGTATAGTTATTTGTTTCAATCAAATATATTTTTTCAATTTATGAACAGATTCATTCCTGGTGAGTACATGTAACACTTTTCTTACTGAACTTAGCCTCAGTCATGGCTAAATCCTTTCTCAAGCATGCATCAACATCATTTTTATTTTTCATCAAATATACGACAGCAAAATGACTATAGTTACCGCAGACATCTGACGAAACACATTCAAGAACCTTCATTGCCATTTTTTCTACAGGCAGGGACTTTAGAAATTTATGACTCGACTGCTTTCCTCGTAAGCAAATTTCGTAAACACCATTTACAGGAAATTTGGATGAATGTCCCATTCTTCTATGCCACATCTCAGACGACTTACTGACGAGATTTACTCCATGTGTTTGACGTTCAACCACATAAAAGTTTCCAACACGATTACCTTGCAGTACAATTTTATTGTCCATCAAAAAATTGACAACTTTGTCATTTAATTCAACTTTCATTCCTGATTCGACTATCCGACGAACCGACAATAAATCATTAATCATTAATACAGGTTATCATACGTGAAAACATCACGTATAGTAATTGGAATGTTAATAGCAGTAATCATTGGCAAAACACCTGAGTTTGTTGCAGTCACAAATTCACCTTCCTTTGCTACGTTTATCACGTGAGGAACACTCTTCATGTTCTTCAAAAAATGTTTGTAATTCGATTGAATTAGGTGATTCGACGCATATGAATCAATGATCATCAATATATCGTCATTAGTATTCGATTTGTACTGTCCAGCAAAATTTAACCATTGCAAGTTTTGCACAGATTCTTCGATTACAACGTCACAATAAGAATTATTATCAGACATGAAAGCAATGTCCACAATGTTCACAAGGATTATTTAAACCATCAAGTTCATCAGAGGCTACATTGGCTTGCGACTGTTGACGCTTAGGACACTGAGAGCGGTTTGTTTCCAGACGAGGAAAGCCTCATAAAATATATTCAGATAATGGCAAAAAATTTGTTTCGGTTAAGTCTGAACTCAATGAACTGGGAGATTTCATTCGCAAAAACGAAAACGAGCTGACTAATGCTTTCTCCTTAGAAGAAATTCATTGGAAATTCATTCCACCCTATTCTCCACATTTCGTTGGTCTTTGGGAGGCTGGTGTAAAATCAACTAAACATCACTTAAAACGGACAATGGGCAATGCCCATTTAGTTTTTGAAGAATTTTATTCATTAATGACACAAGTCGAGGCAATAGTGAATTCACGACCTCTTACTCCCCTCTCATCCGATCCCACAGACTTCCTACCTTTAACACCAGCCCACTTCCTAATTGGGAGACCACTAACAGCCGTTGCAAATCCTGAAAGCAGGAAAATTCCGGAAAACAGACTTTCTTCCTATCAAAGGTTATTCGTCATTTCTGGGAGAGGTGGAGCAAAGAATTCATCTCCGAAACCCAGCAGAGAGTGAAATGGAAAAAATCGCAAGGTTCGCTGACAGAAGGTACCCTGGTACTCATCAAAGAAATCAATCAACCCCCTATGGTATGGAGGCTAGGGATAATTGAAAGTTTGCACCCAGGCAAGGACGGTATTAACCGTGTAGCGACTATACGAACTTCCACTGGATTAGTTAAGAGGTCCTTCGAAAGAATATGTCCACCTCCTATAAAAGACGTTGAAAGCCGATCCTTTCAAGGCGGGGGCTATGTTGAGGACTTTAAGTTTTCCACGAGGAATTCTCTCTTCAACGCCCAGTGAATGGTGCGGCGCTACGAGAGAAAAATCACGATTTTGTCCGTCATATATTTGTCATTATTGTCAATTTATGGTTTCATGTTACTACAACAAACTTTGTTCAAGACGAAAATTAAAGAAACTAATTCCGCTTTTGCATCATCCATCTGGAATTTTTTCAGTGCTACATCATCTCCTGTTGGCGCATCTTGAGTAAGCAAATTCAAAACATCATGTCTCTCCAAAAGTCTTTCAATAGGGAATATCCAGTCCTCGAACCCCGTTCCATCAAAAGGACGAATGTTCACAGTACCATGTCCATACGATGCCATTGTTTCTACGACCGATTCTTCTGATTTTATAAATTGAAAACCTATCCGGGCCCATAACCTTTGCGTGAGGAATTTAATTATAGAAAAATATAGATCGGTACAAAGACTGACATTGACAGTATCAAAATAATTATCTGAGTGTTATTTTAGAATTGTTACTTCAACATATTTCAAACCATGGCATTTAAAATCTTTGTTACTTTTAGTATAGCCCATTACCACCAATTGTCCAAAAGTCAAAATCACTCAAAAATTGCATGACATTAGTAAAACAAGAAATTTGTAAATAGTGTTTTATTCGCATTAAAATTGCATCCAAAAAATTCACTTCTCCCAAAAATGACTCAGTACTCTCCTTGATGGTATTGTGGGTAATTGTTGTAAAATGGAAAGAAGAATGGATAATACCTTGGTGGGACTATGCCAGTATTGTGAGAAGGAAAAGTATAAGGATTATATATACCATTGAAGTGAGGGAAGTTCATGCCATTGTAGAAAGGAAACTTGAAAGAGTTTTGGATGCTATTGTAATGAAAGGGATAAACTCCATAATAAGGAGGGATTTCGAAGGAATCATAAAAGTTATTGGAATAAGGGAAAATAGTACCAGCAATGTTGGATTGCGGAGAACCGGCAAGACCAAAGTCGCTTTGTTGTTGAAAACCACCTGAAGGAAAAATGCTTCTTTTTGCTACAACAACATTTTGGCCATTATTGTTTTCTTCAAGCCCCTCCATGAGTTTCTTTCCAGAGGTTGCTGCTATCACAACGACAAGGAGTACGATCTGGAAAATTAAATTTCATTTGTTAGAAATGACACAAAAGGTTTTGTAGTGCTCGAAATAAAAGTAAACGATTCGTTCAAAGTCACGTTCTCCGTACTACCCTGTAAATTAAGACGTCAAAGCTCTGATGTACTGATTAGATTTCGTTAAAATTTTTGTAATGAAAAAATAAATGAAATCACAGTTCGTCATTGACAAGTTCTAATGGTGAGTTTCCATCAAGACTCCTATGGGGTGAATATGGTTTTCGATCCAAGTTATATGCATTATAGCAAAGAACGAATATAATGTGTCGAGAATGAACATAAAAGGTCCTGCGGACATGGTTCCATTCCACTAACTATTTTGTTTGTTTCATTCATCTAATTTTCATACGCAGTACTTCTAGTACGAGAGCCAGTAACCAAGAGTCTTGCCACAAAGCAAAATGGCTAAAACCACAAGAAATCAATAAAGTATATGACCCTGTTCACAGAGATTTGATTTTCAGGCATTTTGTAGGTAGCGTCAAATATGACCACGTTTTCAAAAATGTTAACAAATCCGACCAAAGTGGCCCATGGCAAAATTAATGATTTCTGGTGGATAGTTGGTTCAGAAATACAAAGATCACGGGTTTGAGATATATCTATAGGGTGGGGCTTTCCCAGAAGACCACATTAGAAAAAAAAGAAGCAAAACGGCTGGAAATACTTTTTAATGTGAATTTAGGTTAACTGATGCGAAAAAAAAACAATTTTGTTCTCTGATTTTCTAGATATCAACAAAAATCATATCAGGCAAACTGAATATAAGTGGATACACGCACACAGAGACTTATCTGCTAGTTTGGAACGGTACGGATCGAATCTGCGTATTCATCTGTTCGTTAGTGGGTAGGTACATGCCAGATTTGACTTGTACGGATTTGTCTCTCAGTTTGCACCACAAGTGAAAACTCTTGGTGCGCTACAAAACTTTGGCCAAAGGGTAATTCCAACCTTCCAGTTTGATAAGCGGAGTTATCTGGGTTATACGGGTTATACAGGTTTTCCCCATAAACTTGCACTTTTGTACAGGACGGGTCAGTGGTGTAGCCAGAATTTCAGTTTGGGGGGGCTGAAAATACAATTTATCAGTCACCAAAGCCTTTTTTTTTTCGTTGGCCATATGTTTTGAATATCGTAGTAATTTGGTAGCTTGGGGGGGGGGGGTGTAGCCTCAATCCCCCCTCTGGCTGCGCCAATGGAACAAGTCATTGGTTTAAGATTGATCCGCGGAGTTTGTTGAGCGTTAGTAGTTGGCAGCGGTTTTAACCGTGGCGTATAAAAACGTCAGGCTTATCTGTTGCGGTTCGAACTAGCGGAAGTGTTACCGCAGAAGAAATATTTCCATCATTTCCATTCTGTCTCTGTGAAATTGCTTCTGAAGTACCTGATTCTCAATTGTGATGAGCTTGGAATGGAAAAGCGAAATACATTTTCGTCGACAGAAATGTGTTGGAGAAGTGAAGCGACCCTTTTTCCAATTTATTTATTTCTTCGATTTCAATGCAAACTAGAGATGATTAAAAATGCAGAAATGAATTGCCAGTTACAATTTGAAGAAATATACATAAATTGGTGGTAAAAATTAGGCAAACTTATTTGATCGCACTATATTTGCAACCTCTCGTCAGTATACTTGAATTATTGATTATTAGTATTTATTTCACTCGAATATTCCATGTCTGCATTCTACTTTCGACGACACTGACACACCTGTGAAATGTAAGGTACGTATCATTTTTTCCGCAAACATAGCAATATTTTAACATTGTGTCTCACTAAATCACTGAACAGCTATGAAAAGTATGTCACCAAATTTTTCATGAAGGTAAAAAACCACGAGCTCTGTTGAAAACACATGAAATATTTCAACAGCTCTTCGAAACAAAAATACATAAGACAAAAGGGCTGTTCTTACTTGCGGTGTTGCCAAGAGTGTGTAAGTATATGAGAATATGAGAGTAAAAGAAGTAAAATATCGGTCGGCATTGACTATCGTTACTAAGCGATCTTGCAAAAGAATTGTGAGCTTTTTACTCGATGATCAAACCCAGGCGAGTTTTTAACAACTGAAATCAAACAGTAACCTGTTCTACAAATCAAGAAATACCTACTGATGAAGAAGACTTGCTTATCGAAAACACTGAAAACATTCTGTTCTCAGAAACCATAGTGATGTTTTCGAAGAATAAAGATGACATGGTTACATTTTTAAAAAGTTGTATTGAACACAGATGTTGAATCGATCATTCAGCGCAGTACATATCGGTACGTTAAACGCTATTTCAATTTTCTGAGTAGAAAAACATACAACTTCATACAAAACAATTATCTCAGATTTTGTTCAATGGTACGTATATTTTGAAGAACGCAATTGTTCTTTCAAAAACTTCGGTAACGGTCAAACTTTCGTTAACAAACTTGTTATAAATAATAAATCATAAAACTCACCAATTTCAGCATTTTAATAGTTGACTGATGATCGATGTTCTTCAACTACCAATAACTTGTGAAACATCTGGTTTTATAGTGGAATCTGAATAACACTCGTTAATTCTATAGGATACTTTACCAGTAGAGTGATAGTGATAAAATAATTGAACTCAAATTATTGCCCCCAATGAATCAAGTTGGGTGGCGTTTTGATGTGGAAATATTTGAAGTTCCTATCTCCAACGTACCTATAACTAATTGAGAAATGATGGATATTTATATCCGAATATGATCATGCCCATTCGTTCATTAGGAAAAATACTGTTCGATAGTAGAAAAATGTAAGTAGATCTCTCATTTTCTGTTATCAAGTCATCAAAAACGTATTTCGAATGGATCACTCTCAGCACGATTAGGTTTTTGTGTAGATTATTTTTGAAACTTATCAAAACACTCAATTCATATCTTTTATATGCGTCTTGGCCAATTGAAACATTATTTGTTTTGTGAGAAATTTCTGACTAAAAGTTGTTGCGGAATTATTTCAGGTATTTTGTTTTTATTTTCTGACAGAGTATATTTTTGATTATTTCACTAAATTCAAAATTATTTCATAATCTGACCAATTACGTACCAAAGATGAAATACAAATGGTTTTATCGCGAAAACAGCAGCGTCTTTCAATTGTGATTAGTCAGTCAGCTTTGGTGTCTCAATCTTACCATGGACGTCAAAGCAGAGTTTGATAGGGATATTTTCGGTATTACAACCTTCCACAGAAAATGGAAAAAAAGGTAAATTCCAGTTACGCTGTACAAATATACATATACTCAGTTAATTCAACCCGATCTGTTGAATTGCCAATGAATATAAGTACTAGGAAACAACCACATAAAATATCTGAATCTGAGTTCTTGGGGTATTACCCCCGATAACTAATGTTCATGAAGTCGAATTGGGTTTTTTCATAATGCAAGCTACTCGACTTGAATTTAAAAAAATACTAATCTCTATTTGTCATTTTTTCATGAACAACGTAAAATCATTCATATATTCTTTCACTCAACATTCAAAAAAGACAGAGTCTTTACTCCTTACTGCCCACTGAGAAACCACTGGCCCTAATAATTTCAATTTAGTTGTGGCTAAATAAGCGCTTTTTCAGTTCAAATAACTGTATCAAATTTCAACCAAATCGGTCATGACATACCTTTATAGGACCTTTTTTTCTTGAAACGACAAAACCCTCCGCAGTTTTGTAGCATAGTTGGGAAACACAAAAAATAATCTTTTTCTAACCTAAACTCAAATATTGACATTTTCATTAAAATCTCAGTTAGCGAAGTGTCTCTTTTTCGTTCTATAACTTAATAGTTATTTATGATACAAGTGTTAAAAGTGGCATTTTATTTTGTGAGTGGGGAATATTGCGAAACGAGCGTTAGCGAGTGGAGCAACCCCACGAAAATTTTTTGTTCAACAGTTACTGCTAGTAAGAAAAAAACAAAAAAAAAATAAGATCCATAAGGATTCGAACACACGATCTTTGGATTACAAGGCTGACTGACAGATACTTCAAATATAATAAACCCCAACGCACTTTATTTATGAATGTCATTATTTGTCAGTGATGAAGGACATTCTACAGTTGGACTAAATACTACTTCGTTTGTAACTTCAAAAGGAATTAGTATTATCAATTGCGCAAACGACCAAATACATGTGTGAACTTTTATAAACGATTCCTCTTGAGTAGGTGTTCTGATTATAATATCTGATTGAAGTGTTTCTATTAGAGAGATCTATATTACTGAGTATCCATCATCTCATCTGTCATTTTACTTTTAACACTAGTGTTAAAAGTACTTTTAACACTAGTGTTAAAAGTGATTTTGTGAAAACGTCAGTTTTTAGTTCATGTGTCAATGAATTAAAAACGTCATTTTTAATGTCAGTTGTACAAAAAAGACTTTTTCCCGCTGCCGAAGCTGTAAATAGTCCATACATGCTCAGCAACAAAACAGGTAAATGGCATATATCATTCGTTTACTAATTCATTTGGACAACAGAATGTAAATGGTCTCATTTATAATACATAATAATGACTTTGACTTCGACAAAAGTAATAGGTACACTCAGCTTCATTTATATCAGTTTTTAGGTTATGAGACATTTTGAATATTATTGTTGTCTGTTTATTCGGTAACTTAGTTACGCGCGCAAGCAACTTAGAATAAAATGGCGGAACGAATAATCATGAAGGAAGGGTAAGAAAACAAACTTCAATCCAGGCCAATTTTGAGATATGTCAACAAGCAGAGGGAAAACGTAATAAGTAACACGGAATGTATCGACTGCAGTTAACATCGGCAAGCGACAAGCCTCGGCTTTGCCTCGGTTCGTACTCGCTCACCTCGAATGTCTTGACATTCCTTTTTACCTAAATAACTATTATCTTCTAGAACCTAAATACTTTCGCGTCCTGTTTATTATTTATTACGTTGATACCAAACGAAAGTAATGAAGTTAGTTCGTTTTGGTTCAAACACGAAATCTCACGTAATGTCAGTCAACAATGACAGACACTCAATCATATAGCTATTTGTATTATTGGGAAGGAAAGTGTTACTTTTCCTCCCGCAGGATGCCCGACGCCAAGCGGAGGGCAGTAACCATCCATGTATTACATATGATTTTTCCTCCTACCCACTTAATGAACATTTTTTTGTAAATTTAAAATGCATCTCAACTGTTTTTGTCTAAAAAGGACCTATACTTGCATGATGGAAAATATAGACAATACATCAGTCATATCTGAGAATCTGCGGTGGTGCAATGGCTAGTGTCTTCAATCCGAAGGTCCCGGGGTCAGCTCCTGGCAATTGCAACTTTTTTTTTAAGAACGTTATTTTACTTTTTTCTTGTTAGTGATTTGAATTATTGGGCATATAGATAACTTATACATTTCGGATTGCTATTGAGTGATTTTCTCATAAGTTTTATGTGCCTATTTGAATGAAGTGTCGATCATTTTTTTAGACGAAATAATGTGTGTATTTCGAGCACAATGTGTTATTGTCGTTCTCCACAGATTAATCTTTTTGTCGAGCGAAAATCAATCAATTTGCGCTCTAAATACACAAATAGCTATTAAAGAACTAAAGTAGAAGTAACATTCATGTTTGATTTTCACCAGAATACAGGATATATAAGATGTTCTGGAAATTACGGAAACAATTTGATTATAATAGATTCACAAGTTTCATCGTTTACAACTTACTTGAAATGAGGGGGAGGAAAAGTATGAGTTTCTTCCCTGGTTTGAGGGAAGAAAAGTGTGTACTTTCTATAGGGGTGTAGGAGGAAAACATTTTTATTCTCATATTAGTTTCAATGCAGCAGTTTGAATGGTTCTTTTGCTTTGCTAAATCTCAGCATAAAAAAATATCTATTTTCGTTGTCGTGAAATCGACCACTTTTGACGCGTTAGACTGACAAATTTGAAATTAATCTTTGTCAAACAATTTAAAAAGTTGATTCTGTAGGTTTTAATGAATGGATCTTGGGAAAATCAGCTGGTTCTTGATACATTTTTCTATGGTCGTTTTTTCGACACATTCGAGGGGGCAAAAACTATAACCCATGGTTTTTGTCAGAGAATTTTATTTTCATATCTACGTTAACGTTTTTAAGCTATTCAATTTGATAATAAATAAAACAGTCTCTGTATATTTTTTGTTGTCATCAAAACGACATACTTCGGAACGGTTTCAGATATTGGTTAAATTTTTGACAATGGATACTACTTCATCTATCAGGAACCAAGATTCCAATATTTTGTATTTATTTTATCAGTTTTCTGGGAGATATATTCCTAACGAAGCTCGAACGGCGTTAGAAGGCTCCTTCCAGGAACTTGAGCCTCTTGCAGAAAAGCGGTGGGCACTCACAAAACAAATGTTCTGCGGTTTCATCAAAATACTCGCAGTAACTATAACTTTCTGGTTTGCCTATTACTTTTGAGGTGATACCTCAGATGGCATTGTCCAGTAATGGGTCCTGATATCAATTTCAAGCCTTTCTTCTCCAACAGAAGAAGAAGAGAAGAAGAAAAATAAGAGGAAGAAAAAAGTATGTTAGCTTTCTTCCTTGATTAACTCACTAGCCTTATCGCTTGACAAGCTGAACATGGATACTTCTGGAAACAACGGAAAGGGTGGATAGTAAGGATCCATTTTTCTTAGACTGTTTAATGCAAATATACGTAAGTTTCGTAATATTTACCGGCTGATAACGCAATTCTATTGTTTTTTTTTTTCCAAGGTTTTTTTGTGAGTTTCGGCATCGACTGCTATGGTCATTAGCCACATATGTTCTGGGTAGGCTTTCTACTAACTCCTTACGCCACTTTAGGTGCAGCACTGTGAGTTTTTAACGCAACAGTACATAAATTGTGGAGGATTATTCCTAGTTGGCATTGAGAATCAATCTTCAGATTTTCACATCTGAAAATGAAAAAAGCTCGACCCGGCTGCGAACTTCTCGGTCCTTGTTGTCGACTTCAAAGAAATATCAAATTGTATATTCGTCCTCTTTCCATAAATAGGCACTGTCTCATTGAAACGAAAAAAAAATCGAATTTGATTTGACAATTTGAAATAATCAAGGAAAAAAAGTTGAATACGAATAATAGCACTAGAGCTTCAATTATTACCGGATTTTTTTTCGAGAATAATGACGGTTTTTGATGGTTTTGAAATTTAAATAGTTTTTGTATGTTATTTCAAAAGTAAGATAAGGTAGAATTACAATTGTACATGAATAACTGAATGCTTAAGTTGGGAAATAATGGAAAAAAAGTTCCAGCATTGGGATTCGAACTCACTCTTTGAATGTCGTATTAACTATAAACGTCGAAAAATTTCCAGTGTAATTTCATTTACCCCAAGTAAATAATATTAGTTGCTATGGTAACGATAAAAAATACAGGCATTGAATTGGTCGAAAATGTTAGGTGTGGAATTTTCAGGAGTAATACCACGAGTGATTGAATTTTCGATAAGTATGTTGATTTATTTCTGAACCAAACTAAATTGCTTCGAGAAAATAATAAGTTAAGTTTAGAAATGAAAGATAGACTCATGAGATAAATTCAATCACGACTGGAATTTCACGAATAAAGTTTCTTCATTATAAATAAGAAAAATTTATCAGAATCATGAAGAAATTATTAAATCATCAATAATATAATGTTTTGGTTCATAACATCATTTGAATTTGCACCGAAGTGATTCATTTTTGACAAATACAGCTATATTTATTTTTGATCGAACTGTCAAACTTACTCATTTCGTCATGGTTACGTCGTTGAAAATACCAAAACTGATCGTTCAATCAAAATTGAAAAACAGCTGGTAATATCGCGATATAATAATAATAATAAAAATAATAATTTGTCTTTATTTGTCCTCAAAAAAAATACATACAGAGGGCAAATGGGTGAAGTCTAGTCATGACTAGACGAATCTAGTCAATTCCTACTCAACTCAACCCTCACAAGTTTTCTTTTGTTTGTGATTGGTCAGATTAGGTGAGAATTTATGATGAGTGGAATAGTCACTCTAATTTTTGATATTGATGAAGCTGAAATGGAAACAAACGGAGACATTTTGTTGCACTCTGTATAACACTGCAGTAAGTTCACTATGACACTGGATGGAATATGAGAATCAATAATTGCAGATGATTTTCCGGTAAGTCTTTGGAAAAGAATGATTTTCCAAAAGTTCAAAATTGAAATACGTCATATTTTCATATTGCCATTGTCACTCGATATGAATGAATGAATCAGTCATATCTCTCTGATTCTCCTGAAAATTATGTAACTGTATACTTTATTCCTTTTATAAAAACGTCATAGAAAATGGCAGTGACATGACAACTCTTAACTCGCGGACAATTATTTTTCAGCGTAGATGCATCGTCTAATGACGTCATTATCACAAATAGACATTTGAAACGGGGAGAGATAATTAATCAATTTACTTTGACCAGACGAACAGAAAGATACTGTTATGCAACAATTCGAACGAAGTAAATGTAAATGATGTTCCTTGCATTTTCCATTCAACAAAGTTTTTAAAAAAGACCAAGTTACTGTTGGGTAATAAGGCCAGGATAACTAGTGAACATGTTGAATTTTCAGTATCTATACGAATATCGGAAATGAATTGATGATACGGCACGACTGAATCATGGTGCGTCCTGGTTGTCCCGTATGAAGGGATCACGATTCATCAGTGTATACAGTGTGACCCATTTAAGAAGGAACCACCCTTATAAAATTAACATTTTACAACCGATTGAGATGATTTTTTTTTTTCGTTATAGATAGACATTTAAAAAGTCCACTGGGACACCAAATTTAGAAAAATTACTAGCGATATTTTTAGAAAAAATCTGACTACTCCACTCGATTCGTGACATTTTCAATTAACTCATATGTAAATAACGTTGAAATGCGTCAATCAATAAAAAATTTAAAGGGGAGTGAAATTTGAAAACTATGCCGTTTAAACAACCCACCAATTCAATTTCATAACTTTTATCACAATTGTATACACCACTGTATTCAGGAAGTCTCGATATATTTCTGATCAAAATTTCATCGAATTCTGTTCATAAATAAAGAAATCATAAGATAATAGAATTTAAAAAACATGTTAATGAAATTTCATTATTTTTTTTTTATCGGCAACAGAATTCAATGAAATTTTGGTCAGTTTCGAGACTCCTTGAATGAAGATTTATTTATGAAACTTGGTGTCATAGTATACTTTTTGAATGTCTACCTAATGAAAAAAGAATCATTTCAATCGGTTAAAAAGGGTATGTTTTATAGGGGTACTTCAATTTTGAATTGGTCACACTGTATAGCGAAGAGTGAACTAGTGTTTAATTCGATGTATCAACCCTAGCATGTTACAGTGGCGACGAGAAAAACAATTCGGAAAAAGCAGTAAGTGTAATTGATTTGTTGCAATTGTATTCACCTTGTTGGAATTGTATTCCCATAGTTAAAATTTATATCTTCCAGGTATGAGTCGCAGTTCAGTTCAGAGAAAAGGTGTTGCCCGAGAATATCATCTGATGCTAAATCTCATGGAAGTACTTACTACATTATTTCAATATATAAGTGAAACATATTGAATTTGCTCCCTGCGGCCATTCCTTGCAGCACTTTTTGCATTTGCTGATGATGGAATACACATCAATCTATCACAACCATCGACTATAAGCAATCAAAGCACAAACGGGATATAAAATCATTATGTTATATGGCGCACTATTTGAAAAATTAAGGTGAAAAAATATCCAAATTTGAGATATGACGCAAATATAATAAACTTTGCATGCTCTTTCGATTGCACGTAGTGGCGTACCTCCATAGAGGATAGTTTACGAGTATTTTGCTATCGTTCCCTCGGCGTATCTCAATTTGAATGACTTACGCCACTTTGTATTTTTTTTTTTTTTCTGTGCCAAACACAAAGTTTCGTATCTCAATTTTGCCTGTTATGACATGTTGAAATATATTTGCTGCAAGCAATTGTTCTGTTTTGGCTCATTCTGAAGATTCTGAAGAAGTCTGTCTCAGAGGTAACTGCTAAAATATTGTTGCTTATAATATTTTTAAAGTTTAAAGTTCTATACTTATCAGTGTCCAACGGAAGTTCTATATTTTATAGAAGGCGCTTATCTAACTATAATTTAACCTATTACGACATAGTTACCAAAGCACGCAAATGTTTTACTTGGCATAAAGGTATTAGCAAACGAGGGTCGTGCGAAATAGCAACATCTATCTACAGAGTTCTACAATCTTATGATAATAATAATGTTCGAATCGTTTCGCTATATTCAGACGGATGTGGCAGACAAAATAAAAATTCTGTTGTTGCATCTATGCTGCTTTTTGCAGTAGTACAAAGTGGGAATATAGAGTCCATAACTCTACGGTATTTTGAATCTGACCTGTTTGTACCTGCATAACTACACACCATTTTTAAATTGGCTAGACGTCAAAGGCCAAACGATGTTCTTCCTTTAGGATTCGAAGATTTCATTGACTTCAAAAATTTATCTTTGGATCTTCGAATATTAAAAAGTAGGGAGACGGATTCTATCAAAAAGAGTGATATTATGAAAGTTAAAGTTTCTAAACTACATCCAGACACATTGTTCTTCAAATCAAGACAAAAGATAAATTTGAAAACTTATTCTACGTCCTCTCAACGAGGAGCCTAATAAGATAGGAAAGGCCAAGTATGAAGATCTTATGTCTGATAAATTTATTTAATGAATTTTCAATGAAAACTAGAGTTAATAAAAAAAAATCAACTATCTGAATGAAAATGCGAATTTTCACTTTCATATTTTTCTTTTCAGATAGAGTCTTATCACAATATCTATCAGACGTAGTTTAATGTCCAGCGTGGCTTTAGCCGGGGAAGTTGTTGTTTTCTGTTAGATATTGCAAATAAATAACATTTTTTAAATTTTCTTGGACGATGGAAAATAGCGACTAAAGTTTGTCTCTTAGCCGCAGATGATTCCACAACAGATTTTATAAATATCCCATTCATATTTTCGAACAAAAATCAAAATAAACCTTGTAAGTATTATTACTTCATGTTCTGTTTGCATAAATAAAAAAGGTATAAGCTTTATTTCGCTTAATTGAAAATGAACCTGAGTGGCGTAAGTGACTATACTGTATTCTGAAACGAAAAATATTATTTTCACAAAGTGGCGTATCTTATTTGATATTAATTTTTCAGCAACTGAAAGGATTTAACCTTGCAATTACAGTACCTACCTGCGAGGTTCAAAATGCTTCTCCTGAAAGAGTATGAAATACGGCACTAACTGTTTTGAGAGACGATAATATGGTTATTGGGTTATTCTTTAAGGATTTTTGCATTTAATGAAAAACTGGTGTACCTTGGCAATACCTAGTTGGATTATGGAATTTAATACCAGTAATTAGTTTGAAATAATGAGAATTCATATATGTTAAAATATGTAGGGTGTCCCATTAAAAAAAACTAAAGTTCGATTTCATAAGCCTTTCTTACACCCCTCGTATATAAAATATTTTTCTGAAGATAGTTTGGTATGATATAAAATCTAGATATTTTAAAAAGTGTTGATGGTCCAAAAGATATTTAACTGTCTCACTACTGGTCCAGCGAAACACTGTATACTCAACACTGACAATCTACAAGTGACCTAATTTTCGTGATAACACCAACAAAAGTAACGGGATTTTCTTGAAAGTATGCTATAGAAGATAAAACAATAGCATGTGTAGCAATAATTCGATGGCAAAGTGTTCTCTTACTATGATTTGTAAGAAGACGTAACTATTTTCCTAATTTTTGTTTTTCTTTATTTTTCAACATCAATAAACTCGAGTTCAAGAATTTTTGCCGGAGAGTATGTGATTACAGTCAAATTATTTTATTACTCATATTTTCTATGTATTGCCTATAAACAGAATCCAGGTAGAAAATGAGTGTCATTACGCTTAGTATTTTATACATTTTTGAACAAGTGTCCAGTTTGAATTGATTTATTTTTATTAAATATAAATAAGACAGACACAGTACACCAAAACTATGAACTTCAAGAAACACTAAATCTATGACAAAAATTCATTATCTCGTATAGATAGAAATCAACAAGGAAGTATGTTGTAATAGTTGTACTCTGTTAACGATACTTGCTTCCATTGTCAATGACATATGAATTGTTTGTGATATTTCGATCCATTCTACATAATTTTTCAAAAATACTGAATTATATTGTTGATGTTGTATCTGAGGATTCCTTTGCTAGAAAATGGTTCCACTATCCTCATAAGAAGCAGTACGATCCAAACTTTTAATCCTTCTTGATAATTTATGAAACGTTCGTCACATCTTTGGATTTCTGCTATTGGGACAGAGCACACTTTTGTGGAGAGTGATGGCATGGGCCACAAAGCACACGAAACTATACCTTTATTACGGTTTGTATATTCAGCAGCGAAGAGCAAAGCGACAATGTGTACAGGGTGTCAAATAAGAAACGTCTGTTTGAAAATCTGAAACTCCATCTTGTAGAACAGAAAAAGTAGCAATGAGAATGTGTAATTTGTTTTGTTACATCTACTCAAATAGAGTAATAAAAAAATAAAAATGAAATCGCGAATATTCGGTTATTTCCAAAAATCTTCGGAAGTATACGAAATTTTTCAAATATCAAAACGGCGTTTTGAAGAGTATCAAATTGCGCAACTTTGCCTTCATTTAACCGACCTTGTATCTCTTCCAAATGATGAGGCTCGAATTTGGGACACCCTGTGCCGCTTGAATTTGAACCATCTTCAATAATAATACTCCAAGCCCCAAGCCCTGTTTTTTTTTGTGAATGTATTACCTAAAAAAAATACTGTATAAGACTAGGATGAATATGAGGTATAAACTATATAAAAAAGATAAATAACATCATTACAACTTTTATAATGAAGTATTTATAATCATCATGATATTGTTCATGACATAGATCATCAGCAACCTATAAGAATATCAAAAACAAAGAGTTACCTTTACAACCATGACATGAAAGTCATTTGAAAACTTTGCTCCTATTTTCGATTTAAAAATTTTAAATCCTCTATGATATCAGCTTCATTTTATACCTACGAACAAATCATGATTTTACAATAGTTTCGAACATAAAAGTTTATTGATAATGCATGAAATATCACTAAAATCTTCGTATTTACCTCTGATCAACGTCTGGGTTTTCATGCAGCAACTTCTCAAAATATCATTTCTGCATACTGCAGCACCGTAAATATCAGTTTTAATACATAAGGTCACTTCAAATAACTTGCCATTAGTTAGAAAGAAAAGTGTCGAAATGCCCAAAAAAAACATTAAACGACCTCAACATGGCTCCAAGCATTATAAACAATACCAACTTAAATCGTTTGTCTGCCAACCAGACTTCAAATGAGAGGTTAAAAGTCACGTGGTTTGGATTCCCTAATTGGTTTCGTGCACAACTGACAGACCCTGGAGGTAAAACAACATATCCTGAGAAATCTGACAACCCACTCAACCACACTTTTTCGCTTTATTTTTACTAAAACGTTCTTTAGAATGTTTCAACAGAAACGCAATCACTCTTTAGTAAAAAATGTTCAAAAATTGTTCAAAAATAGGAGAACAGCAAACGAAACGAAATGGAAAAGTAAGGTTATTTCTTCTTCTTTTTCTACGATTGTGTTTGTTTTACCTCCAGGGTCTGTCACTTATGCACGAAACCGGAAACCAATAGCATTATATTAAAGGTTAGTTCTACTTATAAATAAGGTTTTTGGAATGACTCAACCTCTAATGTTATTCCAGACATGGGTGGTCCAGTTACCCCGGAATTTATTATTTATAGAAATGGGGTATATCGGCCATATCATTGGAGTAACTAGACCCAGGGGGGGGGGGTAGTTACCCCAATAGCAGAAAAATAATTATCAGGAACCAAGTAACGCAATTCTGATGGTTATTTTGCAGACGATGATTCAGAACTACCAAAGGAAGACCGATAAGGGAGCAAGGTTGCCTAACTTTACTGAAGATCTTGAGCACGCTGTTAATGATGTGAAGAATGATAATATAATAACACGAAGAGCTGCTGCTCTTTCCACAGTATTTCTCGTGAACGAAAAGTGAGAAATGCAAAAAAAAATATGAAGAAGTAAAGCGAAAAACAATACGAAATTGATAACGACTCGAGTGATGAAAATGAGTGTGACACCTATTCACTCAACGAAAGTGAAGAGAATTACTATGGACGTTATTCCGAGTATTAATGGGAAGTGAGAAATTTGTTTTTATTGATTTGTATTGGGTATTACACTTGCAGTTTTGTACCAATTGCAGCTTTCTTAACCCTTAAGGTACTACTAACTTCCACTTGTCTCAGTAATACATAAGTAACAACAGCCATAATGATGTATTTTGATCAACCATCACTAAACTGCCTTGAAAACGGCCCAGACTCCCCATACATTTACCCTGCAGTTTTCTATTGGAATGTAGTCTGAGGCGGTCCAGTTGCCCCAAAATGAAGGGGCAACTGGGCCATATGAGGTTCAAATTATTATTATGTGCAATAGGTAAATTTTGCAGTAAATTGCATACATGTTATTTTATTTCTCAGACTGCGGAATAGTTAGTAACAATGTTATATTTGTCATTGGTTATTAATAACAACTTTTGATAATGGCAGCACTTTTTCAGAAAATTCATGTTACATTGTGAAATCATGGCTCAGTTTCCCAGTGCATAATACCATTGAACTTGCCGATAATGACACATTTTCGCAACGTTTCATCAATGTATGCGTTTTTCAAGTTTTGATTATAGGTTACTCAATATTCTCACTGAATATCTTAGACTGTTCGCACGCAGCGTCATCACCAATTAAATTTTGAAATTCAATGAAAAAAGTATAAAAAAATAATTGCTTGCTTGAACAATAATTGCAGCGCTTGCTACACGAGAGAAGCGTATGCACATTTTTTTTCCGTGATCGATATGACACCAAAAATAAGCTTTTGGGAAAAGTAGACATTAAATATATTTTTTTAATACCTTTTTTTGTTTTCCATATTAAGTTTATTAATTTCGGAGCTTTCTACACGAGAGAAGACTGAGAAATTTTACGTAGGTTTACTAGTTGAAATTGTCATAAAAACCACTTTGCATACATTCGAAAATCAATACTAAATAAATAAATTTTCTATGAATATTTACATTCTATTGGTGACGCCGCTGTATACGAGCAGTCTTAGATATTTGGTGGTGACATTCAAAAACCTATAAAAATCATTACTTGAAAGATGGATACGCTAAGAAAACATAGCGAAAATGTGACATTATCAGCTAGTCTATATTTATAAGCAAACACAATTTCAATTAATAGAGATTTCGCTACATCAGCAAAAGTAATATATTTATAGGGCTATAAGCATGATAAAATATAAGGATTTTTGGAAGAGAAGACGAGATCTCTCTTGGAGTCATGTGCCCAACCAAATCTCCTGGTAGTTCATTTTAAACGATGGTTTCAACCTCTGTATTAAAAAAAAAACATAAGGGTATCACGTGATACTTGCATATCCAAAAGTCATAACATTTGTCCTGTGTTTTGTATCATTATGGATTTTTTTAGGCTAGCACTCGCTGCTGCTGTTGTAGCATGAGCCTGCAAACCTTTCATCTATGTTATGCATACTCCCAGATTTGTATTTCGAAGCAGTTCGCCCCAAAAGTTTAGACAACAAACTTATTGAAATATTCATTACCAATTTTTTTTTAAACAATGATATTTTTCTCTATGGTTGGGATAGGGAAACAATTTGGAATGGAATTTCTCTTTATTGCAGTCATTGTGTTAATATTCAATATACAAATTCAAATGGTGTTTCAAACGTGAATTCTGAGTGAACGACAACCAAGTTTTATATATAAGCATATTGTTGTATCGGTGAAAAGAAATATACTTTAACTAATTTTCGGTGATCTAATTATTACAGTTTTGTTGTTATTAATTGAGAAACACCAAATTTCTATCAATATTTCGATTCTTGAGATTGAAGAAAACAATTTCAATAATAAGAACCATACTGGATATAAGTACACCAGCCAATAATATCAAGTAGACCAGAAATAACTCGTTTATTCCCACAGATACAACTCTTGAGCTTAGTAGGCATTCTGGTTTTTTGGATGACCATATATGTCTCTCCCTTTCGAAAATTCCACTGACTCTCATTTTTACCAAGCTGAAAAATCAAATAGAAATATCAAATGATGACATGAATATGGGACGGACAGGATTAATTTTCGACAAAGATTTCAAGAGCATTCGAGAAGGTACAGGAAAACGTACTCAAATTATGCCAATCATCCCATCGAAGATAATTTTTACTCTAAGTGAAAATTATCAAGCTGTGTGCACGTTCCAATGTAATTGGATGAAGAAAAGGTTTGTATTTTGTGCAGAAATTTATTTATAAAATAATAGCAAAGCGATTTCGACTATAAAGTCATCATCAGTGCGTACTCGTCAAAATACTTATCAGTTCATTTCTACTAATCTCACACATACAGTCACATAAACATACAGTTCGTTTTATTTATCTTGTGCTCATTTTGCATTCTCGAAAATTACTGAAGTTGTGACAAAACAAAAGGTTTTCTGATTTATGTTTCATTGACAAGTGGTTCTCACTAACAAAAGTTCATCCTCATCGGATGCTAGGAAAAGCGAAACTCCAAGGAAAATCCTGTTACATAATTTTCTGACTTGGGTGAAATCCTTTAATATTTTTCGATGTGTTCCATAATGAAATTACGAATTCTTGTATAACGAAAAACAAAAAGATTCCGATGTTTTTTTTTTTAAACTGGAGATGGATAATTTGAAATATCCATTGTGGAGATATTGGCATCAAATAACCACCATGACAACCAAAGCTGACGTGATCTATCAGATACTTCACAAAACACATGTTTCACAAAACACATGTATATATTTTGTGAATTACTTCACACCTCCCATACCCATTAGTTTTCAAGTTGCAGTATTAGCAAAATATGAATGGAATGAATAGGTCTAAGCAGGTACTCAGTTCAGTGTTCAATAGTTTACCTTATTTTAAACAGCTCCGTATATTCAGATCTTTTCTGCACCAGTAGCCCCAGAATACCAGGGGTGACAAAATTTATTTCTGCTAAATCGCAAATCAGATCTTGATTAAAACTTCTTGCTATGAGAGGATAAGCAGTTGTAGCATCAGTGTGGTATGCAAATCCCCCCTTCTTAACAAGTGCCACGCCATCTGCGGGCGGCAAAAAGTTTGGATTACCAGAATCGTATATTTTGGTTGTGTTCAACTTTTGAATGTATGCATTATTGAATTGCTGAATGATGTATGTGATAGTATATGGCTGATTTTCTATAGCAACTTTCAGATTACTCTCATATAGTTCTTTGAATGTTGTGAACACGGTGGGTTTTGTGCTTAAAAGGGACGAAACCAAGCTTGAGGTATAATAGTTGTAGAGTAGCATCGAAATGATGAGAATGGTCAAAAAGATTATTCTGCCTCCCATATGTTTCGGCAATAAAGCTGATCCTAAAAAAACAAAAAAAAAACACTGAAAATGTCACTCCTCGCTTCGCTAGTCGTACTCTAAACAACGTGTGCAATAAAATAGGCTCTTATAAAATTGTATCCTCATATACTATTTCCGTCGACCGTTAATTTATGATGTATTTTAACGCACTCAAAATCGTTGATTAATGACCCCTGTTAATGAATGATTTTCTATTAATCAACGATTTGCTTATATGCAACCCAACATAATACATTTTATCCACAATCACCTTATAATTGAAGTTTTATCCACACTTATGAACCGTATAAAGTACCACTTTATCCACTAGTGGAATAATGAAATTACTTTATTCCACTAGTGGATAAACAATCAAAAATACATAGCAACCATTTAACACCTCCCGATATTTTTGTATCTTATTTCAATGATTTTTGAGGAGGTGACCGCCGCTGTTGGAGCAAAACGTCAAATCATTTTGTGAAAATTTCCGCGATTCTGATTCTAAATGAATGTGATTGTGAATAAAACGTTGTATTGCATGCGTGTTTTAGATACATTTTATTTGCTTAAGAAATTTAAACGCTCGAGCTTCGCTCTCGCGTTTAAACATTCTTGCGCAAATAAAATGATATCTAAAACACTTATACAATAAATAACTATTATATTGGTTAGTACTATCTGTCATTATTTATTTGTCAATTATCAAATAAAATTTCAGAGAATCTTCCATACACCAGTAGTTGTCACTCAAAATCATAGAAGTGGTGTAATGGTAAATTCAGTCAAACAGCCGACAGGGTACTCGAAATCCTGCCCATAAAAACGATATGATTTGGGAAGGGAGATTTCGGAGATGATCAACGAAAATAACGACAGGATTTGGAAGAATAAACTGGAGAAGCTAGCCCCTCGCGACAACTCTCTGTGGCGGATGACGAAGCGAATATCGAAACGTTTCGCTCCGATTCCAGCCATAGAGAGTGGGAACGAGAGACTAGCGACGGACCCTCAGAAGGCGGAATTGTTTTGGTGTACACTTGGCCAGCGTCCAAAAAAGGGCGCCGGACGTTAGTGAGGGACACAGACGTAACTCTAAGATAACGGAAGACTTTAGAGAGTCTGTCTCCCTCCCTATTGGCCCTCATAGATTCCATGAGAAGTCATAAAAAGGCTTCCGACGAATAAGGCGCCTCTGCCGGACGGCTTGGACGTCACTCTACTTCGGAACGTGCCGCGGAAAGTCCTCGCCCAGCTCATTCACCTGATGAATGCCATTATGAAATGTTATCCAGAATGTCTAAAGAAGGCACTGGTGATTCCTATTCTGAAACAGGCTAAGGATGGCCATAAACTCGACAGTGGCGATCACTCTTGAGTGTGATCGCCAAGGTGGTGGAGAAGATCCTTTTGAGACGGTTGTTGAGTCTCGAGGAGAAACTCAAAATGATCCCCGATGTACAATTTGGATTTAGAAAAGGTACCACGTCTCAAGTCGTAAGAATTGTACACGGGATGAAAGAGGCAGCTCAGCGTGGACTCAACAAAGTCATGGTCCTGCTTGACATGAAAAATGCCTTCGACTCAGTATGGGTTGAGGGTCTGATCTCTAAAATGCTGTTGGCAGGCATGCCCTCATACATGGTAAGACTAATGAATTCTTACCTTGTTGGGGAAACTTTTATGGTGCGAGTTATCAACACTCGTCTGCTGAGTTTCCGATCGAGGCAGGTGTCCGGCAGGGTTCAAGTTTGTCACCACACATGTACTCTCTAAATACGTATGACTTTCCTCAGTTCGAGAGAAAGTATATGGGCACGGCGGTATGTGCAGATGATACCGCCATTTTCGCCCATTCCTTCTCGAGCGTTGCTGCCCAATACAGGATCCAAGTTCACTTGGTTAGGAAGGTTATACCCTATTTAGCGGAAAATAAGATAGTGGTGAATCCGGCGAAGTCAGAGACCATCAACTTCACTGAAAAGTATACATACTCAAAGCTTTATGGGAAGTTGATGATCAACGGCGAAGCTGTTGAAAACGTAAACACTGCGAGGTACCTGGGAGTACAGCTGGACAAGCGTCTGAATTTCGGCAGGCACATAACCTTGGCTATTCAGAGGACTGGAGCAGCGCTCAAGCGTACCTACCCTCTGATAGCCAGAGGCTCTAAGATGAGCCAAGAAAATAAATTGCTTGTTTACAAGCAAATGATTAGGCCCGCATTGACGTACACTTGTCCAGTGTTTTGTAGCTTGAAAACCACCCCACTTAAGCGGTTAGACAGGATGCAAAATAAGGTACTCCGTATTATCACTAATAGTAGGAGATACCTTCGTTTGGAAACTCTAAGGGAGCTTGCTGGCGTCTACTCAGTTCCGACATACATTGTCTTACTTGTCTTACAAGTTCTATAAGTACTTCATCGATAACAGTCCTCTCACCAAGGATATTACCAAGCTCAGGGTATACGATAATGAGCCCCGCAAACACGGCGGGCTCATATATCAGGCGCTGGATATTTTCCAGGAACGACGGGAAGAACCGGTTCCGTAGGGAACCAAGACGAAAGGACTAACCTAAAACACGAAGTACCTTGACCCGGATTTTTGCCTAAGCCTTTTCCAGGTTTTATCATCGAAACAACCAGTCTCAAACTTATTTCTAGCAATATCTACATTGAGTATTATGAACGACACGCATAAGCTATGCAGGAGGCGTTTATCCTATCGGTCAGTACAGCAATTTCATAAAATGTCCGGTTTTCCGTTAACATCAGCGAAGCCGAGAATCAGCGCCCCCTTTCGGGGGTTTCTGGGCTCGACTTGGTAGGGCGTCCTTCTAGCTCCCCTGAAAAGGAGCGGAAGGGCTGCTACTTTTGCACCTATTCTCCTCATCTTCCCCTGACCCCCCTGGGTTAAGAAGCATGCGGTTGAGATAAATGTGACATGTTATGAATTGTGAATTGTTATTTATAACTATGAAAAAAACCTATTCATTTATTTATTTAGTCAAACAGCCGAGTGGTAATACTGAGGTCCTTAGTTCAAACCCACATGAGGTCAATTTTTTTTGTTTTTTTTTTATTTCAATTTGAAAAAATAAAATAAAACTACTACGAAGGAAAATTAAACTATCACTGAGATAATATAAATAGGAAATAGAGATTGTTTTTTATCGTATCGTTAAATAAATAAACATTGAAAGTAAGATATATCTATTTTTCAAAAATTACGGTCTACGGAAAAGTTTTGTAACAAACTCGTAAATTAAAATGGCGATTAACAATCTCAAACAATAAAATATCCCGATTGTTAATCGCCCTTATTAATGCACTTGTTCATTAAATAACCATTTCCGTCGACCGTCCGTTTATGATGTATTTTAACGTACCCAAAATAGTTGATTAATGAACGATTTTCTATTGATCAACGTTTTTATTTTATGCAACCCAACATACATTGCTCTAAAACGTTTATATTGGTTAGTACTACAAATTTCAGAAAATCTTCAATAAGTACACCAGTTGACAGTGGCGTTATTAGGGAGTCGCCTAGCCGTCTAGTAAAATGTTGTCCTGATAGTCGCGAGGTCGAAGGTTCAAACCCAAATGGGAGCAAACACTTTTATTTATTTTTCATGAAAAAAAAATTAAAAGTACCACCAAGGAAAATCAAATTAATTTTGAATAGATTTAATATGAATAGGAAATAGGGACTGTTGTTTACCGTTAAATAAATCAAAATTGAAAGTAAGATATCTTTATTTTTGAAACATACGGTCGACGGAAAAGTTTTGTAACAAACTCGTGATTTAAAATGGCGACTAACAATCTCGAACAAATTATTGCGATTGTTAATCGCCCTAATCAATACACTTGTTCCTTAAATAACCGTTATAACACTTATGTAATATACAATCTAGCAAAATTCTAAAATTTTAAATAACTATCAAAATAACGTAATGTTGGGGGGGAATAATTGTAGTATTTTGTCACACAATATCTATTGTCGTTGGTAAACGGTGTAAAGCAAACAGTGATTTCATTTACATGAACTCACGAACCTTGTTGTGCCAATATTGATATGGTTATAACCAGTGATGTGAAGAAGCTATAACTTGCATTGGAATTGAGGTATTTGTGCTCAACCCAGTAGGCAATTTTGATAGCAGTACCCATCAGCAATCCTGCGCCAATCGTTGCATACCAAGTTTTAACGGAAAATGGTTTCAAAACTTCTGCACCAGGTTTTACTGTACCAGGATTCCTGAAGAAGAAGCAGGTCCTGAAAATTTAACACATTATTGAGAATTATCTGAATGCAATAAAAATCGAGTAGAAAGCGTTGACCAAAGTATACCTCAGGTACAGGAATCATACAGAAACCTTGAACATACTTTCTATTTGAACTTTTTTTTCCTGTCGTAGAATATTGTATTGTGTTCAATCTATTATATATAAAATATATTTTGGTATCAAAAATTTTTGAGATATACCTAACTGAAAATTTAATCTCAAAGTGCCGTTCACTATAGTTCGCTTCCTCGACAATTTTAAATTTGGAATATTTCAACTATTAGCAATGACAACCAAGATTGATACTCACTGAAGGCATTCAAAGCTCATAATTTATAGAGAAGTTTATAGGACAATGACCACTGGTATGGTATAAGTGCAATCCAGACACTCAAGACAAAAAAAAATTGAAGTACTCAAAATATTTCATGAAATGATATTCTTTATTTTCTATATTTTGTTTTGTATCGCAGCTGAAGTCATGAATAATGTATGGGTAAAATAATTTGGAAATTCACCAAGAAGAAGTTGGATGGCAAGCTTTATGGAAGGAACTTCATAAACCATTCAGTATATTTTGTGAACAAATTACTTTTTATTGTATCGCGGAAAACATAAGAATACGCGATAAACCTTTTCACTTACTTCAAGAACGCCCACGTGTTGTGCATAACTCATCGGCCGCTAATCGGTTGGAAACCTTCTGAGAGAATATCTATGAGTATCTGCAACCACCCATCAAAGATGCTCCAGGCCTAGCGCAGTTCGAGACTTTTTGCAGAAAACTGCGTCACCCTGAGTTGAATACCCAGCGCAACCCGATAAAACCGGAAAATGTTCGATGGGTTCTCAAAATCTCGAAGAACTTTGCTGCCCAAACTCAGGTTGAAAAACTATTGGCGGAAACCTGTTGATTATGCTGTATGGAACACTCCCATCGTAACAGTATTAAAAAAATCTGGGGATATTAGAATTTGCGGGGATTTCAAAATAACACCCAATTGCCAAGAATTATTGATTTATTTTCAAAGTTAAAGGGAGGAGTAATTTTTTCTCTCATAAAGACTCATAAAGACATTTTCAGTATCAACGCCTACCTGATGGTGTAGCTTGTGCTCCGGCAAAATTCAAAAAATAATGGTCTATTTTACAAGATATTGAGGGTTGTGTTTGTTTTCTGGATGATATTCTCATTTTATGCAGAAATGAGGAAGAACATTCAAAAAGAATTGAGAAGGTGCTACCTAAGTTTCAGGAGGTAGGACTAGAAGTTCCTTCAGAAAAATGTAGTTTTGATAAAAACAAAATTGCTCATTTGAAATATATAATAGATAAAGATGGACTCCACAAATCTATGGAAAAATTAAAGCAATTTAAGATGCTCCTAAGCCAGCGTCAGTTAAATAACTGCAGTCTGTACTGGGTCTGTTAAATTATTATAAAAAAATTATTTTAAATTTATCAACGTTACTTCATCCTTCATATGAGTTATTGAAGAAAATGGCAGTGGACCAGAAAATTTGCAAAATCTTTTCAAGAGGTGAAAGATATTTTATTGTCAACAGATGTTTTGGTTCATTATATCCCTGATTTGGAAATTAAAGTCTCTGTTATCATATCCCAATATTGAACATCAATGCAATTGAAAACCGATCGAAAATATTCAAAATGCATCGCTTTCAAACGTTCTGGAAGCCCGAATCAATCTGCGGTCAGAGTTTTGTTCACCACCTGTGCCGTGATTGGTCAGGCCGATTGATGCCTCCGAGCCGCTAGCATATAAATAAGGTTCGTTTTTCTTTTTTTTCTTTTTTCATGTTGTAAACTTTGAAGTGGGTACATAAGGGCTCAGTGCAATAAAAGTGCACAGTTTATTGTAAACAATTCAACATTCTAGTCGACATTCGAAATCGTTCTAGAACGTGATTTAATTGCGACGCAATTTGTCTATTACTGTTTACCGTTCTTGTCGGAGCAGTATAACAAAACAGAATTCGGAAACAAATAGAAGCTTCGACAATAAAGATTTCCAGAATCAAGAAGAGAGAAGATCTGAAAATTGTCCAATATTGAGTTTTCAGTTTTCCAACAAAAAAGATCTACAGCCATCGCATTTCGCCAGTCTATAGCCCCAGCTCTTTATAAGGAGGGATTGAAAATAAAACAAAAATCCCTCCAGAGAGAATTCGTGTGGCAATTTTACAACTATCAATTTGGTTTTTTTCATAACCAAAACAAATCAGCTCTTCTTGGAGCGATCTACAAACTGTATTTGCATGCTATACTTTTTATCCTATTTACTTATATTTTATTCTTTTGTTTCAGCTTCAACCTGGCCTACTGAGTCTGGCAGTAGCCATCGTGGTGCCCTTTGCAGAAGGCCCCGGCCAGACTCAGTTATCTCTCAGGAACTTTAGCTAGTTTCTAACTTTGTATAATTTTACATTCAGAAAGCAAACTTGTAAATATTTTTAGGATAGATTAGGAAACTTTTAGGAGTTTTCTAGATCAAATATTGAAACCTATCATATCGATTCCCTTGTCGTAAGAGACATGGAGAATCAACTTAGCGCGAGAACGTGGCCGAAACCTGAGCTGGCCGAAGCACACTCTGGTGTACCTACTTCCAATAATAAATTTTCCTACACCACATTCTTGACATCTCCACAGATGCTAGCCCATATGGTCTTGGCTTTGTTCTTTCACATATTCTAACTTTTGGCTACATTCAATCCCAAAAAAGAATACCATAGTACTCAGCTAATACAACAGATGTTGGGCTGTAATTTTATCTAACTGTAATTAGGGAAAAGAATATGTTAAATCGCAGGAAAATAAAGCTGATTGTTTATCGAGATTACGTGTTCGCGATAGGCAAATCGAGGAATAGAAATCGATTGAGGTGGATTATATATGAATTTCTTTTAGGATAGTGAGATAATTACAAGTCTTGAGGATATTCAGAACAATACTTTGAACGACGAAAATCTGAGCAAGGTTATGAAGTTCATGAAGAATAGTTGGCCAAATTTTTCAAAGAAAGATGTTTTATTCGAAAACTTTTTTGCAATCAGAAATCAACTAATAATTGAACAAAACGTTTTACTTTGGAATAATAGATTAGTAATTCCGCATAGTATGAAGAATCGAATGCTATCTCAATTACATTTATCTCATTTAGGTGTAGTTGAAGGTAACATCACCCAAAACTACGTTATATCCTTGCTCTCTGTCTGAAACGTCATTTTCTCGTATACATATAAATGTTATGGGACCTTTTCTTAATAAATATTATAGAGTTATTGTTCATGTCCATTCAAAGTGGTTCGAAGTGCTCCCAACAAATGCTATAACATCGAAGTTCATTATAACAGCACTACACAGTACGTTTGCAAGATTCGGACTACCAAATACTATTGTCTCTAATTATGCAAAAAATTTCACTGGTCAAAAATTTTAATCTATCTTCAAATGGAGTCACCGAAAATGCTGTTAGAAATGTGAAAAATGCACTGAAACATTTTTTAGGTTGTAACAAATCTATAGATATTCAGCCATCATTAAACCATTTTTATTTGATTACAGAAATACCAACCATAGTACTACAGCTATTTCTCCGGCTGAACTTATTTTTGGAAATGATCTCAAAAACAGATTTAGTAATTTTTTACCAAATTCGAGTGATGTGGGAAAGAGGGTGATTTCTAAACAAAACCATCGAATACTCATTTTGGAAGAATTAAATGGAAGTCATTTAATATTGGTAATATGGTTACTGTCAAGGATTATCGTGAAATGAACGAAGTTACATGGATACCTGCCATAATTGAGAAAAAATAGGAAAATGAACTTTCATATGTTTTGTGCCGGAAATAAATAAACGGTGGAAGCGCCATTCAAATCAAATTAAAAAAAAATGTTCAGTAGTTTGAAAGATGGTATCATTGTTGATAATTAAAGTCGAAAAATTTTTGAGTCCCAACAACAAACATGTCGATGTGAAGAAAATGTCCTCAACCTGAAGTGGAAGATTTCAGTCTCAACAGCGAACATGATTTCAGTATAGCTAAAAACAGAACTATACGACCTCCAGATCGATACGGTTATACTTAAGATTGTTGTTATATTCTCAAAAATTTGTTATTCTTTTTTTTTTGTGAGTGAGAATGTTATATATTAGTATTCACCTTGTATGTACTACTTAAGATTATGGAACAAAAGAGTTGCCATTGCTATGACCCTTTGTCATATATGAATTGGAGATTGGGAAAGAACAAACACCGAGTCTTTCAGTATCAATCCAATATTTCACAATGTGATGGAAAGTGATAGAAGAGTACATGCATACTATCGAAATGGAATTCGGGATAGACAAATGTATCATGTTTCAGCTAAAAAAAAAACGATGCAAGGAATAGGGAAGCATCAGCATAAACTCCACATCTTGTATTCAGAAACTATTATACTTTTTGAGAGAACAAGTCCACCTTGTACTTTTGTGTTTGAAGTGTCCCCATAGTAGACTATGTTATTGGATGGAGTCTGTAAAGTAATCAAGAATTTGTTTGTATCTCCTTCTCTACATCCATGGTTATGAAGGAGGAGGAATTGGGCATTTCCTTTGTGAGAGCAAAGTCCGTGGGACTGATGAACTTGCTCTCGTATTCGACATTGACCGAGGATTCAAAATCTGTCACCAAGTTGAGAATATAAAGGTTATATCAAATCTGCGGAGACTGGTGTCCGCCTGCAGCTACATGAGGATGAGCTAATACATGGGGGTATTGTTAAAGAAACTTGAAGACCTCAGCTTAACCAAAAATTTTTCTACCTATTCCCCAGTTCAGGAGGGCTGGAGGACTGAGGGATAAATGGCCTGGCAGGATAGTATCTTCAACAACTAGTCTTTACCGTTGTCGCGTGATGAGCCCCTGATGCTCATTGTCGTCTTTCACCTATAAGTGGCCCTGGACATAGTGGGATAATGGGGCCCCTATGACCATAATGAAGGTGATAGGTTAGGGGACTAGGGGGTCCCAATCCATCGCACGGTCCAGGGCACGTGTCCAGTGGGCTCAATGGGGAAGAGGAGTCTGCTGATACTAGATGCAAAGCATGTCGTGGGACATTTGTCAAGTTTATGCAGTATCAGCTTATATTCAAGAATAATGTGGCTTGTTATACTCTACATGCGAAAGCCGTACAGTGTAGACACATCAATGCTAATATACCTGAATTCAAAATAGGGAACCAAGAAGTCGTAATAATCTATTCTTCCGTAACGGAGGATACCTCCAGAAGTCATCAAATCTATTTTATTTTGATTCAGCAGACTTGCCACTCCACTGTCGATGCCACTCGAGCTATTACCAAACCAAGCATTGCGAAGTGTAGTATTATAACTGAAAAAAATTATTACATAGCAGAATATGTCATTATAGCATGGAGAATACAACTCACCTAAAGTTATGAATTTCTTTCAAAATCAAAAACAACTGAAAGTGGTATTTCCCGAATGTACCAATCTCTTTATAGCGCTTCGCTTGTTCATACTGCTCATCGTTTTCGAAAGAGTAATTAACCTGAAACATGTCGATTGTTACGACAATTTCCCTAATATTATATAAACCAATCACCAATTTCATATTTCTCCATATACAGTGCGGCTTTTAATAGTCCCCCCCCCCTCCGTTCGTTAACTTTTGAACGGTTCGACGTAGAAAAATAAATGAAAAATCGACAGGTGGTGCTAGAGTTACATTGACTTGAAAATTTCGAAAGGCATAAAAATCGAAATTGGGAAACAAATTATAAACAAAATTCAAAAATATTTAGATGATTGTAAAGAGAATTGGATTCTCTTTTCAACGATGTGCCACTTGACCCCTCATGCCATTTAAAAATATTGAGTTGATGCCCCCCCCCGCGCCCCCTGTTGAGTAATCACCATATTTTTCATCTCAAAAAGTAGTAAAACCCTCAAAACGGTTTTTTATTCATTTTTCTACGTCGAACCGTTCAAAAGTTAACAGGGGGGGGGGGGATTATTAAAATCCGCACTGTATATGTTTCCAGTTATGAAATGGTTTGAATGGTAATTGCAGGGGAATTTAAATCTTTTATGGAAAACCAAGCAGCGTTTTTCGATGTTGAAAAGCAATATTCAACCATACACCATCCAGATCTCTTCAGAGAAAATAATGTAGTGTGATATATATAAAATGTTAAAATATTATGTTATTAAATAATGCTAAATAACCACATTGTTAATTATTATAGCTTGAAACAACCAAAAATTGGTAAGTAACCAAAAATTGGTAAGTAACCAAAGATAGTTAGGGGAGGCTGTAAGGCCTTGGACCCCTTAATTCTATAGGGGAATTAAATAGTTCGGACATCGAGCAGAAAAATAAATCAAAAATTGAATCAATGCACGTGATTGTTGACTGAACAGACGGATATGAATTATAGTTCATCTCAATGGTTTATATATACCATGCCCAAGTACTTACCGTATTTCCAGTTCTGATCAAAACTCCAGACAAATTCTTCCTCGATTCATAAAACGACGATTTCTCATCAGCAAAATAGTTGAAAGTTTCATTCAGGAATTCACCTACTTTTTTTACGACGATGTCGATTCCAAGTCCAGGTTTGTACACTTTGAAAATATTGTATCCACTTTGATAATATCTCATTATCGTGACTGTCACATCCATATCAGCCCGCAATTTCAATCCACTCAATACAACTCCGATGTTCTGTTCGCTGATTGTGGTGCCGTAGAACATTAGCCAACTGTATGTGATTCTGAATTTTCCCCATCTAGAAGTCTATAATGTTAAATATTGGATTTTTATTCCAATTATGAACTATTATGCACACATAATTTATACTCTAGTTTGTATATCGTAGATAGTGACCTATCGTACATTTACGGGTTTTTACGGGAGTTGAAAATGCGGAGAGGATGTGAGAAAGTGCCAGGTTAAAACTTGAGTCTAAGTATCTAACTGATTCCTGTTCTATTTATTTTCTTGGCCTGCTTTATATGAAGTATGAAACGGACAACTCCTTAGGAGTTAGTGATTCGAAACTACATGAAAGTTCCTCAGCTAGAATGAACGATGATTTGGCCGTCAGCACGCTGCCAAACAGTGTAATGATTTTATAACGTATACCCTCTAGGGTTTTGGCAGTTATGAATATGCAAAACTAGCGCTTCCTCGTGGAACAAACACATTTGAGGAGTGCTTCTTGTTTTTGAGTTTTGAGTTCATTGGGTGGACCAGGATAGCTTTAATGTGGTCCGACCTATCCTTGTTCATAAGTGATAAACAAACCGTGAAACATGTCGTTTCTGCAGTTGGTTATTTCAACCAATGGGGGATAATATTCAACTCTCAATTACAATTAGGACTTGCAATTGTGTTCCCTTTGAGAAACATTGCACACATTGATGTAAGATGTAATTCAATGTTCCTAGAGGGAAATAGTTGTTTTCTAACAGATGTTTGCCTAAAATTCCCTGCTTTGTGGAGGGATGGAGACGAAATTTTCAGTTTCAAGTTTTATTCAAGTTTTAAGGATGTTGGTTTTTGGAGTTGTTTTCTCACATTTCCTACCTTCAACGTGTTGGTAGTATTGTTTCAGTGCCCCTCTACCTCAAAAGCGTTTGATAAAATGCCTGAGGCTTTCGCCGCCGAAGTTTTTACCTTTTGACCCGCTGAATCCGAAGTGTTAAAAGTGATTTTGTGAAAACGATAGTTTTTAGTTCATATGACAATGAATTAAAAACGTCATTTTCAATGACAGTTGTACAAAAAATAATTTTTTGAATACATACCATTTTCAGGGTATCATAACTCTGTTCACATGACATGTCTATTATGTAGTTGACTTTGCTATATTTTTCGTCTTCGATATGGATGTCACTCTCGTCATTTACAGATAAATAAGCAATTTGCATAGACAAATTCGTTTGAATGAGTTTTTGCATATACACCATTTCTGTAAAAAAAAATTGTGCATTATTTTGCTTTTAAAAAATCTTGTATCATTTCAGAACACTTTCTGTTCCAGCTGTATTATACCGGGTGACAGCGAAATCATTGGCCAGAGCTTCATGCAGTTGTTTTTCAAGTTAGACTTTCGACATTTGGAAAGAGGATATGGTTTCTGGAAACCCATATTTTCCATAAAAAAATTTAATGCTACTTCCGGTTTTAATTAAACCCTATACACATTTCAACGTCATTCGAAAGAACAAAGAATTCCCCTTTCAATGACATACCACATATTGTAGACATTTGTTTTGAAAATGGCTGCGTAAGAGACATTTTTACTACAACATAGCTGTAGCGTCATCTATCAACTTTTATTATTTATTTATTTATTTATGCAACCTGATGAAATATCAAATAAACGAAGCACTCTGCTCAGTTTTTAATTGAACATGCAGACATTTTGATTCATCGCCAATCAGGATCTCTTCTAATCATTCTTTCTTCTGAATATCCTATCGCCAATCAGAATCACTTCAGTCATATTTTCAAATGACATTCTTTTTCCTGAATTTTCTCGAGTATTTTGAAAAGGAAATAATACTTTAAATTACCATTAAAGTCTAAGTCGGTAGGTTCTATGGATTCCGAAACCATACCAAAAAGTGGAATCGGAAAAATTCCTCCAGCTGTTCCAAAGCCAGAATCTGAGTATCGATTATGGAGATTGGCATAACATTAAGATACAGGAGGAGGCTTCTGGTCTGAGTCTTGTTCTCCTAATTCACGAAAAGTCCTTGAAGAACCTGAATAAAAAATAATAATGATAAAGCAAACCAGAGAAATGAAGCCATTCCTAGGGCTCATGCAGGTCAACTTCAAGGTGGTTATTCTTGTAAGGAGCAATCCCAATGCGGTTATCTCAAGCCAACATGCAGCGTAGTGTGACACACCACCCCCTTCAGCTCCCCATAAATTACATCAATTCATCAAAAAATCGCGAATTATCAGTCCTGATATCAAGCGCGATCTCATTATTCAAATAAAATAACGCTACGTTCAATTACAGCCACGCGATCCTAGAATTGACTTCATTAGCGAAGACAAGAAGCGATATGAAAATCTTAGTTGTGAGACAGGTGTTCTGTCTCCCCTCAATGAACTGTCCAATTTCAATTAAATGAATGAAAGCTCTGAATTCAGTACATATCATATCGAAGCAGGTTTGGGAATGCCTTTAGAGCCTCAATTAGCTGGCCTGGACATAGGGGAATAGAAGGTAATTAAAAAGACGACCAACTTGCAAGACGTGTATCTGAATTACCATTCACAAGTCCAGTGTTTGGCATTTGCAAAACCCGATGCGAAAACCTAATAAATGATTGGAAGAAACCAAACAACAAAAATATTGATACCAAATCGAGGGGCATCGACATAGCGCAGCCATGGTGAGGCACTTAAGCCAGACACTGACGGCTGACACTCTCAACCTGAACAAATCTAAGATACGCACAATAACCGGCTTACTAACCGGACATTGCGGCCTTAGGAAACACCTACACACTATGGAAATAAACAGAGAAACCGTGGAGTGCAGACTTTGTGGTGACGAAGAGGAAACAGCTCTCATATCATTTTCGAATGCGACGCGCTGCACAATAAGCGCTACAGAATATTCGGACAGATCAACCTAGAAATAGGCATGAATCCAAAAGATTTAGTGGATAAACTATCAAATCTGGTTGAAGAGACAGGTCTATTCAACTAGGAACTACTAACGACAGAATGATACAATAGACCCCAGCTGGTCTCAGTGTTGAAGGACACCCTCACGGGTAAACCCTGCATCTGACTTGTCAGCTTCAAACCAATCAACCAGTATCTGCCGATGAATATTCGACACACTACGCCTCTTGTTTTTTTTTATTGAAAAATCATTGAAAATTGTCTTATTCATTGTACCTATACATAAATTAAAAGATTTTTTATCTGAAAATTGAAACAATAGGCGTAGGATGTCAAGCATCCATCTGTAGATACTGACTTATACAGGGTGTTTCCTAATTATAGTTCCTAACTGCAAGGGATGATTTGTTAGGTCATTTTAAGAAGAAAAGTTCCTAGGAACATATGTCTGAAGTTGCTTCGTTTCTGAGATACAGGGCGTTGAAATTAAAGAAAAAAAACTGTAATTATAAAATATCATGAATATCCTGGAAACGATTCGGTTGAAATTTGGTACTTTTATTTGAACTAATAAGGCGCTCATTTAGACTATATTGAAATTATTATGGCCAGTGGCGTCTCAGTGGGCACCACAGCCAACAATATTGTAAAAAAAAGTACGCCAAAAGTAAGCAACTGAAAATACTATAATAGTAATAGTTTTTTCCGTAGATTTTCATTTTGTTAAATTGGACAAATCAAAATACAACTTTTTGGTATATTGTATTTTCATCATATCTAGCTTTGTTTTCGAGGAAAAACAAAAACATAAAATAAAGATCAAACATAAAAATATTAACAATTGCGGTATTATAGTAAATGAGCAAAATGTCCACCTTCTGATGAAATACATGACCGCATTCGATTTGCCATTGATTGTCTGACACGTTCAAAAATTCTTGGAGTAGTCCTTATTACATTGCAATTGCCAATTATTCGGTTCCTCAAGTCATTCACATCTAGTACAGGAGTTTTGTAAACAAGAGCCTTCAGATGACCCCATAAATAGAAATCTAGAGGATTCATATCAGGACTGCGAGCTGGCCAATGTTGAGGTCCTGCACGTCCAATCCAGCGATTAGGGTAGGTGATGTCGAGATGCTGACGAGCAAGAACACTAAAATGAGCTGGAGCCCCGTCGTGCATAAACCACATGTTGCCTCTTACAAGAATGGGTACTTCTTCTAACAAAATGGGTAAATGATCTCGCAAAAAGTCCGTGTAGGATTCACCTGTTAATCTTTCTGTTAAAAAAAATGGGCCAATTAGGTAGTCACCAATAATTCCTACCCAAACGTTCAGCGAAAGTTATTTTCTCTAATAGCGTGGGGATTTTCATCGGCCCAAAAATGGTTATTGTGAAAGTTCATAATAGTATTTCGTGAAAAATATGCCTCGTCCGTAAATAAAATATTTGGTGAAAAATTATTATTGTGTTCCATCATATGAATTAACCACCTGCAAAACATTAATCTTGGAGTAGAGCTTGGACCCGCTGTATGTGGTATGGGTATAGGAGGTTCCTTTTTAGAACTTTCCAAACGGTTTTTGGGCTGACTTCAAGCTGCAGTGCAATCTGCCTGGTACTATTTGAAGGATCTTCTTCTATCGCATCAAGTATAGCTTCTTCTAGTTCAGGCGTTGTTACCTTTTCTGGTCTTCCACCACCTGCATTTTTATTGAAACTCCTAGTTTCACATAATCTTGCATGTAGCGATCTAAATGTTTCAGCGCAAGGAATAACTCTGTTAGGATATCTGTCCTGGTTAATTCTTCGTGCTTCTCCCGAATTTCCATTTGCTAATCCATAAATAAGGTGCATGTCAGCCATTTCAGTGTTAGTATAATTATTCATAATGGAATCGCTGCTAATTGACAACTCTGAATTTTGCTGCTATGACAATAATGTTGTCAAAGAAACCTTACCTGCATTTAAGGGCATTCATTATCGTATGCAGGTACGCCTATCGCTATTAAATTATTACGGATGGTAAACAAATAACAACCAATGATCCAAAACAAAAATTAACTTTTTCAATTTGAAATGTAATATGTGTAGGAAAAACCCTACTATCAATGTCAGCTGGCTTTAATTTTTTTATCGAAAACGAAGCTGGATATGAAGAAAATACAAGAGACCAAAAAGTAGTATTTTCAGTTGCTTACTTTTGGCGTACTTTTTTTACAATATTGTTGGCTGTGGTGCCCACTGAGACGCCACTGGCCCCAATAATTCAATCTAAATAGTGCTAAATAAGCACCTTATTAGTTCAAATAAAAGTACCGAATTTCAACCGAATCGGTTCCAGGATATTCATGATATTTTATAATTACTGTTTTTTTTTCTTTAATTTCAACGCCCTGTATCTCAGAAACGAAGCAACTCCGGACATATGTTCATAGGAACTTTTCTTCCTAAAATGACCTAACGAATCACCACCTGCAGTTAGGAACCGTAGTTAGGAAACACCATGTATACTCCAATGATAATTAAATTATTTGTGATTTTATTAGGTTGCTTGATGAAAATTCGTTGGATAACGTCACAGTACCGCTATATTCATTTTAGTAAAAATGTCTCCTGTTCCGCCATTTCTGAATGTTTACTTATGATATGCCATTTTGAAGGAAATTTTTTGCCATCTAGAATGGCGTAAAAATACCTAGGTCTGTCTCCGGTAAACCAGAAATGAGGTTCAATAGTGTTTTCATGGAAAATGATTCCAGGGAACTTCGTTCCATTGTCAAAAGTCTAACTTGAACAATAACTGAATGGCGATCAATGATGATTTCGTCACCGGTACTTATATACATATATTATCATATAATCACATAAAATCTACATCACGCTATCAAACTGTACCTACCGTATTTTTTCCAGCAGACCCAAAAAACACAGGCTCTGGCACCATTATTTTCCAAGAACGACATAATTAGATTAAACTTACTGGAATTAATTTCTTCTGCAAGTGTAACTAGTATCCAGAAAAAAAGGAGCTTCATACTTGGATATTGTGCAATATGTGAGTTATGAAGCGATTCGTCGAAAAATAGATCATTACCATTTCAAAGAAACTAAATTGCTCTCATTACGAACTCTTTGATTTAGATATGATATTATGCACAAAGAACAGTTGACAATTTGCTAAACGTAAAGGTGGTGAATATTTTCCATTTTTTTGAAAAAATTAGGTTAAACTTCACTTAAGAAAACTATATCTGAGAAGAACATTATCACTAGTTATACTAAAAAATAGAAGAGTCATTTGAAATTTCTTTCATGATGAATTATTATTATTCGTTTCTGGCCAAACAACATAACCAACTGGAATATCAAGGAAGGAGAGCTTTGTGTGCATGATAAAGGGAAATATTGCTCTCGAAACTATACGTCACGTGATAGCTCAAAGTTTCGGAGTTAACATGAAAATCGCAGGCCCCCCAACAATATTGAATGGTCGTTTTATCAAAAATCAATATAAACAAATTCTGTTATATAATTAGGTACAGAAATACTGCCTAGAAGTTAGGCGACTATTAGGCTTCTTGGCCAGCTTGGCCATTTTCTGTGGAGCAGACGTGGTCATATACCTGAAATAGCCTGAAATTAATAGTTCGGATACTGGTCGCCTGCCCCCGTTGGTGTTAGCGAGGTGTTGGAACATCTTTGTGGAAATTGTAAGAATTCACGCATTCTGCATTGTGAATTCGTGATGAACTTGTTCCATTCAATGTAGATATTAGACGGGCTGTGTTATTGGGTAACTATAATGTAGTTGATATCTCAGAAAAGGCTAGAGCAAAAGACAGGTCAGAAAATTGTATAACTGTATTTCATTCTCGTAGTTGAATATTGAGAATCTGGTATATCCAAAAGCTTTCGGAAAATGGCCATTACTTACAAACCCTATACAATATCGTAAACCTTTCATCTGGGGTAGAAGGAGAAATCTACGCGAGCAACAAGAAACGCAATAATATGATAATACCACATAAATAAGAGAGACGCACTACTGTGCGCCTCTCCGGTTACCCCACCCGATGCATTAATGGACCACGTGGCAATGCGACACACCGCTCAAAGCTCAGATAAATATTCCTTCCTTGAGCGAGTAGAGGAGAAATTGTAATGCCCTCTCAACATATAGCAAGCTATTCTCTACGCTCTCATGAAACTACCATACCCAAGAAGAAAACTTTCCGATAGTGTATTATATGCTTTGATATGGCCTCTTGTCAGAGCGCGTTTGCCGAAAAATACTTGTACGCCAGTTTTCTCATGTATGTCATCAAATCAAATTAGCGAGGTAAGATTTGGTTCTGTAATTTTTATTTTTTCATGTTTGCTCTTTCTTTCATGGTGATTTGGCAACATTGGATATTATCGATCATAGTGACCAACTCACTGCAAGAATGAATATTACTAATAGTTTAGGTTATGTTTATGATTACGAGGTAGAATTTTTGTGTGAAATGGTTGTTTTTGGTGTTTTTAATTTTGAAATACTGAAGAATATTTTGACAAAGAAGGCGGCACTGCGATTTTTTATTGAAAAAAAATGTGTTTGGAAATAGACGATTTTCAAAATTCAAAAACTACGTGATTAAAAATTTTTTAGCTATAGGAACTTCATACATAATCTAAAAGGAATTTCAATTGTCTTTCAGGATATTCAATAATATTCGGGATGTTTAATTTGAAAAAATACATTTTTGGCACTTCTGTATCTATCGGTAAAATCACAAATTTCGAACCAGTCAGCCACATCTCAAATGAATAATATTGTTTTAATTAATTTCAGACAAATTAAGAACAAGTTAGCGATATTAATGACCTGAGTATACGGGAAACAATTGTTATTTCAAATACTAGTTTCATGAGCGGGTGTGGCAGTTCAACATTTTCAAGGTAAGACTGGTTACCACCCAGTCATAAATTGAAGGAAGTTTCTTAAACATCAACTGCAAGGCTACCAGTCGATAACTACCTACGAGAATAAAATAGGTTTTAAATCTATTCTCGAGTGAGTATCATAATATTTTATTTACTTGTATTCATTATACGCTTATGATTGCTTGTCCCAGATTGGAGACTACCAAACTAGTTAACTGCACTCATCTTCTAGAAAAGTTTGAATCAATCCCAAAATAATGTAATTCAAGTAATAATTTATAGAATAGCAATTATACTTACTCACTTTTTGTTTATCAGACGATTCACGAGCCTGTACCCAACTTTGTTAAAATTTTGGGGCTAATATTATTGCAGAAACATTTTAAATGCTTTGAAAACAACAATTTTACCAACAGAAAAATACAAGTTGCGTTATTTTAATAAAACAGTATGCAATCTTTTTTTTAAAGCAGTTTAAATACAAGAACTGTTTCAAAACGCCTGAAATTTCCTTATTCGAATACCATACCAGCCATTTGGACCCACCCTAACGGTATACCAATGGTTTTCTGAAAATTTTATTTCCATTATTTCATTACAAAACACATTGCATCCTGATAGAAATCTTACCGAAACACATAATTATAATTTTCGAAGAAATGACGAATAATTTCAATATGAAGAAGCCACGACGACTCTTTGATTCATGCATTATCATCATGAGGATATACGGACAATATTTTCCTCTAAAAGACATACTGAGTAAAATCGTATCTCAAAATATATCATTATTAATTTATCAATAAGAAAATGAAACATTGATTTAGAAACTGATAATCCCAATCCACAACTTTCGAAGATATATTTTTACAATTTCAACATGCTGATTAGATTTCGATGAATTATCCACATAAAGTCAAAGGTATTTCAAAGCCATTTTATTTTCAATGATGTTATTGTCAACTTGTCTTCTGAAACAAATCATGGTAATTTTTGTCATGTTAAATGACATGGAATTTGAATCACACAATATATAGTAATGTCATCAGCAAAAACAGTAAAGGAACCTGATATTTGGATGTTCAACAAATCATTCATATAATAAGAAAAACAAATCATTTATGTATTATACGAAGAGAGTTGGTTCAAGTACTTGAGAAACTACATAGTCAATATTCTTTACCATTTGAAGAAATAAGATTCGAACCATTTGAGAGTGATATATCTGAAACAATAATGATAAAGTTTAAGCAAAAGTATTCTGTGATACATACGAGCAAAAGTTTTAGAAACTTTTACTCAACACAACAGCCCCCACCTCCCCACCATTAATTTTCGAATTCAGTCCCTATAAAATGGACAACATTGCATCTCTTTTATTTTCGTTATTCTTAAATTGGAATTGGAAGTTTATGATCAAGTTATGCGATCTCAAAAATTGGATGGAAAACTGCCATGCTGAAATGAATAATTTAGTCAAACAGCAAGAATACTGAACTTTTTTAGGAAGATTTTGAAAAATGCTAATAATAATTTTTTATACGATCATGTCAGCCAATCGTCATGAGAAAACACTTTATATCGACTAATAGTATCAAAATTACACTGATAGCAAATTACAGGGCTAGGTAGCTCAGTGGTTGAGATGGTCGCGTTCAAAACCATTGACTGCTCATCGGCTAGATTCAAATCCTGGTGAATAAAGATTTTAAGCTGATGGCTAAAGAAAAAGTGCTAGGAATCGCACGTTAAAAGGTAAGACCTCGTTAATCCTTGGCTCGCACAAGTTTCGACTTTTGAGGGCTGCCGTTCGTAAGGGGACGACAGCTGGTTAACGGAAAAAACAATTTTTTTCACAGCGATAATTACTTTACGTTGTTTGATTGGTTCTTTGTTCAAAGATGCAAAAAAAAGTTAGTCATTCATTTGGTTGTCAAGATGACAACGACAAATGTCCGGTAAAAAAATAATCAAGCCGAATTACACTCGTAATAATTTTTTTGATATAATTTTACCTAGATTAGCACTCGTCTTTGTTGCTATTTCAACGAAGATTCGTGCATCTTGTTAAAATTATCAAAAAATCACCAACACTTGTGTAATTATTGGTGAAAATTTCATCTAAACCACTTTTCTTTTGTTTTCGATAGGTACTCACAATAACATCAATAATAATAATAATAATAATAATAATAATTTATTCACACATTCTGAACAAAAAGAAAACATATCATTTAAACAGTACATGGTGAATAAATCGATACAAGAAACTTACGAAGCAGTAAACTGCTTGTGTGCAAGGAAGGCTAATATGTATAAGTTAAAATTGTTTGTATGGGAAACGATTACAAAGTAATTAAGATATATAAAGTAAGGGACATAGTACAGTAAACTTAAATTAAAAATTAAAATAACTTATTAACGTAGTATTACATATAAATGATATAAAGATCGTGGAATCAGTGGGAATATACATGGTGTAATGGAAAAACAATAATAAAAATAATGATATATCATTCATATTAATTACATATAGGGTGAAATTGTTTGTATAAGGAAGCGATTACAGTTAAATTAAGACATGTTTAGTAGGAGCTCAATATAGAAGACTACATATTTAGGAATAACTTATCAATTATCTCATATAATATCCATTATCAATTATCTCATATAATATCCATATCACGCAGAATCAGATTTAATTTGATACTACCATATTTTTCACATTCATTACGTAAAAAGACTTTATTTCAATTGAAAATCAATTTGTCATATTATTTGAACATTAGTAAATTCAATTCAATGTGTAGTGTAGGTAGATGAAAATATTTCACGCTGATTTGAGTGATTTCATTTTTGTTCAACTGTAAATTATCTGGAATGTAGAAATTTGATAATTATAATTATTATTATCATTATTAAACCAGTTGATAATATTCTAGTAAAGTATCATAAATTTAGTTTTCATAAAATTTGAGGCAAAACATACTAGAAAACGAAATTCAACTTGTATATATGTGTGATAGGCTCAGCAAATATAAATTAAATAGAAAATTGTGTACTTGTACTTATGTATGGGTATTTTAAAACGTCATGGGATCAATATATTCTATGAAATTAATGAATCCACCACTTCTATTGCCATCTGCAGAGGAATAACCCAACTGAAGGTAACTAAATGGTAGAGTTCTGCTAAGTGGGCAGAAAACAATACTTTGAAGCATCTACACACTATTTCACATTACTGATATCCTGTTAATAATTAAATACAATCCTATACATATTAATAATATATAATTATTATAATAATTGATAGTGTCAGAAAAATAAATCAGATTAGCGAACAAACCGAAACACCAAAAGTTACGAGAGAACACTATAATGCAATATTTCAAATACATATTCACATATAGGAATCCTATGTTCTCCTGATGATAATTCTATATAAAATGATACATTAACATTGAGAACGCGGTTTATCGGTATCTCTAGGTCTCCATATTCTGGATGCACTTCAATCCTAAGCACGGCAAAACAACTAAAAAAAAATCTGAGAGGAGAAAGTGGTTATTTTGACAGTGCTCATCAGCAGACATATATTCCTTTTTTATCAAAGTTTGATTTTATCGTGCGTAAAAGTAAAATTCGTGCGGAAAATTAAAAATCGTACAGAAAAGTAAAATCATACGGAAAAGTACAAATTTCAAAACGAAAAATTGTGCAGAAAAGTTACTTTTTCGCACGCTCGTAGGAAAAAGTTAGTTTTTAGTCTTTTCATTTTCACGGACTCTGAGCTCTATTGAAAATGTCTCTGACTTTTGGACAATGCCAATTCACAGTTGTACTGTACCTATGTTATATACTATTTTGGACAAGAATTTCAAGTCGTCGTTGAACACACGACTAAGGCGCAGTTCAGGCATAGACAAAAACGGAGAATCTCTTCTCTCTTCTTTCTCTATGGTTGTGTATGTTTGTCTGAATGTTGAGGTATATGATTCAGTGGAATCAGTGGAGAATGAAAGTGAAGTACTAGGGAAGTTCTCCTAAAAAATAAGTTCTTTAAAGGTCTAAAAAATGTATTCAACCAACTAATTGTCAAAAACAGGTTCGCGTAATGAAGATATCTTCCGCAACCTTTCTTCTCTCAGTGCTTCCCATTTCGAAGACTTTCTTCTCTCTGTGGCTCCATTTTCCAATTTGTTCAAAGCTTCTTCCACGCTAGAATAAAGGTCCATTTTGTTTTTGTACTTTTCTCCATCGATGATGCCGTATATTGCGGGACTTAAAAGCTCTTTGGCAACTGTCGGCTCTTTTTCTTTCGACAAGAAACTAATCGAAAGACCAATGATCATGCATATAAGTGCTCCAATCATTGTTAACCAATAATGAGAAATTTTGAAAATGGGATTTATATAGTTTTCACCCGATGATCTGAAAAAACAGAGACTGTTTTGATTATCGACACTTTGTACTGAGTGATATACAATTCAGACCAGAGCTGTGCCGAGCACTGATGACAAAGAGTGCTTCGAGCACTAAGCTCTAAGCACTCTTGAAAAGTGCTCCGAAATCTGGAGTACTAAGCACATTGATTCATGAAATGCTCGCGATTACTAAGAACTTTCAAAAAGTAATTCCAGTCAGGGAGCACTAAGCATTAAGCACTTCTAGACTGTTAGAGACTTAAGTTGAAACTTATTCAAACACGAGACTAAGACACAAGATAAAGTAAGCAGTTATTATATTGAGCCCTTGTAAAACTACAGTGTAGCGAAACATGTCTCGACGTAATATCATTTGTTGAAATCTTATCGTGTTAAATCAAGTTTCAGTGACTCACGTTTTTAACAGTCTAAGAAGTGCTATGAATTTCCATCAAGTAACAACCGAGTCAATTAAAAATTTAAGTTACTTTTTCTATTCACATAATATCTAAAATGGCATTCAGCGTACCACGACGAATGATCAATTAATTACATATCCGGCAATTTATATTTAAAGAATTTTTTTTTAATATTGCCATAGCAACTCTATTTTTTTAAGTACATCGCTAGGGTTACTGTTTGATTTCACTGGTTAAAACCCCTGAGAGAGTTGTTCTTGACCTGTCAATTGAAACTGTTATGATAAAAAAGATATCAACTTAAAAACATACAATTTTGTGGTTATAATATAAATTCGTAAAAAATTACGGTATATGTAAAGCATTTATGAACTCCTCGAGAAAATTGTTTTTTAAACAGTCGTTCCGCAAGGCTGCACTCGTGATTAAAATACTCGTTACTGAAAGGACGTTTATAACTCTGCTAATATAATATACTATTTTGAAATAGAATTGCTGAAATCAACAATTTGATTCCAATAAAATAGGAAATTTGATTGAATGTTTGGTTTTGTGGTTTTCGTGACATCGTTTTTGAGTGTTTAAAAAAACCAAAAGATGTAAATCAAAATCAAATCGAAATGGGCCGCATATGGTTACACAAAAAAGAAGTTTGAATGGTAATTGACATACCGCACATACCCTGTATCAAGATAGCAAATGTCATCCATACGAAATTTTCGGTAGACTTTTTTTGACTCTCGTCAAAGAAATAACAATTTGACTTGATAATAAAAAAAAGCTGATTGTTTTGAAGGTTTTGAGAACGGATACAGATTTGGTCTCGGATAGGTCAAGGTAGTTTGAAAAGAAAAAGTAATATTTAGATATTTTGAACTTACTTTTTTAGATAGGAAAAGTAACTGACAAAATTGTACTATGTTTTCAAGACAGTAATCTTCTTAACGTAGTACTTATCGTAGAAAATTGATTTTTTGTTATTGGGTGCCGCCGGGTTCCATCTGCCGCGACTTCATGTTTCGAGAAGATTCATTTATATAAATGTTTAGTGTTTAATAATCCCGAAAAGCGCTCCGGAGCACTGGAGTGCTCGCGAGCAGTTTTCGTTAAATGCTATGATTCAGACCAGAAACAATTTGGAGGCAATTTGACCAGTATATACCATTATGTGGTTTGTATCTGAACAAGCAACGTAAATTATTTATAAGGTAAGGCATGAATGTTCTGGTGATAAAATACAACATAACGCACATCTTCTGATGAACCCTGATCTATAGCTGTCACCTCCAAACAAATCGAGCAAATGATACCAGAACAGAACATTTGAGGCGAGAAATACATGCGAAGGCTATCGAAAAATATTCACGAAGCCACAACAAGTTTGAAACTTGTGAATTATGAGTAGTAGTATCGTCAATTTTGCCACTTGGAACTTCCTCGCTATTGTGGACAACAAAAACAATATTGCTATCGTTGAGTATGGATGGTGACTGATGCGCTGTGACCTGATTAGATCTATTGTGTCCCATCTTCTTCTGCTAACACAAGGTGTTCTTGTTTACAGCAGCCCTTCAAGCCTCAATTCGAATTTTAGGATTTTGAGGGGATCTACTTGTGGTATTTCTCCCACAATCAGCTGGTATGGTCCCAGTATATTCAATCTTTTACGATGTACAGCGTAACACTCCATAAATATATGGTGGGGTGTTTCTGGATGTTTCCCACATAATCTGCAGTAATTATTTGAGAAGAACTCTTACCTGTGGTTGATCTGAATGAAGTACAATGCCTCGCCAGGAGCGCTGGATTTACCCAGTTTCGCGATAAATTACATTAGGGGATAATATACTTGGGTTCAAAATTTCAACGGATTCTGAATCAGGACAACAATATTACTACCAGTACAGATTTTCGATTGAAAATTTTCACTTCTGAAAAACCCAGTTTGTCTCACTTTTCAAGGAAACACCCCCGTATCTTCCGTAACTCTGTAAATTTTCAGATTGGTAGATGTACAAGCGATGAATGTGAATCTTGCCTGAAGTTGATCTGAGTGACATACACTGCTCGTCAGAAGCAATAGACTTGGTCAGTTTTGCGAAAAGTTATAATAAGAGGACAATATAGACTCAATATTCCATCGGATTCGCAATCAGGACACCAATTTCACTACCAATACACATTTTGGTTGAAAAATGTTCAGTTCTAAAAACCCATTGGAGTTCCACTAAAATAGTTACGGAAGATACGGGAGTGTTTTTATGAAAAGTGAGACAAACTTGGTATCTCAGAATTAAAAATTTTCCATCGAAAATCTATACTGGTAGTAATATATATTGTTGTCCTGATTCCGAATCCGTTGGAATTTTGAACCTAAGTATATTGTCCCCCAATGTAATTTCTCAAAACTGGGTAAGTTCATCTTCCTGGCGAGCATTGTTTTTTACTCAAATCAACCACAGACAAGATTTAGACTCCTGAGATTTGCACTGTTCTTCTCGAATAATTGCGGAAGATACGGGGGTGTTTCCATGATAAGTGAGATACACTGTATGTTAGTTGGGAGAAAAATGCTTTATAATTTTTCAGTTTCACCACCCTGTATTTCTGCAAAGAAACAGCTTTGTGAAAAAATGCATGTGAAGGTAGCATTGATATTTTTGGCAGAATATTCAGTACAAATCTGAACCAGTGATTTGGATTGTCCAATTCACTTCAGCAAAACATTTTTTTCACTAAAAGTATGTATTCATAAAAGCGCATAAAAGCGAAAACGATTAATTTTTCAGATTCAAACAATCCATTTGTTTTACTTAAAATTGAATGAAGAAATTAAAAAATAATGATTTTCCTGATTTTACCAGTGGCGTAAAAAATAGGAGAGGAAAGGGACCAATATACCCTTTTTGTACGCCACTGGTGGCAACTAAAATTGTAATTTTTCTTTTGAAATAAAGTTCTTATTGAACAAAAACATTTCTTCGAATTAAACTGTAAAATTTCCAAAACTGTAGAAGTTATGAATAAAAAATAGACCTAATATTTTTTATATTCAACACCCTGTATCTCTGCAACCCACCGCTACTCAAGGATCTGACGATTGATTTCGTGATGAGTATCACATAATCTACCAACGATAAAAAATTCAGCCTGCATACTATGACGTATTCCAAAGTGACAGTACGTCCCGGGCTATATGGTGCATATTATGACATACTAGTAGTTATTTTTATAAGGCTAGAACTATAAAAAAAACTAAGATTTTTTTTTACGTAGGTGGCTGTGCTTCTAAATATCAATATTGTTTTCGATTCTAAACAACTTTTCTAAATAAACAACTTTGATAAGTTAAAATCAAAATTCTCATTTTTTGTCTTCTCCTGTGGAGAGTTTGATAACTTAAATACAAGTTTTACGCAAAGCACCAACTTTTATGAAGAATAAAATTTTCCGACAAATTTATAATAAAAAAGTTTTCCTTGTGGTGCTAACTTTTTGAAACTCACTGTATTTATGCTAGGCGTGAGGTCTCTCAGGTTATCAATGTTTATTTATTTTATAGCGTGCCCGTTTCGTAGTAATGACCTCGCACTTTCCTTATGGAAAATGGCTTTCGATTAAATTTCCTGAATTTTTGGTATATTCTAGATTTTGATCTCCTCGGTAAGAGTGCCCATGGGCAGAAAAAAACGGTGGACTAGTTTTCGAGATACAGGGTATAAAGATCAAGAGTGAAGCTTTCTGATGAGAATTTTAACAAATCCAAGAATTGACAAAACACCTATTCATTCTGCGAATAATAGTCCAATTACTTTCAACAAGAATTGCTCAAAAATTGCTCATTTTGGTCTCCGATGGAGTATATGTATATTCAAAGGTATATAGCCGACAAAAGAGTCCGGAGACCTACGCTGATATTGATGACAAACCGTACATTATATCAACAAAAATCCATGAAAATCAACCAATTCATTTTCGAAATACAGGGTATTTATCTTTTTATTCACCCTGTATAATACATGAAATGACTGTCTGACGTTATCAACAATGTTTGAAAAATATGAGATGAATATATATCCGATCTAAAAAACTGAAAGACTACAGTAGAGCATGCACTGTCAGTGACGTAATATGACAGTTGCGGAACAATATCATAGGGGGACATCAAATCAAACTGAACAAAAACAAACCCACTGAACCCATTTTCCATAAGGCTACGTGAATCTTTCTGGTCAATTTTCTGCGATAAAAATCACAATTATCCACTAACACCCACAAAAAACGAATTTTCATTTCATCAAATGTCAAATGCTTTGTTCGTCCCCCCATAACCACCATGTTGAGACGTCAGCTGACAGTGCTCTGTTGTTAATTTGCCACAGACCTAGTAGATCAAAAGTTTCTACTCAGGCGGACAGACTGGTTGATTCAGTAGCGGGTTGTGGATGGTTGACAAACAAAATAATTATATAAACAATCTCTCATGATTCATCTGAAATTTCGCAAGTGTGTTTCTACATAATAGATTAGTACCCCATACAATTTTCTGTGAATGGAGGCAGTTCACCCTCTATATTCTTGGTTATCTCATCTATTTTCTGTTGATAAGGTATTTCTTTGAATGGAGGCAGTTCACCCTCTATATTCTTGGTTATCTCATCTATTTTCTGTTGATAAGGTATTTTGTACTATTTCTTTAATTCTCGATTCCTGCCATTAAAATTCTAAATATTAAAATTTTAAAACTTGCCTGTTCCATTAAAAATCAGCATCTGGCGGCAAGATAGTAACTTGAGCATTTCTATATAATTCAGTGTTGTTAACCTGTATTAAGTAACAAAAATTTCAATATTAATACCTATACGTTACCTGGAATCAAGGATTATTGTCGAATTTGAAAAAATATCGCAATTCTCGATAGAGACTGATTTCTGTGGATAATGCAACATTTTATTCAACTTGTAGTAACTGTTTCCCAATATAACCACGGACATGCACAGGGCGCTGGTGAAGGCTCCATAAAATGCACCCTACAAGAAAGATTGTTTCATATAATCAGCATGTAACAAGAAAAAAGACACACTATTGGGTAACTTTGGAACTCCAGAATAGTAATTGAGTTTAGTGAATCTATTCAATGCTAGGAAAAAAATAAGAAGAAAATACAATGACCGGGTGTTCCAAATTAAGTCGGCACCATTGCCAACTCCGTTATTATTGATGCTACGATGCTACATGGGTAAACTAGTAGCAATTTTAGTTGCCTTCTCGACGCCGAAAAAAAAAATTGACGCGTTTTCGAAATATTTCATAAAATTATATTTTTTTAAATGGAACACTCTATATTTTATCATGCATTTCGACTCGTAACTACATTCTCAATAACAAAGCTCCTATGACTTTTTTTCCTAAAGTTGAAAATGAGCGACTTATGTGGAATTTTTTTTTTTCACAAGTACAAAAAATTTCTTTGTTTTGGCGAAAAAACCTCATGATTGTCCAAACACCCAATTTTGGTATTTATACGAATGACAATATTTTGTCACTAACAGCAAAATAAGATAATAACAATAATAATAATAATAAGTAAAAAGAAAAAATTGCGCTGGGATTTGAACTCGTGAAACCCGTCAATTGACACAACTGAGCTATTTGGTATTAATTTACAAAACGATAATTTCCATCTTAAAACCATTCCACTAGCCGTATTTAGTTTGTGAATCAAAATATTTCTGCCATAATGATAACTTTGAAGCCGTTACAGAACAGAAAATGCTGGAGCGTCATATTAATGCGGTGGGAAATAGCTATTTGTGTATTTAGAGCGCAAAGTGATGGATTTCCGCTCGAACAAAGAGAGTTACTGCGCGACGCGAAGCAGAGCGCGGTAATCTTTGGAGAGCGGCAATTACACTTTGTGCTCGAAATACACACAATATTTTTTCGACAAACGCAGATCTCAGATACAATACACTCGATACTTAATTGATATTCATTTCTTTTATTATTTACTAGATTAAAATTGAATGTACAATTCTGCCAATTTTTTAATAGATATATCCAAAGTCGGTATCCAAATTACTGGCAATACAATCCATATCTCTAACACATAAAAAAAAAATGGCTTGACCACGATTTGAACACGGGTCGCTGGCGTGAGGTGAAGGAGCCTTAGCCTCCAGACCAAACAGAAGGCGGTGTATTTGAACATTTACTCGATATTTCATAACGCTTTATCAAATCCGATTTTTATAAATGTTTCCTATTGACAAAACTGGCTTATTTTCAACTTTAGGAAAAAAATCATAGGAGCTTTGTTATTGAGAATGTAGTTACGAGTCGAAATGCATGATAAAATATAGAGTGTTCCATTTAAAAAAATATCATTTTATGAAAAATTTCGGAAACGCGACTGTCAATTTTTGTTTTGTTTTTGGCGTCGAGAAGGCCATTAAAAATGCTACTAGTTTCCCCATTTAACCAAATTCGTTGCATCAATAATAACGGAGTTGGCAATGGTGCCGACTTAATTTGGAACACCCTGTATACAACTCTTCCCGACTAGTACCTGACATTGAATAGAATTATCGTGTATGCCAAAAATAGTTATTTCTCTTACAAATTCATTATATAACAAGCCTGGAATATTGTAAATCATTTCACTAACAGAAAAATCAAAGAACAAGAAGGTTTTGAATTTGAAATTACTTGTAATAATATCAATAATCCGTGAGAAATTTCTAACAAATTCTATATATATTCTTTTAAAGGACCCAATCTATCAAGATCCGTAAAACAAACAAATCACCCCTTCGAGTTCTACTTGAAAAACATCAACTTCAACAACATTAATTCCTTTTCCTTTGCTCCAGTCACAGAATGTGTTTTGAAACAGAAACCAAAGTTCTTAGCGGATACAAACGGCATCACAATAATAAATATCAATAAAGAAGGGTATTGATATTCTAACAGCTCAAAAACTGCCATTATTGTACGTATTTTTAAAAAAGTCGAGAGAAATGGCTATTGGTAAATAAACAAATGAATTCAGAATATAGACAGGATCCCAACTGAGTCAAAATTCGGATTCAAATCCGAACCGAAGTGAAGATTTTTAGACTCAACGCTACAAAACAAAAAACACTATATTTGAATTTTTTGCGATCTATTAAGTGGCGTTTCATTTATCCAAAGACAAAACCGGAGCAAAACAGAAACTCTTGTCGATCTCAACGAAACCGAAACTTTTCAGAAACATTGCAGAAACATTCTGAAGACTGTTTCTGTTGTGTTTTCGAAGTACCGGTCAGAGGCGGTAAGGCGGATTTTCACCAAACAGACTCGTCAAGTTGATGTTTTGTTTCCGAATATGGAAACTCCGACAAAATCCACAAAATAGTAACAAAACAGAAACAAATCGTTAACGTTATGTAGATCCTCCTTATAGTCAACGACTAATACATCTTCCATACAATAAATGAGTTACAATTAATATAAATAAATAGTAGGATGTAGCATACACTCAATACATAAAATAACATAAAATAACATGAAACAATCATATAAAAACATTACATTAAAATGAAACATATTATAATAAATTAAAATTGTAGGCGTAGCGACAAGAGACCCACAAATATTCTAGTAGTCAGAAATTTTCACTGAGATATTTTTTTAACTTACTCTTGAAGGACAAGAGTGTAGAAAATGTTTTAATGACTAGGGGAAGCTGATTATATATTTCCAGATGTTTCTGTTTCTTTTTGTGATACCTTCTGGATTGAAAAATCATTTCCTTATCTCGTATCATAATCATTATGAACTTGATACTATTGATTTATAATATCTTGCGAATATGGAGGAGCATCACCAGATTTTATTTCGAAAATGAATATCATTGTTTGATATTGCCAAATTAGTTCAACTGGTAACCATTCCAATGTACTCAACATATTTTTTTTTGGAGTCTGTTTGGAACATCTTAATATTATGAGCATTGCACGATTTCGCAATTTTTGAAATCGGTTGATTTCATACAGATTCAGTAAGAATAAAGTTGTTGCACAGTAATTAAAATACGGTAGGATAAGAGTATCGTATATCACCATCAACGACAACTGGGAAAGCAATTTAGTACATCTATATGGATAATTTATTTTGAATGATATAATCCTAATAACATCACTTGCATGTTCTTTGAACTTTAGATTCCGGTCAACTATAACACCTAAATATTTGAACTGCTCAAGCCTTTCGATGATATCACTGCCAATTTTAATTTCATTCTTGTTATCACAAATTTCACAGAATTCTTTATGATATCGTGGACCACTTATAACCACATATTTTCTTTTTTTTATATTAACTTTGAGAAATTTTGAGCAACACCACCAATAGATATTCTCTCATCAGCAAGGTGGTGCATTCCACACTTTCCCGCTACTCCAACTATATCATCTATATAGAGAAGGAATAGCAGGGGACCAAGAACACTTCCCTGCGGGACTCCACGCTCACACCTCATCTCATCAGATATAGTATCATTCAATTTCAACTTCTGACTTCTATTTCCAAGGTAGCCAATCATCCAGTCTAATGCATCCTCAACAATACCCAAACACTCCAGTTTTTTTATCAAGCGATTTCTATCAAAATTTTAGAAGGCTCTTTATAGGTCAAAAAATACAGCTCCAGTAATGTAATTTTTTCCCAATTTATTCTTCGAAGCATTCAGAATACATTGAAGTGCAGTTTCAAAATTATGTTTACTTCTATGTTTACTTCTAAATCCAGGCTATGAACTATTTTATTTTCTTCCAAATAATCCATAATTTGCTTTAAAATAACTTTTTCTAGAATTTTCTCTATTGGATTGGGATTCTACCCGACTTCTGGTTTCATTGAAGTTTACACTCATTTTCACTCAGCAGACAATGTTCTGTATTGAACATGTGCAGTAGAGATGATTTTTCTCATCATGTCTTGTGGATGGTTTATTTGGCATTGTCTGGAGAAGAAAATGAAGAAACTTCGATAGCCCAGGCTCAGTGAGATCGCAGTTGACAACGGCAACTCAGTTGACAACCGATGACTTTGGATTGCATGGAGTGTTTCTTTTTTTTATCGTACTCTGCACATAACTGGGGTATTCAAATGTGTAATAAATAGTAAATAAATGGATAGACACCATACATACACGCACAATCAGAATACGGCAACAAAACAGAAACGTGTCGAAACCTATTTCCACTACTCAGACTGTGTGAAATGCTTCTTGTGTTTTTCCCGCGGGTGGTGTTCTGACAGACTTTACTGTAAGTCGCTGCTTATTCATTTGTGACGAAAAATTATTTTTACAGTGGATTATTCATTGGGCTGGGGCGGGACGACTTTAATGTTGTCACTGACAAGAGGCAAGAACCACGAAACAGTCGAAACGCGTCTGCGGTGGTTTTCTCCAGCCAAATGAAGTACAATCTACTGTTTCATTACAATAAGCATTAGCAATTTGGTCTTCTTTTAAGAACTTTCCACAAATATCTGTCAGATGTAGTTCAATGTCCGCTGTGATATTAGACAGTCTTGTTGTTGCTTTCTATCAGATGTTTGCCCCATATTTTCGAAATGGTGGAAATATTTGGGAAGAATGGTACTTCGAAATTGTCGATTATACTATTTCTTTTATTTGATACTCTCCTGCAAAACTTATTGATCAAAAGTGCTCAATACGATCTATTCTCATAAATTTCGAGTTGTAACTCGAAATGAACACTAATATCGAGTTACAACTCGAAATTAAGACAAAATATCACATGTCTTCTCTACGCCTTCGTAGTATTCACCATTCGGACAATAAAACATATTTGAATATATCTGTCGCCAGATCTGACTACTCTCTCTATTTCCATTCTCTGGCTGTGGGGCCACAGCCCCATCATCCGGCTTACGAAAAAAAAGCTCTGGTAACTGATAAATTGTATGTTCAGCCCCTCAAACTGAAATCCTGGCTGCGCCACTGAACATCACCCATGGAGATTTAATTTTTGGCCCCTTTATGTCGACGCTTAAGATTCTAGAAGGCTGAAAGTCGTTAAAAACTATTAGATACGGCTTATTTGTGGTGATAGGAGATGCCAATGATTTTTCCATGAATGGGACCTCTGGCTGAATGTGTCGAACCGACGATACCTACATTCCTGCATGTCTTTATCACAAAAAAAATAAACAACCACATTACCCACCTATTTGGAAAAAATATTCACCAAATTGATATTCATCGGATGCATATTTTTTTCAGGCATGCAGTTACAACAGCGAAGTATTCAAACGTTCTTTCACGAACAGGCCATCAAAACCATTCAATGATAATCTCAGAGAATTGAAAATCAATTCTTGGCAGCCTTTTGGTAAGTCTGGTTCAAAATTTAAATTACTTCAAAACCATATCTGAATTTCCATGATTAATACACGCCTATTCTCACAGTCAATGAAATCACTCCAATTTCTCAGAATCGACCAATCAACTATCAATTACAGTGATAAAAACCTACTTAGCTTTCTCAATAACATTAAGGCCATGTGGAATGTTACTGCAAAGTATCTTCCAGAAAAATACTAGAAAGAGTACATCCAAAAGTCAATCCATTCGCAGATATTGAATTCAAAGGGTCAAGGGATGTGAAAAATGCGAAACGAAAGCTGCTTCAGTCTATTCCCGGGAAAAGAAAACAAATTTCGAATGTCAAATAAATTTTCTTTATCTTGTAGTTGTGTAATAATCTCCCTAAAATACATTCGAGATCCTATTTATACATTTATACATTTTAAATTTCATTAAAATTGTATTGTCTTCTGACAAAATATCTCGAATCAAGGGAAGTAGAAAAAAATCGCTCGAGCAAGCTCTCGCAATTTTTTCACTTCCTTGATTCTCGATTTTTTTTCATAGCAATAACATTTTCATGCTATTAAAAATGTATTTATCGATAAAAATATGATCTTTTTTTTTATGAACCTGTTTTTCTAAATTTTTTTTTACTGGTGCTGATCTGATCTTCGGCATTTTTCTTTCAACCCGTATTGTTATGCTTAGCTATTATTAGTTGAAATGTATGTTATGTTCATCTGGTTAGAGAAAATGAAGACCTTTTATAATTATTATTATTGATCATCGGCACCACTAAAGAGCATGTGTGAAAAAACTTCCGTATATGTATAACATATTAAGGATTGTTATTTGAACTATTGAAGTGGGACTTGATGGAACGGAAAAGGGAAGATATAAAGTTCAGGCATTTCCTGATCTGTTTTTCATTTCAGATATAGATTTTTCCACTGAGAACTTTTGGATTTGACAAACTATATATAAATATATCTTCAAAAATGAATGAATAAAATTGACGAAATGAGATTAATTGAGTTGAAGTGAACATGAGAAGCATCGCATATTAAAGAAACTTACATTCGCATTCGCTCTCGGAAAGATTATTCCCATCGTAAACATTCCCAATAAGGGTCCACCTGCAAGACTTCCAGCTCCAATCGCTAGAGATAGTATACCTCCAAGATGTTCGACCAAATATACCATCAAAGTTCCCGCTATTCCTACGGAAGCAACAAGTATCTTCAGGGTGACAGCGGGATTTTTATATCCTCTCTTCTCTAGGGTAATTTTGAGAAAATCTTCATAAATGGTCCCCGCCACGCAATTGAGGTTCGAAGATTGGGCACTGAAAGATTTGGGATCATCTTTTTTATGTCATAAACAGTATTAACTCATCTTCAATAATAATGATGATGTAAAGAGATTAACTCGCTGAAATTTTCGGCAGAGTCCGTTTGAAGAATTGAGTATTGAGAAGAGAAACATTATTTATTGAAGTTTGTCTTTTAGCAGCAGATAATTCCACAGCTGATTTTATGAACATCCTATTCATATTTTCGAATGAACATCAGAAACGAAATGATCTATCTAATAGAGTACCATCAACATGAAGACTCCGGATAGATAGCATGCTGCTGTTCGTGTATCCAGGCGCCATTTTGAAAGATTTCTTTAAATGGTATGGGGGTCGAGTGATACATCGTTCGAATTATTTTTGTTTTTCTATAAAATTGCAAAATTTTAGACAAACATATTAATCCAAAACAAAACTGCGGCACACAATATTCGAACATTTATATGCGATTTCTTTGAATAAATGGCTTTAAACGAGCTGAATTGAAATAAATAAATATTTTTTGATATCTACAAATGTTTTCTGTCCCTCAGAGATTCAATAAAACGAGGTATACACTACTTATCTATTTATTTGAATTTTTTTCTAATATGGCACCCATTTGCCATTTTGAGACAAAGAAGCTCTTGCAGAAAAAAAAAATGTTTGTCATTGCACTAAAGCTCTTTAATAGCCATTTATTCGAAAGGATCCTCTTGTGAGAGTTTTAAAATAATATACCGCCATTTTGTTTTGGACCAAAATTTTGCTGTCGTATAGAAAATTGAAAGACGATTCGAATGAGGTATCACTCGACCGACCCCCCTGCCATTTAAAAAAAATCTTTCAAAGTGGCGCCTGGTCACCATTTTTAAAGATTGAATTTTTTTATCATTGTCAAAAAGTAGCTTATAAACTAACCCAAACACAACCAAAAAAAATTTCAAAGAAAAATTCCACTCAGTTCAAAATTTAACAGGGGTGCAATCATCTGCGACTGAAAGACAAACTTTAGTCGCTATTTTCCATCGTTCAAGATAACCTCTTGGGAGGTATTCATGTTGAAAAGGGAAAAATGTGATTTATTTGTAATATTTAACAGAAAACAACTAAATCACATTTTTCATTTTTCAATTTTCATGGAGAATGTTCCCCTTTCCAACATGTATGTGACCTTGCTACGCGTTCCTATAACTCCTAACACCTAACTATATTGTGTTTTTCTTACCGAGAAGTGAAATTCGAAAGAGATTTTCCTAGTTAACACAAACATCTTTGCGATATCGGTTTCTTGCCTATAAATGAGCTTTAAAGTGAGGTATATTTGTACGTCTCTGTTGCCAACTGAGGATGCTGTGACCACAGATCCCAATTATCTTCACAATAGTGTCGATCTGAGGCACAAAAAATATGTGAATTTGTGAAACTCTTAGCTGGTATGTCATATTAAGACCATTGTGAGTAAAATTTGGCCTAACAAGGGTCCCAAATAAGAGTTAATGAAATTGTAATGTGAGTAACAGTTCACTCCACTCATGTGATTTGAAACTTGAATGTGAGGCACTCTACTACTGGCTTTGAGACCAGTTTGTGTTAACTGTGTTCTACTTCAACTGGTCTAGAGTAATATGACGTCATCATCAAACTTCACTAAATCATCTTTATAGATATGCAGATGCTTGAACGTATGTGTTACCTTAAAGATGCACAGAAAACTCCAGCAATAAATAATCCTGATAACCCAGGAACACGTCCAGCCACATCCAGTACGTAGAATGGAAATATTTCATCGGTCTTGCTGATTTGCCCGGTTGATAGAGGATCACATAGAGAGTATTTGGCATAAATGAGGAGACCAATGATAACACAGAGCGATTTGACGAATATCATTCCCAAGCAATAAAATGTTACTGTTCTGGAATCAGATAAAATAGATCATTGTTAGCAATGTAATAATAATGATAATAGGCTTATTTTCCTCCATGACAAATACATTTGTCATTGCAAAAAGACATTACAAATATTCATAATAACACACACATCGAGAAGTCATTGACTAAATGGAAAAGTTTATCAATGAGAAGTGATTTCAATTTTATCCTGAACTTTTGGAGAGCAGAACAACATTTCAATTCATTTGGCAATCAAACCAACACTATGTGGTGATCGGACGAAATTGAATATTCAGTGTGCAGGAACTGAAAATAATCTTGGTACCTAGTATTTTCATCACGAATATCTGATCTTTTGCAATATGTATCTTTATTTTTGAAAATAAAACTGCCTAATTCGAATATGTTGAGTGGAGGTAATGTTGAGATATTCAATTTTATGAAAAGATCCATAAAGCTATGACTTCCTGAAACACTAGAGATAATTCTTATTATTCGGTTTTGAACAAGAAAAATATTATTTGCATGTGTGGATCAACGCCAGAATCTCACCATATCTCAGCTGTAATTCCACCTGCCAATATTAAATGTAAGTTTTTAAATAAGTAATACTGAGAGTTATTAAGATTTTGTACTAGCTTATCACAGTGACTTTCTGAGAATATAAAAAGGAACTTCAGCGCTTCCTAGGAATGGTTGTGTATTTGGCAAAATTCATACCTAATTTGTCACAGGAAAGCAGCACTCTGAGAAGATTATTGAGTGAAAAACATGAGTGGATTTGGACTGAGTCGGAAGAAAATTGTTTCAACCGTATTAAAAAACTAGTTACATCCACAGTTACTCTCTCTTACATGGATACGAAAAAACCTATAACTCTTTCGGTTGACGCCAGTCCATATGGATTAGGAGCCATGATAAGTCAAGAAGGTAGACCGATAGAATTTGCGTCCGTTTCGTTATCTGAAACACAGCAGAGATACAACCATATTGAGAAAGAACTCTTAGGACTTGTTTTCGGCTGTGAACGTTTTAATTTTTATCTTTTTGGTAGATGTTTCACCATTGAAACAGATCACAGACCACTGCTCGGCTTGCTGAAGAAACCTATAGACGAAATGTCGCCAAGAATACAGAGACTAGCCATTAGGTTACTTAGATATCAGTTTACATTGAATTATGTTCCAGGAAAAAATCTCAAAGTGCCCGACACTTTGAGTCGAGATCCAACCTCTGAAAAAATCGATACTAATTATCTGGAAAACGATATTAAAGTTCACTCAATAATCTCAACTTCCAAACAGAATGAACAAAGACTGCAAAAGGCTACAGCAGAAGATTCACTGTTACAAAAAATCAAATATTATACACTGAACGGCTGGCCGTTACATAAGAATAACGTTCCACATGAAATTAAAAGGTATTGGCCGTATAGACACGATATATTTATGATGAACGACATTCTTTTCTATCAAAAACGTATCATTATTCCAGAGGTTCTTAAAAAAGAATTTTTGAATCTCATTCACCAGTCACATCAGGGAGTTGTATCCTGTAAGAAAAGGGCTTCTGAATCAATTTTTTATCCTGGTCTTTCAACCGATATAGAAAAATTAGTACTCAGCTGTCAAGTTTGCCAAATGTACTCAAAGTCGAATGAAAAAATGCCTTTACACTATCATGATATACCAGATGGGCCCTGGCAAAAAATCGCATTAGATTTCATGACTATCGAAGCAACAAATTTCATAGTATTGGTTGACTATTTTAGTAAATACAGTGTGGTAAATAAAGTTACATCAAAGAATGCACAAAGCGTAATATCTTCTTTGAAAAATATTTTTGCTCTGCAGGGTCTCCCAGAAGAAATCTTCTCCGACAATGGACCGCCATTCAATTCTTGGGAGTTTTATAATTTTGCTCATAAATATAATATTAAACTATCAACTTCAAGCCCCTACTACCCTCGAAGCAATGGTCAAATAGAGAGATGTATACAAACTGTCAAAGGACTGATCATAAAGACCGTGAGAGACAAAGAAGATCCCTTTCTTGCTATAGTAAATTATAATGCAACACCAAAGAGTGATCTTCCTGCTCCTAGCATATTATTGATGGGTAGAAGGTTAAGAACCCCTCTTCCACTTCACAGGGATATTTTAAAACCAATATTTCCCATCAACACGGCAAGGAAACAGATGGAAATCAATAAAATCAAGCAAAAGATGTATCATGACAGAGTAACAAAGCCATTAAGCGAACTACACCCCGGGCAGAAAATCTTAGTTCAACAAAAAACCAGAGATTGGCAACCTGGTATCGTTATAAATAAAAATAAGTTTGATGATTATACTGTACGTGTCAATGATTCAGAGTTACGACGAAACAGACATTCACTGAAGCCATTAACACCGTCGTTTCCACTAAAACCTATAGCACAAGAGATAAAAACTCAACATGAAAAAACTCTTGCTCCATTGAACATTGATATGAGGAAATCTATTGTTCCGGTGGCAGAAGAGGTGGAGGAAGATGTTTCAGCAACTGAAAAAAACATAACAGAGAGAACGAAAAGTTCAGAAGAAAGCCCTACAGTGCGAACTAGAAGTGGTCGTATTGTAAAACCAGTTGAAAGATTAATATTATGAGATCACAATTCTTTTGTTATTATATAAATTTAAAAAAAAAAAAAACTTCTATTCAAGACCAAAAAAATTATCTTCTTGATTTGTTTGAAAAGTAGTTCTTTATTTTTTTTTAGGGCTATATTGTTTTGTTAAATTTTCAATTTTTGTTTTTGAAAAGGGGCGTGATGTATTTAGTTTGATTGCTATTTTAAAACGTCCAGGTTCTTTATTTTTTCTTATCGTATTATCACTGTTATGCATAGGATGCATAGGGTCATATTGTTTTGTTAAATTTTCAATTTTTGTTTTTGAAAAGGGGGGGCGTGTGATGTATTTAGATCACCATTTTAAAATGTCACTCTGGCAACGTTGGTGTAGCGGTACAACAAGCACGCGGGCTCCCGACATGCGCTCCAGAAAACAGTACTTTCATGGTGTGAAAATAATAAAAAGTCACTGAACATACCTCTGTGTTTTTGTTATAAATATTCGATACATAAGAACATTAAATGGTGATCTAAATACATCACAAGAACCACACATTCAAATTTTGTATTTGTAATGAAACATCGTTATTTTCGGATACATTCACTATGAATGATCATCAGCGTATGTGGTAAGGAGATTATCACATACTAACACGTTCAAGTCATTATAGGAGTAGAACTCTGCAAATTCGATCGATAGATGTACGAACAGTGAGTCTAAATCTTGTCTGGGGTTGATCTGAGTTGTCCGTCAGAGGCGATGAAATTAACGATTTTTGTGAAAAATAATAGTAGCCGTGAAAAGCAAGTTTTTTTTATTTCTGTTTATCACATGGAATTCATAACTGATTCTTTCTCTTTCTCTTCCTTTCTGCGGAGTATTTCAGTGAAGAAAAATTTGAGTCTTTTCACTTTTCATGGAAACCCATCCAAGATAAACTGCCTCTTATGATGGGAATTGAAACAAATTTAAATTTTTTTAACTAAAAATTTTACGGTAGGAATTTGTATTGGTAAAACATTTCATATCCTTATCACGACTCCGTATAACAACTTTATACTAATTGGTAGTTCCATCGCCCATGGTACGCAGTAAATGTCATCCACAGTATATGTAACGGGGGTGTTTCCAGGAGAAGTGAGACGAATTTTTTTTTTTCAGAACTGAACATCACAGTGTAGCAAAAATGCGTAAAAAAATCATCAGTGAGCAAAAACTTCAACTGTGCGTACATAATTTTTTACAAACTACTAATACATTTAGTTATTTTGAAACAATACAGTATTCCAAGTCAAATTTTACTCGGAATCATCATTTGATGATAAGACTACCATTCATTACATAAAACATTCAAATCAATTATACAATTGCTAAAATTTGTCAATATGATGACTGTCATAAAAAACACTTTGTATGATACACTTTCGTAAAGAGCTTTTTCCTACGAGCGTGCGGAAAAGTAACTTTTCCGCACGATTTTTCGTTTTGAAAGTTGTACTTTTCCGTACGATTTTACTTTTCCGCACGATTTTTACTTTTCCGTACGATTTTTACTTTTCCGTACGATTTTTACTTTTACGCACGATTTTCTCTTTAAAGCACAATATTTACTTCTATATACTATTTTGTACTTCAACCATTAAACTTAAAAAGTCGGTCACTCTACTAAAATACTATCAAATACATTGACAATAATAATGGGCTTGACAGGAGGCCTGTGGTGATAATTATTGTTGGCACCAAAACGTACCCATAGCAACAGTCGCTATAAACTGACAGTCAACAAAAAAGCAATTCAGGCGTCCTTTTTCTGTATACGCAATTCCAATTAAAAATGGACAACTCCGAAAACTTTGAAGGTCTTCCCCCGGAGATAATTGATGCGGTTAGAGAGGCGACCAATTCCTTAGTTCCGCAGAAGTCAGAAGAGAGGTACAAAAAAGAATTTCGAGTATTCGAGGACTGGTGCAACCAAACAAAAGTATCCACCATAAAAGAAGAGGTAATATTAGCGTATTTCCACAAATTATCAAAAACATACGCTCCATCGACTCTATGGTCTAAATACTCCATGCTAAAACTTGTCATAAAACTGGAGAAGGATATCGACATCAGTAAATATTATAAATTAACATCTTACTTAAAGCGAGTCAACGATGGATACAAACCGAAAAAATCCATGGTTTTAGAGCAAAACGATGCCGAAAATTTCATCTTTAATGCTCCAGATAACATATATTTAATGACCAAAGTAGCTGGAGCTTGTCGTCGTGAGGAGCTAATGAAGATTACCACCGATGATATAGAACACAATGGCAATATTCTGATAGTTACAATACCTTGTACAAAAACCAACAAGTCCCGAAAATTTGTTGTTTGCGATCCAGGAGAGAACAAACCAAGCTACATTAACTTGTATCAAAAATATAAAGCGCTTCGTCCCAAGAACTGTCCAAATAAAAGATTTTTTTTATATTATACAAACGGGAAGTGTACAAGCCAAAGCGTTGGAATCAATACTTTCGGTAAAATGCCTTGCAAAATTGCGGGTTATCTTGGATTGAAAAATCCAGAGTTATACACCGGGCACTGCTTCCGAAGGTCATCGGTAACTCTTTTGGCAAACTCTGGCTGCAATATAACAAACATTAAAAGACACGGTGGATGGAAATCAACCAGTGTTGCCGAATCGTATATTGAGGAATCCATAGAAAATAAACGGAAAATCGCCGAGAATATTTTTAAAATGCCTTCCAATGCAGTAGTGACGTCCAAGACGCAAGTAACTTCCTGTTCACAATCGTTTCCATTTGAAAAACCGTCCTCCAGCACACAAGTTGCATTTTCATCAAGTGAGCCCGCTGCTGGACCGATGCTACCAGAAGCGCAGAAGGAAGAGGGATCTTGTAATACAACCTGTTCAGACCAATCTACCTTCCTCCATTCACTACACTAGTAATACTCAGCAGCAAACTGATCAAGGCATTTCTGTAGTGGGCCAAACACTAACCAATCAAATCCAAATAAGAAACGACGTTCTTCAAGATGTTGCGGCATCTGCTAAAATTGCACTTTCCATTTCAATATTTACCATCGTTAATTTGTTCGTTATTGTTATTTAAATATTTTTCAAATAAATTTCCTATTATAACGATAAAAAAAAATATGTTTCATTATTTTTCAGTGCATAAAAAAATCGTGCGGAAAAGTTACTTTTCCGCACAATTTTTGTATTGTTGAAAATGAGGATATTTAGGACTGACCGAATGATCTATGTAACTATTCTGTCTTATGTGTCATTTTGTAGCATTATTATAAAATCTTGGTTATTAAAAATTTTTTTTTTCATAAACAAGATGGACAAAAACACTCGTAGGAAAAATATTGTACCTAACTCTTACGGAAAATGTCTTTTCCGCCCTTAACGGCTTGCCCGAACTCCGCTCCGCGTCGTTCGTGCAACTGCCGTCGCGTGCGGAAAAGTACTACTTTCCGCACTTGTTAGGTAAATAACTATTTTGTACTCACGTGTTTGTTAAACTTTACGCTTATACAAAAAAGACCTACAGTATAACTAGAATAAATAATTATATTATGGTAATGAAAAAAACTACATTATCACAAAAATAAAACTGGAATTTTATCTATATCAGGATTTTATTGAATTTATTCCTATAAAGGGTGTTTCCGAAATTAGAGCAATAAATGTAGTTGTAAAAAAAAAAGGAAATGAAAAAAATACTTTTTTGTTGTATGAAATTATTTTGGGGATATTGAATTTTTCCAGGACTTTTTTTGGTAGTCACTGATAAGAGGTCTACATCCTGCGCAAACCGCGTTGAAACACTGCCATCGGGCAGACACGCTGTGTCCTGTAGAATCAAACCAGTGCCACCCAAACAAAGGTAACTGAAAGCGATTACATAAAATTGCATGAACATTTTTGACAACTCTTGACTGCTTCAAAAACGAAAATTTATGAAAACCAGAAGTAAGGAACTAGAATTGAATTGACCATATCAAAATGAAAATTGAATTAATTGGAGTTGAGCCGCTATTCCACACCACCGGCAAGAATATAATAAAAACGTATACTCACATATTGCAGTTTCTCAAAGAGGCTACTGAAAGGAATTTCTGAGTACATCCTTGGTTAATTGTTGTTGTGCCTAACAAATGGAAGATAAGTCCCACAACAACTGTCCAGAAGGAATCTCTTGACAACAAGTCCAAATCGAATCTGAAATATCAAAGAAAGTGTCTGCCCATTCGATAATTTCAACAAAATATTGACGAACATTTTTGAAGATAGTAAGAAGAAGACTGTTGTTATGTTGGATCAAATTTTTAGATTATACCTACCGGGTGACAACCAGGTATGCTATAGAGCGTCATTCAGTTCTTTTCGAGTTAGACTACTTTTGACATTTGAATTGAAGGTTCCTTAAAACCCATATTTTCTATGAAAAAATTATTGATATCAGTTCCGTTTGTACCGGAAATAAAACTAGGTCGTGAATTGTAAATAGAACCCTGTAGATTTTTTTACAGAATTCGATGAAGCGAAAAATTTCCTATTCAATAACATCTCACAAGTAGATATTTATTTGTCAAGATGGCGTTCCACTGGCAGCACGATTTTTACTTTTCCGTACGATATTTACTTTTCCGCACGATTTTTGTATTGTTGAAAATGAGGATATTTAGGACTAACTAAATGATCTATGTAACTATTCTGCCTTATTAGTCATTTTGTAGCATTATTATAAAAAACCTTGTTTTTTCATAAATAAGATGGACAAAAACACTCTGAGGAAAAATATTGTACCTAACTCTTACGGAAAATGTCTTTTCCGCCCTTAACGGCTTGCCCGAACTCCGTGCGGAAAAGTACTACTTTCCGCACTTGTTAGGTAAATAACTATTTCCTTTAATTAACATTGAAGTGTAAATCAGTATCTGCAGATCAAGACACTATACGCCTCTTGTTTTCATTTTAAATTGAAAAATCATTAAAAGATGTATTTTTCATGTTGAAAAAGGAGAAACATTGTAAATTGAAAATTCAGAAGTATTATGTATCTTGGTGTAGGCCCTAGTCAACAGGTACAGATTAAAATTTCATCATTCAAATTCCGAGGCATGTTTTTGCGAAGGACCTTGAAAAATTTCAGCATAGAAATTTCAAATATTTTCCAGTTGGGCGATGAAAACAGCGTCACTCGCCGCCCAAGCAAACAAGATGTCCTGCCCTAGGACTGCTTATTGCAATAATCCTATTCGATAGGAGTAATTGGGTCGAAACTCCATGAAAAACAACCATCCTGGCCAATACCACGACGAACGTTGAATTGCATCCAATGAATTTCCGTGCAGAGTTCCTACAAGGCTATCTCTGCAAAAGCTAGTTGCATGGAAATGTTCATTGAAACATTCATACCAGATTACTGGTTTTAGCCCTCATCAGTACAGTGAAGGTCTATGTATGCACACAGTAACCAATGTCTGCAACAAGTACAGGGTGTAATCGAAACTCTTGCATTTCCGTGAAGGACGGGTGTGAAATACAATTTTATAACGAATGGCAGGTATAAAAATAAAATTAAAAAAAATTGTAGAAATTTTAAATTTTGTTTCACTATTATTGCAGCTCTGCTCCGGTCAACAGACGTTCGGCGGACAGCGGTTCTCAAAATCTCGACGAATTTTCCAACACAATTTAAACATACCACAATTTTTCTTCGAATTTTTCACACCTGTCATTCGTTATACGGGAGTGCAAGAGGTTAGATTACACCCTGTATTTCAACCACATATCCATTTCGAAGCCACAGATAACTGTATAGGATTATCACAATGAGCAGTCCTGGTAAGGCAGGATATCTTGTCTCTTACTTACTTGATAAGCTCATTTTGAACTATTTCAGATTCGTGTATCTGTTATTGTGGTCTTTGCGATCGCAGGTGAGTATTGCGAGTATGCTCGTAGTTTGGTGAACACTAATCTGCAGGCGCGGTTTTATTTGAGGCTCTGAAATGGAGATGCGATTGAAATATTTGTTGCGGAAAACAATTATTTTCTGCATAGACTTACCGTGTACTTATGAGGTCTAAACTCAGAAATCGATCTATTGATGTTCCAAATATTTAATGAACATTTCATGCAACTAGCAATTGCAGAGATAGTCGTGTAGGAACTCTGCACGGAAATTCATTAGATGTAACTCAACGTTCGTCGTGGTATTAGTCAAGAAAGTAGTTGTTTTCTGATGGATTTTCGACCCAATTACTCCTATCGTATAGGATTATTGCAATGAGCAGTCCTGGTAGGGCAGGACATCTTGTTTCTTACTTCATAAGCTCACTGTGAACTATTACAGATTCCTTTATCTGAAATCGACCTAAGCTCAAAAAGTCTGCCGGAGAGTTTGGGTGGATGAAACGAAATAGTAATCTCCGTTGTGATAAAGTAATTCATTGTTTTTCACGATGCGCTATTATTCAAGGAAGTGGTACCTTACATCAGTCCCACATATCCTACATTATTAAATTATTCGAGAGAATGATATATCGACGTTTTAGAAATTATTCCATACTCTTTTCATGATTCTCTTTCAATTTTCTCAAAATTTAACTTTTGATAGCCACAGTGTATAGATATTGGATCAAAAACTCACTGCCAAAGATCCAAACGATGTCCGTCGATAGCTGTATTGAAAACAGTAGCAATTCCTCCTGCAGCTTTGAATCCCAGAATTGATACAATTGAAAGAGTCACCATAGTCAAAGTGAAAAGAATTGTGTCTGACCATACAAGAGCTTTGAGTCCTCCTATGGTCGTATAGAAAATACAGATCCCACATACCACGGGAGTGATTATATGAACATCGATACCAGACGCTGAAATCAATAGTGAATAATTATTCTCGATGGAAATATATAATAATAATAATAATAATAATAATAATAATAATAATAATAATAATAATAATAATAATGGGCCTTTATTTTCCACTAGTACATATCTACGAGGAAAAAAAGCCGAAGATCAGCTGGTTCTGTCTTGCGACACAACCTCTGTTTTTCATCTTAAGCTCTAACAGACAAACAAAGAACTAATTATAATTATACTTAATAATAATAGTTATAAATAACTGATTATAGAAGTAGTTTATAACGAAAAAGAAAGAATTAAATATGTTTACAACATTAATATTGTTATTTCTGTTAGGTAATAAACATAATGAATTAATAATGAAGACTACTAACTAACTAATAATAAATAATAATGAATAATTTTGCGAAGAAAAGTACCTTGCTGCTCAATAATCATATATTTCCAAATATTGTTTCCTTAGGGATTTTTTAAATTGCACAGCAGGCATAGACTTCAGTTCCTCAGTGATTGAGTTATAAACTCGCGTTATTTAATATGAGAAGGACCGTTTAAACTGTTCAGTTCGGTGAGCAGGTGGTGTGAGTCTTCCTCTATACCGAATATTGAGAGTATGTACATCTGACCGATGAGATATTTTTTTATACAGATATCGAGGAAATTTCTCAACAACAATCCCGCGATAGAGACACGCGGCATGTAATAATTGCCGTTTTGACATATTCAACCAGCCAGTCTCCCGCAATTTGTGGGAAATACTCCTTCTACTTCTTATACCGTGAATCAAGCGAAGGCAGTTATTTTGCACTACTTGTATCCGCCTTTTATCTTCCGAATCAATGCATGGACCATAAACTGCACTACCAAAATTGAACCTGGATAGGACTAGCGAATCGCATAAAATAGTTTTCACTTTCTTATTTAGATATTGTCTATTTGCGTATATTATTTTTGTATTCATATAGGCAATGCCAATGCATTTGTTCACATGTCGTTTGAATTTTAGATGTGAATCCATAATTAGACTCAAAATTTTGTGTATTCAACTGGAGCAATTAGACTTCCATCTACAACAATTCTCACATCATCGACGAGATTTTTGGCATTAAAAACTAAGACGGAAGTTTTACTGGCATTTTTGAGAAGTGAGTGTTGTTTAGAGGTTTTAATAAGTGATGATATGTCGTTGTATAGTTGAAGGTACGGCTCGTGACGAGGAACTGGTCTGCACTGCCTTTTTTATTCTTTCGATGTCTTCTTTCCGGAGGTAGGCAAAAAACTGACTGCTCAGTGGCGTACATGATTATTTTCTGCACACACCTCACAAATTGCTTGACATAAAGAACTAACTAATTTAACTTATTTAAGTGAAAACTTAACAGTCGTCATTAAGTGAATGAATTGCCGTGTTCATTTCGGAGGGATGGAAAGAAATATGTAATTGTGTATCATCAGCATAAAAATTCACCTTAGAATGAGATACTGCATTCTTGAAGTTTGCAGTGTATAAAATAACTAGAAGTGGTCCTAAGATAGAGCCCTGTGGGACTCCCCTTGAAATTTTCATAGGGTCAGAGACTGTATCGCCTATTTTGATTCTCTGTATTCTGTTATTCAGGTAACTCCAAAAAAGCTGTACAGCATTATTTGACAAACCTATGCACTCCAAAATAGCAAACAAAACATCATGGTCAATGGTATCGAAGGCTTTTGAAAAATCTAGCAGTACAAGAGCTGTTGCCCTCTTGTTATCCATTTCCCTGAAAATATCATCAGTGATATTTAAAATGGACGTTTCACAACTGTGGAGAAGCTGAAAACCAGATTTGGTTTCCGGCAGGAGTTCGTTTTCTGATACATGCGTGAAAAGTTGAATATAAATGCATTTTTCTAATATCTTTGACATAGTAGGGAGAATGCTAATAGGACGCAGATCTTTGAAAGTTTCAGGGTTATTTTTTTTTGGAATTGGTATGACTAGAGCCTTTTTCCAGCAGCTGGGAAATTCATTTGTTAGTAGACAGAGATTCACTATATGTGTAATGTATGGTATGATGAAAGGGCAGCACATAATCAATAACTTGATATTTATACCGTCAGAGCCCTGCGCGTTTGTTTTTATATCATTGTTTATTTTTTGTATATCTGTTTCGTTGATTTTTTTAAACGACATCTTATAATTATGCAATTTTCTATTATTTTTATAAATGGTAATAATATCGGGATCAGTATTTACGTTAGGAATAGCTTTCATGTAGTAATTATTGAGCTCATCTACATTCTTCAGTTCATCTGGAATGTCTATTGACTTTTTTTGCTAAAACCCAAGTTACCTATTTCCTTCCATACTTTGTTGGTTCCGTTCATACGCAATATAAGGAAGGAATGAACATGGAAAAAAACTTCCAGAGAAAAGATTTTGTTTGAATGCGCTAAAGAGAAGAAAACTTTGAAGTAAATCAAACCTTTTGTTTAGTTACATTATAAAATTGCATATGACATAAAAGCTTGTTGCGAAAAGTGACTTTGAATTTCTTATAAATCAAATTCACAATCATTTGTATCAAGATTCATTTTCGCAAAAAATGTTTCATATCAAGAAAGATCTTGACTCATCTTTATAAGTTTTTATTGAAAGTATATTTGGAACCGAATAGTGGGCGGTATTAACATAATCGTAATGAAAGGCACCATGTCTTCATTTGAAAAAGATGATTTTACAAATTTTTAAAATAGATAGTATATAGCACAAACAATTGGACTAAATTATTATTATTTTTTTTCATTTTAGGAACTAATTTAGTGATTTGATCATATCATATCCATAGCATTCTAGATTGAAAAATTGTTCAAAAATAAAAAAAGTTTGGTCATAAAAAGTTACACATGGTTGTCAAATGGTGACAAATTATGTGAAAATATGCCTGATAGGTATCTCATTCAAAAAACGAAAGTTTCGGTGAGACAGAAGTTGCATAAAACCAAAACCAAAAAAGTTGAACAAGTTCCACTCTTTCCTGGTTTTTCAACTTCATCTTGAATGCTCTTAATATGTTTACCCAAAGTGTTATATGTCTTCAACATAGTATTAAGACCTTGTTTCTTCAAATGATTCCCAATTTTGAAATTAGATTCTCCAAATTTATGTTGGAAAGTGGAAGAGTAAGTGAAATTTCGGAAAGGAACACGCACACCTAATAGAGAAAGGTTTTTTGTGAAAATGGCTGATTGATATGTTGTAACTGACTAACTGTCATTCCAAGTGAGAGTAAGATTGGCGCAACTTGATCGGCGCTAGAGTGCGAAAAGTAATGAATTTTGTGTATGTTTGGGAGCTCGCATTTCAATAAATAATATGAGAGTCTCATATGCATTCACCCCAATAGTGACAAGATGTGAGGCTAGAAGTTATTGTCATTTCAGAAATATTATATTGTGCAACAAGTGTGGAAAGTTCTACTTTTCTCACGAGTGTGGGGGTTTGTGGCACGAGTGTGTGTCCGCAAAACAAAAATAGTACCACTATATTTAGTAATCCGAAGAGGTCAACTTGGCAACAGCGCATTTCCGCAAAACACAAATGGTACCATATGAATCGCCCACTGGCACAAAATCGCGATATTCAATTTTTTTTCATAACAGATTTCCAGTAAACCAAATTTTTACCTTTATGTGTAGACCTATTCAAGAAAAATATTGTAATAATAGAATTCTGACTATCAACTTGCTTTTATTATGAAGTGTTATTATTCAGTACCTGGACAACCACGCTTTTTGAAATCTAGTATGAACTGCAATCATTCAAATAGCAAACGTAAAAGCAGCCAAACGAGAAAAACTTACTATTTATGACAACTGTCACAGTGACAGTTCTCAATTGCAACAAAAATTCCCTCAAAACCCGTAAGGACTCTTCCAACGTATCCAGGGGTTTTATTAATCTTGTTCAACATTTCTTGATTGGTGAGCTCTCGTATTTTGAGGAAGAACGCCCTCATAAATGAATTCAAAGTGCAAAATTATATCTAAATATAGAATCTGATTAAAATCTTTCGTGCCGTTATTATTATTATCATTCCATTAAAATTAGTAAATCCTTGTATTGCAAATCGGTCCTTGATATGTGTGCTGAATTTCAGACTATATTCGGACGACTGGAACTTGGTGAAAATTTAATTTGAAAATTCTCATCCTTGTTTTTATTATTACATTATTATTATTATTATGGAATTTTTGTATTGTCGGCTGTCCTTTATGGTGTGTCAAATTTTAAATTATTCAGGTGGAAATTGAATAAGGAAATTCTCATTTTTATTATTATCATTATTATCACATTATAATAATGAAGTCTGTATTGCCATCGGTCCTTGATATGCGTGACTAAGTTCAGATTATTTGGACGATTGCAATTAAACTGAAAATTCTCATTGTTATCTATTATTATAACATTAATATTATAAAAATTTTGTATTGTCGTCAGTTCCGGATATGTGTGCAAAATTTTATATTATTCGGAGGATTAGTAGAGGGTGAAATTTGAATTTTAAATTCATAAATTATTATGATTATTATTACATTAATGTTATTAAATTTTTCATTACTAAAATCGCGTTTTTCAGGAAAGACGTCTATATGGATGAACTTAAAAAGCAGCTAATCAATAAAAAAAAATTACTCATCCATTGCAGGTGGTACAACGATGGATTCGTTCTTTTCCAAAACTTTTGTAATTATTTCGAGATATATTCCGGTCATCGTAAAAGGTTGTAAATCTGCACAACTGTTCGAAAATTTTTCCGATGTATCTGCCAAGTACACTTGAATTGGTTGCAAACTTGATTCGTGATATGAAATAATATATTCAATACTATTCCAAGTTTGCAGAACTTTTGGAATTTTCTTAACGAGTATACACCAAAATTCAAGTTAATTGCCATTTTGACAATGTTTCGTACTTCGGAAGAGGTTGCAAATGAAGATCTATTGCTTTCCCGATGTACCATTAACTTGAACAAAGTTTGAAAACTTTTGGAATGAATGTGAATTGATTGTCTATTTCTACTGGCATATTTATGTTGCGAGTATTGATAAGACCATTTCAGATATAGATACCACTCTTATAAGGGATTTTACATGTGAAGTAGAAACACCAAACAATATATACAATAATTTTAGGCTCATAGAGTATATCAAGTAGAGAAAGGTGGTATATAGCTTACCAAGTAAAGGTAGTCCCGATGAAATAACAGCGGAAATCCTTAAAAGAATATAGACAGTATCGAAAAACCACTTTTGAATTTAGTTAATACCTCATTATTAACAGGTAAGGTTTCTCCGGCCCTTAAGCTGTCCACAAATATGCACATAACTAAGATATCAAACTCCAATAAAGCTAGTTATTTGGGACCACTTAATATGTTAGCAACATTAGAAAAACTAATTGAAAGAATAGTCTATGAACAACTACTCACATCATATATAACAGGAAACACAGAAACATGGGAAACACGGGAAATATGAAACGGGAAACATGAAACGTTAAACGGAAAACATGAAACAAAATTATTTGTGCATCCATATTGATGCACAACGTCTGTCGGGACCGCTAGTATTATATACATACAGTGATATTCTGAAGTAACGGTTAAATTAATTTTCCATGTTATTCGCCACTGTTGAGAAAAACACTGAAACACGTTGATTCATGTTTTTGAAAAAACACTGTGACATTAAAGAAATCCTTCCTTCATCATCCCCTTAAAAGTGCCAGCCACCCCCCAAATTTTTAAATGAAATAAGTGGTATGTACCACATTTCTATGTAAAAAAAATCATGAAGAAGGAGGGGGGATTTTTCATATATCACAGAGTGTTTTTTCAAAAACATAAATTGATGTGTTCCAGGGTTTTTCTTGAAAATGGTTAATAACGTAGAAAATGAACCTATTCGTTACTTTAGGTCCTCACTGTATATACAAGGATTGCTCTTTGAGAGATATAAGACGTATCACCAAGAATAGACCGGATCCCAGTAAACATGAAACGTTTATGAAACATTTCAAAAGTACTGTAGTTGTGAATAATCGAAACATTTATTAGAAACATTTCTGAAATGTTTCAAAATTATCGAAACATTTTTGAAACATGTCAAGACAGATTATTCTGATATATTCAGAAACATTCCATATTTACATAAAGTTTAGATAATTTAAACATTTCAAAATAACTTCAATTGAGAATGATGGAAACGTTCAGGTTATAAGATTTCTGAAATGTTTCAAAATGATTCATGAAATCTCCTGAATTCTGATTCAATGAAACATCACAAAGAACACCAGTTCGCTACACAGAAACATATTTTACTAAGTTTTTCATAAATGTTTCAGATGTGTTGAATTAACCTCTTTGGAAACATTTCAAATGTTCAATGACTCTTGGACATTTAAAACATTCCAAATCAACTCTGAGTGTGGATAATCGACTCGTTTCATTTTTTACCATTTCAGAAATGTTTCAATAGTATCATATAATATTTCTGAAACATTCTAAGATGGTTTATTTTGATATACTCGGCAACATTTCATATTTCAATCAATTTTTGGTACTTAAAATATTTCTAAATAATTTCAACTGAGAATAATCGAAACGTTCAGAGAGTAAAACTTCTGAAATGTTTCAAATGAGTCATAAAAGTTTAAAATATATAATTATGCTTCAAATCAATGCTTTTGAAACATTTCAAAATAAAACGTCACGAAAGAACATCAATCAGTTTGATATACTTGGAAACAATTCATTTTACCTAACTGTAACTGATTGAAACCATCTAATATAACAAAATTTTAAATAATTTGATACATTATATTCGCAGTAAGTAACATAGAAACGTTTAAAAAATGTTGAATTGATCTCTTCCGAATCATTTCAAATGAACATTAAATGGTGTATATTTGAAACATTTCAAAATAACTTTAAGTGTGCATAACTGAAACCTTCAATTTTGCATCATTTCAGAAATATTACAAAAAAATTAATTAGTACCTGTATCATGTGTTTGCCAAAATATTCTCAATTATGAATCATGTGTTTAACAAAATATCCTCAGTTATGAATTATAGAAATATATCCAAAGGGCTAAAATTGACTAACTGAAATAATTTTAGTCTTTTTATTCCGAATATTGATGTAGGTACGTAAAAAATCGAAACCTTTACCTGCTAGGTACCTAATTACCGAAAATTTTCATTTTAGCATCTTACAAATTATTGATATATTGAATATGTGTTTCATTCAGTAACATTTCGAAATCAGTAAAATTTTGATAGACCACCCTCCCTCAATAATTGAAATATTCCAAAAGGACTCCAATTGCGAATGATCGTAACATTTTTTTCCATCATCGTGAATTATTATATCTACTTATTATTTCCCTTATCAGTCAAAATTTATTCACTGAAAAACGGCTCTTTCCTTTGCGTATATGGACCTTTTAAAAGTCGTGGGCACAAAGCTCTGAATGTACCTCTAAACCTCGAAAACTTCATCTTCTGGTCACAAGATGGAGCAGCCTAAACTCCGTTATATCGTGTGAAATCAGAGTAAACAAATATAACTGGAGATATGTGATTTGTAACGATTCGGAGTATTCGGACGAGGAACTGAACTGATGGCATCAAAGCTATCTAGATTGACCCACCCTATTTTAGTTTCTGTTAGAAATGAGTGTGTTAACTGTTAGCAGTTTTGTTTGAATCACAGTGTTTTTTCTGTATTCAACTATTTCTGAAACATTTTCAGAATATTTCTATATTTGTGTTTGAAACATTCCCTTGATGTTTCTATGTATGTTTTTCAAATATTTAGTAATGTTTCACATAAATGCAATGCAGAATTACTTCAGAAATATATCTGAAACATTCAAATGGCTGTTATGTTTCGAAAAATGTATATTATGAAAAAAACCTGGAATATGCCAAGAATGTTCCAAAATATGAACTCATGCAAAGTTTTCTTCGGAACCTCTCTGAGGTCAGACATTTTTAGATTTAGAAATGTCCCTGGAACATCAAAGCAATATTCAGTGGAATGTTTCAAATTGTACAGAAGTAAGTAGGATCCTGACACCTTTCAATAACAATAAAATATTTTAAAAAATTTGTCACATCATCAACTAACTTGAAATGTCTCTCGAATGTTTCTGAAATAGTTACGAAACATTATTAAAGAAAGGTTTCCTTGAAACGTCTCTGATTATGTTTCAGAAATATTTCTGAAATCGAAAAATGTTTACTGGGATTATTTGTCACTTTCCAAATAGGATACAGTTATTTAAAAAATAATATCTTAATTAAATTTTTCAATTACTCACCTGCTGAAAATGCCAATGCAGGAATATAAACAACAATAGGTAGATTCAAAAATACAGAAACTGCAAACAAAATTGATGATATTTTCCTGCATCTCCTGTCGAATCTTAGTCCCAAATACTCATAGATACTTGTCAATTGCAGTTTGTGAAACACAGGAAGGTACACCAGAATAGTTATGGCAATAACGAAGAGAAACGAAATTCCAGTTAACCAATAGGAAGCACCAAAAATATACACTTCTGATGGCAGTCCCAGAATAGTTATACCCGAGGTATGACTGAAAACATAAAAAATAACAATCACTTACTAATTTCCTGAGTAAATCGAAGTAGAATATAAATCACTGCACATAACGATTTATGTGAATATCGTTTATTAGAAGTCCCATATGAATCGGGATATTTTCGACTAATTACAGCGAAAATTTCACACCTCACTTTTTCAGCCAATCAAAAAATTGGTTTTTATTTAGTTGCCATGGCAACCCAAAAAATTTCCGGAAATTTTTATCCTCCTGGGTACCCTGGGCGAAATTAATAAGTGGAAATTTTTCTGACAAATATTTGACATGTGATAGTTAACATTTTGCTTTTATGTACAAATGGAATGTTATTTTTCATATGAAAGGAGATAATATTTCATAATTATATATTCACTAAATATTTCGATTATGTCTGATAATATTTTGAGAACTTGAATTTCAACGATGAATAGGTCCATCGGTAAAAAATGTATATCAATCAAATCTACCTATGCTTGACGACATGAACTTAATATTCGAAACAATTTTATTCAACTTATCTTTTCGTGAATACTCGGCTGAAATTTGCAAGAATTCCTTTCCACATCACTTTCCAATAGACAATCCGCATGGACCAGTCAAAACTATTTTAGTTCTGCGTGATGTGCAATGTAATTTTAGGTTGAAAATGTCGTACAATGAATTTTCTTTTCTCACATACAAACACCGCCACTAATACCAACGCGTAACTGTCATTATATCACCAAAAACCATTCATGGCCCACTGTAACTTGTTTTCTCTCAGAATAATCTACAAGTCAGTTGAATTAACCACTAATTTAATATATTTTGGTGTGAAATTTTCTTACCGAATACCCCGCGTGCTTGAATTAATTGCTGGAAATTTATCTCGTACATGAATTTTTTAAGAAAATCACCCTCGTCGCTGCGCGCAATAATTCAAGCACTAGGGAGATTACAAGTGAAAATTTCTCACCTCTACTTTTTAACCATTAAGATGCCTTAATTTCAAATAGTTACCGTGGCAACTAAAAAAATTCCGGATTTTTTTTCGTGGCGCCACGTTATTTAATTGGAAATTTTTTGACATATGAGGTGAACATATGATCTACAACCATTAAACACTGTAGATATACCTGTGAATAATGCAAAATTTCTATAAGAATTAAAATTATTATTTATCATTCGCTATAAAGTTTCATTAAACAGAACACACAAATTTGTTCAATCATTATGCATTAAAAATTTATATTTCAAAAAACAAAGGAACTACAAACATAGTTAAGATTTAAATGTTGCTTGAATTCTAACCCATCCTCTGTTCTTAATGGTGAATAGGAACGTGACGAATTAATTAGATGTCTGTGTTTTAAGACATATATGTAATATTTTGAAACAATTTTGTTCAAATCCCTTTTACGCAAAAGGCCATATTCACTTGACATCTGCAGCAGACTTTTTTCGATTTTCGTAAACAAACCATTCGACTCTAACGCTTCCTCGTCGCAATCTTCCATTAAATTCGTTAAATATATTAATTTTGGATGACATATTTGCACTTGACTCAACTCTTTGCAGTATTTATATAAATTGTACTTTTCAAAGCAATCAATTTTTCTCAAATTGTTAAACGCAAATGCTTACAAGAAATGTTTTACCTGATAATATCTTTGTTTGCTGGTTTACTATACAGTAACTCAATATAATTTACCAATATAAACCTCATCTGTCAAAAGCATGGCCGCCTATATCACGGTCACCTACTGCAACAAACCATGTTAATATTATATTTTTTACATTAGAAGTGTTATGGATTACTTTAACAAAAAATACATTTCTACCACCTTTAGTGACCTAAAATTATGGAAGGGCGATAGACAGATCTGATACCCATCTGAGTTTTAGCATTTGGGGTAACTAAAGTTGGTAATATTTTTTATTTAACGAAACATGGTGGACTTGACAAGCAGTGAAATAAATTCAAAATGTCAGATTGGATTAATAATTTTTTTCCAAATTATGGTGTGAAATTTTCTTACCGAATACCAGGCAAGCTCAAATTATTCCTGGAAATAATGTAAGCTCTTGTGATATTATAAGTGAACATTTCACACCTCACTTTTTCAGCCCATTAAAAAATAGGTTTTTGTTTTGTTGCCAACCCAAAAAATTCTGGAAATTTTTATCTTCCAGGGTACCCTGGACGAAATTAATAAGTGAACATTTTTCTGTCAAACATTTGACATGTGATGTTGACGTTTTGCTTTTATGTAAAATTGGAATTTTATTTTTCATATGGAGGGAAATAATTTTTCTTAATTATGTATTTACTAGATATTTCGAATGTATCTGAAGAAATTTTGAGAACTTGCATTTCAACGATGAAAAGATCCATCGGTAAAAAAATGTCTAATGTCTACATATACTTAAGTACATGAAACAATTTTATTGAACGCTGAATGATTTTTCATTTTTGTTTCCTTCCACAGTGCATTGTTTATTCGAATAGGTAATAAAGTATTTCCAGCAATAATTCAAGCACTTGGGAGAATGAAAATACTATGAATCGGGACATATTCAGCGACTATTTCATTCACACATGGCTGCACCAATAAAATTGCTTGATTGAAGTCACATGTAATATGAGCGGATATTGATTTAAACGCGCGATAATTTAGGTAAGCACGGATATTGAGGTAAACAAACAAAGAAAAGTGTCAAGTTTGACATAACTCAAAATTGAAATGTCTTATTTTTGTTTTTTTTTTTTTTGGATTGACGTGGCCGTTACTTGACATGAATGACATGGCATGAATGATGATGAATGACATGAATGACATGAATGACATGAATGACATGAATGACATGAATGACATGAATGACATGAATGACATGAATGACATGAATGACACGAATGAATGTACTACATTCGCTTGAAAAAGATACTGTGTATCGAAACATGTCGCAAAGACAATACATTTTGTGGAAATTTTAATCGTTTTTACCTTAGTGTCATAACGTCTTATTTTTGGTCTTTTACTACAGAAATTAGTGAACATAATATGAGCTAATCCGTCCCAGAAAACACCAAAAAGGACTGAAGAGTCCGTATAGAGAATATTTATGTATCTTTTGAGTGTATATGAACGTGTATTTGAACGATATCATGCTGTTCATGAAATAGTCTTCCTAATTATCACTCGACCATGACATATAAAGACCATTATTTTCGTAAGTTCATCTTGAGTAACTTGTATTTTGAGATAATTCAATTCGACCATATTAACATTAATATATTAATAATATATATTATTATTGTTCATATCGTCTCATCAAATTGTCAAAATACAGAGTACTCTCGATAGAATTATGAAGGAAATAATAGTCGACTATTTGTCATGGTGTTGTGATATTGCCCGGTAGGTATTAAAAACTTCCCTATTATAGGTCAGTGTATCTATAGTAGCAATTGTTAAAATGTGCATTTGTCATCTTGACTTTTTTTAAGTTTAATTCAAAACGAGTGACCAAAATTTAATTTAAAAACACACTACTGAATCATCAATATATATGGGAACAGTAGCACGGACTTTTTTCTGTAAACTCTGGAAATATCCTATCGAATTACACTCGTATATCAAAATAAACCTGATAATTTTGATGCACTTGTGTAATTACTTCCGAAAATTCACCTGTTCCGTGGAGCACATAAAGAAGTGGAAATGGAAATATATGTTCATCTTTTCTTTTACTTTTCGTCGTCATAGGTAAGGTCATAATATTAATTTGTCATGAAAAATGGGAAAAGTAAATTTCTATGTTTTTGTACCACTTTATATTTATAACCTTTAGTTACTGCAGTTTCGTCCTATATGGACATTTTCAAAACTATAATTCAAACTGATCAGCAGTAGTGAAGGTTATAAATATAAAGTGGTACAAAAACATAGAAATTTACTTTTCCCATTTTTTATGATGATCTCCTACCATCCATTTATTAATTTGTCATTTGTTACGATAGTTCAATACACATATGTCTGTTTATTATATGATATATTGAAATTCAAATTTGATTAAAAAAGGCTAATCAACAGTATACGTATAACGATACCGTATGATGAAACGGTTTCGTTACATATGGAAATGCTATGAATTTATACAGGGTGTTTCCGAAATTAGAGCGATTCAGATGATGGGTTGTTATTTGGAACATAATGTAACAATAAATGGCAAGAATTTTTTTATAAAATCGCTTTCAGATACTTTTGTTTGGGAGGCACTGGTTTGATTCTCAAGGCCACAGCGTGTCTGCCCGCTGGCAGTGTTTCAGCGCGGTCTGCGCAGGCTGTAGAAGAGGTCTACAGTATGCGCAAACCATTGATTACAATAAAAATAATTAAATTGAATCAACAGTATACGTATAACAATACCGCACGATGAAGTGGTTTCGTAACATGTGGAAATGCTGTGCATTTATACAGGGTGTTTCCGAAACTAGAGCGATTCAGAAAATGGGTTGTTATATGAAACATAATGTTACAATAAATGGAAGGAATTTTTTAATGAAATCGCTTTCAGTACTTTTGTTTGGCACGGCTGTAGAAGAGGTCTTTCAATTTTTTTTTTTTTTCGATAAAAATGTATTCATTCATTTTGTTTTTCTGATGCCTAAGCTACTAGGATCTTGATAGTTCTATGTTCGTACAATAATAGAAATAATCATTTATTGCCAAACAGGTAACACCCAATTACAGGACATAACCAAATACAACGAATTGTTTCCGTCAGAAGTAGAACCTGATAATACACATTGAGCGATCAACTAATATTATTGTTTTCTCACCTGGCTATCAACGAAATAACTACAGGAAATACTCTCATGTCTCCCCCACCACGCAAATAGTCTTTGGTAGTAGTTTGTTTTTTTCCGCAAAATCCGAAGTAAATACCTATTCCCATACTCATCGCCAGCATTACGCTGAAAATTCCATAGTCGTACCATGAAAAAAAATGCTCAGTGGCTCTGGTTACTGTTGAAAATGTCTTTGTTGTCAGTGCTGACATTGTTGTAGTGGTAAAATTCATCTGAAACTTCAAAATTATTCGACAGTTTTTTTGCCTTTTCCTACTAAAATGTGGTACATTCCTGAATGAGGAAATCTTCTTGATAGATAATTTGTAGATGAATTGAGAACAATTCTGATAGTCTAAACCAGGAATCGAATGAAGATCTTGGCAGTTACACGCTGAGAGCTTCAAATCAATTGATATTGGTAATCAAGAAGGATCTAGCATTAAGATGTTCCAGTATTGAAATAAAAATCCAATGAACTAATTTAGCTTTATTTTACACAGTTGAGAAGGTTAATATATTATTGGGTGGACTACGACAAATAAGTGGAACCATGCAGGATTCATCCTTAAGATGCGAGCTGCCAAATAGTATCAAGAATCAAAGCATTGAATGTGCCCAGTTTTTCTCATAATATATAACGATAACATAAAATTATTAAATTCTACTGGGATATCTTTGAAAGCGCAAGAGATCCACAAGATATTGTTTCCATCAGTTCGGAATTTTTCGATATGAAAAAATAAAAACTTAAAGAAAGTAAAAGTTTTGAAGAATAATTTATTTTTAACTTTTATAATTATACGGGTTTGAGTGACTGACGAAGAATAAACTGCATTATAAATACTACCATGAAATTACCCAAAGACGGGTAGAGAACGGCTATCATCAAGGACTGAAGTTTTTTTACCTCTTCAATGACTGCCACTATTTATAATTTTGAGTCTTCTTGCCTGCGACTTCGCCAAAAAATGTATTGAGAGGATTAGTCGTTGAATCAAATAAAATATATAGAAATAACATTGCAGGATGTTCTTTCAAGCTGATTTCCTAAAGGTAAGTCTTTGAATCAAAAATGAGCACAACGGAGGAAAACATATGTTCGACATGTTCGACATTCTGTTCGATGTTTGGGCAGGACAACGTCAATCGGTTCATCTAGTATGAAAATAAAATTGCATCCAAACTACCGACAGAACGCAGCAGCACGACAACATTCGTTCTTTTATTATATTCGAATTATTACTTTCCTCACATACGAATATTATATACTCGTTCATTTATTATCTACATGACTATTTCCATCATGAAATGAGGAGAAAAGGAGAAATTGTCGAAAAAACAATTTTTAAAACTCCCGAAAAATATTCCAGCTGAAATTACCTAATGATTCTGTTAAATATTATATGAAAAAAAAATGTAGATTGTTCTTCCGATATTCACCCAGATTGAATAAATATTATTCTTGAATTCATAATATATTGTAACATACTTAGAGAAACTATAACAGAGCCAGTCCATGATCAACATTTCAATCGATATGAACAGCCAGCGCTATCTGTTAAAGAGTAGCGGAGTAAATAAGCGAAATTATTAGAAAAAGGTAAAGGATTCTAGAAAAATCTAGAGAAAGTACTATCCATTTTTTTAGAAAAAATCTTACAACACCACGTGATTCGCGACATTTTCGAATGATTCATATGTAAATTATGTTGAAATGCGTCAATCAATAAATAGTTATAGGGTAATATATGCCGTTTAATCAAACCACCACCTCAATTTCAAAACTTTTATCAAAAGTTCGATTACACCACCGTACGAAGGCGTAAAAGAGCCATATATTTTTTTTTTTCACTAATTTCTGACTTTCAAGTCAGAATTTAAGAAAATTCGGCTTCGAAGTCGGAAAATAAGAAATTTAGGACTTCTAAGTCGGAAAATAATTAAATTCCGACTTCAAAGTCGAAATTTTATTATATGCTACGCATTGAAACACATTTGATAGATATTGAGAAAAGACCCTAACTAAAAAAAAATATGATGGTAAAAATTTGCATTTTCAATTATATAGTTGATTGATAGTTGATAGTATCACTCGTTCATTTTATTGATGTACGAACCGCACCTCCTATATTGGATCTCCATCAGGGAGATCGAAAGAATAATAATAATAATAATAATAATAAATCGTGAAATTACAAATACAGCATTAGTTTTAGGATTCGAAAGCAAAGGGCGAAGTTTATTTTTTGCTGTGTGAACACATCAAAAAATATTCTTCCACTTAACCCTAGTGTTTCCTAACTACGGTACGAAACTACAGATGGTGATTTGTTAGGTCCGTTTAAGAAGAAAAGTTCCTATAAATATATGTTCGGAGTTCCTTCATTTCTGAGATACAGTGCGTTGAAGTTTTTTTTTTCTATACTTCTTTTCAACATGGAGTCAAAAGTAAAAATCATTGTCAATGTTATAACTAAGGTGACTCGCCGCAGAGCGCCTCGTCGCCTGGCAACATCCTTGATTATTATAAATCGCATAATAATCGCGTTAAAATAATTTGCAATGAATATTCAACTTATAGTGAGCATAATATTCAATGATACGATAAACAAATTTTTGAGAAAAACCTGGAGGGGGTTATAAATCTTTATTTATTTTATTCTTTTTATATTTTTCTGAAAACGTATGAATCGTTCATACTGATTGCATAATTCTATCAAAGCGTGAAACCTACAATTTCCATATCTGCGGTATTTGAAATTACTGTTATGAATGGTTATAAACAGGAGTTATTTAGGAAAATCCACATTCACCTTGTTCAAAACGATATTCAATTGTTTCAAAAAGTATGCACCTTTCTACTGCTTTCCACAAATACGTTGACCATAGGTCTACATAGAGGTACACTTATTTTTCAACGCGATCTGCATGTACCAAACTAGCTGAACATTTGAAATTGCGCGTACCTTCAAGTTGAGAGCGCCTTGTCACTGGATATATTGCGGACTATAATCCGTTGTGCCACGAGTGCGTATCACGTTTTCACGTTCAGCTAAGCTGGTTTCACTATACCAATCAGAACAGTTGTGGAATGGGTGTGTCCAATTTACACGGTTTATTTAAATTTAGATGGTTATTCTGTATATGTAAGGTTGGTCAAGTTAAGTTAGATTTGGCATAATTTACGCATATTCATCAGAAAAAAAATAATTGTGACTGTTTTGCCCATAGTCGCATGTTTTTCAAATAAAACTGGAAGTCTTTCTCCTCCGCACACACCCACCCCATAACTGTTCTGATTGGTCCATGCGGGTCGCCTATATCAAGTCTGGTCGATTAAAACTCTTGCACTTATTTTGATTTATTCCAAGCAGTATAAGAAAGATTTTGAGTTTGCGTTTATATATCTGAATTTGTTGTTATGGTAGTTCAGTAGATTTTTTTGTAGGTAATTCGAATTTTGAGAAGGTGTTCTCGTAGCACCTAGACCCGTATGAAAGTACGAATAATGTTCTAAAAAATTGAGCAGTTATTATAATCGATCAGGATTATGAATGGTGTATGAAGTTTGATACTCACTTATTTGATCAAATGCAATATAAAAGTGGGTCGTAAACTTTGCACAATTTCCGGAACACTCCAAAGATAACATCTACAGGAGTGCATATAAGAGACAATGACATAACTATTTGCCTAATTCCGAAAGAAGTGTACTATTATTATAATATTGCCTATCATTTTAAACAAGAATCTGCTATTGTAAATAAACTGACAATGGGAAACGGGGCTTAAATTTTCGTGATGTGTCAGATTACTCCTTAATAATGCCTATCTCTTGCTACGTAAATCGACTAATGTCAATAAACCTAACAAAGTGAAATAGGGATTAAATTTTCGTACCGTATTTCAATGATCCTAGATGGAATATGACTATTTAATTCAGTTATCACCAAAATAATAATCATATCAGGAGGTATGAAAAAGACCTTGGGTATAGGTAAACACTGTTATCTAATAAGATTCAGGGGGATAGTGACAGATTCTGAGATACAATTTCACTCAGTATACTTCTCAGAGGACTATATCATTGTATACTCATGGTAAGAGTGAAGTTAGCCACACTTTTCTGGCCACACTTTTATAGCCACAGTTTCTGACGACGAGTATGGTCCACGGTGTTGCCATATCAAATATTTTTACAAATAAGCTCAATATCAGTTTTCTTGGGTAATTTGAAGTCAGAGGTCAGAGGGGCATTAACAATTCAATGACGAATATGGATTTGATCAAAATATCCCGATTTAAGGGTAATCATAACAATTTTTATTTGTAGGAAGACATCCGGAAGGATAGGTTCGGACATGGGACTTATTGATTGTTTTGTTGACAAAAGTGACAGAAAAAATTAATAACTTATGTTTTTACGCTTTCAGTATACAAACAAAAATATTTCTATTACCAAAAAATATTCCATGTACCAAAAATTTTAAAACCCCCCGAAAAAATGAATTTATTTGGCCGGAAAATTGTTCAAAAACTTAAAAATAAATTTTTATTCCATCAGTAAACTACCCGAAATTTTCCGAATACCAGAAATTTTAAAACGCCATTCGATAAAGAACCTTCAGAAAGATACATATACAGGGTCAAATCAATTCGTTTGGCCGGAATTGAATTGATGCCACGAATAAGTATGCAAGTTCTTGTTGATAAAAGATGGCACACCTATTGCGTATGCCTAAGTACTGTTTACATTGCCCGAAATTTTGAAAAGTTATGGTATAACATTCCGTGAGTTTAATCAGCATAAAATTTGTTGTAATATTGAGGTTTTCTCCTGAATTGTTGATATGGCATTCGAGTTGTGCGGGTTCGTCATAATACAGAATCAAAATAAAGTTGCAAAATATATTGAAAAATTTCCATGTTTTTGAGCAGTATGCCTTTCTGCTTTTATCATAACCATGGTATATGGAGATGTAATAAGAAATTGTTCAAGATTTCCATATAAAAAATTGTTAAAAAAGTTGCAAAATTATAACAAGAAACAGTGTTGTCATAGCATACAAATCGAACAGTTTATCATATTGAAAAATGCAATAAAAATTTACACCATAATATGTGGCTTCTCTTTCAATAGTACTTGTTAAATTCGGAATAGATGACCATAGTTTTTCTGATGGCTGAGAACAAACCATGAATATTTTTTTTTCAGTATTTATTCCTCAAGAACATTCAAAATAATTCTACTAAATCATAATTTAGTCAATTATGAGAAAAAATAAAACTTGAACTTGAAATGATTGAAAAACTTGAAAATAAATGTTTTGCCCATCTCTCCAATGTATTCAGGGAGTGATGGCCATAGAAACATTAATTAGGAATTTCCTATGCTATGGAGTTTTTTTACTTTTTGTCAAGTTTTCCACACTTTTGACAAGAGTCAACGATGGACGTGCAGGTTTCTTGTAACCACAACTGGCAATTAACGCATTAAATTCAGTCAACGTTTTTTTTAGTCTGTCTGTAGTCTTCCCCACATCCTACGCACAAATTTCCACTACATTCCTCACTTTCAATTTCATCACTTTCCAAAATAACTGCTACATCTTCTTCGTTGCTTGAAGATTACATTTCCTTTTCTTTTTAGTCTTGTTAATCTTTTTCTTTCATTTTTGTAACCTTTCTATTTCGAGTCATTTGTTCTTTCTCTTGGGCTTTTTTCTCTTTTCCTTTACGAAAGATGTGGTGAAGATAATATAGTCGCTACTTTTTTAGCTCGCTTTCTAACCTTTTTTTTTTCTGGAGTTTTACGTGGTATGTTGAAATCAATAGAAGCTCGACGAACAGAGATATTTCCATTAACAGCACTCTTGATTGCCTCTGACAAATCTTTTTGTTACCACCTACTGCGTATTTTACAGATTCATCATACAGTGTGACCCATTTAAGATGGAAGCACCCTTATAAAACTTTTCAACCGATTGGAATGCTTTTTTTTTATTAGGTAGACATTCAAAAAGTCCACCAGGATATAACTTTTTTGTTCATGGACGTATTCCAAATAAATCACTTGAGAATGTCGTGAATCCAGTGGTACAGTCAAATTCTATCTGAAAAAATCACTAATATGTTTCTTGGATTTTTGACCTTGAAAAAAATCCGAAGTAAGCCTTGAAATTTTTATTTTTATTTCAAATATATGGCATTCAACTAGAACTATTGATGCTCTATCTATTGAAGAAAGAAACTTCGGAATCGGATAATAAATAACAGTTTTAGAGAGGTGGCCCGCTTTTAAATGAGTCACTCTGTATTTGAATATGCATACTTTGACGCCACTACTAATGATTTACCACTTCCGGTTTTTGCGAAAATTACATCAATGTTCGAGTTTCAAATAGGACAACCTATATATTTTCAATAAAATATGGTGCCCAACTTCAAGGTCCATTGTTTCAGGAGTATCTTTTTAATATGTATCTATATTCCCTACTTGGTTCACTTGCTCTTGGACTATCTTCATTTCTATTTTGACATATCCCTGTGAAACATGACAATTAGGTGGTCATTGAATAACAAGTGTGCTTTATGCAGAACTGAAAAATGCAATATGGAAAATCTATGGTGTGGACCGTTTCTTTATCACTCGCTAAATGTGTTTTGCCTGAGAACCATATTTGATATTTTAGTAATACGGAACTTACTCGGAAAAACTGAGACAACTTATATCTTGAAATAATTATTTGTGAATGCAATCAAATTTTTCAGGTCATTGTTCAAGGACAATGACTTACTCCACCTATAGAAATAAAATATTCTATCGACGTTCAGGTTGAAAATATGCACGAGGTTAAAAAAAGCATTCCCAAATGCAGTCACATCCTCATGAATATAAAAAATTACATAATCCTCAAAAGTTCAGGTCCTAGATAAGATTTTCATCGGAATACTAATGAGTACCAAATACAGTCAAGAACATATGAGTTGCATCAACTTGAAATTTTGTAATCGATATAGTGTGAAACAGTGCCCAAGTGTATATAAATTCAGCTTGAAGCATTCATCATCACATTCAGTTTTTTGTTCATTACATCCACCTTACTAAAAAATGTTCTCCCTTGTAAGTGTTTTCATATTTTTTCTTCATTTACTAAGTCAATTTTGCACATTCTCCCAATTTGGTCTATTTTGAAAATATATTTAATTTTACAAACGTGCCGTATGCAGTGTTTATTAACAATTAAAGCTGGATTAATCCGAAAACATCATCAGAAAAATACGAAGAAAAATCATAGAAAATATTTCATAATTATTTGAACTTCTGATATAGTGTTCGAGTACAAGTCTTGTATACCAGAACATTTTCAATTTCGAAATATTTTGGTAAATACTGTACACGTTTTATACAGAGTCGGTCAAATTTATGGGCCCACCCATTTTCCTCAGGTAATTTAAGAGTTATTGAGCACAATCATCAGATGAAAAATTAAGGGTATTTCAATCGGCACCTTTTTGTGAATTAATTTTTTTTTTTTATATGCAATTGGTGTAGTGACAATTTTTTTAAATAGAAATCGTTATCGTTAGAAAGCTTGTATTTTCTCTTATTTTAGTAGTACAAATATCATTCCAACTCACTCCATAGATACAGTGTGTTTGGTATTTTTGTATCCACCGCTGTAATTCACTCATCCATTGCCATATTTGCACTCTGTCGGGGAATAGCCAGAAGGATATTCTAGCGATATGGCAATATGAATCAGACAGTCGTATACATGAGCTTTTTATATAAAAAAAGTTTAAATGCTATATTAATTATTGATATAAAGAGAACGTGATACAATCGAACAATAAGGTTATGTCAAAGGTATGGTCTATGCCGACAGACCTTATGATCAAATGCACTACCTACAATTCGAGCATTCAACACATTAATATGATTTTTTATGTTTTCCCTCTATATCAAATATTTCTTCAACTTATAGTGGATTAATTCCAGTTTTTGATACATAAAATTTTATTAAGCATCGTAAGTGAAATTTCTCAATGAAACAACTGGTAATGTAGCATTTAATAATCCATCTGCTCAAATTTCTAACTAACGATTCCCATCATGTTAGTGTAAGTGGATTACAAAGGTGGACACAAAATACGAAAAACACTATATCTTTGGAGATAATTGAAATTGTATCAGTACCTACTAGTGATATGAGAAAAAAGTAAGCTTTCTAAGGATGAAAAACATAACATAGAGTTTATTCAAAAAAGGCGGATGAGGTCACTCCTCGATTAATGGCACATCAAAAAAATATTATAACTCTCTGGAAAAAACGGGATATTTGAGTTAAATCTGATTCACATGACAAATATTACATGGGATTCAAGCCTCCGAACAATTCATAAGTTAGATTACAGTAATTACAGTTACCGAATATTAAATCAAGATATCAAATATTATTTAGAAAATTCGTATTTGATGAAATCCGGAATGACTGGTCGAATTCGGTAGAATAATTACATATGAATATGGATTTTCATCAACTATACATCCCAGACATTATGAAGTGTGGAAGAATTATTTAAAGGAGAGCTGAGATCAACAACCAACAACCAGAAAGATCATCAAATATATGGCAAGATAAGATGACGTAAGGCTGAATATTGGTCAGTAAATATAAAATATCCGATATCCAACGTATGGAGAAGAAAGAGTGGAAAGCTACTCCTGTTCAATACTGGGTGATTTTTTGACACATTTTGTACAACATTTATTTGTTCATAAGTTATATATTTCTAAATTAAATAGTGAATGTTAAACTGGAAATGAAAATGTATTTAATTATGATCCCATTGGTTTCTTGTTTAAGTTAACTTAGAGAAGTGGTCGAGGTGTTAGAGCGTTTGCTCCCACCCAGGTGGCCCGGGTTCGATACCCACCGCCATCACGGAGCTAAAGTGGTTCGGAATCCACTTTTCAAGCTGTAGTTCCCGGGTCTCCCTTGCTCGGACAAGCTCTGCTTCTGAGGGGTTTTCTACGAAAACCTGGGAGATTCGTAATAACAAATAATAACAATTTTCTTTTAATTTTTAGAATATAATACTTGAATTCAGAAAGTAAGTACCGTGCAGAAGCTAGATTTCTAAAATGGAAATTTATTCAGTGTTTCGTTTATATTCCTATCCTTTTTTTTTACAGGTACTCGTCTTGGCTGTTGCCATCATATCCGCTTCTGCAAACCCCAGTCCACAGATCATACCCGCTGTTGTTACTGCCCACAGCTACCAAGTGATATCTCGCAACTACAACGCTTTGGCATCTCCAGTCAGGGCAGCTGCACTTGTTAGAAATGTGCCTCCTCTTGTATCAAGACCTGCTGCTTTGGTGGCCAATCGACCAATTGTTGCTGCGGAAACGTCTCCACTTGTAGACTCGAGACTCACCACACTTTTATCGAACCGAAGTTTAGCAGAAGGTGCTCCTGAACTCACCAGAGCAAGCTTGCCAGTGGATTCCAGAATGAGCCAAGCTAAAACAACTGGGACTGACAGCCCCACGAGAGCTGCAGCTGCACAGTTGACCAATGCTCCCAAAGCCGAAGAAAGTAATGCTAGGTCGACTTCAGTGAATCTTTCTGGTACTCCTACTGTTCCTGTTGGTTCTCTTTCCGATCCATCTGCAGCTTTCAATATATTTTCCTCTGCATACAGTGCACTTCCAGCTGGTACTCGTGCAGTTTCTGTTGGTCCTATTCCTGCTGCACGTGCAGCTTATACGGCTTTTCCAGCTGCTTCGCCGTATGTTATTTCGTCTGCATACTTTCCATCAGCTTATACAACTTCAAATTATGTAACTTACCCTCGTTTGTTTTGAATTTGTTGAACTCGGAGCTTTGTAAATAAATTGAATATGAGAACAGTCATACATTGACTTTATTTTAACGATTAAAAAGAAATTGTATATCGTGCCGTTAGTCCATACAAGTATGGAATATCCAGTTTCCGTACGAGTTGTACACTATACTTTGAGGTATATTTTAAATGAGCACAAAAATAATTATACAACATTACGTGCCAAGCTTTATACTCTGTCTCCAAAATTATATTTGAACGACTAATACATTGAGTTTCAAAAAGATTGCACCATATGGAAAAATCTTTTATTATCTACTTGTCAGAAAATTTTATTCATCATAAAAAAAAAACTTGCATATAAGTTGTCATAATTTTAAATTTTCAAACGGTATACAACGGAGAACAAAAAATAGGAAATTTGATCAGGTATAAACTCCCCTTATTATCGACATTATCGAAAAAGTCTATTTAGAAAAGTTGTTTTGAACAAAACCAACATTCAGATTGAAAATCATAGTCACCAACGCAGAAAAATTAAAAAAATCACATTTTATGATTAAAGTGATCGAAAAGTTGCAGATTTGTATTAATTAATTTTTTCACCATTAATTAATTGATTTCAATAATTTTCTTCCATAAAATCACATTCATAGTTATTTTGGTTATACATACAGAGTGAAATATCAAATTTTCAGTTTCAGTTTAGTCTCATAGAGTTTTTCCAGGTTATTTGAATTTGGTATGACTTTATTACAGCTTTCAACAAATTATTTTCACAGGAAGGCCCAAATATTTTCAAAAATATCAAATTGATTGACCAAAGAAGCCTATTACATATATTACACAAATATAGCGAATTTTATTGAATATTTAACATGCATCATTCAGAAATTATTTAGTACCAGTGCGACATATTCAAATTCTACGATAGTCATGAGGTACTAGACTGTGATCTATGAATTTTATAATGAATCAGAAAATGATTTTAGTTGATATAAAAATATATATTCAACTGAAAATGAATAGCCCACATGAGTGATACTTTCCCTTGTCGAAAAATTAGTTCGATGAAATTTTACCAAATATTCAGAAACAAAACGGACTATAGCTATGAGCGAAGAAAAATGAAGAATCGTTTAGAATTATTTCTAGGATATGAAGAATTGATTCCGCCTGTCAACCCTTTTGATAGCCCCCATGCCCAGTCGCCCCAACCAGAATTATATTGATGATGAATTGGTTTATTTGGCCCACCTTGTTCAAAATATAGGTAATTAATATTACAGAAGAGTATTTTTTACAAGCTCTCCAATGACGTATCACAAATAAGGGGTTTCTTTTGAAATTTTCAATTGCTGGTGGCTATAATCCAGGAGGGTTGATGGGTGGTAAAATGTCATGATCCATTTCAGTGTCACTTCCATATTCTAGTCATAGTTATGGGCAATTCGTAATTAATAAATCATTTTGTTAATTAGTTACAACAGTTATGAGCATCTAAATAAAAAAAAATATTGAAATAAATTGAAATACTAATTAGGTGTTTCCAGTTGTGAAATACATTTTTTTCCATACATTTTTGAATAATTTGTAGAGGCTAATTTTCGCATGTTTTACTGTTTTTTGAATATTTTTCATTTGGCTATTGAAACTTATGGACCATTGATGTCCATCCCATTTTGGTAAACGTTGTAAAATCAGTAAAATATTTGGTACCAGGTGATTATTCAAATATATTCTATCCTTCAATTTTATCGAAATGAAACCAGTGTCTAAAAATTTCGAGAAAGTATCTGTGAACTTCCGAAACAAGCCACTATTCAAATTCAACATTTGTGTCTGAAAATTTGGAATTGATTGATTCAAACTCACTGTTCTTGTATTGTTTTTTTTTTTTATTAAACAAAAGATCAATTACAACACAAGACAAAAAATAAAACTGAAGAACTTATCGAAAAAATATATATTTATTACTAATAAATGACAGGATATATCAATAGAATATATATGAATGAAAAAAAAAACATCATGATCAAGTGATGAAAAATGAATTATGTAGTACCATTTATCAATATTATGAAAGAACATTTTAAACAGGGTTTCATATCATGGAACTATGCTAATGCTGAATTTTAAAATTATTGATAAATACAGGGGTTTCTGAAATTGGAGCAATAAATGAAATGGGAAGTAGTAGATGACAAAACAAAACGAAATGAAAGAATACTATTTTGTCGAAAAAATATTGAATTTTATAGTTTTCAAGACTTTTTTTTGTATCACTGATAAGAGGTCTGCAGCCTGCGTAAACCGTGCTGAAACACTGCCAGCGGGCAGACACACTGTGGCCTAGAGAATCAGACCAGTGCCTCCCAAACAAAGGTACCTGAAAGCAATTTCATAAAATAAAAAAAAATATATTCAGCAATTTTTGACTGCTTTAAAAACTAAAAATTTTTGGCATTTATTGATACAACCCATTTTTATAATTGCTCAAATTTCGGAAAGAACCTCTAAAATTATGGTTTAAACCAGAACAGAAATCGTTTCAGTTTGGCAAGATAAAATTATAATGAGTGTAGAAAGACACGTTTTGATCGAAGACATGCTTTCCGGGTTTTGTGGTCTGCGAAACGATTAATTATCTATGCTCAGACCTCCTTAACTTCATTTGAAATTCGAAGAATTTATTCAGTTTCCAGTACTGGTTTACACCTTTGTTTTCATGAAATTATTCAATTGTTCAGTTGTATATTACTTTTCTTCCTTCTTCCATTGGTAATATCTTGTATCGTACGTATACTCGCGTTTCGTACACCTCAAAAAATTACCTGAAATATTCACTGAATGCTTCTGTCTATTCTATTCCTCTCGTGGACAAAAATGTGTTCGGTGAATTTCAAGTTGCAAGGTTTTTTCTGAAGGCAATCGTCAATTTTAATTCTTTCGGGGGTTGATTTTAACCCACTTGCAAATGGATGAAATTAATACATGATGATCATTCCGTAAAAACAGATGTGTTATCTGAAAGCTGTCTATTTTATGTCGTCGGGGGTTGATTTTACCCCTCGATCAAATGAATGAAATTGAAACTGATCACTGCTCTCTTTCTCAGTCATTTCGTCACTGGGATTGCCCAAATGATCGATGAGGACATTTGCCTTGAAATTAAACGTGTATTGAAGAGAGGTAAGTATATTTGAAATATCACTGAAATTCACCCTGCTCTCCACGCCAGAACAATTTGTACTTGCTTCACGTGTTTACGTACGGTAAGTTTATTCTAGATGGAACAGAATAAAAAATTACTCATCACAAAATGTCAAAAAAGGATAAACGTATTCAATGTACGAATCATGATTATTTTAAAGGAAAATTTTTTAGGTGTACAAAACGGTAATTTTCGAAACAAACCCTTTAATTGGTCCTAGAATTTTTTGAGTAATCACTTTCTTCCAACTCTAACTATTGGATAAAAAAGCATTCAAAAGAGGCAGTGGAACTTGATATCATGCATACATTTTCAGCCACACTCTTCATTATCATCACACGACGTGTAACTTAATTAGTATCTATTAGTTATCAATCACATCAGCTAACATAGAGAGCTTGGAATTCTTCCGCAGCCTATCCTCTCTCATTGCCTCCCACTTTGAAGACATTCTTCTACCTGAGTTTCTAGCAGCAGAATCCATATTCAAAGCTTCTTCCACACTAGAGTAGTCAAGATTCATCCTGTTTTTATATTTCTCCCCATCTATGAGACCGTATATGGCAGGACTCAGAAGTTCCTTGGCAACAGTTGGTTCTTTTTCTTCCGTCATATAGCTGATCGTAAGACCACCGATCATACAAATGGCTGCGCCGATCATTGAAAACCAATAGAAAGAGATTTTGAAGATTGGGAAAACATGATTTTCAATCGATTTGCTGAAATGAGTAAATATGAATATGTTAGGTAGAAAGGACACCGCACACTTTTATAGGGAAACTGGCCCCCTGTCGAATCGGCTGAATTTTCGATATGTTGTAGTCCAAGTCATTCCAAACAAAAAGCCCAATTGGCAAAACTTTTTCTATAGGCTAGTTTTGACGGTAGAGGGCGTTGAAAATTCTCATTTTTTCTCGATTGTTAAACAACAAAAAACGTTATCCTGAATACTTTTCAATATTCTTAGTAATCAAGATATAAACATTCATCAATATAAGATAATATTAAAAGTATTGTTCATTGGTGACATTACAGATGGTTAATTATACAGTGTGTTCGTTCCATCTTGTATGGTCAAACTAATTAATACTTCAAGTTGATGATAAAACTCTTGTTATTAACACGCTTATATTAGCTTCACTTGTATGTATGTATGTATCTATGTAATTAATTCCGGTGACAATGCAATATTACATTTTTGTAATAGAAAAAATCAAGGATCCAAGATGGCGGACGAGATTTGTGATAATGGTCAGATTCGATTCAAAATTGGTATGAGGGGGTTTTCGGGGTCGGAGATTAAGATTTTTCAGTCATAATAAAATATTATGTAGTTCAAAAATACTAAAAAACACCATTTACTTCCAAAATGGACTAAAAAGTAAAAAATAATTGACAATTCAATGTAAAAAAAGCATAGGGTGCTTTACGAAGTTCTCTTGAGCTCTTAGACGCTAAGTATTGTTATATTGAACTAAAAAATATGAGAATGTAGATCGGAAGCACCCACGATTTTTTCACATTTGAGTAATTCAATTGTCAAATATTGTTTACTGTTTAGTCCATGTTGGAAGTAAAGCGTATTCTTTAGTATTTTTAAACTATATAATTTTTTCTGCAGTCGGGATGCAATGTTTTCATATTATCCAGTAGCTCATTCTCGAACAATTTTTAAACGAGTATTTTCATTATGAGTTAAAGTTCAATTTCCCGAGTACTGTTGTCATATCTTTAAAAACGAAAGTTATTCAGGCAACAGGATCCAGAATAAGAATGTATTGACTCATATACAGGGCGATGCGAAAAAAATTGGGTTGGATGGTGGAACGCATTATTTTATAATAAAATGTTATTTATAATTATATATATATATTAGTGAATTTTTCAAGCATCTGCGTAACCTTCATTCACCTCTCTACTACTATTGATTGCCTCTGAATCAGTTGGATGTTACGAATTTTTGCTTGAAATAAGTCCATTTGAAGATGCATTTCGTAAAAACCCCTGACGTTACATTTAGATTTAGAAAGAAAATTTATCTAAGGCCATCTTATTGACATATTTTTCAGTATGGAACTTTTCGAATTTAACTTTCGCTTTCGTATATTTTTCGACTATGTGATGTGGAATTCGCTGTAGAATGGGACTCATAAACATTTTTTTATTGTAGATTCTTAAAGCGAATTGTAACCATTTTCGAGTTATTGAAATTGTGAGTAGCTGGAACATACTGTATAATTGACCAAAGAACAACAGCTAAATAGTATATTGATTAATGTTTACATCTTGATTACTCAGAATACTGATCATTAACACGTTCAGTGACAGTACCCATATAGAAATTCCACTTCATGTGACACTACCGTTTTATTGTGGAAATAGATTCGTTATTGCTTTAGGTAAGTGATTTATTTGAAATTTGTTGTGAAAAAAATTATAATGTGTTTTTTTTTTCATTACTTTTGACGACGCCGATCAGCGTCCTGTCACAATGTCTAAATATATTAGCATTTGTCTTCCAATGACGCTGAATGGCGTTATAAATGAAAACAAAAAAGGAAGATCTTGATCACTATTAGGGTCATTGTCAGTCTCCGAATTGGCGCTCAAATCTGCTCCTCCATTCTCCACATCTGACTCGGAAGAATTTTCACTTGGTATATAGTCCTGATCCGATCCATACTCTCCATCATCCTCATATGGATCTGATTCTTCATGTTCAGATCCAGAAGATAACTCGTCAAACAAACGTTTCAATCTGCGTTGCTCCCTCTCATAAGGATCGTTACTATAGCCATTACCATCCATCTGGAATTCAAATAAGTATTTAGCTATAAGTGTAGGCAATTAGGCAACCACTCATGTGTATGGGTGGCTTGACATTTGCAAAAACGGACAAAAACATAACGTTTACGTATGTTTCATGCTTTATTTTGTTTATTGTGCAAATATTCAACTGAAGAAATGAATTGAGGAATATAGAATCGATTACATAATCATAATAGATCAAGAATAATATTATGTAGGTACTTACATTTTCTGTTTCTCCGACAAAAAACTCTTTGTAAACAAACTCTCGTTGTAAACAGACACTACTCTGATTAGCAATGCTTTTCAAATGGCACTGAGACGCCGCATGGCGTAATGCGCGCCAAAAGCCAGGCTTACCGCGAAGAGGTGGTTAGGGCGAGCGGGAGGGGATAATTGCCTGATATATGACAGTACGGTATACATGCTCCCATGATACGTGACAGTAGGGGTCTAAATAACATTGGCTGATATGCTTATTAGGACGTCGTCCGGCGTTCTGGCACCAGATGATCTTGAATTTTTGACGCCGTGCGGCGCCATGTCACGTACCTAGGGAAACAAAATAACGCCGTACGGCGCCGATGTCACTGAACGTGTTTTAACCAGGATAACGTTTTGTGTTGTTCAACAATGGAGAACAAATGAAGGTTTTCATAGGCCTCTAGCGCCAAAACTAGCCTAAAGAAAGTGTTGTGCCCATTGGACTTTTTGTTTGGAATGACCTCGACTACAACATATCGAAAATTCAGCCGATTCGACTGGGGGCCACTTTCCCTATTAAAGTGCGCGGTATCCAGTTTACTTTTAAGGGTTGAGGGGAATGAAAAAATTAAAAGTGAATAATAATCAAAGTTTTACCAATCATTAGCTTTTTCCTCGAGAGCTAGCTATGTTAGAAAGTATACTCGTATTCAATGATAATAATGCTCTTTACTACTCAGAAAAAAGTTTTGTCATATGGTTCCTGACTTCTGAAAATGAGTTTCTGGAAGATATGTCGAGGAATGCGATCCCAAATTTGTGAATATCTGAGTGTGAAACTGTTGTGAATAGAAGTTGTGGCATGTACAGGTATCCCCAAGAACAATAGTATATTGTGAAAGCGAAGCGAGGGCAGCTAAAGCTGTTTCTACACACACAACTGTTTTTCACCTACCAAAAAAAAAACGAAAAATAAAAATATTATAAATTATACATGAAAAATAACATAAAAAAAAACTTTCCACAGCGGGATTCGAACTCTCGCTTATTACTAACCTTCAATTTTCTTGCATGTGCACCAACTGAGCCATAATACCGACTTGCAAAATTTGAATTTGTGAATGAATAAATAAATAAATAGGGTTTTATTTTTAGATTCTGTAATGAATATCACATGCCACATCATGGTAGAAAGTCAGTAAGATATACAGGGTGTAACATAAGTACGTTAAAATATTCAAGTGACGTATTCCTGAGACAATTTTAAGAAAAAAAGTCTATATAAACTTGTGTCCGGAAATGCTTCGTTTCGGATATACTGTATGTCCGAAAGGAAGCATTTCCAGACACAAGTTTATTTAAACTTTTTTCTTAAAATTGTCTCAGGAATACGACACATGAATATTTTAACGTACTCAGGTTACACCCTGTATACGCCTCCTGGAATGCTAATGCGTGTTGTTTATTTGTATTCTACGTTGATATTGAAAATTGCAGTTTGCTGAGGTTGTTGTTTTAATGGTAAACCCCGGAAAAGGCTGAAGCAAAAAACCGGGTTAAGATATTTTTCGTTTCAAGTACTTTTTCGATTCCCCTATGGAACCTGTTCATCCCTTCGCTCCTGGAAAATATCCATGGCTTGGTAGATGAGCCCGCCGTTTTTGCGGGGCTCATTACCATGCACTCTAAGCCTAGTAATGTCCCGGGTGAGGAGAGGAATTTTATCGATGAAGTGTTTATAAAACGTTGATTAGACACTTACAAGCTACCTAAGGGTTTCCACTCAAAGATATTGTCTACTATTAGTGATAATACGAAGCACTTTGTTCTGCATCCTATCTACCCTCGCCGAAGGCGTAGAATTTAGACTACAGAACACTGGACAGGCGTAAAACATCTTTGGTCTTATAATTTGCTTATAAATTAGCATCTTGTTATTCAGACTCATTTTGAAGCATCTGGCTATCAGTAGGTAGGTGCTCTGAATAGCCTGGATTCCAAAGTTTAGTCGCTTTTTCAGTTGTACCCCCAGGTACCTCGCAGTTGTCTCCGACTTAGCCTATCTTGATCTCCGCTAAATACTAAATGAATTTGGATTCGCTTTCCGGTAGCGACGCTTGAGAAGTAATGGACATAGATGGCCGTGCCGTCTGCATACACAGCCGTGTCGTCTGCATACACAGCCGTGTCCATGTCCTTTCTCTCGCACTCAGGGAAGTCGTAGGTATGTAGTATGAATGAGGGATAAACATGAACCCTGCGGGACACCTGCTTCTATTGGGAATTCCGCAGAGCGAGTATTATATACACGCACCATGAAAGTCCTCCCAACAAGTAAGGAATTAACCGGTTTTACCATATATGAAGGCATGTCTGCCAACAGCATTTTGGAGACAAGACCCTCAACCCATACCGAGTCAAAAGATTGTTTCATGTCAGCAGGACCATAACCATGTTGAGTCCGCGTTGAGCTGCCTCCTTTACTCCGTGTACAATTCTTACGACCTGCGAAGTCGTACTATGTTCTTTTCTAAAGCCGAATTGTACATCAAGGATCATTTTGAGTTTATCCGCAATCAGATGCGAGGTAGGTCGATAACTATCTAGTTTGTGGTCATCCTTGCCCGGTTTCAGAATTGGTATCACAAGTGCCTTCTTCACGAAGTCTGGGTAATACCCCCATTTGATGATTCGATGATGGCATTAATTAGGTGAATAAACTGGACGAGGACTTTTCGTGGTAGCCATCCAGTCCAGGCGCCTTATTCGTCGGAAGTCGTTTGATGACTTCCGTCTGCTCCTCATAGTTTGTCTTTACTTTGGCAAACCTGTAAGGACCAATAGAGGGGACATAGACTCTCTGGATTCTGCAGTTATCGTCTATGCCTCTCACCAACATCACTAATGCGAAATGAAATATTGCGCACAGTCTCCTTGCTCTGCGATTGGTGCGATAACCTAATGTAGCAAGCTATACTTTAATTTTTAGTCAGTTATAAAGTAGCTGTGACAATAATTGCATGGCTTTTTAAAAATAAATTCACATTCATAACATTCTAGTGTCAGTGTATTAATATTTGTAAATACCAAATTGTATAATTTGTAAGTTTTCTTTACTGCAATGTCATCCGACGATGAAGAAGTATTCTTCGATATTCTATTGCATCACGATAAATGTTTTGTACATTGATATCGTTGGTTTTGATGAATAATTTAATATTCTCGGTTTTGTTAATGTGAAAGATGATGAATTGCAAAAACATCCAATCGGTACCCGTGCTGTAAGCGCCATATTGGAAATTGGAAATGTAATTTTTTTTTGGATTTTTAACAATCAACTAATGTCTGTCATTTATTTCAATACATTTTTTATACAAAAATCCATCGAAAATCAAATGAATAATTAGTGTTAAAATCTTGACAACTCAAATAATTAACGTTTGCCAAAGAGATATTCAATCAATTTGCATGAGTAGATATCAAAAAAACATCGCAATGTTATTACCAATCAAAAAGTTGTATAAAAAATGCAACATGTCGAATAATTAACTAATTCTTGAAACTTGTGACATGGTTGGACTTTTCAACTTCAACCCTCATTATGAAAATAGCAGATGATTCTAGTTGATACTTATTGTTATAAATAGTTATGAGCACGTAAAAATGTTAGGTTTAGTTTGTACAACTAACTAACGTTTGCCATCAATATTTTCAAAAAAATTATAATGAAAAAAAGCAAAGTCTTTGACGGCAGATGTTTTCATAAGTCACAAGTATGAATTTTTGATTAATGAAATTGCAATAAATTTTCAAGTAGGTAACAATTAACAATAGACACATATGTTTGCCATTATTGCCGATCGATTTATTTAACGTTTACATCATTTTCATTTTAATAATGGCAGACAATTCCAGGCATGATCAGCATAAAGGAAGTAGGTATGCAAAAATACTTTCCTGTAAACAAACCATGGAAATATTAACCCAAAATCAGAAGATAAGTTCTCAATTTAGTGCGCCCATGAGAGATATCAACCCTAACACAGAAAACAGTCAAGTGTAGCTTTATCTAATACCGCTCAGGTTTCTTTCAGACGGGGCGAAACGCAGAGTATGGAGAAGTGACATTTTTTATTTTAGGCCAATTCAAACGTTAGAATTTGATCTTAAGTTCGGCTTGATTAGCCTAAAATAAACATTATTCTTTTCTGCGTTCCGCCTGATTTAAAATCAGCTTCAGTTTTAAAAATGTGTGATATATTATGTAATAAGCATTTTCCGAATTACTCAAACCCGTCCATTGTGCATTAAGAGGGTATGAGCGTGATCACATTTGGAAGATTTTTAGGGTAAAGGAGTCAATTGATAACTCAAATCGGTTCGTCGGACTTTGATTTTAAGTGCTACAGTGGAAACTGAATTTTCATTCCACTTTTTCACAAATTGAAAAATCTCGAAAATGTCCCAATAAAATGCAGTTATTTTAAAGCAATTTTTTGGGTAGATGTAAAAATAATTTCAAAGAATCATCACAGCACGTACATAGATGAGAGTTTTACCTTTCATTTGATACCAAATTCATTTCGATTGTATAAAGATTGCTTCAAATTTTAATGAAAGAGAAATACCACTGCAGCTACCTCGACTCTCAATGAAAAGCATCGTGAGGGGCTGCCGCAGATATAGGTACATAGACTCGAACGTCCTCTAGAAGCCTGTCCTTGTTTGAAATCTATATACAATGTCCGTTTTTGAGTTATCGATTTTTTTACCCTAAAAAACGTCCCAAATGTGATCGCGCTCAAAGCCTCTAAAAGTTATAGGTTGAAAATGTTTACAAAATCATTGAAACTTACCTGGAGAAAGAGAAATTGCCCGAAATATCGCATCCGTCAACAGATACAGGTTTATGCGGGTACCCCAATAATCCATTCGATTTATAATAACTGTTTCCACCAATAATTACAATCATACATAGCGTGCCAACAAGGGCTCCAAAAAATGCACCCTGTGAAAAATAGAAATTTGCAACTCTTCATCTCAAAGCCAGATGAGATTATACAGAGTTAGTCAAATGTATGGATCCTCCCATTAATAATAGAATTATCTAAAAAAAGTTCGGGTGAAAGTTGAAAGGTATTTCACTCTGCACTTTATTGTGCATTCAAATATTATGAATATATAAATGGAATCATATGTCAAATTTAATACCGTTAGAAAGAAGGTTATATTCTCGTTCCAGTAGTACTAATATTATTTCAACTCTATATAAACAGTGTATTCAGACATTTTTGTCCACCTCTTTGATTCACTTACTTATTGCTCGATTTGTTCAAAAAATTACAATACTTGGGATAATTTTAAGTATCAAAACCTGGTACTCATCCATTAATAGTTGAAGAAATATTTGACATAAAGAGAACGTGCTACGATCGAGTGGCCAGCACGAATTCCAGATCTTACACAACTTGACTTCTTTCTATAAGGTCATGTCAGAAGTATGGTCTATGTCGACATACCTAATGGACATACGGATTTAATACACTAATTTTTTTTGTAAATGATATAAAATGTTTTTGTATTTATATCAAATATTTCTTCAAATCACCACGCCCTCTCCCTGATTACCGAACTTTTGAAAACCTAATCAGTTATATTTTCAGTACGTTCTAGAACATTATTACGCAGGCTATGTGCTAGCTGATTTTGATATTTCTAGAATTATCTAGAAGCATCGAAAACATTCTTGACTTTTCTTTTTCGTATTCTAGAAATTTCATTTATATGTTTTAGATATTTCCAGGAAGTTTCCTCCCCACGCCCTCTTCCTGATAGCCGAACTTTCGAAAAATGCACTTGAGGGTCTTTTCAGCATGTTATAAAACATTACGAAGATCCTGTTCTAGTTCATTCCACAGCGATTTCGAATTTTCTAGAACTTTCCAAAAGCTTCAAGAACATTCTGTTTTCTTTCTTATAATATGGAAATGTCTTTTTTACATCACCTCGCCCTCTACCCGGTGACCAAACCTTTAAACACTTACTTGATTGTTTTTTCAGTATGTTCTAGGACATTACGGAGACTCTGTTCTAGCTTATTCCACGGAGATCTCGAAATTTCCGGAACTTCTTAGAATATTTCTTCATTTATTCTAGAAATTTATTTTTTATATTCTAGAGATTTCCAGAACGTTTCCTCATCACGCCCTATCCGGCTTTTTGAAAACTACGCTTAATGGTCTTTTTAGTATGTTATAAAGCATTACGAAGACTTTGTTCCAGTTTATTGCACGGATATCTCGAATTTTCTAGAATTTTCCAGAAGCTTCAAGAACAATCTAGAATTTTCTTTATAATATTCAAAAAGTAGAAATATCTCGTTACACATTTTTACCCCACATCCAAACTCCCTTACAGTGAAAAACTCCCTTACAGTGAAACTAATCTAGCGATAGATTTTAAATTGCGCGTTCGATTGTGTTGAGTGCCTTATCACTAGATATATTACGGGCTATAATCCGTTGTGCTACGACGTTTTCACGTCTATTGGAAGGCTGGTTTCACTGTACTTGCAAGTGCACACGCTGGGCCTTCTACCACTGCAACCGCAAGTGGATGGCAGTGGGTGGTCACAGAAATAAGGCTGGACATACCCAGTAACACTTTCCTTTTATATATTTATAGCTAACCTAGCCACGCGTTGCTGTGGCTCAGTAATTATAATAGATTGAATCAATTTTTTTCTAATTCTTTTAATACAATCAGCCATCTATAATTTAGAAATAGAAATACGGCGCCATCTACCAGATATCTGTAAAACTTAGATGCCAAACCGCCATCTATTAGGCTTTTATAGAACTAACCGATAAATACACACTAAAGTCGTATAATAAACATTTAATCTGCAATAACAAATATTGAGATCAATAATTGAGATAAAAACTCCCAAGTTGGACCAATTTACAAATGCTTAAAAAATTTGATGAAAATTGGTTCAGTAGTTTCGGAGTTTATCGCGAACATATCTCGTGACACGAAATTTTAATATATATAAGAAGAAGAAGATTGTTAAACATTCAGAAATAAATGATTTCTTGGATTTTCGCTTCATTGACTAACTTCTCAAACTTCTCAAAGAGTTTTAGCTGATTATGCGTGTATTTTGTTACTGGCTCTCGGTTTATGGTTCCATTCTGATTCCAATAATATAATATATGACGTAATATGGTGTCAATATGACATCACAGTTTGGAATGAGAAATAAAAACCTGATGTATTTGAAAACCAAAAGTCTAATAATTTTTTGTTTTCTATTTCTCCTATATTTTTAGATGTTGAAGAATAACCTTTGTCTTTCGAATAGCCTCACAAGAAAAATATCAAGATAATCATTTGGTTAAATGTGAAATTTGTGGTTGTGGAGATAGCACAGTCTGTTACTCGTTTAGAATGAAAATTCGTTATGCTCGTGGCTCCTCGCGCTCGCTTTCAGCTCGCGCTCGGATCGAATTTTTCATTTTAACCTTGTTACAGAATATACTATTCTGATGGGTCGAAAAAGTGCTAGGAATCGCACTTTGAAAGGTAAAACCTCATTAATCCTTGGCTCGACTGTAGAGGGCAGACGTTCGTAGTGGGACGACAGCTGGTTGACGAAAAAATAATATTGTCAAACTGATAGACGTCTACTACTATACAGTATCGGAAAGTTTTCATCTTGGGTATAGTCGTTTTATGAGAGCGCGAAGAATAGCTTGCTTTATGCTGAGAGAGCATTACAATTTTTCCTCTACTCGCTCGAGGAAGGGATATCGACGTGGATGTTAATTCATCGGACGAGGTAACAGGAGAGGTGCACAGTAGTGGGTCTCTCTTATTCATGTGGTATTATCATATCATTGCGATCCTAGTTGCTCGCGTAGATTTCTGTCTATACCCCAGATGAAAAGTTTCCGATACTGTATATTGAATAGTTTTGAGTTATCAAGGCGTTGCACTTGTTTGAACATGATTTTTGGGAGAGGGTTTGTTCGTCATTTTGAAGTAATTTTCATTAAGAAAATGAGTTTTGTTCAATTCTTTGACTCAGTTATAAAAAAATGCACCACTCGTTCGTATTGCTGCTATAAATAATTATCAATTATGATACTCAATTTTCAGGATGAATTGGGCCCATTTTTCATTTTCATACTCCAATGCCACTTTTTTATATTCGTTCTCGAGATTTAAGTTTCTTTTAAATTTTGACATCATGTTGATATATGTTACGTAATGTAATACCATATCGTTGGATCCAGAATTGAATAACAAATTCAAATGATGAAAAAAATTGGGGGTAATCTATTTGAAATTACAAAGTCCTATTTTAGCTAAGAATATAACGTACAGGGTGGGGCACCGAAAACGAAACAGATCGAATATCTTCAAAACGCATGTGTTCTGAAAAAAATGCAAAAACACGTCGATTTTTAATCCATGGGGGACATCTTCCTATCATAACCTCAACTGTCATACCTCTCCCCCCTCCCCTTGGTCACTATCACCCAAACAATTTGAATAGGGAAAGTAGTGAGTGTGACACATCATTAAAAAGGTAATTTCATAAGGAATTCAGCCATGTCAATTTTCGCTACCTAACTTCCTATTTTGGCGCCCTCTTGCGGGAAAAACAACTGTTCCGTATTCCAAATTATGATACTTCATTTGCAGGCTAATTTAACATAAATTCGGTGACAATGAATTATGGAATTTTTCTGAGGAAAAAAACAAAATAGCGGCTTCAGAATCGGACCATAATTTCAAATCTTGCCTGCCATTCTGAAGCCGCCATTTTGTTTTTTGCCTCAGAAAAATTCCATAATTCATTGTCACCGAATTAATGTTAAATTAGCTTGCAAATGAAGTATCATAATTTGGAATACGGAACAGTTGTTTTTCCTGCAAGAGGGCGCCAAAATAGGAAGTTAGGTAGCGAAAATTGATATGGCTGAATTCCTTATGAAATTACCTTTTTAATGATGTGTCACACTCACTACTTTCCCTATTCAAATTGTTTGGATGATAGTGACCAAGGGGAGGGGGGAGAGGTATGACAGTTGAGGTTATGATACGAAGATTGGATTAAAAATCGACGTGTTGTTGCATTTTTTTCAGAACACATGCGTTTTGAAGATATTTGATCTGTTTCGTTTTCGGTGCCCCACCCTGTATAACGTATCCCTATATAGCACAAATTTCTACCTTTAAAGAAAACCAGATGGTATGATGTAAAAAACCCCGTACCAACCGGTTTGTATACAGTATTCGTCAAGTGAGGAATTGTGAAAAATCACGGAGCAACTCTTGCGTAATAGTCTAGATAGTCTTTGCGTAGATATGTTTTGATTTATGACGATGAAAATGTATCTTATTGATGTTGAGATTTCAAGACATGTTATCAGAAGGATGAAAATGACAATGTATTTAAAAGTCATCATTTAGTGTGCAATCTGCGAAAGCAAAACATCAAGACCCTGAACTTACTGTAATCGAATGATAAGAGAAAAAATATTTGAATTTCAGCGTTTCATTCATTGTAACTGAAATTTGGAAAGAAAATGGATAGCTGTACGTTGCCGCGCACATCTGGGTGAAGGGGTTGCCATAGACTGTGAAATATTAAAAATATATATACAGTGTCCGGCATAAAGTTTGCAGCATATGGAAAACTTTTTTATTAACTATTGATTTCTGAAAAAAAAATCATTCTTGATAAAAAGCTCTGCTTCATCCCAAACCTAAACTGCAACCACCGGAACTGAATTTTTTACCACCCTATTCGCAACGCCACCCGCGCGGAAACCAAAAAGCAATCCTTGGTAGCAAACACTCCAGGAAGTGAACAGACTTCAAGAGTTCTTGCAGGAGAGTATCAAATGAATTAAATAGTAAATTCGACAGTATCGAAGTAGCCTACTCTCCAAACAACTAGTCTTTTGGCTGATACCACGACGTACATTGAATTATATCTGACAGATTTTTGTGCAAATATCTGTCGACCAAAATGTATTGGGGATTGAATGCGTGAGAAGCAAACCTTGCTTCAATGAAATGATTTCTGAGATTTCTGAGAGTGATATTTTTCAATAATAATCTAATTTATTTAATGAATTTTCAATGAAAACCAGAGAAAATTAAAACAATCAACTATCTGAATGAAAATGCGAATTTTCACTTTCAGATTTTTTCTTTTTAGTTAGTCTTTTTACAATATCTATGAGATGTAGTTCAATGTCCAGCGTGGCTTTAACCGGGGAAGTAGTTGTTTTCTGTTGGGTAAGTATTACAAATAAATCACATGTTTTATTTTTCAAATTTTCATGGAGAATGTTTCCCTTTTCAACATGAATACCTTCCAAGAGGTTATCTTGAACGATAGAAAGCGAGTATAGTTTGCCTTTCAGCCGCAGATGATTTCACAACAGATTCTATGAATATCCTATACATATTTTCGAATCAAAATCAAAGTACATAGTAACGTTGTGATTCTTTTTTCAATAACCTTCAAAAGACTATTTTAGAGTCGTTATTTGTCCACCAACGTCACAAGATTGCAGGTACGCCAAAAAAGAGTTGAACATCACGTTGAACTGCTTTGTTACAGCAAAAGTACTTTCAATAGTAATTAATATAATGGAACCGTCACGTCAGAAGTATTTTTCTGAAACATTCTTAAAACAGCTCTCCTACAGCACAAAATATTTTCTCAAAGAGCAACTACAACAAGGCTGTTATTTAGCAAGTCTGTCCTTCTTATGTCTTTGGAATGTTTTCTAAATTATACTAGCGATGGTTCATTAACATCTCAAGCACTCCCAGAGTATCAATATTTCAATTTTGAAATCAGCCTCTGTTATCTGTCAAGAACATCCAAAACTTGTTCCATATAGAGTTGGAAACAAATGGGAAAAAATCCATTTGTGTCCAACTTCATGCTTTACACTGTAAGAGTGAAATATACCAAATGATATATAAAAAAAGGAAAACATAATTTTTCAAGTATTTCTTTTGTTGAAATATTGTTTTATTTTACTTTGATATATTTTCCTCTTCTATCAGAAAATATATGTCAAATTGAAACTGCCATATATTGGAACAATTTGTAGACATAAAAATTACTTCTGAAACAATTTCTGTATGTACTTAGCAGGTAACGGAGGCTTTGAATATTGAAACAATGTTTTTACAACTAATTTCTCTCATTGTCGACTAATACCCAATAATTTTCAACTAACTTCTTTACTTTCGCAAATCCGATAGTCAGATTTTTTCTAAAAAAATCGCTAGTAATTTTTTTATATTTTTGACCTTGAAAAATCACATTAGTTGGCCCTGGAAATGGAGGTTTATTCATGAAATTTGGTGTCCCAGTGGACTTTTTGAACGTCTACCTAACAAAAAATAAAATCATTCCAGTCAGTTGAAAAATGTAAGTTTTATAAGGGTGCTTCAATCTTGAATGGGTCACACTGTAGGCAATAATATAAGTCAGCCTCTTCTTCAGAACATGCGATGAATCCCTCCCCCCACCAGACAAATACGTGGCTTGTTTGTCTGTTCGTTAACAAGCTGAATACTCTCATACATTCTTTGCCTCAAAAAGTGAATACATTACTTTCAAGACCCGTGTATATTTGTGACAGGCACTGCAGCAAAAGAGTTTTGTAGTCTCTGCCAATTTATGTACTCCAAAAAGTAACAGAAGTGACCATGAGAAGTGAGTCAAGTTTTGATTTTTTAGAACAAAGTGGATTAATAGTAAAACTATTGTTCTGATTACGAATCCGAAGACATTTCCTACCTATTTTACGTCCTACTATGTATAATATTTCAGAAAAATCAGTGTTTCCATCGCTGCTGGCGTGCAGTGTATTGCAAGAGAAATAACCCCTTCAAGTAATCTAACAAGAACAAAGTAAAAACATCAAAATGATTGATTGGCGCTCCGGGGCGGCTTGTACATTTTTGTTGTACATATGTAGATTTTAAAAAATTCTACCTAAAAAATTAGAGAAACTTGGCGGGGTTTCCTTGAGTAGAAAAACACACTGCTTAGTTCCATATTCCTGTACCGAATTACTTGAACCGTCCATTGTGCATTAACGTTCTCGGATAAGATATTTAACAAAAAAAAACTCACCTGGTGAGGGAGACATTGCCAGGAATTTCGCATTCGTCCACAGATACAGGTTTATGCGGGTACCCCAATAAGCCATTCGATTTATAATAACTGTTTCCACCAATAATAACAGTCATACATATCGTGCTGACAAGAGCTCCAAAAAATGCACCCTGGGGACAATTAGGAAATAATTCTCAACTTTTTATCTCAAAGAAAACGATTACTCAATTTATTTGGTGTGTATTGGCTTTTTATCATATTTCTCAGATATCCGTTATACAATAGTTATTTATGGACTAAGGACGAAAAACTGTCTTTTGTAGTCAAGCCTGCAAAGCAGGCGAGATAATAGACAGTGTTTCGCCAGGGTGCATATTACTATTTTTCGTCGACCTTGATTCCCGAATCAATAATCCTACAATGACTTTATTTGACTTAAAATAATAGTTTAAAAAAACTAAAGAACACGCTTTACTTCCAATGGAATAAAAAGTAAGAAATAATTGACAATTTAATTTCTCAAATGTAAAAGAAGCGTGGGTGCTTTCGATCTACATTCTCATATTTTTTAGTTTAACTTAACAATATAAAAAAATCATTCTTGATAAAAAGCTCTGCTTCATCCCAAACCTAAACTGCAACCACCGGAACTGAATTTTTTACCACCCTATTCGCAACGCCACCCGCGCGGAAACCAAAAAGCAATCCTTGGTAGCAAACACTCCAGGAAGTGAACAGACTTCAAGAGTTCTTGCAGGAGAGTATCAAATGAATTAAATAGTAAATTCGACAGTATCGAAGTAGCCTACTCTCCAAACAACTAGTCTTTTGGCTGATACCACGACGTACATTGAATTATATCTGACAGATTTTTGTGCAAATATCTGTCGACCAAAATGTATTGGGGATTGAATGCGTGAGAAGCAAACCTTGCTTCAATGAAATGATTTCTGAGATTTCTGAGAGTGATATTTTTCAATAATAATCTAATTTATTTAATGAATTTTCAATGAAAACCAGAGAAAATTAAAACAATCAACTATCTGAATGAAAATGCGAATTTTCACTTTCAGATTTTTTCTTTTTAGTTAGTCTTTTTACAATATCTATGAGATGTAGTTCAATGTCCAGCGTGGCTTTAACCGGGGAAGTAGTTGTTTTCTGTTGGGTATTACAAATAAATCACATGTTTTATTTTTCAAATTTTCATGGAGAATGTTTCCCTTTTCAACATGAATACCTTCCAAGAGGTTATCTTGAACGATAGAAAGCGAGTATAGTTTGCCTTTCAGCCGCAGATGATTTCACAACAGATTCTATGAATATCCTATACATATTTTCGAATCAAAATCAAAGTACATAGTAACGTTGTGATTCTTTTTTCAATAACCTTCAAAAGACTATTTTAGAGTCGTTATTTGTCCACCAACGTCACAAGATTGCAGGTACGCCAAAAAAGAGTTGAACATCACGTTGAACTGCTTTGTTACAGCAAAAGTACTTTCAATAGTAATTAATATAATGGAACCGTCACGTCAGAAGTATTTTTCTGAAACATTCTTAAAACAGCTCTCCTACAGCACAAAATATTTTCTCAAAGAGCAACTACAACAAGGCTGTTATTTAGCAAGTCTGTCCTTCTTATGTCTTTGGAATGTTTTCTAAATTATACTAGCGATGGTTCATTAACATCTCAAGCACTCCCAGAGTATCAATATTTCAATTTTGAAATCAGCCTCTGTTATCTGTCAAGAACATCCAAAACTTGTTCCATATAGAGTTGGAAACAAATGGGAAAAAATCCATTTGTGTCCAACTTCATGCTTTACACTGTAAGAGTGAAATATACCAAATGATATATAAAAAAAGGAAAACATAATTTTTCAAGTATTTCTTTTGTTGAAATATTGTTTTATTTTACTTTGATATATTTTCCTCTTCTATCAGAAAATATATGTCAAATTGAAACTGCCATATATTGGAACAATTTGTAGACATAAAAATTACTTCTGAAACAATTTCTGTATGTACTTAGCAGGTAACGGAGGCTTTGAATATTGAAACAATGTTTTTACAACTAATTTCTCTCATTGTCGACTAATACCCAATAATTTTCAACTAACTTCTTTACTTCTGACTAATAACCAACTAATACCACTAATACCAAGGCATGTTCACTAAAATTCCCCAGCAGGTTCCCCCTCGAATTTTTCCATATGGCTTCATTTCACTAATTATTACACAATTACAACAGAGGAGAAAAAATTAAACTGAAGAACTGGTCGAAACACATTTATTTACCACCAATAAATTACTTCATATATCAATTCGATAATAACTTTGTAAGAAATAAAATAAGTCATAAAAAGTGTTATGCATTACCATTTATTAATATAATAAAAGAAAATTCTGAACATAGTTTGTGATAATATCATGGAACTATGCTGATACAAAATCTACTATTATCAATAATATCAATTGAAATTTTGGTGTAATTCAGAACAGAAATCGTTTCAGTTCGAAAAATTGAATATGTGGGTGTTGAAAGACAGTTTCCGAGCTTTGGTGGTCTGCGAACGAGAAATCATACCTAGACCTCGCCCACGTTGAGTTCGTTTGATATTCAATGATTCTATTCAGCTTTCTGGACTAAATTACATAAAATTAATCGACAATCAACGCTCTTTCAGTTGGTTTTGTAATACTTTTCCTCATTCTTTAGTTGTTCCTGGAATTTATTGAGTAACTTTTCTTCAACTCTTACCATAAAGTAATAACGAAATCAGGAACTAGGAATTATGGGAGACAATGAAATTTGTTACCATATGTTATGTATTTGTAGTCTTCTTATTATGTTCTGTGTTTTTGAAACACGCTACAGCGAAGTGACCCTGTCTTTGGCAAACGGCACAAGTTTTTCGGTAAGCAGGACAATGATTTGGTAGATGTTGCTGTAAACAACGCCTACAGTTGAAGGGCTTTTTATCACTGTTTATATTTTTGACTGAATTCACTTCACATTCTGGTTTAAGGTTTTGAAATGTTCTTTACTCAAGGTTACAGCTTTGCAGTAGTCCACAATCTTGTCAACATCAATATTTTCCTCTCTTATTAATCTTGCTTGAATCTGTTTATCATTGATTCCTACTATTAATCTGTCCCTAATCATTCTTTCTTCATAACTTTCATGACAGTTTTCAGCTTTGCATGTAAAGTCACATAATTTTGCTTGCTTGCGTAAAACTGTTAAATACTGTTCGATGGATTGATCTTCAGTTTGACTGAGATGATTGAACTTAAATGATTCTATTGGAATGACTCTTTTTGGTAGGAAATACAAGTCATATGATTTCAATAACTTCTCTAGAGTGTCTTTTTCATATTCTTTGAATGTATTGTACACATCAAGTCCTTGATCTTGCTATTTTCATATCTTCATTTGATTTTTCCTTGTCCGAGGCTTTAAGGTATATCTTGAATTTTTGGTTCCACGAATTCCAATTCTTCATATCATATTCCGTCAGTGGAGCTGGTGGTTCAAAGAACTCCATCTTGCAACTTTTGATTTCTGTTCTCTCAGTTCGGAACACCTGACACCATGTTTCGTTACTCTTTATAATATGTTGAATGATATAACTGAATATTTGAGTATTTTATCATAAACACAATTACAAATCGTGTTGTTTACAATCCGGACAAAAGAGTCCAACATAACAACCATCTATGTCAATTGTCAGTAATTAATGGTACGTCTACAAGATACAAAACACAGAACATAATAAGAAGACTACAAATACATAACACCATACATTAATTTTCAGTCAGACTCTTCATTCTCATCAACTGGATCAGTTCTATATCATCTCCTAGTTATCAATCACATCAGATAACGTAGAGAGCTTGGAAATCTTCCGCAGCCTCTCCTCTCTCATCGCTTCCCACTTTGAAGACATCCTTCTACCTGAGTGTCTGGCAGCAGAAGCCTTGTTCAAAGCTTCTTCCACACTAGAGTAGTCAAGATTCATCCTGTTTTTGTATTTCTCGCCATCTATGAGACCGTATATGGCAGGGCTCAAAAGTTCTTTGGCAACGGTTGGTTCTCTTTCTTCCGACATATAGCTGATCGTAAGGCCAACGATCATACAAATGGCCGCTCCGATCATTGAAAACCAATAGAAAGAAATTTTGAAGATTGGGAAAATATAATTTTCAATGGATTTGCTGAAATAAATAAGAAATTCGTTAGGTTGAAATATGTATTTATTTTGAATTATGGTGGAGAAGATGAAAAGATTTATGAAAAAACAATCAGGGTCATTTACCTGAAAGCTAATACTCTTCACTGCCAGAAAAAAAGTGTTTCCTTCTGACCATAATGTTTGAATCTAATGTGATGGCAAAATCTGAAGATATAAATTGCTCAGCTAAATCAGGTTGAATTAGTTCTGATCTAAGGAGGATATGGAAAATGGAATAGGAAATAATGGTATAAGATTTTGAAACAATGACGAACTGGATCGAATTTAGCTCAAATATTTTTCGAGACTGGATCTTAAAGTGACAAATGACTGTTCTTGGAGAATATGTCGGGAAATGCGATTCAAAAGTTGTGAATATACAAGTGTAAATCTATTGTTAACAAAATGTATAGCATGTGCAGGGTTCCTCAAGAAAAAATTAATATTTGCTATAGAATTTCACCACCAAGAAATCGAAGTTTGTAATGCAGAAATGAAGTTCCCACCGTGTTCAAAACTTTTTACCACAACTATTCAATCGTGCCAGAGTATATAGACGCTGTTTGATAGGTACCTATGAATTGTTTTAAGGTTATCCTGAGCTGGTTAACATAATCAAACTTTCTCAAATTGTATATGAATCTAATACCGTAATTTTGCAAGTACTCAATTGGTTTGTTTCAACTATATGTAGGTAAATTCAGAGTATTTATTAATTACAGAATTCTGAATACAGTGGTGTATTCCGAATTTTGATAAAAGTTCAGAAATTGAATTGGTGGGTTGATCAACTGGCATATTTTTCAAATTTCATTCCCTTGTAACTTTTTTATTGATTGACGCATTTCAACATTATTCATATATCAGCCATATGAAAATTTCGCAAATCCGATAGTCAGATTTTTTCTAAAAAAATCGCTAGTAATTTTTTTATATTTTTGACCTTGAAAAATCACATTAGTTGGCCCTGGAAATGGAGGTTTATTCATGAAATTTGGTGTCCCAGTGGACTTTTTGAACGTCTACCTAACAAAAAATAAAATCATTCCAGTCAGTTGAAAAATGTAAGTTTTATAAGGGTGCTTCAATCTTGAATGGGTCACACTGTAGGCAATAATATAAGTCAGCCTCTTCTTCAGAACATGCGATGAATCCCTCCCCCCACCAGACAAATACGTGGCTTGTTTGTCTGTTCGTTAACAAGCTGAATACTCTCATACATTCTTTGCCTCAAAAAGTGAATACATTACTTTCAAGACCCGTGTATATTTGTGACAGGCACTGCAGCAAAAGAGTTTTGTAGTCTCTGCCAATTTATGTACTCCAAAAAGTAACAGAAGTGACCATGAGAAGTGAGTCAAGTTTTGATTTTTTAGAACAAAGTGGATTAATAGTAAAACTATTGTTCTGATTACGAATCCGAAGACATTTCCTACCTATTTTACGTCCTACTATGTATAATATTTCAGAAAAATCAGTGTTTCCATCGCTGCTGGCGTGCAGTGTATTGCAAGAGAAATAACCCCTTCAAGTAATCTAACAAGAACAAAGTAAAAACATCAAAATGATTGATTGGCGCTCCGGGGCGGCTTGTACATTTTTGTTGTACATATGTAGATTTTAAAAAATTCTACCTAAAAAATTAGAGAAACTTGGCGGGGTTTCCTTGAGTAGAAAAACACACTGCTTAGTTCCATATTCCTGTACCGAATTACTTGAACCGTCCATTGTGCATTAACGTTCTCGGATAAGATATTTAACAAAAAAAAACTCACCTGGTGAGGGAGACATTGCCAGGAATTTCGCATTCGTCCACAGATACAGGTTTATGCGGGTACCCCAATAAGCCATTCGATTTATAATAACTGTTTCCACCAATAATAACAGTCATACATATCGTGCTGACAAGAGCTCCAAAAAATGCACCCTGGGGACAATTAGGAAATAATTCTCAACTTTTTATCTCAAAGAAAACGATTACTCAATTTATTTGGTGTGTATTGGCTTTTTATCATATTTCTCAGATATCCGTTATACAATAGTTATTTATGGACTAAGGACGAAAAACTGTCTTTTGTAGTCAAGCCTGCAAAGCAGGCGAGATAATAGACAGTGTTTCGCCAGGGTGCATATTACTATTTTTCGTCGACCTTGATTCCCGAATCAATAATCCTACAATGACTTTATTTGACTTAAAATAATAGTTTAAAAAAACTAAAGAACACGCTTTACTTCCAATGGAATAAAAAGTAAGAAATAATTGACAATTTAATTTCTCAAATGTAAAAGAAGCGTGGGTGCTTTCGATCTACATTCTCATATTTTTTAGTTTAACTTAACAATATAGAGCGTTCAAGAGCTCAAGAAAACTTTATTGAGCACCCCACGGTTTTTTACATTTGAGAAATTGAATTATCAATTATTTTTTAATTTTTAGTCCATTGGACCATGGGAAGTAAAGCGTGTTTTTTAGTTTTTTTAAACTATTATTTTTTTTACCAAAAAATCAGAATCTCCGACCCCGAAAACCATACCAATTTTGAATCGAATCTGACCATACTCACAATACTCGTTCATTATCTTGGGCCGCCATCTTGAATTCATAAAGTTTTACGGAAAATTCATAATCTCTGACCGAAAACCCTCACACACTGATTTTGAATCGAATCTGACCATAATCACAAATCGCGTCCGCCATCTTGGAGCCGCAATTTTGAATTCATGCATTTTGATTTGAAAAAATCATAATTTCTGACTCCGAAAACCCTCATATACATTACATGTGCGAAAGTTATTTTTCACACTTGTGGCATTTTCACACTCTGCTTGCGTCTCGTGCTACATTATGTCCCACTGGCGTGGAAAATGTCACTTTCCACTTGTAATGTAATATTCTATCTTACTCGCAGGATTTACCACACTCCGCCTACGATGTTGTGAAAAAGTACCACTTTTCTACCCTGTTACATCAACAACAGAACTATTAGTTTGTTTCAGTATAAACATTTCTTAACTCTCCGCTTTCATTTTCCATGACCATGTACATTAAGGAAATTACTGAAAGTACTTACCCTTGCATTAGCTCTAGGAAAAAGTACACCCTGTGCAAAAATTCCCAATAAAGGCCCATGAGCAACGCTCCCAAGGCCAATTGCTAAGCCTAGTAAACCACCAAGATGCTCCACAATGTACACCATAAGAGTACCTAAGGTTCCAATAAGGACAACTAATATCTTCAATGCAGAGCTAGCATTTGCGTTACCTCTCCTTTCTAGAGTACCTTTGAGAAAATCTTCATATATTGTACCAGCTAGACTGTTAAGGTTACCAGACAAGGTGCTGAAATAATGAAATATATAAACTTTGAGAAAATTTTACTTGGTTCAGCAATTTTTCAGCACGTATTCTTTGCAAGTTATTCAACCTCTCATGTAATTTGGAGATGATGATAGTAATAATAATAATAAATTATTTTATTGTTAGGATACTCAGTACAGATACTTAACCTAACAAAAGGCAGGATTCAATCTCTGCGCACGAAAAATCATTGCAGAGCTTGCTCTTTCATTCAACCATTAAAAATAAACTCATGATGATTCCTAATTTCAACAAAAAAAATTTAAAAAAAAACATAAATCATTACTGGAGAAGTTACGGACTTCAGGAAAAGAAGATAAAGAATTATACCAAAGATTAAAAACTAAACATAATTTAAAACTATCCACAAACAGTTTTGTACTTCTCTCAAAGGAAGTGCATGATACGACCTGAAATACACGGGTATGACATTTTTAGTTTATTTCATATTTTAATATTCAAGATATGTTTTTCGATTAAATACAGTTTCAGTTTTTGAAAGTTTTTAGTGGAAGTAACTTGAATTCAGCTGGTAATGGTAACGATGATCTGTGTTTAGGTGCTGACAAATGATTCCGAAATCTCAAATTGATCTTATGTACGTCGGTTCTGAAAGATAGCTGTCTATTATTTCGAAGGTCATGGCAAAAGCGATCAATATCGAGTTCATGAAATATCTGAAATGCTCAGAAATTGTGAATAATCGACAGTATATGGTTTCCTTCATCGCAGATCAACAGATCTTCTGCTTAGTTATGTCTCACATATAGGACAGAAAATAAAGTGAAACTCTTGATGTTGCCTTAGATATCTGCAAGGGGCTTGTTCGCGATTGGCACCAGGAACTCCTAAATGAGTTTTTATCTTGAGGTGGTTGAGGAAGTTTCATCCGACACTATACCTATCAATGCTGACACACCGCAGGAATCAATTCTAGCACCAACACTCTTTTTTTCTCAAAACAATGTTTTGCTAGTAGCTACCCCACCTCCAGTGCCCAGTTTTGTAGATGATAGTACCCTTCATAATGCTTTCTCTCCAGAACCTCTGATTTCAGCCCATGGAACCATAAAAAAGGGAGAGAAGGAACATGGCCGATTCAAATATGAATTTAGCAAAGATTTCAGACTGGGAATCCAACAACTTGGTAAAATTCAATAAGAACAGAACTCAAGCATCTCTTTTCTCTAGAAATGCCGATCTCAGTGGACAGCGCAATTAGGTCAGGAGTCCACATCAATGAAATTCTCTATTTCAATGCTTTCTCGATGTTCTCTGAACATTACAACTGTAGCATAAAAAAATAATGCAAAAGATAACATAATTCGAAAAGGTAACTGCGAAATCAGTTTTGAAAGAGAAAAAAGTCAAGAAACATTTCAAGTTACACAAAAAAATTGAAAAAATTAGATACACAAAATACAAAACTTGGATGAAGTTGATAAATAAAACGAAACCAGTAGAGAACTAGAGAATGGAATAAAATAAGCCACGAAAAAAAAACGACTCAGGGATCAAATTCGATAACATGGGAAAGCACAGAAATGGGTGAATACAATGCTTTTGAGTGACGTACGATGAAACGTCTGCAGACAATGAATGCGAATGTTTGTTTAATTTTTGAATTGAAAGTAAAATTTGAGGCAATATAGTACATACTGTAATTTTATTGTTTTTAATAGTTTTGTTTTTATTTTCGTTTTACAACCACTATGTATCTTGTGTAAACATTCGTATATTAGCACCAATAAAAAATAGAGCACTGTCAGCTGACGTCACAAAATGGCGATCATGGGGGGACAAACAAAGCATTTGACATTTGATGAAATGAAAATTCGTTTTTTGTGGATGTTAGTGGATAATTGCGATTTTCATAAACTTTACAGACATTAAGTGATTCACGTAGCCCTATGGAAAATGGGTTCAATGGGTTTGTTTTTATTCAGTTTGGTTTGTTTGTCTCCATATGACATTGTTCTGCAACTGTCATATTACGTCACTGACAGTGCTCTATTGATTTAGTGATAATACCATCCTATGCTGTTATTAACCTAGTATTGCCGATAATGTCTGCCACTGAAGTGGAAAAATGTTCAATGCACATTTGTAAATGATAAAAAAAATCTGAAACTTTTATTTTCAGACTTTTTGACATAACCTCAAATTAACCGTCAAAATTGTGGAAAATCGATTTTTCAGTATTTAATTTTTTCTCGTGTATTAATTATTTAATTCACATGGAAATTTATAAAAATATATCTTTTTCGGTGTTTTCGCAATTCAGAAGATGACAAGTTTTCGAGTTATGTATATTTTTCGAAAAAAATACCCTTACCTTTGACGAACAATTGTCTTGATGTTTCTTTTTTTATTTCGAAGGTTTATAAGTGATCATTTCAATTCTTGAAATGTCAATTTTGAAAGGGTCCATATAACTTGGTGGTTTATCTATCGTTAAACCGCTCAAAATTGAGAAAAAACGAAAAAGTGTCTCTGATTTTCTCAATATTTTCAAACATTATCGATTTTCTTCATTATTTTTATAATAAAAAAAGACATATTTTCATAAATTTGTACTTAAATTAAATCATTATTACGCGAGAAAAAATTTTTAGATTTTTTTATCATCTACAACTTGAATATTATTCACTAGGAGGTCACGTTTTGCCGCAAATCGCAAAAAACGTCTTAAACTCCTAAACTGCATCCCCTATTTTCATTTTGAGTATTTTCGTGTTTAATTTAATTTTTTCCCTGCCTGTAGCAAATTTTTTTTCCTAAAAATTATAGGCTGTAGCCTAATGTAGAAACTGAATTTTCTCTTTTTGCAACATATTTCAATGACATAAAAAATTTTACAACAAAAGTCAAAATTTATGTTGCTTCTGTGTGGTGGACTTTTTATATTCACTAAACTAATGCAAGGTACGAGAGTATTTTGTTAACAAAATGAAATAAATTTAACATGAATACACTGTATAGTCTATTTTATTATTAGGATTTCATGGTATTTCGTGAGCAATGGCGTTATTGAAAGTGATTCATTTTCACTGAAAGAATTATATACTACCTCAAAGAAGCACAAAATACTCCAGCAATGAACAATCCAGACAGTCCAGGAATACTACCACCAACATCCAATACATAAAAAGGTAGAATCTCGTCGTTTTTATCGATTTGCTTCGACATCAGAGGATCACAATGTGCGTATTTGGAATATATTGTGAGGCCAGTCACAACACATATTGTTTTAATAACTATCATACCCAAACAGTACAATAACACGGTCCTGAAAAACAAATTATTCAGTGGAATTCAGTCCAAACCATGATATTTTTATTCGTGATCAATCAATCTTGACGATAAATAAATGTTGTGTTCCTGACGAAAAAATTAATGTTGCAGCTGTCAATTACTCAAAATGATTTTTTTTATGAAATTCAGGTTTCTGTCTCCGATAAACCATATTTTTCCAACTGTTATTGAAATACCTTCAATGTTTGAGTGAAATTGCTTCTAGACTTTCATTGTATAAAAAATATATAAATGAGAAACTGATTCTCTATGGTTTTAAGTCACAACGTTTCAATTGTTCGTATCCACAATCGTTTTCAAGTGGGTCCTACAAAGCGGAACATTAGTTCCGATCACAAACATTGAATTACATCTGACATCTACCCATTGCCTATACTCGAGCATTTATAGGCCATGTCAGAATGGTCTTCGAGTGGTCATTAGGAATGACTTCCTTTCTCAGATACAGAAAGTTTAACCATAGTCCAGAAGCAATTCCATTAAAATTTAAAAAAACATTCTACCATTCACAAACACTTCATGTTTATTTTCCACTTATGTGCAGTTTAATTGAGAATGTATATTGTGAGTCATAAAAATCAATCAGAAAATATTTGATCATTTTTATGTGATGCTATTAAAAACTCACCTTTTGCAATCCTTCAGTTCAGCAACAGCAAGAAATTTCTGGGTACATCCTTGATTTATGCTATAATGTGCCACAAAGTGTATAGATAGTCCTATAGCTATGGTCCAGAATGAATCTCTTGCGACAAAATCCACTTCGAAACTAAAATATTAAAGCAATGAGATGCCGTTTGGTTAATAGTATATTACGTAACAAGTGTTGTAAAAGGTATATCACGCACGAATGAAAAAATTACGCACGAAGCTGCGTGGCGGTGAGAGCACTACGTATACTACGTACTACACCCAGAAAAATCTAGTTATACAGGTATTTTTTCAAAAAAATCTTATAGCTGCTAATTGAAATATTGTAACCACTAAATTTTCTCGGATGAATGCAAAATGTAAACATTTTCAACATGAAACAGGTCTTTTTTTCAAAACGTTCTTTTTGTCTCTAAATGTTACCTTTTGGTTTTGACAAAGAACACGATTGCAGTTAAAAGATGGTATTGAAAAAACAATACTTAAATACGTTATTGAGTGAGAGACTTTTAACAGTAATACAATTGTTTTGAAAAAAAGACGTTGTTCATACTGAAAAGTGAACTATGTTGGCGCCTATTCAATTCAGAAATCATTTAACGGTTATACAATTTTGTATTACAGCTAATAGATATTTCTCTCGGTGTATATTTTACATACGGCCATATACAATGTGCCGTTTCCGAGATCCAAAAATTCATATTATTATTATTATTATTAGTAAAATTACCTTTTTTCAAAAAAAACATCAATATGGATGAACTTAAGTAGCAATCCCTCATCTGAATAATAAATTTGATCCAAAAAGTTGAAGCCATTTTCAGATCCAAAAATTCATATTATTATTATTTGTAAAATCGCCTTTTTTTCAAAAGACGCCTGAATAAATGAACTTTAAACGCAAAACTTGATCTAAATACAAAATTTGATCCAAATCATAAGAGCCGTTTCAGAGATCCAAAAATTCATATTATTATTATTATTGATATGAGTAAAATTAAATTTTGTTCATGAAAAGCGCCTATATAGATGAACTTAGGTAGCAATAACTTATCTAAATACAAAATTTGATCCAAATCGATTTAGCCGTTTTCGAGATACAAAAATTATTATTATTATTATCAGTAAAATCTTGTCTTTCCAAGAAAGGCGCCTATATAGATAATCTTGAAAAGCAAAACAATATTCACATACAAAATTTCTCCAAAATCGATAGAGCCGTTTTCGAGATATATCCAACTATACGTTTTGTTTACGAAAACTGTGCGATTTGTTTACCGTACGTAAGGAGCTATTTACTGAGGCTGTGAGTCGTGTGTTTTTGTCTATTTTCTGCAGAGGCCGTAGGTACAAATCAATATATAGTTGGCTGAGTGCAAGTGATAATAAACTAACAAAAAATTCCAAAATAGTTGAATTTGACTAACTATGCAGTATCGGAAACTTTTCATATGGGGTATAGACAGAAATCTATGCGAGCAACAAGGAACGCAATGATATGATAATACCACATGAATAAGAGAGACGCACTACTGTGCACCTCTCCTGTTACCATACCCGACGAATTAACAGCTCACGTTGATATCCCTTCCTCGAGCAAGTAGAGGAGAAATTGTAATGCTCTCTCAACATATAGTGAGCTATTCTTCACGCTCTCATTAAACCTCCATACCCCAGATGACAACTTTCCGATGCTGTATATGTTATTCTAGTGGTGCATTGTCCCCGTTCCACTATTTGAAAATTTGAAAGATAATATAACTCGATTTTTTTTTTCGATTTTGGCCATACGGAAGTAGGCGACGACCAAATTGAGAGCCTTAACAACAGAAGATTATATAAATAACGCATGACCCTAGAGAATATGGGCTTCAAGCATTACAGCTGTAAGGTCTGGTGTATCTTAGGCAGCACCAAAGAAAAAATATCGCCCAACAAAATCGATAAACATATAGTCCACACATCTAGTACACCAGTCGAAGAACACACCTGTCCTATTAGGCTTGATAACATAAACTTCATGAAAACTAACAAATCTGATTCTTGCTGAGTTCACATTAGATAAAATAAATGAAGTAGTTACGGGTCTATCCCCATGCTTAGTGCTTCGTACAAGATTCTAGAATGACTTCTCTCCAAAACAGAATGAGGCGCACTATCCGGGTTGACACCCCCGTCGAACAAACTCTCTTCTTTCCAAATCAGAAGCACAAAAAGGGCTCTCAATAATGGGCCTCCTTAAGGATCTATGCTGGTCTCCTTACTCTTCAACTTGTATGTTGCAGATCTGTCCTTACCACGTCCAGGGTCCAGAAAATTTGGATAGGAAAATGAACTATCGATTGTCTTGCATAACAAGAATATTCGGAAAATACACTTGTGGACCATCTTACGACACTGGGAGAATATTTCCTGGGAAGAAGGCTGAATCTTTGTAGAATAGAAGCTGAATCCTACCGTTTTCACCTTTACAATGAAACGGCTAACACAACACTCAATGTGTATTTCGATTACTTCTGAACCCAGATACAAATCATGTGGGTGTCACTTTGAGTCAAACTTCAACCTACAGAGGACGTTCCACCAATAGGGCTGGAAAATTGAAAACGAGAAATCGTATGAAAGCTAGCAGGATCACATCCTACACCTTACAGATTACAGCCTTGTTTGCCCTGTACCACAATACTGCGCACCTATGTTCATCAACAGCAGCCGCAATAACCTTATGTACGTGCAAATAAACAACTAAATCAATCACCAGTCACGTGCATGGCATCACACGTTGCAAAATGAGGGCTTCGTCTCTCCTAGCTTGCGTAAGTCTCTCGGAAATAACTGATTTTAAGGAAATCTTCAATTCAACCATTAAGTCAACACGTCTGTTATCCACCTGTACTAAGCCATATTGAGCCTCCGACCTGAGCACTCCTACGAGAATAGAAAAAAATAATAATCATCAATCAGGATCTCTCTATTCATGAAGACTTTATGAACCACGAAACAGGTGCAGATTTCAGTCTGTCATTTCCACTCGGTCGATAACTCGAGAAATACTTCAGAGAGCCTCGTGATCTTCAGCTGCAGCTCCGAGGGTGGGTTATTTTATGCGAAAATTACCTCTCAACGAACTCTACCGACCCTCCAAAATAGATTTTTTCGAAATCATTGACACAGCAGGAATAAAATAGAATACAAAAAATAATAGGGAATTTCAATCAGTACATCAATCAGTTATTAAAAGTTAGGAGTGAAATTTTCTCCCATTTCGAAAAAAAAGTCGACAGGAAATTTTCGTTTGGGCAAAATCGAATATTTCCAAACATGTCGTATACGGCTGCAGATTTTCAAATTTCACAAGGAAACTTTTTCAATCGGCTTCAGAAAATCTACAAAAAATTATTTTGCATTTTTTCTCTAATATCAATAGTCCGGGAAATAAAAAAATGAAGAAATTCGAAATATTGACCGTACTAATGAAAAATTTAAGCTGCGCATGGACTTTTCACTAAAAGCCCCTTTGACTTCTCCCTATCATTTTTTCCAACTCGATTATAAAGTGGAAAAATTGAAAAAAATTTAAAAAATTGTACCTTCTAAAATCGTCAAAAACTCGAAAACCAAACGAGATATCGGAAAATTGTTTCTGAAGTTTAATTGTCCTTGAACAGTTATACAAAAAGTTCAAATGGAGTTTTTCCATCACTTCAAAAACAAACGAAATAACAGTCGCTCAACTTGATGAAATTATAAATGTATACATATTTTTTTCATGTTCGTGCGACCCGCTGATACACACTCCACCACTTTACAGCCAGCTGAATTTGTTTTTTCTTCAAAGTATTGTGTCGACTATCATTTGACTTATGGTCCAAATTGAATAGTCCTCGTGCCCCATATCAGGAAAAAATAATATCTAAACGTCGACACTTCCTATATTTGTTTGATATCCATGTCGATTTGAACAACATCCTATTTTCGAAAAATAGCGTTTTTTTGGACCCCTGCAAACTTTTGAGATTGTCCTACAACAATACCTAATGCCCCTAGAAGGAATTCAAGAGTAAATATTTTTCACTTAGTCATTTTCTGAAAATAAAAACAGGCATTAATGCTTCACAAAATCAATGGTTACACAATTGACACTTCTGTTGTTCCGGTGGAAATCTTTTTATTTCGCTAGGATGGTACAGTTATATTTTATATTCAATATGGTATAGCGTCACCAGTCTGTATATCAACAAAATATAAACTACTCACTGCCAGACGTCCAATCGTTCTCCCTCAATAGCTGTCTTGAAGACATTGACAATTCCTCCATTAGCTCTGAATCCCAAAAAGGAAATAATCAAAATTGATATTACAGTCAGAGAGAACTGAAGCGTGTCTGTCCATACTAGAGCTTTGAGTCCACCAATGGTGGTGTAGAAAATACATATTCCACAAACTATCGGGGTGATCACGTGGACATCGATTCCAGTTGCTGGAGGAAGAGAAAAGATAATATACTATATTGTCATAAGGATTCTCTCGTTTACAAAGTTTGTTTCAAACGATACAATGATAACAAATAATGTAAGTCGTACCAAAATATATTTGAAATAAACAATGAACAGGATGTTCACAAAATCAGACTATTTTTTTTTACTTACGGGTTTTTCACAATATCCGGGGAAACAGTTGTTTATTGTTGGATATTACAAAAACTAAAAACATTTCAACATCTATGTCAGTTCGCATGGGTACATAAAAAACCAAGTCGTAAAAAATACATTGGGAATAAACTTTCACATTATCGGTTACAGTTTCTTTAAAAAACATGGTTATAAAGTTCTGATATGAATTATAATAAGGTCTATCATTTATAGCACATTTCACAACCTTTCTGATATTTCTTTCATTTTGCAGTTGGTTAAATATTTTACAACCCTTAAACAATCGACTCCAATGACTGATTCCAGTGATATAAGCAATTACAAGGAGATTCAAATAACTATATGTGGCTTGCCACAGTTCACTAGAACTAGAATGTGAAATAATAGGCAATAGCTTGGCACACACATAGATGTTGATCCGTCAGTTTGAACCGCCACAGATAAGCCTGGCGGGTTTACACGCCACGGTTAAAACCGATGGCGCATATACACTTGGGACCGAGACAATTGGGCGCAAGGAAATTTTACACATCTGGAATTTTGTTAGGGCTAATTTTTGTATCTATTCAGCCGGAATAAGTACCCGTAGGCATAACAGAGAATCCGTAATTTTGTTACATTTCTTCTGCGGCCTAGTGTGCTGACGCTCAAATATCCCCGCGCCCTAATGTCTCCGCGGCCATGCATAGACATGCGCCCAAATATCAAATCATTTATATAAATATTTACTTGAAAGTCAATCCTCACCTGACGAAAAGGCTAGAGCAGGAATATATATGACAATTGGAATATATAAGAAAACTGATATAGCATACAAAACAGATGCTAGCTTTCTTGATCTCTTGTCGAATCTCATTCCGATATATTCGTAGGTGCTCGTTAGTTGCAGTTTGTAGAATACAGGGAGGAACACATAAATTGTTATCGCAGCAACGACGAGTAGCGAAATTGCACAAAACCAATAGGCAGCTCCAAAAATGTATATCTCAGACGGTAGTGCCAAAAGCGTAACACCGGAAGTATGACTGAAACCAATATTCATTATTAGTATGAGATATCCGTGTCAAAAATATCTCATAGAGACTGATTAAAAAAAATTATTAGAGAATGTATGAGATCCAAGTTGTATAGTGAAACCGCAAATCCGTACAGAGCCATATTCGATATTCATCAGTATTTAAAAGACATTACAGATTCATATTTCTAATGGCATTTCCTAACGTGAATATATGATATTTGAATGCGTTTTTAGACTTAACTGTTGTCCGTTTCTATCAGCGATTCCTGAGATGAATCCTACATGTTTCTGTGAGGTCATGCAGTTTGAAAATGAATGAGATAATATGAGATTTTATAGTAGTCACATGATTATTTAAAAAAATATTTTATTCTGCGATGTTGTTCCTGGCACGTTCTATATGAAGATAATGAATCCAATGGATATTATATGCACAATTGCACATACAGAAATGAAGTCTTTTTCAATTTACATATTTTATATATATATATTTTTTTATCAGCAGTGCTGATAGAAAAATATGTAAATCATACATACATTTCTAACAAAAATAAAAAGGAGGTAATAAAAGTTTTAATGCCATCTGTTCCTCGTCCGTATTTTCACAACTCGCATCCTACTATGGCTGGCTATTTTCCCATTCTGATCCCGCGCTATAAAATGTGGTCTAGGCAGCTCCATCTTTTGAGTAGAGGTAGAAGCACTCCAGTAGAAGTATATGGTTAGAGATACATTCATTTCATGCATTCGGACATTTAGAGCTTTGTATTCATTCTAAAAGAAACGAAAACGGTTTATCAACGAAGACATTTTACATACGAGGGAAATAATAAGTAAATAAATTCATTCTCGGTAATCCGATTATCCGATAGTGATCTTTATGAAATATTTTTGAAATATTCTGGCTTAATATGATAATAATAATCTATTCGATGGCTAATTACCATAGCAGTCGATGTCATAACACCAAAGAAAAAAAAATTTTTCAAATATTTTGCTAATATTCTCAGGATTATTTAGTTTAGAATATTCCATTTGGTTTCGTAATGTTCTTACTGTTGGATCTCATGAAATCTCATAGGATTCGCATGAGATTGGATACGGAATTTCAAATACAAATTGGATCAGATTATAAATTGTGTTTTGTATCCTCATTCAAAACATTATTGTGATTGAAATTAGAATACCTCATCGAATCGTGTATAGTCTCTTTGAACCACCACTGTCTAAAACAAACTTTTTGCTTTGTATCCTTCTTTTCTTATCGAAACTTGTAAATTCTCAGTTATTTTAAATGAATGAAAACTTATAAGAATCGCATAAATTTAGATGAGGAATTCCTGATCCAAACCATCACATCCTGATCCCACTGTTTCCACAAGATATCCAATAAAATTGAATACGAAATTTCTGATACAGACCATCAAATCCTGAATCCACCAACAATACCCAATAAGATTATGAATTGTGAATTTCCACACATTTCTCATACGTTGACAAGCTTGTGAATGTGATAGAAAGTGGAATACCTCATCGAATCTTATAACAACAACTGCCTGATACAAACTCGTATGACATGTATTAGGGTATGGCTATAAATTACATCTACTTATAAATCCTCATAGAACCTTCCAAAAAGTGTATGTGCCAGGGTAACGTACTTGTAGGTTAGGTTAGGTTAGGTTAGGTTGTAGGTTATATACATACTTTCCACGTAGATCCTTATAAATTCTCATAATTAGTTTATATTTTTTCATGAGATTTCAGGTGACATTTTTGGCAGCGATATCGAAACTTTCTGAAACTTGGGAGCACATCGAATAGAAGAGGGGATTTTCCTAACCTGGAGGCTTACCATCCTGAACTTTCTAGAAGCTATTATGATGATAACCCTCACTGACATTGATTTATGTACCGACTTCCATCAGTATACATCTCAAGAAGTTCCTGATATACTGGATAAAAATATTTAGTTTATTCCTTCTTATGAAGAATTTACGGACCTATGATTGTATAGGCTCATTTACATTTGTATTTTAAAGGAAAGTTGTACCAGCAACACAGTAAAATTGAGGCGTCGGCTAGTTTATAACCTTCTTAAATCTCTATGAAAAATATACGGTATTATCGAATATATGTTCAAAGGATCATATGAATCAATAGTAAAGGGGTACTGCTTTTAACAATCTACTTCAAGAATTGAAAGAAACATTGAAACATTGTCGTTAGAAAAATAATGAACTTCCTTTCATCAGCCGAGGTTTCGTTTTATTGAGTTGAAACTTTATCAGGGCCTAAAAGGGCGAAATATATATATGAAACACAGTTAAAATGTATTAATGCACGATTGGGTTTTGAGTCAAGAATCGATTGTAGAACCACCAAACTTGGTATGCTAGTAGTTGGAACCATGATGAACACGAAAAAAAATTTACTAAAATTCCAGGGGTGGAACATATTTTTTTATTCGTTTAAAAATAAATAAATAAATGTTTGCTGTTTTCTTGGAAAGTATATGATTTATCGTGAAAACAACTCAACAGGGTGAAGAATAATTCAATTTTCCATAAAAATTATTCCCATTAATTTTTTATGAAATGCGCTCGCTTTCTCAGAAAACCTGATTGAACGCCGACATCAAATTTCGGGTTCACCCTTACCCGCCGCTGAAAGTTCTGGCGGGGCCGAATATTTAATTGGTCGCAACTCTGCCAAAAATGATCGGAGGAGGAAAAGGAAAAGTTCATATCGTTTCTGAAGACTCCTTCTCAGTACCTGAAATGTGTTTTGTCGCACTTCACGGAGATATTTGCGGGTGATCCAAAACTCATAAATAATTTTGTAAATATGGAATTATTATACTAAAGCTGCAACCTATACCCTCTTTGGACTATATGCAACAATTTTAGAGTAATGTGACAGGTCCCACTTATACATGCCAAAAAAAAACTTCGTTTAACTCCTGCCTCATATTCAGCTTACCCATAAAATCGGCATTCTCTTCACTAAATGTTGAAAATAATAGCTTATTCATATTCTGCATATATATAGTTAATAACACTATTGTGAAGTGCAAACCTCAAGCTTGAAATCACATACTTCATTTTTTATGTAGGATGTGTATGAGCGATTATTTTCAACATTTACTGAAGAAATTGTCGGGATTATGGGTGAGTTGAAAACTAGCCTTATATCGTTGCATATGGTCCAAAGAGGGTACTGATTCCTGCTCCGGTATAATTTTTTCATATCAACTGAACTATCCATGACTTTTGGATCATCCGTAAATATCGTAAAAGGGTTATGTCTAGTGGGACAAAACACATTTTAGGTACTCAGATACTCACATGTTATATTTGTATGAGGAAGTATAAGTCTTCAGGAACGATATGCACTTTTTCGTTTCCTTCTACTATAATTTCTAGCAAAATTATGACAAATCTAATTTTCTGCCCTGCCTGAACTTGCAGTGGCGGGTTAGCGTCGGCGTTAAACCACGTCTGCTGAGAAAACGAGCGTATTTCATAAGGTATTACTGAATATCATTCTTGTTGAGAATTGAGTTATCTCTCAGCTTATCGATATCGTTTTTTAATAAATCTTATATACTCCAAAACAAAAAAAAAATTATATTTTTTTTAATGAAATTTTTTTTAGGTTCCACCCCTGATTTTTCGATAAACAATTTTTTTTTCTAATAATACATGATATCGAGATGTTATGTGCCGAGTTTCAGAGTCCTACAATTCATTCTTCACTTTTTGCTCGAGTTTGTCTGTAGTTACTGGACAACTTCCCTCATCCAGATATCTGAAGACAAATCTCAGAGTTCTTTTTGGGAGATCGTTGAGTAGCGATATTTTCATTGCGTATAATATTCCGTATTCTTTATACATTTTGTCAAACAGAATCATAGAAAATGGATCTCGTTAGTTTGGCTTCTATAAATAATAATATAGCCTTATTTCATGAGTGCCTACGAATTTTAGTGCAAAATTTGGTCTGGGATGAAAATGTCGATTATGATTACCTTGCTATCAACGACATAACTATGGGAATAACTTTCATCTCTCTTCCACCGAGTAAGTATTCCTTGGCTGTTTGTTTCTGTCCGAAACATCCGAAGTATATTCCAATTCCTCCACTCATTGCCAACATCGCACTGAAAATACCATAGTCATACCAAGAGAAGAAACGCCCAGCAGTCCTGGTCAGTTCTGGAGCAGCTGTGGTCACAAGTGTTGACAATGTTGTCAAGTTCATCTGAAATGTGAGTTTTCAAAAAAAAATTATATTTACGAATTTAACTATTTGGGGAATAATGGCCTTGAAGATTTTGAAGCATGAATTCTTTGCTGCTTGAATTGAGGATTTGTTACTCTTCATTCCATCCTTCGTTAACACTTATTTCTCAGGAACTGTAAGTATAAAAAACTAATGAACCAATGAAATGGATGGTAGGCATTGTGAAAAATGCTACTTTTCCAGACGTCCTTTTGATAGTTGCATGATGTTACACATAGTTTGAAGTGAGGTGAGTAGGTAGGTATATCATTGTTTGCAAAGCCTGAACAATAATCCATGGTAACCATCATAATTTTAATTTTCTTGTCACAAACAAAGCAATTTTGTGGGCTTCCACATCCGCCTGTGGAAAAAAGAAATGGATAGTTTTATAATTTATTTATTCCGACCTAACCCAGGTAGTATATCATTGCTATGAAAACACCGCCTGATAGTCGATATATTTATTCCAAGCATACATGAGAATAGAAATTATAATAATTTCTGTCAATAATAATTATCAAGTAAGTGGAAATAAGCATATTACGCCAAAAGTCACAGTTTTATCAAATCCACAGAAAAATACTGCAATGGTAGTGTTTTTATTGAGAAAACTCACATTGCACCAATAGAAAGGAATGTTCAGCCAACACAAGTCATTGAAGTCGTAAAACTGAATCAAACGAAAGCTTCTCATTGAATTAGGAAATTTCCAAGTAAAATGTTTTCTATCATTTCTACAATTATTAGTATTAAAAACCATCAAAGTAATATAATTGCTCCAAAAGGATAAATATTGACATGAAAGTCAAATAATTGTTTGATAATATAGAGTCAGATATACTCATTTTTTGAAATAGCATTGGCCACATATAAAGATGGCTCTCAGCCTACTTTCTTACACGGAAAGAAATACCTGTGTAGATTTTTTCCTTCAACAGTGTAAAAAAAAGTGTAAGTAATGTATACAATTGTCGAAAATTAGTACACCTGGTTGTTTTATATTTTTACCACTGATTGTTTATTTTGATTTCTGGTGGAATTTTTCCCAGTTTTGTTACTTTTATACATATGTCTAATACATAATTGTGGATAAATTTCACACACACTTTTTATTCAAAAAGTACAACAAGAAATGTGTAATCGATCACAAACCAGACTACCCGCCGATAGAGGGCACAACCCGCGCTATACTAGAATTCACTAAGGCTGAGGCTTACTAGCAAGACCAAAGCAATTTTCAACACCAGTTCCATTCAGCCCCCGACCGGTTAAGAACGAAGGTATAGCTAGAGAACAAGGAAACAGTGGTGAAATATTCAAACAACTCATTGTGACTCCACACATTAGGGAGTATATCTAACACAGCTATTTTAAAAAACGAAAAGCCTTGTGTAAAATTCTTATACAGTATTATGCATTCTGAAATTCAATTTTGTCCACAGAACTAAAATAAAAATAAAATGACACAATATTGTGTATTTTTCAATTTTATAGTCAACATAATTGTACAAAAAAGAACTACAATTTCTGTAACATATATACACAACGGTGTTGTTAACCAATTGAAACAATATTGTGTAAAAACTAGATTCAAAAAAATATACACAATGTGGATATATTATTACACAATAAATTAGGATAAACAATAGTGTGCGAAATTTCTACACAACATTGTTTCTGTAACCATTCCAGACACAATTTGTTTAAAAATTTCAAACCTTTTGATAAAGGCGATTGGAACGGTTATATTAATAGATATCCGTCCTGACCGGGTCAACTATGAAGATTACTGGAGTCATTATATGATGTAATTGAATAAAAAATAATAACTTTTGAACTTGAGCTTCATAAAATTGAAGCGATTTGGCCTCGCTTCCAACCATTTCAAAAAAATTTCAGAAGTATGATTTTCTGCTAGTAGATGGGCAGCAGAAGTTTAGTTTGTTTTACCGTTTCCAAATCAATTTCTATTAAATGTTCAGTTATGCATTTTGTGAATTGGTCCAATATAAGACATTGGACAAGAACCATAACGTTCAATTTATAAACTACACTCTTTTCTAATTTTTTAACTTCATTTTTATTGTTTTAGATATGCCTACCCAACGTACTATTTGTATTGAAAGCAATATTGAAAAATTTCTTTTTGAGAATATTCCCAATTTCTTCACAACATTCTCCAATATAGTTATCGATTCAAACTTCTGTTGGTCTTTCGTAGAACGATAAACTTCTTGAATTATTCTTCTATATAATTTTTAATATAAATAGAAAATGGATGCTCATCATACATACATTTAAAATCATCACGCTTAAGCCTTCAAGCTTCAATGATTATCATGTGTATTTTCTAATTGTACTCGATATCCTCATTTTGAACATTATGGTTAAATAATTTTATTATTATTGTTGGTTACAGATAGTTTTGAATAAAACACTAAAATCATATTTTTTTCTTCTTTTCTTTTTTTTTTTCAATTCACAAACCATATTTTTTGAAAAATTGGTTTATAGAAAAAGTGTCATGAATTTGGAATTCATTTCGAACATAAAGTTGAACGCAAGATGAATTCGATTTGGCAATGTTATATATTACCGCAATATTTGTTTTCGCCAAAAACTTGGGGGTTGTATAGAATAATGTACTCTATAAATTATTTTGAAAAGTTCACTTAGTAATACGCCATACCTTTATTCTTCACTTCACTGATTTACATGGAATTGAAATCGATGAGCTTTCAGAACACAACTAACTGAAAATTGTAGTGGCTGCACTTCTCTAAAGTTAACAATTCTGGATAGATTAAAATGGGAAAAATGTGTATTTGCCGAAGCCGTGAATGTATTTGATCAGTTCTTAATGTGTCAGACTATGATAATGTATATTGTTTGTCTATAGGATTCGTCAAGTGAAGATTTTGTGAAAAAGCATGGAGCAACTCTTGTGCAATATTCCAGATAGCCTGTGCTAAGATATCAGATTAGATTTTTGGTTTATGATCATAACAATATAACTTATTGATGGAGATTTCAAGGAATGTTATCAAAATCATGAAGATGACAATGAATGAAAAAGCCCTTCATCACTTGGTTGATCAATGAAAGAGGTAAAAGCATATCCAAATGCACGAGCAGAATTTCAAGACTTTGTGATCACCTAATAATATATTATTTGAATCCTTGCGGCATCCTTCTGGGTGAAGGGGTTGCTATAGATTTTGAAAGTTTGAAATCCCCAAAAAAAAAATGTGAATGAATATCCACTTCATCAAAATGCAATTACATACAGTCCTACAATTTTACGTATTCCTTCAATTATGTCTTCCAGCTTAGCCATTAAATATTATTTTGATCTATGACAGATCGAGTGCAAAAGTAAAACTCATCGATTTGCGCGCATTAATTACATTGTCCGGGGACTTTGTCGAATAAATGGATGGCTGGAAAAAAATCAACATCAAATGAAGAGATCACAACTTTAACTTTTTCTTCTTAAGTCTAAGAAAATGTAGCTGTAGGCCAGTGGTGCGAGCAAGAGCCACTACCAATCAATGACCAGAAAATCGTTGTCATAACTTTCACTAGGAAAAGAGTGCTGGAAGGACTAAATGCATCAGTATTCCATGGAGTGCAGATTCGCAGATTCGTTACGGGAGTCAGCACCTACGAGTATTGTTTGACCATAAGCTCAATACTCATATGGAATCTCCACATCAACTAGATGGCACATAAGGATTGATTGGCCCTTGGTATCTATGAAATGATGTGTGGAAAAAAATACCTCATACACGAGGTTGATACGGTTCAGTAGAGTACTGTGAGTTACATCCAAAGGCTAGCGTACCTGAATGTTACCGGTGTCATGAGAGTTACCCCGACGGCTGCTCTAGAGGTCCTACTGGACTCATCACAACAACACATTTACGTTCAAAACCTAGGTCTGCTGACAAGCCACTGTCTATACAGGTTGTGTTAGAAAACAGAAGCACTGCTCAAATTTTATCATATCATTGCGAAGGTCTAACATGAAGTACGGGAAGGAAAAACCAAAGACCAAAAGTCACTTAAAGGAACCACTATCAAAGCTGTGAAGTCTTATTATGATGACTAAGCCAGACAGTGCGATCTAAAGCACACGGATTTCCACAATAGGACTGCAAGGGTCGTAGTGGACCAGGTCAAAGTGCCAACTTCAAGTTTCAATTAACAGGAGCTCCCGGACACTTTGGTGTCCACGGAAAATGGCAGGCAGACAAACTAGCAAGGAAGGAAGGGGCAGGAAAATCACCAATCTGACCAGAACTCATCTTGAGAATACATGAGAAAATTTAAACTCAATACAATTGTGCATCGGAAAAACTGGAAAGGGAAATCTATTCCTCATCGAAGACATGCTCACAAGATGATGCTAGGCTCTTAACGGGGCACAGTCACCTGACCTGTCCCACATTGGGATCGGAAATGGTGGTGCTCAGCAGACTATACATCATCATACCTCCTCATGAAATTTTCTGCACTGGAGAATCAGAAGGAGACTATGAACAGATGGATGCACCAAAGGGCCCAAAGTAAGAGACCTACAGGCAGAGGCTTCAAACCCCGCCCACCTATTTTAGGAAGTGAGTAAGTAACTAGGAAAGGTAGGATATGGAAGAACGAAAAAATAAGCAGTCGCTCACGTTAGCCGAGTAATTAATAACAAGCAGTTAGAGCCTATGAAATCCTAGAAATAAGCGAATATAATGACAGCTGCATACTTTATTTACAGCCTATATGGTATTCAACAAATCAAGAGCTATTTTCGAGAATTGGATATTCGTCAACCACTACTGTTGGATAGGTCGACAGTTCGTGAAATGAGATACCGGGATAAAACGAATAAAGAAAAAGGATACCAATAAGCAATACTATGATAGAAGAAGTGAGGGTAGAACAATACGATTCAGAACCAGGAGACTAAGTTTACTTTTCTTAGTTTGATCCCTATTACCGTACCGTTGTATAGTTTGAATAGTTAACTAAGTATATAAGAAATTATAGTTTAGTCCTGATTTCATAAAAAGTAGTAGTTGTAATAATTATTCATATGATGATTCATAGATGATGTGGAGTAAATAAAGAATCCTGGACTTTACTCAGTCGTATGTGGTCTGTCGGAGATGGAGGTTGAGAGAGTTGATTGTGGGTACTGAAGCACAGTGCTAGTATTATTGATATTACCCTCAATCCCAAGTGTACTCTGGAGTCAGGTAGCTCAATGGTTAAGACTGTCGCATTCAAGGCCATTAATGCTGCCGGTCGTGTAGGTTCAAATTCTATCGACTATAGATTTTTATTCTGATGACTCGAAAAATTGCTAGGAATCGCACATTTAATACCTGCTAATAATTTAATTTTTTATTGAAATCACGGTTGTATATTGTACAATGAGCATGAAATGGCATATATTTCCCACGAGTAGGTATATGAAATTTGGTAGTACGAGCGTACCGAGTAAAACAATAGTTCACATACCTACGAGTGGGAAATGGGTCAGTTCATACGAATTGTACACTATACTTTTTCTACTACCATCTGAATCATAAACAAATCTGTATTATTTTCAATAACACTTTTTATCATAAACTTTCTTGCCGTCATGATTCCCATAATACATACATCCTAAAAAAGAAATTGAAGATACAAATATTGAATTATAATAAAAATCGAATAATCGATTAAATTAAAGAAAAAAAAAAGTTGTTTATTCGGAATTTGAACCCTCACCCCCACTATCCAAATCCCGATTGTTCCCCCACTCATCACTCGCTGCTACGAGCTCACGTAATAATAATATGATGAAATTCACTGCTATAGAAACTTCCTGCCAACTATTCATCAATATTTATACTAAAATTAGCGGTGTCAATGTCAAATCATCCCGACTATTACTACTCATTTTCGATTTCTTATTTTTTTAAACGAATTTTGTAAATACTGATGTGAAATGTCAAATTCTTAGAACGTAAACAAACTTGATTCGATCTTATATCTCTCTGTCTAGTCTCTATGTCTAGTACTTCATGAAAGTCGTGGGAAATGAATTATCCTGTACAGAAATGATCATTACAGTACAGTTTGCGATGTAGAAATGAAAGTGTTTTACAATCGGCCTACTTCCTTGATCGGCAAAGCACACGAAATGGGCATATTTCCATGTGGTCGTAGAAAAACATAATTTTCTAAACATCGTCCATGTGAACATAGTTACAATGTTTACAGAAAATCGTTATTATTATGGTCGACCTTGTCAAATATTCAGAAACAATAGGCTTGAACTGGGTCAGCCCCTATCATTTATTACCCAAAAAAGATTAGTTGCGTGCTACGTAAGAATGTGGTAGAAAGGTGATTACCTCATAAAAAATCCACCACACGATTGTTATCTTTGAATGCAATCACTGAATATTTATGAAGGTATGATAACTGAATTACTTTTGTTTTAAATGTAACTTTTTCTACCGACGTCCTTGTATGCTGAATATTCCAAAGTCATGTTAAAAGGAAAACATTCTCCATTGAAAATTCAAAATTGTGATTTTTTTGCAAAACAACTACTTGTGAAAATTTGCATTTCCATTCAGAAATATGATTTTTTATTCATACAATTTTCATTAATGAAGCACCTCTTGCGTTCTTCGCGAACTGGCGCTTTTCTGTTGATAGACCTTCTTCTAAGATCCTCTTCGTTGATTTGGTCGTTTCTGACAAACTGTGGCCACTGCTGGAACTCTGGGTTTTCCAGAAATTTCTGGCTGGGTAGATTCCTTGGTTGTCTAAATTTTTGGAAATGATTGAATTGATTCGGTGGATATTTGAGGTACATATTTTTTAAAAAACATCAGCTTCTGCTAATTGAAAGTCAACCAAATTCACTCTGCAGCTAGGTTGTTTGAATTGGTATCAATAGCAGGTAGAAAAGAGAAAATGGAAGATATATTTGTGTTTTAGGATAATAGGAAACTCAATCTCGAGAATGAGAAAAGCTCGAATAATTATCCTCAATTACTCATCAAAACAAATTAAACAGTGATGGGTTATTCATTTCTGATTGAAAAATAAGATTTATCCATTAAGTAGTATGAATTGAACAGTAATATAACCCATAAGTTATGAGATCGGTAGACAGGTGAAGCTCATCACTTTTGGTCTGGATCTTTGAAGAGCACAGAAAACTAAACGAAAGTATTTTTATGTATTGGTTTTGGAAAACCAGAAATGGACGGGGAAGGAACAGGCACAGATCCGGAATACTCTGATTACTGCTGATGCCGTTCGTCAGTTGTTATGATTCAGGTTGGTTATCATGGCCAACCTTGTTCGATTGAACAATCAACTATATCTTCGTCATTTTCTAACCGATTTTTGATTAAAGAAAAAATGTTTTCACGAATTCCAATCTCTTTCGGATAATTAGGAAAAATGTACAGGGTGTTATTTGAACAAAAAAAAATGAAGTCACCTCCGGTCAAACCGAAAGTGGTGAATTATCAGTAGTTACGTCAAAATATGCGTATTCAAATACTATAGCGACATACCAAATTTGAAACTTGTTATCTTCAAAACTATAAAAAAAATTAGGGCGTACTCATTATCTCTTGGTCACCCGTTATATATCTGGAACAGTGTTCTTTGACTGAAATTTGTATGATTAAAATTCACAGTTTGCATTTGGATTATTGATTGTAAATTTTTGTTGTTATTTGATTTTCCATCGTTCAAATTTTGTGTCATAATTTTATTATTAAGATACAAGAGTCCTTTGAAATTTTAGTATTTGTATGACCGTTCAAATACTCGAATGAAATGCCTTGTTCGAGCTGAGGCTCTCGTGTTTCGCAGACTATTTCACTCATCTTAAAATTCTCACCTAATCTGACCACTCGGAAGCCAAAGACAACTCGTGTTATCGGGGGTAATACCACGAGTGGTCGCAATACTATCGATAATTCTGTCAGAAATCAACGAGTTAAAGATTTCTGACAGAATTATCGATTGTATTGTGAGCAGGAGTCGTATTTATTGAAATAATTTCACGAACCAACCAAGTTATTATTTGAAATTTGATCGAGTAAACAAAGTGAATTCTTCAATAGTTGCAACTAATGAATAATAAACATGAAGTCTGTCAACCTGGCGTTTATGTCATATTAGATTACAAGATGTATCATTGCTATTGACTTGACGACGTGGTCTTTCCGGATCGGAAAGAAAGGAAGCGAAAGGAAGCGTGTACTTTCGCGAAATCCCATTCTGATTGGTCCTCATATTGCAGGAGACGCGACTTTCATATAGTGAGTGAAATTGTCGCAACACCAGCTGTCTTTCAATTCTGATTGGAGGATCAGCTTCGGTATTTGCAAATAAACAAAACAAAAGCCAATATGTTACAATTCATGGTAAAAGGACAATATGGGGTGAATCTGTTCGGGAATACAAATTTGGAATTTATTTCAACATCGACCAATATGTTAGGTGTTGTTTTTGATGACAAATTGCAATGGATGCCACAAGTAGAAAATGTATGTAAAAACTGAGGAGTGTTTTCAATTCTCCAATCTGCAATCATTGCATTCAAGAAATTCTGTCAACCCTGTAGGTACTATTCAAAGTGTCAATTCTTAGGAATTGTATACCTTTTCGAGACAAGAGTAAAGCAGCTGATTTTTGTGTTTATTAGGTACAGATTATAATTTGGATATTGATGAGTATGAATATTTGTACGCGAGGGACTGCGGATCGGTGCTCATGTGCCAGCAGACAATACGCAACCTGAGCTTGAACCGAGCATCTCATGTGCTCATTCGATGCTCATGCGGAACGAATGCTCTAGTGAATACGCACCTTAAGTTTGTAACGGAATCTTTGAACGTGATTTTCAACCACTTCCAGTCCGAATGATTTGAAATTTGGCTAGTGTTTATAATTCCTATGACAATGCAATTTGACATTTTTATCATAGAAAAACAATGTCGGTTCCAAGATGAGGACAAGATCTGTGATAATTATCTGATTCGATTCAAAATTGGTAAGTAAGGGTTTTCATGGTCGGAGATTATTAATTTTATTTATTTTTCGTTAAATTTCACGAATTCAAGGTGGCGTCTCCAAGAAGGCGGAGGAGATTAGTCATTATGGTCCGATTTGATTCAAAATTAGTGTGTGGGGTCAGAGATTTTGAATTTTTTGTCAAAATTCATGAATTCAAGATGTCTGCCCGATTGATATGTGGGGGTTTTCGGAGTCAGAGATTTCGAATTTTCAGTCATAAAAAAATAGTAGTTTAAGATACTAAAGAACACGCTTTACTTCCAACATAGACTGAAAAGTAAAATATAATTGACAATGTAATAACTCAAATGTAAAAAAGCATGAAGTGCTTGACAAAGTTCTCTTGTGCTCTTGAATGTTCAGTATTGGTAAATTTGAATAAAAAATATGAGAATATAGATTGAAAGCACCTACGCTTTTTACATTTGGGTAATTACATCGTTAATTATTTTTTATTTTTGTTAATACTAGAATTAGTAATATTTCTACATATTTTTTTTCATAGTGTTTTCAACATTTCTGTAATATATACACACGTTGGTATACAGCAATTAAAGCAATTGGTGTAGCTTTTTGGTCTCGGTTACGTGACATCAGATTCAAAATTATTAATGGGACAACCTGTATATTATGGCATTTCTATGTTTCTCCCGGTAAAACGATTCCAACAAACTATCACACTCGTGTTATAAAATGATTAGTTTAAGAACTACAGGTACTTCAATATCCTTTGTCCCACTACGTTTTTTAATAAAATATGGATGATTATTATAATTTTGACTTATTTTAATCATCAAAAAAAATATAGGACTGCCCAAATATACAGGGTGACCCTAAACCTAAATAATTTGGCAATTGCTCGTTTCAGACGTCGTGGGACAAAAGATATTGAAGTAAATGTAGTTCCTAAACTAATCATTTTAGACAAGTGTGTTATTTTGTTGGAATCATTTTATCGGAGGAACATAGAAATTCCAATATATACAGGTTGTCCCATTAAAAATTTCAAATCTAATGTCACGTGACAAAAAGCTCATTAGCTAACATAATATCAGAAAAAGATGCACCAATTGCTTTAATTTACAATCCCAGAATTTCAATTCTCCACTATTCTCGAGTTCCGAGATATTCCCCTGCTAAAAACTCGTGGACCACCCTGTATTTATTTATATTTGTCTCATGAATGTATATTTTTAATCTTTGTGTTGTTTCATGTCCAATATTTTTGTAACTTTTTGAATTTCACTGACGTTCTCCTCTTTTTTAATTCTATCCCCATGCTGTTGGTGTTCAAAGTAATTTGAGAAAATAGATAAGTTATCATTATATATATTATTATACGTTCCAATAATTTCACCATTCTCAAACTATAAGATTATGTCTTCGAAAATAATGAATTATCTGCATGTTGCGTTCGTGATATCAGCAATTCTCCAACTGAAAATCGATGAAAACCAAAACTATGTCAATGAGATCGCAATCATTCCCTCAAGGCAATTTTCCTCGTGAAAATTTTCACTTTCCATGCCATCACGGCATCTGAGAAAAGCGAATTGATAACGTTCGCTTCGGAGAAGGGTTGTTCACCTGTACAGTATGTTTGAAAAGTGGTAGCCATAGCAGCGCAATTGATCAAATACAAGATAAAGTTTTCCCGCATGGCTGGCGGTTTTTCATTTCACTGTTTTTAAGCCGCGCTGTTGACTCAGTAGTGAATTTACTTTTGTGTTGATCCCAGGCTTTGTTCTTTCAAGAAAAGGTAAGAGATTTATTCCACACGTTGCTTAGAAAATCGATTTTTCACCTTCGAATTTGTTTACACCCAATCAGAGATATTTGATCAACTGTCTTCAACACCTCAACAAAGTGTAATCATGTTTACATTGTACATTGTTATGGATCAAGATGCACGTCTTGTATTCTGTAGTATGATGTAGTATGGCTGTTTGAATTTTGATGGCCAGCAATAAATTATCAATCAATCAATTATTGATACTGAAAATAGAATTGAATGAATATGGTATTAATTACCAGAACGATTGATAAAAGTTACTATAAAATGGATTTGATGGGTAACAATATGATTATTATCACAAGAAAACCATCTATTCTATGCATTCTTTCTATTTATCTATCTATTAATATAATTTATAACTAAAATAAAATTTTCTGAAAGGACAGAGCTCAAAGCCCTATGCTATTTTCCATAGAAATTCGTTGATTTATTTTATTGCGATACATTTTTAATCCAAAAATCTTATCAAATCAAGGGTCAGGTAATGTTCAAATGTATACAGTGAACAATGAAACTCAATAGTTCAACTATTAACGAATGGTGAAGTGAAGGGGGTGAAATATTGAAAAAAGTTTGGAATCAAAACTCCCAAATCTATAGCAATGAGTTACGAAGTGAAATAACATGAACAAAAATACAACAGACTAGAAGTCCGGTTCTGAAAATCGGAAAGAAATTCGTTGAAGAAACTTGACAAGATTTGGAAGTGATAAGAATTATTGCTTCACAGCATCCCTGAATCTGAAAAGAAAATGTGTTCATAGTTTGATAATATTTTCCTGTTCTCTTGATGAGTCCATTAGAATTTCGTCAATTTCGAGAAGAAATACATATATTTCCAGAATGAGCACACTTTTAAACTTTCTTCACCAAATGATTTTCTTATTTTTCAACTATTAATAATCAGCGAAATTTTCCGGAAAATAGTCTTTTATAACAATTTTGATTCGTTTCATTACTCTATGAAACTTATTATCTTTGATTTATTTGAGTGTTCTGATTCACAACTTTTTTATCAATTCATCCCCTTCACTACTTCCAATTACTCAATCTATTGAGTTTCTGTAGTAACCGTATAAGTGTCGATATAATTTTTAACATAAATTTTATTTTAAATTCTGATTTTACGGTGTCATTGTATTGACTGCATCTTGTACTGTTGAAATTGTCTAAATCTTGCTGACGACATAATTTTATAATTAATTTTTCTGACTTGCAGCAAACAATTGTAATTATACGGTGTTGAATAAATTATCTATATCTATCATTCTATCTATCTATTACTGACTCTTGATTTGATAGGAGTTTTGCATTAAAATCTCATCAGAATCCATTAAATTATTATTTTTGATTTAATCAACTTTGTCGCCCTCCAGTGGCCCTCCTGATCATACGATTAATATCAAAAAATTATAAAGTTTGGCTGAAAGCCATTTTATAGGGTTTTGTGCCCTGTCCTTTTGTTCGATGTAATAAGTGATTCGAAAATTGAAAACACGCCATAATCATGATATATTGATATGTTTTCCACCAGAATAAACATATCATTTGAATGAACAACTGTGTTTATGTTGTTTTACAACATATTTATATTAGCTTTGTGTAATGGGTTTCATACAGCTATGTTGTGAATATTAATTCCGTTTCAGCATCATATAATTATTGCAATACGTTGAATTGGCTGATTAATAATTAAATTTCAATTTGGTAGATTCTGCATCACATGAATTAGAATACTATTCATTAATTCTCAGTAGAACTAGACCTATTTTCATCTACGCTTTTGATATATTCAGTATTCCAAGAATTGTTTTCAATATACACTGCTCCGTGAATTTGAATAATTTTTCCAATATTTGGTGATGTTTCTTTTTACATTTTCAACAAGTTTTTCAATTAGAAAACGCCTCGTATGTGTCTTTTATTCAAGAACAGTATTTTTGCTGAATGCATTGATCGCTGACCGGGTAAAAAATATATGATCTTGGACAATTTCACTTCAGTGCTTTTTTCCGTACGTTCTAGAACCTTCCGAATACACTACTCTGGTTCATTTCACGATTTCCACGAATTTTCTAGAATTTTATGGAAATCTCGAAAATATTCCAGATTTTTATTTAATTTTCCAGAAATAAAGTACCTAGAAAGTTTCATTGTCATGCTCTTCATCCTGTTCAACGAACTCTCGAGAACTTTACTTGAGTGTCTTTTCAGTACATTCTAGAACATTACGCTTATTCCGAAAGTTTTATAACTTTCTAGAAGGTTCTAGAACATTCTAGAACTTTCTTCCGTATATTCTAGAAGTTTATTTTAATTTTTTTATTTTCTGGAGATTTCCAGAACGTTTCTTCACCACGCCTTCTCCCTGATGGCCGATATTTCAAAAACTGCATTTAAGGGTCTTTTCAGTAATTTGAAAACATTATGAAAGCTCTGTTCTAGTTCATTCCACGATGATCTCAAATTTTTTTGTAGAACTTTCCAGAAGCTACAATAATCTAGAATTTTCTTTCTTATATTATAGGAATGTCTTTTCCATATTCTAGAATACTCCAGGAAGTTACATCACCACGGCCTCTTCCTGGTTATCGAACTTTTGAAAACTTACTCAGTTGTATTTTCAGTATGTTCTAGAACATTATTACGCAGGCTATGTACTAGCTTATCCAACGAAGATCTTGATATTTCTAGAAGTATCTAGAAGCTTCGAAAACATTCTTGACTTTTCTTTCTCATATTCTAGAAATTTCAATTATATGTTTTAGATATTTCCTTCCCACGCCCTGTTCCTAATAGCCGAACTTTCGAAAAATGCACTTGAGGGTATTTTCAGTATGTTATAAAACATTACAAAGACCCTGTTCTAGTTTATTCGACAGAGATTTCGAATTTTCTAGAACTTTCCAAAAGCTTCAAGAACATTCTAGGATTTTTTTCTTATATTATAGAAATGTCTTTTTTATATTCTAAAATATTCCAGAAAGTTACATCACCTCGCCATCTACCCGGTGACCAAACTTTTAAACACTTACTTACCACGGAGATCTCGAAACTTCCGAAACTTTTTAGAATTTTTCTTCGTATATTCTAGAATTTTTTTTTGTATTCTAGAGATTTCCAGATCGTTTCCTCATCACGCCCTCTCCATGATGGCCGGCTTTTCGTATGTTATAAAGCATTACGAATACTTTGTTCCAGTTTATTGCACGGAGATCTCGAATTTTCTAGAACTTTCCAGAAGCTTCAAGGACATTCTAGAATTTTCTTTATAATATTCCAAAAAATAGAAGTATCTCATTACACATTTTTACCCTACATCCAAACTCCCTTACAGTGTTAAACCAATCTAGCGATAGATTTTAAATTGCGCGTTCGATTGTGTTGAGTGCCTTATCACTAGATATATTACGGGCTATAATCCGTTGTGCTATGACGTTTTCACGTCTATTGGTAGAATAGTTTTACTGTACTTGCAAGTGCACACGTGGTGCCTTCTACCACTGCAACCGCAAGTGGATGGCAGCGGGTGGTTACAGAAATAACCCTGGACATACCCACTAACACTTTCTTTTTATATATTCATAGCTGACCTAGCCACACGTTGCTGTGGCTCAGTAATTATAATAGATTGAATAATTTTTTTTCTAATTCTTTTAAAACAATCAGCCATCTATAATCCAGAAATAGAATTACGGCGCCATCTGGTGCCCGGTAGCTTGGCGGTCTAAGGCGCAGGCCGTTCGAAACTTCAGTATAGCGGTAGTCGGTTCGAGCCCGCTGTATGTACGACTTGTACGAGGGATTTTTTCTCAAGTTCTCAATATCAGAATCGAAAGACGACAACAATCCCTGTTGAAAGCAAGTGTATTGTGTGTTGTCTAGATGCCAATCTCGTCTAGTGCTAGCATGGAGTGCGCGCCGGCCACCCGAGGTGGTGCTGTAGGTTTTCCGGGTTTTCCTGCAGCTGAAAAGTGAATACGCCACCAAAAATCAGTAAGTCGCCCCGGAGCGCCACGGCAAATAATAATGATAGCCGTTCTCTACCCGCACAGGCTATGCCTTTGAGTAAATTCTACGAGTGATTATGAGGGAGTATTATTATTATTATTATTATTATTATTATTATTATTATTATTATCTACGAGATATCTGTAAAATTTAGATACCAAACCACCATCTATTAGGATTTTATAGAACTAACCGATAAATACACACTAAACTCGTATTATAAATATTTAATTTGCAATAACAAATATTGATATCAATAATTGAGATAAAAACTACCCTATCTCCCAAGTTGGACCAAATTACAAATGCTTACAAAATTTGATAAAAATTGGTTCAGTAGTTTCGGAGTTTATCGCGAACATACATCGTGACACGAAATTTTTATATATATAAAGATTTTGACACAATTTGAAATTCGCTTATCTCCAACAATACAAAAAAGTATGACAAAAATATCTGACAGAATAACTACTCGCAAATACTAAGTGACAAATACTCATGCAATGCGTTACAAGGAAATCACCGTTTCATATGTTTCTTCAATTCCAACAGAAGACCTCAAATTATTGTTACTCACATGCTGCATGTTGTTTCATCTTCCATAGCACACTTTCAAGAAAATGTTCCGTTACGAGTGGAATACAAAAATAATTTTTTTAAAAAATCTCAAATATATCAGTAGTGTAAGAAGTATGGCATGAAGTATGGTTGTGATCTATGGTTGGGTATCGCAATTTTCCGAATGAAAATTTATTTTCCATTTGAACTAAAAAAATTGGATGCGCTTCTGGTCAAACCAGAAGTGTCATATTTGGTCTGATAATTGTAAAATCTACATTCATGGTAACCAATAGATGTACCAATTTTGAATTATCCATACGAAATAACAACGAAGATACAGGGGGTAAATTGGTTCCGGGTCACCCGGTATAATTCATGATTCAGCAACGGGAGCTGCTTTACGGTGTTTGAGCCTTTGTGAACCTCTGGTTTGATTTCTTCGAATTTTCCATTTTTTACTGGTTCTAGCTAGCCATAAAGAAGTAATTTTTTGTTATTTTCCGTGGCATTAATTGACCATTTGTGGGTACCTACTATGTGACTAGAAAAAATTCATTTTTAGATCAGTATCTGTACAAATTAGTCATCAAAACTCTTCTCATCTTTACGCGCTCTGTCAATGTTCCATATACAGGGTGTTTCTGAAATTGAAGCAAATGAAAAAAATGGGTTGTTGTATGAAACATAATGTATCAATAAAAGGCAAGAATTTTCGTTTCTGCCCGCTGGCAGTGTTTCATCACGGTTTGCGCAGGCTGTGGACCTCTTATCAGTGATTACCAAAAAAGTCTTGAAAACTTTAAAATTCAATATCTCCCAGAATAATATTTTTTTTTTTTTGTCAAAAAACTATTCTTTCATTTCTTTTTTTTTGGCATATTCTACTTCCCATTTCAATTATTGTCCCAATTTCGGAAACACCCTGTACATATGCAATATGGAAGCGATAAATTCTGTATACAATACAAAAACGCCAATAATATCATTATTGGGGATACAGCAAATCATCTATTTTCAGGATTTTACCTGCATCATTACCCATTTGATAAACACTATATGCTGGTTGTTTCAAAACCATGATTTTATTATGTAACAGCAATTAATGAGCATGTTCATAAATTTTCATCTATATGATAAAAGAATTCCTATGTTCTATATAATTATTGATAACATGGCAATTCAGGTCACTGGGTCTATGCAGAAATTATTATTTGCAGTGAGAAAGTAAACATTTGTAGGATATTGTAGGCTATCCGTTGTGCATTGATCTTTCTGCTTCTCTGTCGAGTAATTTAGAGAGGATAAATCACATTCGAATTTCTTGAATCTTTGAAATGATTTAGGAAAGATTGATAATACTTCCAGTGGTAATATTTCATAAGTTTGAGGAACCCAATAAATGTTCAATGGAGACAAGAATAATATAATTCATCTAGATTCAGATTTACTCGATACTATAATTACCGATAACAACATGTGGATCTATCCATATTTATGTAAGTTACCGAACGAGAGCATTATCTATATACCCCAGATTATACCGTTTTATCAGCCTAACGTCTTCTCTGACTTGAGAGATGTATACGAACCAACCAAGAAGAGACCTCCCAATACCGTTGTATGGGAAGTTCTCTGGAAAATCTTTATAGATTACCCTCTTCAGCCACTTTTTTGGTCGTTCCATGAGCAGTTAGTGATAGCTACTTTCCTGAATTCGAGAGGATATTTAATTATGTACCTCGCAATGGATAACGATAGCCCCAGAAAAATACCATCATATGCACTCGAGGAGAGGTTGACAAAAGTCGGTGACATAAAAATTGTTATTCAACGGAGGCGATCCATAACATACAGTGAAGGTGAGATGATACTGGGTAGGTAAAAATTGTTATACGCAATCCCAGTAGCTCGCCCATTAGGAGGTCTGAGACAGCTTGTGACATGTCAAGAGAACTGTGATAGTTACCGTCAACGAAAACAGAACAAACAAACAGGATAAATGAACTTGACGCGGCAATGTCGAAAATTTTTAAAAGGATTCATTAATTCAACAATTTGCCTAGAAACAGCCCGTGTTGCAAAATCTCGGAAGGCTCAAAAGAAGAACTTTAACTCCATGGCCAAAAGGTCAAACTTTTACTAGTGAATTTTTTTTTGCCAAAGTCGTTTTTTTGTGTCACTTGCAGAATTAATTTATTTTTTCAATAATATTGAGTGGCCCTCAAAGGACTATATTTTTGTGTGATAATAGTTTGTTGGTTCGATAGAAAAACTACAAATTGGCGAGCTCATTTCTTCTGACAGGAAAATGGGTTGGAGAATTATTCATGATAAATGTGATTTCCACGCTCTCATTTGAATAAACAACCTCAATTACCAGTTTTGAAGCACATATGACTAAGTGCGGCAATGAAAACAGCGTGACTACCTTGACCTACTATTCGGAAAAGTGGGGTAATGGGTTTGAGCGGTCTTTTTCAATATATTCTGGAAATTCTCAATAAATAAACGACGCTTCCCTTGAACCTCATTATTTTTTATATTTCTCGAAAGAAAATCCTGAAATATCAAAAAAACTTCATCCGAAACAATAGCCCTGAAAAAGTGTAAATTGGTATTAATTCAAAATTTTTAAATACAGTATCGGAAATTTTGATTTTAGTTCGAAAATATGAATAGGAAATTCATAAAATCTTTTGTGGAATCATCTGCGACTGAAAGACAAACTTTAGTCGCTATTTTCCATCGTTCAAGATAACCTCTTGGGAGGTATTCATGTTGAAAAGGGGAACATTCTCCATGAAAATTGAAAAATGAAAAATGTGACTTTATTTCAATGTCCAGCGTGGCTTGTGCCGGGGAAGTAGTTGTTTTCTGTTAGATATTACAAATAAAGTCACATTTTTCATTTTTCAATTTTCATGGAGAATGTTCCCCTTTTCAGTATCGGAAAGTTTTCATCGGGGTTTTATGAGAGCGTGAAGAATAGCTTGCTATTGTGTTGAGATAGCAAGGGATATCGACGTGGCTATTAATTTGTCGGACGACGTAGTAGGGGAGTAGGGGAGGCGTACAGTAGTGCGTCTCTCTTATTTATGTGGTATTATAATATCATTGCGTTCCTTGTTGCTCGCATATATTTGTCTATACCCCCAATGAAAACTTTCCGATACTGTATAAATACAGGGTGAGATCTTCATGAACACCGCTTTACGATTTGTTGAGTTTTTCCATTAAGAAACATCTCTTCTCGTTGAAGACTGACCTCACCCAGTAAATATCAATATCAGTGAAATGATTGAAAATGTGTGCATATGATCAATCATAAAATTATCCATTCTCAAGGAGCAAGAAAATTCATCAGATTTTATATTTGCATTCATAAATAAACTGAAGGAACAACTGTACCTATAGATCTGAAAGTTTTTTCCCAAATTGGTTATTAATACAGAAGGTCCTTACATACAGCACTCTTTGGAATCTTTGGTGTATGTATATTTGCTTGGTTGGAAGGCTGAGCTTGAAACAGCGCTCACAATAGTCTAGCCGTACCAATTCTACTTTTGATCCCGCAGGTCCTCATGCGCACAACTTTTAATGGCGCTGTGTTTAGATGACAATACAAGAAGGCAAACTGAGTTGAAACTGCGTGAATTTGTTTTTTTGCTCGCAATTGACACACAAACCTATAACCTGAGCAAGCTAACCTAGCTTGCGAGTCAGTCAAAAATGCGTGTATTAGTTTGCATGAAAACCGAGTTGAAAATGCGTAAATTACTTATCTGACCCTACTACCCTTACTCAGACCTATCAACAATATGAAATTGTTACGAATATTTATCCAAAATTCAGAAAGAACAGGCCATTTTGACGGTTCACCCCGCTTCTAGCGTAAACAAGTGCGCATGCGGACCTGCGGGATCAAAAGTAGAATTGGTACGGCTAGACGCTTTTCACAGCGCTCGTAGTTTTGTGTACACTACTCTACCGGCACCACCCGATTTCTATGTTGGAGGAGTTTTCCGAAATGATATTAACGCAATCAAAGTAATAAACATGAATGAATTAGACATCAATATTGTGTTATAACAAATGATAGGAATTCGGATATAGTCGAGACATAGAGTGGAGTCCAAAAGTAAAAATAAAAGTACCAGTGCAGATATTTCCATCTGAGTAGAATTCGTCTAACGAACGATTAGGTCTTTGATATCAAAAGCTTTTTCACCGATTTTGATAATTTAGTGGAAATTTTTCACCAATAATTTCATTTGCCCAAGTGATTGAACTTTTTTATGCCGTTATATATTGAAGATTTTTCAATTGCCTAAGATGTCAGAACCACCATTTCAACAGGAAGGGTTTGGAGAAAGTCAGTAGAGTTTGAAAGGGTAAATTTCGAAATTTCGGTTGTTTTTTCTCGGATATACTGGGATTTTTTATTTTTATATAGAAAGAGCCCCTGACTCCTGCATTGAATTTAGCATATATATTCAACCAATATTCAACGAGCAATTTTTCTGATGAGTAAACATTGCTATTCATTAGTAAATGTTTGTAAGCGTAGTCGTATATTGGGGACATGGAAAATTTCAAATCAGCAAACAAATATGAATCAACCTCAGTATATCTTTCACTGACAACACTCACGTTAATATGTTTATTCAGTGAGTTTTATAGTCCGGCAGCCAGACACATACTTCTGAACAAGACATCTATTTAATATCATTCATTTCGAACAAAAAGAAATATAACATGTGTTCAGAAAACAACAGTATTAAGCTTTAGGTGAAAGCTCATTCAACATTGAGATATTAAACTTCAACGAGAAGATGTTAAAAAAACTGAATTCTTCGGCTAAATTTCATTGAAACTTCTAAAGGAGAATGGGTTTCAAGGAAATCATGGCCATGAAAATATGTATGAGGTAGATCGTAACTATTTCCGAAGTATTCCAGAGTAGCAAATGAGTTCATGATAATAATACCATTTACTGATAGAGACGATTCTCGTTCAAGTCTAGAGAATTCGTATACTTAATAAATAGTAAACTCATAGTAAACTCAATTTGCTGTATAATTACAATAAGGAAGGACGTTGCACAAATATCTGTCGGATGAAATTCGATGTCCGTCGTGGTACTAGCCAGGGATGTAGTTGTTTTCTTACAGATGTTTGCCTTATATTTCAGCCGCAGATGATAGAAGAAGAACGTTATTTAAAAATAGGCAAGCCTAATATAAACATAGTTAATTTACTATATCTACACATAATACATAAAAAATGAGACAATAAAGAAAATAAAATAACCGGTTTAGTTTCCCAAAATACTAGAAAAACTACATAAGACTTATTCTAGATAGGATATGAATTTTGTAACAATTTTCCGTTGTAACAATGACTTAGATTAATATAATTCAATTTGTCCTTGTAAATATTATCAAATCTCATTTGAATAAACAGAGAAAAGTAGAATTTTTTATATTATTTGTATAGAAGTCGACCTTATACTATTTCAAAACTGACAAAAATTGACAAACGCCATTCGCAAATTTCATCAAGACCGACCTGACACATGACACGACACTAGTGAGACACAGACATGAAACACATATTTGAGATCATTATGTCAGAACAAAGTATAACTTTCTAGAACCAACGCTAGGTGACTAAAGTTTTCCAGATATAGCCTAGTAAATGACTATCACCCAAATGTAGCTGATTAGGTAATTCTGGTATATTTTACCATCACACGGCCGTTATCGTATTTTTCATTGATGCCTTCATAGTGCCGGAAAGTCATCGGCCCAAAAGCGGTGTCCCTTCTTATAGTTACTTCCCCAGCTGCACTAGGCCGGACTTTTCCCGCAAGTTCATTGCTGGGTGAGGTGGGGCGCTTATGTCACAACAAAAAATAACTATTGTGAAGTGCAAACCTCAAGCTTTAAATCACATACTTAATTTTTTATGTAGGATGTGTATGAGCGATTATTTCCAACATTTACTGAAGAAATTGTCGGAATTATGGGTGAGTTGAAAACTGAGGCAGGAGTAAAACCCAGTTGTTTTTTTTTTGACATGTATAAGTGAGACTTGTCTCACTAGTCTTAAATCGTTGCATATGGTCCAAAGAGGGTACTGATTCCTGCTTCAGTATAATTATTTCATATCAACTAAAACATCCATGACTCTTGGATCCTCCATAAATATCAGAGAAGGGTTATGTGAAGTGGGACAAAACACACTTTAGGTACTCAGATACTCACATGTTATATTTGCATGAGGAAGTAGAAGTCTTCAGAAACGATATGCACTTTTACTTTTTCTTCTACTATAATTTTTAGCAAAGTTATGACAAATCTAATTTTCGGCCCTGCCTAAACTTGCAATGGCGGCTTGCAATGAGACGTCGCCGTTAAACCACGTTTTCTGAGAAAACGAGCGTATTTCACAAAGTATTACTGGAAATCATTCTTGTGGAGAATTGAATTATCCCTCAACCTATTGAAATCGTTTTTTGATAAATCTTATATTTTCTGAAATATCAACAAAAAAATATATATATGTTTTTTAATGAAACATTTTTTAGGTTCCACCCCTGATTTTTTGGTAAGTAAACAATTTTTTTTCCAATAATACATGATGTTGAGATGTCATGTGCCGAGTTTCAGAGTGCTACAATTCATTCTTCACTGTTTGCTCGAGTTTGTCTGTCGTTACTGGATTAAATAATTTAAACCGAAAATTAAGTTCTGTCATACACTCTTCATTTGCCCCATATTTTTCGTTTCTAATATTATCTTAATAGCTATCAAAAGTTGACAAGTATGAATTTTCAGGATAATTCAGAAAAAAATAGAAATCTTTTTGTGGTTTCATCCTTCATAAGCATTAGAGAAATTATTTCATGCTCTTTAGTCTGCTATAAAAACGTGGTATATATTTTTTTTTATTTATTTTATTATTATTTTCTGCTTCTTAGGGTTACGTGAAATATGGTAAAATAAAATAAAATAATAATATGGTTGAATATATGAAGGCTGGCTCTCGAGCTATAAGTATGTGATTTTTCAGCAGAATTCACTTAATCCCTTCAAAAATTTGTTTCCCCGTTGAACAAACTATCACGTATGTACATTAACGTCACTGGTCGCGTGCTCAAATAACGAGCGGTTAATCCTGGTTAATTCAGTTAAGTTTGTCAAAATAATGTGTGGTTTTCTCTGTGTTATTTTTTGTCTCGACCGTTATCTTGTCAAATTTATGGTGAATTGTGTGAGGCATTGTCTGAATGGATTTTCTACATTATTAATCGATGTAAATTTGGTTTGTCTTATGTCTGATAACTCACTGACTTCATATCGAACAAGAGGGTCAAAATCCATTCATTTCCTACAATCTGCACCAGCTTTCTTTAGAGTATGACAGATTCATGGACCGATAGATGTATCCGAATTGTTTCAATGCACGGCTATAGTTCGTTCCAACCCTATATTAATTTTTGAATATCAACAAAATCGCAACAAAATTTGGAGGTCTTGAATATGAGATGAACCTAGCTGTTTGAAATGGCGACTGAGCTATATCTTGAATAATTTTTTTAAGAACACTGCGTAAATTATTCAATTTCAGAAATTTGCTCATGATTTTTAACAATCAATCAATTAGACCTAACTCAAAATATTGGAGTTTGAGAAGTGACATTTCTGACTGAAAAAAGTCGTAAAGAGGGGGTATTGAGGAGAGACGGTACCGTTTGTGTTCTGTGAATTCACAATCAAAACAAATTAATTGGTAGAAAAATGTAATTTTATTTATGGCCCACTCCTGAATCTTGATTTCGCCGCAGGTTCCCAAAGGCCTTCGAAGTTGGGGACTTTTGGTAGAAATAATAACAAAGGAAAACCCCCCTCAATTAGACAATATTTCAAAGAATTTTGATTCGATTCCTAAGCAAGAATATTTTGAAGTTCTCTGCGGCAGCCCCTACAAACGGAAATTCATTGGATGTAATTCAACGTTCTTTGTGGTACTAACCAGGAAAGTAGTTGTTTTCTGATGAATTTTTGACCTAAATATTGTATAGGAAAATTGCAGTGAGCATCCTGGTATGGCAGAACTTTATAAGCTCACTGTTAAATAATAGATTCCTTCTGTTATGATACGTTCGTTCTTTGCGAACAAGTGGGTATTGTTTAGAGGGGCTGAGGTTGAGATGGCGCTCGTGGTTTGGTCAACACCAATCTGCGGGTGGTGTCTCAGCTTTTGCCTTTACATGGATTGATAATTGGACCATTTGTTGCAGACACTAGTGATTGTCTTCAGAGACCTACCCTATACTGGAGGGCAAGAACCCAGAAATCGAACTAAAGGTGGTCCAAATATTCCAATCAACATTTTCCATGCAACCTAGCAATTGCGGAGATAGCCTTGTAGGAACTCTGCACGGAAATTCATTGGAAATAATTCAACGTTCGTACTGGTATTAGCCAGGAAAGTAGCTGTTTCCTGATGAATTTTCTACTCAAATATATTCCTATATTGTATAGAAAAATTGCAGTGAGCATCATGGTATGGCAGAACATCTAGTTTCTAACTTTATAAGCTCACTGCTAAATAATTGATTACTTCTGTTAAAGCTATTTAACTTTCGATTGGCTTACATCACTGGCTTTTTATATTTTTCATTATTATTGGTCCAGCAAAATCTAGCCGGTATTTTCAAAAAAGAAATGTTGTCCGAAAAAAGATATAGGTAATGAACCCTCCCAAGATTGAGTCATATCTGGATTACTTAACTTTGAAGCAAGCAATGTTGTTATGAATTGGCTCTCTTGAAAGATTTCTGGCGGAACTAGACATTGAACTCCAAAATTTAAAAACGTTACATGTTCATTTTGATTTATATTTGAAAATATGAGCAGAATGTTCATAAAATCATCTGAGGCTGAAAGACAAACTTTAGTCGCTATTTTCCATCGTTCAAGATAACCTCTTTGAAAGTATTCATGTTGATAAAGGAAACATCCCACATTGAAAGTTTAACAATTCACACTTGTATCATAAATAGCTATTTTGTGCTAGCTGACAGTGAGAGCTGATACGTTTTCCAATGATTGAAGTCAGCTATTCAGTTTCTTTCATCAACTCTAATAGTTCGCAAAAGGTATTATTAGTATAATATGTATCGAGACCCTGAAAGTCACAGAAAGCCAATAGTTTGTTGTGAGGCTTTAATCACCACATATTTACCTGAACCTTTTACCTATATTTCTGAACTCATTAAGGTCAACACATCGATTTGGAGCAATTACTGAAACAAACAACTATCAATAAAATCTATCATTTCTAGTACTATTCGCTATCCTTACCAGGGAATTACGTGAAAATCCCATACTAATCTATCAAACACTACAGAAAATTACATTCAATCGTGATCCAAATTAAAATACGTTGGTGTTAATTATTATTAGATACTCTTACACCAAAGTAATAATTGGTGATACTCCTTTCCCTTTCCACCATAACGAAACTTCAGCAATCAGCAATTCAGAAATTTAAGTGAATTAATTGGATTTGGGATGATTTCGAAAATTCACGACAAAAACTATAATGTCGATGGGTGGCTTGGACCACCATCCTCATCGAAAAAATTGCGAAAACTGTTAAAATTAAACCCACTCCTTCTCAAAAAAAAAAGTACGGAAACCCGCAAAAATACAATCAGGAAAAACCGTAAAAAAGTTAATAACATGAGATCATCTAATTATGTGATATATAAAAAAATATTCTTCTGCCTCCCTGATATTCCCCTCTGATAATTTTCTGACGGTTTAATACGTTGAAAATCACAGTGGAAAACCTAATATCGGTAAAGGGGGCCTTGGACCCCCTACTTTTCGAAAAAAAGAAAAAAATCGAAAACTCGCGAAAATGACATAAGACACAATCAGTGAAAATTCTGAGAAACAATGGAATCATCCAATAATTGAAATTAAAAAAAATATCTACCTGTACCTTCTCTTGTGACTCAGGTTAAGAACGCATAGTAATTTGAAAAAAATACTGACGGTTTCAGATGTCAAAAGTTACAGCAAAAAAACATTGAACACTTAAACAATGAACCGCCATATGTCCAATAAAAAAAAAACTTTTTGTCTCCCTGATAGTTTTTTGACTAGGGTTGAATGGGGTAAGTGTAACGGTGAAAATGATCAGTTAGTGTTAAAAAAATAGCTACAACTAGAGAAATTGTAGCATTGCAGTAATCATATTTCTGTTAGTACCTTGGGGGTTTATAAAAACAGCAAGCATGAAATATTTCAATTATTCTATATCACAGTTCCTCAATTCAAAAAACTGAAGTCACCATGTCATGTCGTTGCACTTTCCCGGCCGATTGGTGCAAATAAAAAGATACAAACTTTTTGTGTCAAAAAATATAAATTTTATCAGTCGATCGAATAAGGTATCAAATATTTTTTTGTAGCACAGTAATTATCTGCTTTTTTATTTCTTCAATCACGTTTCTTAATTCTTCGATGGTACAAGACTAGGCACGATTAGTATTTTTTTGTATACATGTTACATTTCACTTCAATTTAAAATCTGAAAGAAAAGTAGTAGTAATTTAGAAATGAATTTCTACATAAAAATTTACGTTGGAGAAAGTTACATCTACCCCAGGTCCATCGATGAATTTAAAATACAGAATGGTATACTTAAAACACTGGTGTGAATTGCAGAACTCACCACGCTCATTCTGCAAACATTCACAAGCGTGTTTCAAACATCCACTTTCCACACTTGTATCATAAAAAGCTATTTTTACTTCATTGGTACATAAAAGTCCTGATTTTAATAATTTAGTACTCGAATTGCAGACCAATCCAAGAAGATCCTTCTCTCAGAAATAATGAATCCCAGTCTAAAGAAGTAATTTCTTTACGTTGATATCGACAAATTTTAGTGGTTAGGAAATTTTGTCGCTTTCAATTGTCTACGTAATGTATTTTATGGTTGAAACAAACTAAAACTTTACTCATCAGAAAATTTAAGATTAATGCCTTGTGTTTAAATATCTTTCAAAGTTAGACCGTTCTCGCTAGAACAGACTAAAACTTCACTTCTTACAAAATGTGTGTGTTTAATTTTGCTCTCCTCCTCCTTTCGTCTATGGTCCTCAATTCATGGTCCTTAAATTCACATTGCAAAATCTGAATATCGTTTATGGTTTGGTCCGCAATTCATATACGCCCAGTTAAAAGGTGTGAACTTCGAAATTATGTATTAAAAAATGTGAACTTCGATTAAATTATTAAACTGGTAAATCTTTTCCTCTGAGTCTGTGTGTTGGACTTTTTTCAATTAATTAATAAGTAATGAAATTGCACGTATGCAATGCATCGTGCAATATGATTCTGGTAAAGCCTTTAGTAATTGCATCTAGACTATGAAGGCTAAAATCTCTATCAATTGGCAGCGCCCATGGTACTCAGTGTTATTTCTATAGTTATGGAATTAGGAAAAAATTAGTAATCAAACTGGGACATAACTAAATAATCATTTGAAACATATAGATGAGCAAATGTTCAAGATAACACATATCAGATTCATGATTGTGTACGTATACGTTTCAGAGACTTATTGTTGTTTCAGAGAAAAAAAACGAAACTCGATTTATTTTCGTGTTTTTTGTCTATTATTTGGATGAAAATATATTAGTATATCATATATCGTTTCAATATTCCGCCCATCAACTAAATTTTTCACGAAATTTGAGCATGAATTCTTTTGACAATGACTATCACTTTTGGTTTCAGCTCACAAATATTTTCGAACGACAATATTTTGTGAAGCATCAGTACCAATACTACCATGAGATGTCCACTTGTGATCGCAATTTGTCCTTGGTAGAGAGAAAGAAACTACAATGGGCAAAAGAACGAGGTAAACAGTAACATCTAAGGCCGGATTTTCATGTATACGATATACGACGATCCGATGGTACGAAAATGTTCTGATTGGTTGAACTGTTGTTATGCCTACCAATTCAACCAATCACAATATTTTCGTACCATGGGATCGTCGGATATCGTAAGCATGAAAATCCGGCCTAACTCCGAACTCAACCAATATACTTTCAGAGGAACTTGCTGCTCTATCGGCTCCTTGGGGACACGCCTTAGACACTGAAAAAACTGAAAATGATTCTAAGATTCCAATGATTAAGGATAACAGCAAAAGGAACATAAGAGAAAATAGTCGAAGGGGCAGTTTACCACCACTGTATAAAAACCAGTTCAACTCGTATGATAGGTAGGGTCCTTTATAGTAATTTCTTCTAAACTTTGTGAAAAATACAGACGTTCAGTTCATCATAATAGGATAAGCTGTGATCATTTAAGCTATTTTTGAAACAAGAATAGTCCAGAAAGGCCATGGGTGGGAATAGGCAAGTGACTTATACAAAGTTACACGCTGTAACATGACCCCCAGTTAGAACTTTTAGTCCAGTAATTTTCACTGAGAATTCTTTCCGTCTGACCCAATTGACGTTCAAGAAATAGAAGCTACCCAAAACTCCAAAACTACGTCACTTTCACTTGACGCGCGTTCCACTAACAAAGTTAGCATTCTCAAGAGCTTATAGTTTTGGTGTTTTGGGTATTTTCTATTTCTTGAATTGTATTCACGTGAAATGATAATGAAAATGATATAGCGAGTTCGTCATCAGTTAAAAATGCAACAATAGACAAGCATCATTTTTATGAATCTCCTCTCTATTCCATTTTCATGTTGTTTATGATGTTGGCCGAATTATTAATAAAAGTTCCGTGCTTGAACGTCGAACGCAACATGGTAAAGAATCTAAAAACTACGAAATTTTCCACTTTTTCGCAGTTTTTGATAAATATTGCCGTTGAAGGTCCAATGTATAATAAATAACTATCATGCTCGTTGCATGTTTTGGGAGTGTACTAAATTTGCTACAATTTGAGTCCTGGCTCATCTCTGTAGACCCAAAAGTTTCCGGAATACTGCTCCCCAAAATCTACTTTTTTGATCCTGTCGAAATGTCCTCCCTTCCATATTTCAATGGACACCAAAGAAATTTGAGAGAACCGACAGATTAATTACCCCTTAGGTAAATTATTTCATATTGCCACCTGTATAAGATGGTAACCCTCTACACGGCAGTTCACTTTTTTCGATAGAGCTTATTCATTGACGGTGGTTCAAATATTATTAAAAACGTTGAGGTGGTGCTGTAGGTTTTCCTACAGTTGAAAAGTGCATACGCCACCAATAATCAGTGAGTACACCTCGGATCATCACGGAAAATAATAATAATAACCGTATTTTACCAGCACAGGCTATGCCATTGGGTATACTCGAGTGTTTATGAAGGATTGTTATTATTTTTTTTTCCCTAGAAGGATATTGTCAGGCCCTGTCTCCGGAGCTCCGACACATCCGGAGGGCGCGCTGGATCGTTTTCCCAGATAACCACTCCCCACGTCCGTGGGGTAAGCTATTACTGGGTCCGAGAATCATGTGCCCTGAGCAGACGCAGTGAACCAAGCATGACGGCCCTCCGCATTCGTCCGGCTAAGATTTCTGCCATATTACGGCAAGCCGGTATGATTTTTAAGTTTGAGAGCAGTGTGTCCATCATTCCACCAAGGACCCCTATAATCAGAACCACCATTTTAACAGACTGGTTTGGGTAGAGCCTGCGGAGTTCAAAGAGTAAGTCTCGATATTTAGTCCGTTTCTCCTCCTCTTTTCGGACGATGTTCGTTTCACTAGGAGCCGAAAACTCCATGACGAAAATCGTCTTACTCTGATGGTCGAGGAGGACTACATCAGGCTTTTTGGCTTGTATTTGCCTGAGGGTGGGGAATGAGTAGTTCCAATATATTCGGCACTTCTCATTCCCCACAACGGACTCAATATCCCCCGGAGCATAAGGCAACACCGGTGTCTCGTCTATATCGTACGAGTGTCGTAGATGGTAGTACAATACTCGTAGAGCCGCGTTATGCCTGTGGATATAGGCTGAGACCGCATATGCTGGACATGCTGAAAGCAAATGCATAAGGGTCTCAGGCGCCCCACGACACGCTCTGCATCTAGTGTCGGGGATCTCTATACCCATCACGCGGCTACGGTAGACCAGGGTGTTGAAGACACCATCCTGACAAGCCATTATGAATCCCTCGGTCTCCGACTTCAGCTCACTTGACCTGAGGAAAGCAAAGGTCAAGTTTTTGGATAAGCCAAGGTCTTCAATGTTCTTGAAGAAGACCCCATGCATTGGCTTAAGAATGACCATAATATGCCCGGCAGTATTACCGGTTCTCTTAGTTCAATTCGAATATAAAAATATAAAATAATTCAAGAAATATAAAATACACAAAAATCAAAACCACGTCACTTTCACACTCGACGCTCATTTCACCAACAAAGTTAGCATCCTCGAAAGCTTACTAGTAGTAGAAAGTCATAGCTCTCGAGAATGCTAACTTTGTTGGCGAAACGCGCGTCGAGTGAAAGTGACATGGTTTTGGTGTTTTGAGTAGCTTCTATTTCTTGAATTGTGTTCACACCAAAGGTTCCAAATATTCATTTTCGATGTGTACAATAAAATGAGACAGGTCTAATTTTGAATGCATTTGTGAAAATTGAAATTATCACTCATTATTCTCACTGTATTTCATAAGATCCCATATAATATGTGAAAGAACCTTCTCAATATTACTTGATGAATAAGGGAAGGATCTTGGTCACAAAACGATAAGAATTCGATGATGTAACCTAAAGAACAAAGCTAGTGAGCTAGTAATTACAATTATGAAAGATAACAGATGGTTAGTCTGTTGGTATCTTTAAACCCCTTTAGCACTCATCGAAATAGGGAAGGGGGAACATTTTGCGGAGAAAATATGCCTACAGGGTTGAAATTCCCAGAGAACAATAAAATACTGCTTAAAGTATTCGAGTTTGAAAAAAATTGATACATTTTGAAAAGCATAATTTTGGAAACTATCAGGTGTTCAGAGACGGTTCTTGGCTCAAATTGAAACAAATTGGTAATGTTGAGTTCGACGTAGAAAATTAAATTATTCATGGGAATATCATCATTAACAAATCAGTAAAAAATCAGAATTATCCTATCTGACGCAAGGTCTGATGTATATGGTTTATGGACTAAGTCTCCACATTTAATAAAATCCGCACCCTTCAATAGGTATGAGAGAGACAGGGAAGTCGGCGGTGAGACTTCCGGATATGGAAGCGACAACCCCAACCACACGCCCGACAATATCCCAAATTGGAACCAATCCGGATACGAGTCCTCCTCCAGCAGAGATGACAGACCTAAATGGGGAGACAAAGGAGTTGGTGTGGGAAAATTCTGGCAACCCAAAGAAGAATCCATAGACAAAACTGCGGTTAACGAACCACCAAACTGGGTCAAAAGGGGACTGCAAGACGGGGAGATAGTGGTGACCAATACGTCGCCAGCGGAGTCTCCAGAACAAAGATACGAAGAGAATGAAAGACCGTGCACGGGTTCTAGCTATGCTCAACGGCGGTAAATATATATTCTAACAGTTTTTCATGCAGCAATCACTCATGTAATGATGGCTATTGAAAACTCCTAGGGTGTGAGCAATGACTTAAACCACTGGTATCAATTTCTGAAGATTAAGTTGTTGTCCATCATATGCGAAATGCATAACTACATATTTTTTTATCCATATGAAGACCTCAGGGAAAGAACGTGCCAAGTCACTTTGGCAATAATTTTCAGGAGAGCATTCTTTAGGTTCGGACTACTCAAGTTTCTTTCCTGTATACAGTTCTCAAAGTATTATTATCTCCTTTCCAGTACAAAATATGCCATATGATAGCATAGCCCGGTAGCCAAAACCTGATATGGAAATCGCGATTTGAGGAAAAATGAGACTTTCCCTGAGGTCTCCATATCTAAACAACATTGAAATGATTCTGGTAAATCTTTTGATGATTTGGTTGTTGTCAAAATAGTTACTCAGTGTTTTCTCCTCGTGCAAGTAAAAATCACTTTATTGAATTTTGATAAACATTTGAAACGAACCAAATCGATACTATATAAAAATACCACCTTTGTTATCCCAATCACCATACTGTTTCACATCACCATAACATTACAGAAAAATTCGTTCGATTAAAGAGATAATACTTATCAGTCAGTCGCAACGTCAAAATTGAAGTCAAATCGGTACATTCCTCAATGTATCATCATTCATTTGGAGACTAGTGAAAATGAAAAGTCGTACTCAATAATTGACTTTTCAAAATCTCAATTAGGACACCCTACTCTACAAATTTTAACTCTCCTTGAACTATTGTAAGTCAGTACCAACCCATTGCCTAGCCTGCATTGTATAGTTTTATGCGGAATATTGGATTATACTCATAATCCATTTTTCATTATTTGTCTTTTGACAAGTAATTTCATCGTCTCTTCATGAAATAATATTTCTCGTATCGTTGAGCTTCCTTTCATCACGATGAATTATTCAACGTTCTTAGGATTATGCCCTGTAAGCAGTTTTTATTAAATATCATCTTTCTCTCACCCTTTTATGAATGTTTGTATTTTTCATTGTTGTTGTTATTTCAGAAAATTTAACTTATATCAAAGAACGATTTCGATAGATTGAGAGATAATTCAATGCTCCACAAGAATGATATTCAGTAATACCTTATGAAATACGCTCGTTTTCTCAGAAAACGTGATTTAACGCCGACATCACATTTCTGGCTCGCGCTACCCGCCACTGCAAGTTCAGGCAGGGCAAAAAATCAGATTTGTTATAACTTTGCTAAAAATTATAGTAGAAGGAAAAGAAAAAGTGTATATCGTTCCTGAAGACTTCTACTTCCTCAGGCAAATATAACATTTGAGTATCTGAGAACCCAAAATGTGTTTTGTCACACTTCACATAACCCTTCTATATGATATTTACGGAGGCTCCGAAAGTCATGGATATTTTAGTCGATATGAAATAATTATACTGAAGCAGAAATCAGTACCATCTTTGTACCATATGCAACGATTTTAGACTAGTCAGACAAGTCTCACTTATACATGCCAAAGAAAACACTGGGTTTCACTCCTGCCTCAGTTTTCAACTCACCCATAATCCCAGCAGGTTCTTCAGTGAATTTTGAAAATAATCGCTCATACACATCCTACATAAAAAATGAAGTATGTGATTTCAAGCTTGAGGTTGCTTTACTTTAAAATTGTTGCATATAGTCTAAAGACTCTAAAGAGTGTATGGATTGCTGCTTTAGTATAATAATGTTACAGACCTGAAATTTGATAAAGACTTCTCGAATTGTTCGAGATCGTTCGATGAATTAGATGGAAAAATCGAGAAGCACTAACTTTTGTTCTGGATCAATCGTCGAACATTCTATTTGTGTTCTATTGATTTCTTAAGTTTTCTAGAACTTTATTTGTATATAAAAGCAATGCATTTGTGAGATGAAGGAAGTTAGTTAGAAAGTTACCTTCAGTTACCTTGGATACAAGTATTTTGACAGTGACTTGTATTACAGTGTTGTCAAGTAAAGTTTGAATAATAAAGGCGAGTTCATACCAGAGTACACTTATTTTTGAACCCGAAGACGCAACAATTGGTGACAGCGGCGGAATAAGTGTTACTGAAGAAAGAAAAGTAAGGCAGTTTTCCAGTATTTGATGGTGAATACTCGTGCAAATAATTACGACGAGATGGTGACATCAGCAGATATCCTTGAGTTTTTAAAGGAACAAGAAGCCAAACGAAAACAAGAACAAGAGGAACAAGAAGCCAAACGAAAACAAGAACAAGAGGAACAAGAAGCCAAACGAAAACAAGAACAAGAAGAGCTTCTACAACAATTCGAACTGAAAAGGAAACAAGAACAAGAGGAACAAGAAGTCAAACGAAAACAAGAACGAGAGGAACAGGAGGCACGGTTAGTCCAGCAGTTACAACAACATGTTGATCTTCTGCAACGTATTAGTCACAGTCAACAGTGCTTCCAGAATGAAATCACTGAAGAAGTACAAGAGGTCAGAGGAAAAGTCCAGGAGGTCAAAGGTGAAGTCCAGGAGGTCAAAGGTGAAGTTCAAGAGGTCAAAGGTGAAGTTCAAGAAGTCAGAGGCGGAGTCCAGGGAGTCAACAGAAGGGTCCAAGACGTCGAAAATGAACTGTCCAAAATAGATGAACGGGTGGCACGAGAGGTGAACAAGAAATTCAACGAAGAAGTTGATAGGATCAAGGAGAGGCTGGAAACGTTACACCTTCCACACAAGCGTGCACCATCTGAGGAAATCTCCCCCACCAGCGAAAGGCCATCCTCACTGACAACTCCGATAAGGCCTACACAAGTGAAAATTTTGAAGCCTCCAACATTTGATGGACAATCCTCGTGGTCCATGTATAGACGTCAGTTTGAAGCGGCAGCAAACGCAAATGGCTGGTCCGAGGAAGAAATGGCCACCTCTGTAGTCCTGTGTCTACGAGGACAAGCATTGGACATCCTTCAGAACATCCCCGAGAGTAATCAGAAGGAATATTCTAGAATCGTTGAAGCTTTGGAAATCAGATATGGACAGCAATATCTCAAACAAGTATTTCAGAGCCAAATAAAGAGTCGATACCAAAAATCCAACGAAACTCTACAGGAGTATGGAGCCGACGTAGAGCGACTCATTAATTTGGCATACCCACAAGCACCGAAGGAGTTCATAGAACAAATTGGGGTGCAGACTTTCATCGATGGTTTGAGAGATACTGACATGCAGCAAGCCCTTCGACTAGGACGACTTCAAACCATAAGCGCAGCACTAATAGCATCTTTGGAGTTCGAGGCCGCGAAAAACGCATCAAGAAATACGAGGCCCAAGTTACGTGAAGTTAAATTCAACGATGATTCGCCTACAAGCGAGGCGCTATTGAAGAAAATATTGGACTCCATAACAGCATTAAGCAACCAAGTGCATTCCCCAGAAGACAGGAAGAGGCGCTGCTATAACTGTGGGAAAAGCGGCCATCTACAGAGGAGTTGCTGGGAGAGATCGGAATCCAGAAGTCCAAGAAGAAAGAGGTCGTCATCAGAGAGCAACGAAGATAGATCGAGATCTCCGAGCTCAGGAACAGAGCAACGTGGGCGTTATACCAGAGGAGCCTTCAGGAGATCGACCACGCCAGAAAGGAGACCTCAAACGTCCGAAAGAGGACTTGCTCCCACCCAGGAAAACGAGAATTAGTCGGCACTAGGGGGCGCGTGGCGACTTTCAGTGTTCAAAGCCCCAAGATCCATATATCGTCATTGAAGAAAAATGGCCAAAGTCTACTAATACAAGGCTATTTAGAAGATCGGAAATGCACCTTCACTATTGATACAGGAGCTTCGAGATCAGTCGTTCGCCCAGACCTCATACAAGAATCTGTGAAGCCGATGAAAAGGAATATGGTTTTGGAAACGGCAACGGGACAAACCGCACCAGTCATTGGGGAAACACTTGTACAGATCCAGATAGGACCTATTACCATGGAACATTCTATGTTGGTTGCGGAAATAAGGGATGAATGTGTTCTGGGTCTGGACATCATGGAGAAAAACGACTTCATCCTTAACATCAGACAGAAAATTTTGCGGATTGGCAATGAAGAAATCTTCCTGAGCAGATACAATGAGAAAATCCAACCAATCAAGATTTATGTTGACGAAGACATCCACATTCCGAAAAACTCCGAAACCATCATCATGGCCAGAATGGATAAACAACCTGGAGATTTGAGCACTGGAATAATTGAAAATGATGAATACCGCCAAGATGGAATTTTAATTGCCCGATGTCTTGTGAACACAGAACAACTAATTCCTGTCAGGGTTGCCAATACTTCGGAAAATAAAGTCCTACTGAAGAAAAACGACCAATTGGGATTCTGCAAACCTGTCACTCGAGTTATCAATTGTGAAAACCACACTCAGGTACTGCGAAGAAATACAACTAACACCGATCAGAGAACAACAGACAAAATGATGGTATCCACGGAACATTTAACTATGGAAGAAAAGCAGAAGGCCAAAGAGTTTCTTGATAGCCATCGTAACATTTTCTCGACAGAGACTTCGACGGGACGTACCAGTCTAGTTCAACATCGCATCAACACCGGCGATGCCCGACCAATCCGACAGGCTCCGAGGAGATTACCGTTTGCCAAACAGAGAGAGGTAGCAGACATGATAAACAACATGATGGAGGATGACATAATTGAAGGAACCACAAGCCCATGGTCCTCACCGGTAGTATTGGTAACTAAAAAGGATGGATCAACCCGATTCTGCGTGGACTATCGTCGATTGAATGACGTAACGATGAAGGATAGCTACCCATTACCAAGAATTGATGATACACTAAACACATTATCCGGTTCCAAATGGTTTTCAACGTTGGACCTGAAAAGCGGGTATTGGCAAGTGGAAGTTCATCCTGATGATAGAGGAAAAACAGCGTTCTCTACCGGACAAGGGCTGTACCAATTCAAAGTTCTTCCGTTCGGATTATGTAATGCTCCCGCCACCTTTGAGAGACTTATGGAACTGGTATTGAGAGGTTTGACATGGAAAATTTGTCTAGTCTACTTGGATGACGTCATAGTAATGGGAAGGACATTTGACGAACACCTGGATAATTTGGAAGAAGTATTTTTGAGGTTAGAAAATGCTAACCTGCAACTGAACCCAAAGAAGTGTTATTTATTTCAAAAAGAAGTTAATTTTTTAGGCCATGTCATCTCGGCCGAAGGAATTAAGACCGATCCTGCTAAAATCGAGGCTGTTAGGAGTTGGCCACGTCCTAGGGATAAACATGAAGTAAGAAGTTTTCTGGGGCTATGTACCTACTACAGGAAGTTTGTTCAAGACTTTGGTAAAATTGCCAAGCCACTCCACCGCTTAACTGAGAACAACGTTCAGTTTGATTGGAGCCCTGATTGCCAACAGTCGTTCACTGAACTGAAGAAGAAATTGACAACTGCGCCTATTTTGGCTTACCCACGAGAACAAGGCACTTTCATTTTGGACTGTGATGCGTCTCAGCAAGGCATTGGATCAGTTTTATCCCAAGAACAGGATGGCGAAGAGAAAGTAATAGCCTACTTTAGTAAAACTCTAGGCAAGGCCGAAAAGAATTACTGCGTTACAAGAAAGGAGCTTCTATCGATAATCAAAGCCATTGAACATTTCCATACCTTCCTCTATGGCAGACGTTTTCTCGTAAGAACTGATCACAGCGCTTTGCAGTGGATAATGAACTTCAAGAAACCTGAGGGTCAGATTGCGAGATGGCTAGAGAGACTCCAACAATACGACTTCAAAGTTATTCATCGCAGTGGCAGGAAACACAGAAATGCAGACACATTATCAAGACGTCCATGCTTGGAACAGCAATGCCGATATTGCCAGAAACTCGAAAACAAAGAAGTCAATTTTTACAATGATGAACATTGCAAGGAAATTCTGCAAGTTACCACCGTAAGAGTCGAATCTGAAGAATCTGATTTATGGACCACAGCAGATATGAGGAAGAATCAGAAGAAAGACAACAATTTAAAGTTAGTCCTGAGCTGGCTGAAAAATGGAGTTAGACCTGAGTGGCAGGAAGTATGCAAGTTTGGTGCAGTTGCCAAGGGATACTGGGCTCAATGGGATTCCCTATGTCTTCGTGATGGCCTATTGCATCGCAAATGGGAGAGCCCAGATGGAGCAACTGTGGTGTACCAACTGGTCCTGCCGAAAGCACTTACTAAAGATGTGCTCGGGCAACTTCATAGTAGTCGTGCAGGTGGACACTTCGGAATCAAGAGGACCCTTGCTAGAATTCGAGAACGATTCTATTGGGTGAATTGTCGTCGTGATGTAGAAGAATGGTGCAGAAGATGTGACCTATGCTCTTCAAAGAAGGGACCCAAAACTAGAAGTCGAGGGAAAATGGCTCAGTATCTTTCTGGTGAACCATTCGAAAGAGTAGCAGTTGACATTCTTGGGCCGTTTCCTGTTACCGAGCAAGGAAATAAATACTTGATGGTAGCCATGGACTATTTCTCCAAGTGGCCTGAAGTTGTGCCCATTCCAAACCAGGAGGCAAAGACCGTTGCAAAGGCCTTCATAGAAAATGTAATAGCCAGACATGGAGTCCCACTAGAATTACATTCTGATCAAGGACGAAACTTCGAATCTGAATTATGGCAGGAAATGATGAACATTCTAGGTGTGAAGAAGACTCGTACCACAGCCCTACATCCACAATCAGATGGTATGGTTGAACGACATAATAAAACCATCAGTCAGTACCTGTCGATGTTCATCTCCAAAAATCAAAAGGATTGGGATGAGTTGGTACCACTATTTCTCCTATCCTTTCGAAGTTCCCAGCATGAGTCCACCGGATATACTCCTTCAATGTTGATCACTGGGCGAGAAATGAAACTACCATGCGATCTGTTGTTTGGAATGCCACCCAGAAGTACAGAGGACAAAGTCCTACCAGAATATGTCCAAGAGTTGCGAGAAAGACTGGACCAAGTTCATGAATTCTGCAGACGTCGTCTTCAAATCTCCAGTGATAAAATGAAAAAGAGGTTCGACAGAAAGAGTCCAGGAACTATGTTCGAGCCAGGTGATGCTGTTTGGCTCTACCAACCTCAGAGAAAGAAAGGAAAATGCCCCAAGCTACAGAGAAATTGGACAGGACCCTATGTCATCATAAAGAAGATCAACGACTTGGTATACCGCATCCAGCTCAACCCAAGGAGTAAACCCAAAGTTGTTCACATCGAGAGGTTAGCAGAATACCGAGGCCACGATCCCCCAAATTGGTTCCAGAGGGACAGCCAAAGTGGTGATGGTGTTATCCGGGACGGAATAACCTAAAGGAGGAGGCAGTGTTACAGACCTGAAATTTGATAAAGACTTCTCGAATTGTTCGAGATCGTTCGATGAATTAGATGGAAAAATCGAGAAGCACTAACTTTTGTTCTGGATCAATCGTCGAACATTCTATTTGTGTTCTATTGATTTCTTAAGTTTTCTAGAACTTTATTTGTATATAAAAGCAATGCATTTGTGAGATGAAGGAAGTTAGTTAGAAAGTTACCTTCAGTTACCTTGGATACAAGTATTTTGACAGTGACTTGTATTACAGTGTTGTCAAGTAAAGTTTGAATAATAAAGGCGAGTTCATACCAGAGTACACTTATTTTTGAACCCGAAGACGCAACAATAATTATATATTTACTGAATTATTCCGGATCATCCACAAACATCTCCGTGAAGTGCGACAAAACGCTTTTAGATACTCAAATACTCGCATATTATACTTGCATAAGAAAGTAGAAGTCTTCAGAAACGATATGAACTTTTGCTTTTCCTCCGATCATTTTTAGCAGAGTTATGACCAATCAAATAATCAGCTCCGTCAGAACTTTCAGCGACGGATAAGAGCGAACCTGAAATTTGATGTCGGTGTTCAAACACGTTTTCTGAGAAAACGAGCGCATTTCATAAGAAATTACTAGGAATCATTTTTGTGGAGAATTGAATTGTCTTTCATCTTGTTTTTCCGATAAATCAAATACTTTCCAAGATTACAGAAAAAATCTGTTTATTTATTTTTATTTAAACGAAAAAAAAAATATGTTCTACCCCTGGAATTTTGGTAAACAATATTTTTTCGTGTTTATCGTGATTCCAACTTCTAGCATACCAAGTTTGGTGGTGCTCCAATCGATCCTCGTCTCAAAACCCAATCATACTGGATTATTGAAACGTCATTGCGTCGTAAAGTCATTTTCATTTCGACCCACCAGGAAAGCACCAGTTTCACATCCTTAATTGGACAGGAACCACTTGGTCTAATAGAGTGTTCCTTTCCTGTTTCTTTATCGTTTCAAATATAGTTTCATCGAATTTTTTTGTTATGGTGGAAATAACTCCCGATACAACATTCGTTTTTCAGTACATGTAACAATATTCGCCGATCTAACAACAAATGAAGAAATCAATTACTTTATTTTGACAATTTCGTTCGCAAACCTTTATAAAGGAACTGTCATCCACAAAACTGTGAACTAGACTTGGGGTTATTCTTTGCGGGATACTTGCATTTATAGGTACAGTATCATCACTATCATCAAAGGATTCAAATTAGAGTTTTGGAGCAATTTTAGCGGCTCCTGGTATAAGCCTATGGAGATCTGATTGACACGCGAAATCAGCGCGCTAGGTAATCGTATAGACGTATGCCCAGCTTTCATTTTATTATGCAATGGTAAATTCATCTTACTTCACTGTATACCGGCTCTGTAGTGTCAAAACCCGAGCAGAGTCAGACTGTTCAACCACCGAAGCAACCAAAGTTTTCCGTGCCCATGCAGCAGGGATCTGTGGCCACATCTCCGGTGCTATTGTATGGGCGGCCTATAACACGTAGTGAGACATCAAGGCGTACTCTCTGGGACATACCCCCAGGCAACGCACCCATGTTGGTCAGAACAATCCTACCCTGTATGGTTGGTAACTGGTTTGTACTTGCTACATAGCCACGTCGCATGTCGGCCTGAATTCCGCCGCTTCTGTTTGATGGATCACATTCAGAAATAAAGCAAATCAACTCATCGGTGTTACCATGTTCACAAAATCGCTGCTTTCCCCGGAATCCTTAAAATTCACGTATTCGTAGATATTTCCTCTTTTGGAATATCGCCCATCTTCTAACCTTAGCACTTACCTCACCAATTCTTTGATTAAATTTTATATAACTGATATATTTCCTAAATTTCGCTTACATTCATAATTATATCAAATCTGCAGATGCACTTACATAAGAGGTCAAAACATACCAATAGATTCTGTCGAGATGGCAGAAAGAGAGAGAAGAAGACAAGTGGCCATGGCTCACCAAGAGGCGATACGTCAGCAACTAGAAGAACGAGAAAGGAAAAGACGTGACGAAAGAGAAAGACAAATGAGGGAAGAACAGGAACTAGAAAAGAGAATTGGAAGAGAACAAGAGATAGAGAGAAGGAGAAGGGAGGAGGAAGTGAAACTGGCAAGAGAAAAGCAAGAAAGGGAAAGGAGAAGGAAAGAGGTAATAGAAGAAGCTATAGAATTGGCACAAAAAGAAGCACAGACCCAAAGAATGAAGAAATATAAGCAAATTAATTTCAACAACGACTCTAAGAACGCAAGAGAAAAAGAATCTGAGAATATTCCGGAAATCTCCCCCAAATCCGAAACAACAGCAAAAACTTCCCCAATTCCGGAAGAAAGAAAGAGTAACAATTGTGAACAACTGAATAATACAAGAACCAGTCCACCAAAATCTGAACATCTCAATACAGATATCATCAATAAGTTGGAGATAAGAGGGAAAAGTATCAACTCGCCGAGACCAGACCAGTTAGAAAATGCTTTTGACAATAATATTCCACCACCCGATCCTCTAGATAACACCCGATCAACTAGAAATAATAATATGAATTCAAACTCGTCAGTCACTCCAAGATTAGAAAACAACTTAGTAGTCCTACCAACAAATCTGGAGGCCTTACAAACGATACAGTATGCCTTATTAGTACCTGCCACTCCCCACAATATACCATACGTTGGCATTCCTCTTACAGACAGGAGTGATAATACTTCTAGAACCGAAAATAGAATCCTAACTCCAACACAGTACAGAAACAGGAATAGAAAATCCTGTGACAGTAGTACTCAGACGGAAGAATCGGTTTTTACTAGAACACATACATCAGCTGAAAATAGAGAAAAATACATCAGAGATAAGCTGAATAGCATAGATCTAACATACGAGAATAGGATTAGAAGAGAAAGGCGCAGCAGAAGCGAAGGTTTGGAAGACAGGCCGAAATGGGGTGCAAATAGACCCCCAACTAGATATCTGAAACAGAGTGAGAAGGATCCTCTGTACCAAAGAAAAAAGATGAGGCAGAGGTTGAGAGAAAATAAGGGTTATGATGATAAAAATTCCAGTGATGATAGTCAAACTGCTTCACCACGGTCATACAGGAAGAAACATTCCAGGCAACATTGGAGGAAAAGCGAAATGTTCACGCGGAATATCAGAATGTACCAAACAGAGGTCATTCCGCTTGAGTCAGATAAGGATCAGCTCTACTACAAAAGGAGAGATTGTTGTTGCATGTGTAGGTGTGGTCGAAGGTGCTCAGGAGATAATGTTAAAGTTGATATTTTGAAAATAGAGCACAACTCCCCCCGAGATCAATCCCAGTATAAACCAGAGAGATCTGATCATCTGCCAGATGTAGATGTAAACAATGATATTCTCGAAAAACTCACTTCTTTACATGATGGGTTGTTGATGAAAAGGGATCAGTGGGAAAATACTCCTAGTACTCCTTCTATATCGTCAGCTTACAGACAATAACATTACAATAATCGTGATATAATATATCGAAAGCGTAGATTCCATACACATTCCTCTCATAATATTTGCTCAAATTTAATATTTATAATCCTAGATTTTATAATGGCAAAGCTGGATGATTTTTTGAATAAGAAGAAGGAAACCGCTCCAATTCTAGATTTATCAAAAACCGTCGTCACTTCAAAGGAGGAATTCCGGAGGCTTCTGGAAAAAGTTCCCGATTTCAAAATGAAAGCTGAGAGGGTATTGCCAGAAAGTATCAAAATCAAGGATAAAACCTTCAAGTTCAAGACTGGCAAGAAACAGTTGAAGGCAGCCAAAGAAAAATATACTTTCATGGATTCAATGCCTTTGGAAATGAAGAATTTGAAACTTGACGATCTCGCAGCAGTAACGATTGATTGGAAAATGTTGACCATGCTCCGCCCGAAGAGTAAAGTGGAGGAAAACTATTTTTCCAGGTAACTTATATTTTTATTAATGATTCCCAATCATAGTGTTAAGAATCTACTGCAAATCTACTAATATTGATGAAGTAACTTTATCTTTAATATTGATGAAGATAACTTCATCAATCTCTTAACCTTTCTTTTCAATAATACATTATTTTCCTTTAACAACCAAATATATAAACAAACTTTTGGCACTCCTATGGGTGCAAAAATTAGCCCTATTTTAGCTAACTATGTTATGGACGACCTGCTAGATATGGTCTTGAGTGTCCCTCCTTTCAATGTGTTTTTTATAAAAAAATATGTAGATGACATAATTGTAGCCCTTCCTGGGACAGGGACTACGGAAATCTTAGATGTCTTCAATAGCTATGATCCATTTATTCAATTTACCATCGAAAATGAAGATGCTGAGTGTAGTGTTCCATTTCTAGACACTAAGCTTATGCGTACCCCCAATAACACAGTATTGGTTGACTGGTACAGAAAACCTATCAGTGCTGGTAGGTATATGAACTATTGGTCTTACCATAGACAATCTATTAAAATAAATCTGATCAAGCAAATGAAGCAAAGAGTTTTGCGTGTCTCTGACCCATGTTTTCACCATAAAAATCTTAAAATTCTCCATAATCTTTTTAAACAAAATTCTTTTCCGGTATCTTTACTCAACAAGATCCTATTTAGTACGTCTCCTGTAGACCATAATGTTAATGAACCTCTTCCAGGTAATCAAATAATTAATACTGATAGTGAGGCTAACAATGTCAATAATAATAATAATGCTCACAACCTAATATTTTTTACACTTCTTTGCCCTTCATTGCTGAAATCACGCCAAAGCTTTCACGAATTTTCAATAAAATTGGCAATGTTAAAATTGCAAATAAAACGGTCCTTACCATAAATTCCTTATTTTCTGTCGTAAAAGACAAAACTCCTTTACTTTCTCAATCAAAATTAGTATATTGCATACCATGTGCTAATTGTAACCACGAATACATTGGTCAAACAGCAAGGTTGCTGAAAGACCGTATAACTTCTCATAAAAGTGATAGCAGATTGCACCCTGAGAGATGCGCTCTCAGTGAACACGTCGTCAAAGAAGGTCACTCAATGGACTATAATTCCACAAAAATTTTAACCAAAGAAGGTAATATACAAATCAGTAAAACGCAAAGTCGTCTCCACAATTTTTTTTTTTTTTATTGTGGAGACGACTTTGCGTTTTACTAATTTGTATATCCATACCACTCCACTTTGAGACATAATGGACTTCTACCACAGGTTTATTGCAACTAGACTGGAAACCCCAGCAGCTCAGGCCAATTGTTCTCTTGTTCCATAACTTCTATGAAAATTTTACTTTTGACTTTTGACATATGATTAATTTTAATAATTTCTAACCTAATAATTTTCTCTTCTCCCACGCTCCTCGTGGTATATTACAGGTGTTGTCTGCATCCGACACACTTTTTAGATTTTTAATTGTTATAAATGTTTTACATAATTTTTATTCAGTACCCCATGTTGCACATGGTTTTAGTCTTGTTTAATTTTTCAACATTGTTGTTAAGCGATCAATCTCACTAACATTGTAAGTATTGGACTCTCATCCTCACCAGTTTACCATAGTTTCATCAATTTTTGTAGCTCCCTGATGATGACAGTAACCACTGTCGAAATATTGGAAATATAATGTTATAAGAGTACACTTGCGTTTTGCTGCTGCCCCAAAAAATTGTCAAGATTTGTTTCTAACTAGTCAGCAATAGACTACCTCTCTTCTCTATATATATATATGTTTATTGTACATAAGAAATAACTACATTAAATACATATACCTAATTATCAAAACTTACATGTTATCTGATGTTTTGAATGTGTGTTTTCCATTAAATATTTGTTTAAAAATTCCCAATGATAGATTAGATTCAAGTATACTTATAAGGAAATTTATTTATCTATTTGCAAGTTTATTTCATTTAAAATAAACTTATAGTTGGTTGTTATTATCATAATTTTTGTTTTCGTTATATTTCTTTTCAATGTATTGAGAAAATCACTATCTTGTATTATTTCAGAGTTCATTTTCTCAATAGCTCTATCTATCTAAATTAGAATCATAGCATTCCAGCTCGTATCATCTATAAATTAATTTAGAAAGTCTACATTAACAATCAGGTTTATGTTATTGAAGTACTAAATAAAAAGTAGAGGCCCTAAAACGCTACTCTATGGAACACCTATAGTCATACCTCCCGCCAAATCGTTTGAATTGCCATTATATTTCAATCATTTTAATTCTTGTTGATTAATAATATTTTTGCAGCTATTTTATTTTTGCAGTATTTGAATGCATGGTATAATCTATTAGAGCAATTAGGGAAATCATGCATAAGACCTATTTTGTGGTTTTCCGAAAATAATCGTTAGAACAGTATATGTGAATCAATTGGTGTTTATAATAACATTGCCATGTTGTCTTATTTTCAGGATGATAGAACTAGGTAAACTACAAATAAAGAGCCGAGCTCAAGAAAAACGGCAGTTTCAACTAGATCCTCAGATAAGGAAAAGCAAAAATAAGGCAGGAATCGTGGAAATGAGAACAGTTTCTTGTATAGACTGTGGAGAAGATTTCTGTAACGGTACATACATTATTACCACCATAAATTTCCTATATTCAGGTTTGTCTTTTGTAGGAAAAACATGCAGCAAGTTTGGATATGATTCTTTCGCAAGAATACCAGAAGTGTCCAAAACGTCCCAAAAGATTCTGTCCCCAGAATCTGGTACAAGTAAGATCAAAAGGAAAATCAAAAGGAAGTCACGATCGAAAAGCAAAACGAAGAATAGAGATAGAGTCAAATCAATGTCTCCTAAGAAAAGTGTATCCAGAACTAATAAACGGAAATAAATTTTGAATCGAAATCAGAAAAATCTTTCATGGTCGGGACGAACTGAATTTTTGGACCAATAATTATATATTACAAGCGAAAGATAGAAATTAAAGACGATGGATTTTACGCGTGAGATATAAAAATGCGCATGATGATTGAGAAATTAATTTAGGAATTTATTGGTTTACAAAAAATTAATTTGTCTCTAACTTTGAAACATTTTTATTATTTCTTTCTTATTCGCGAAAATAGATTTCTACGTCAGGAAAATCTTTGTTTTCTGTAATTTTCCTGATTCTCTCTCTTGCCTTCTTTTCAAGTTATTTTTATATTTATTGAGACTGATGATGCGTTGTTACAATGCTCAAAGCACTTCCAGACAGAATACTGGCAGTCTGCTATGTTCAATAACGTATAATCTATGAGATAAATCTAATGAGATTACACAATGTGTACAGTATTTTTATGCTCTATATGAGTCTTTTACTCAAACTGTCAAAATATATAAATGGAAATGAAGAGGAAAAGACAAAATTGTATTTTGGAGACATGAATATAGGTACCAAACCAATGATATAAGTCGTGAAAAATTATTTTTTTGTATGGACGTGAAAATTCAGATAACACCAAGACGACCTCAGGACCATCCATTGTCGGTCGGTCCGAGGACGTTCTAACGTCCAATGTTACAACATGGAACATGTTAAGGATTTCATGGACATTTACGAAAAGTATTATTGAAAACGTCTCTAAATGCAAATAAATGTGACATTGTGTAATAAAAAGCATTTTCTTGAACAAAGGCTTCATCATATATTCCAATATACTTACTTAGAAAACAAACAAAAAACTCAAGTGGAATTAGTTTACCTTTAACTCACCAAAAAAAAAAACTTTCACTCACGGCTATAACCTGATGACATAAACTAACCACCGTGCACAAGATGATGAGGCTATGCAAAAATAACAATTCAATTTTTTTTTTATATCAACAAAAGTTATGTTTTAGTAAAATTCTAAAATAGCGGCAAAGGCAAAGCTCTCACAACGTTCGTAAGAATGAAAATGGCGTAAAATGACATGACGTGTGGACAGCCGAACTGAACCGAGAGGGTCGAAAGTACAATAGTAGTTTACCTAACAAGTGTGGAAAGTGATACTTTTCCGCACGCGATTGCAGATGGCCGAACGATTCATTAGCGGAGTTCGGCCAGAAAACGCGTGCGGAAAAGACACTTTACGCTCGTGTTAGGTGTTATTTTTTCTACTAGAGGAAAAAACACCCAAATGTCAACATAAAGAACATTTATTATTAAATATATATTAAACTGTACAACCATACTTGGTAAGCTTTCTATTTTATTCATTCAGAAAGCACTGGAAAAATATTTGGTGTGTTTTGTTGTTTATTTGGCAGAAAGCAGAATAAATTCAAAATTGGATTTTCATTATGGAATAAAACCAATGAAAGATTTGACGTACATGAAAGGTCAAATGAACACTTAGATAACCTCCGTATTTATACAAGTCAATTTTAGAAAAAAGGAAATGTTGACCAAGAATTCAAATTAACACAAAAAAAAGAATATTTGATAAAAGTAACTACAAAGGATCATAAGCGTAATAAAGTTTCTGACTACCAGAAAATTAGCATTAAGAGGTACTCATTATCCAATTTGACAAAAAACCTAATGGCAATCATTTGGGTTCGTTGGAGCTGTTATCGGAATACGATCCATTTTTGAAAGAACATTTAAATAAAAGATCAAATTCAGGAAAGGGTAGAACTTTCTATTTATCGAAAAATATATGTTACGAATTGTTAAACATTATGTCGAATATGAGTATTCTGGATTGCAAGCACGTATTATATCGCACAATGATTTGGCTCTATTTATTGTACCGTGTGCTGCTCACTCTTTGAATTTAGTTGTTCGAAATGCAGCGGGATGTTGTTTGGAAGAAACCCAATTTTTTATTATTGTTCAAGCCATTCATATATTTTTTTTTGGCATCTACGCATATAATAGGTGGAACATTTTGTCAAAAGCAATGAAGTGATCTCGATATGACGTACATAACTTGAACGTGAGACATAAATTTAAATTAACCCCACCGATTCACAGAACCGAAACGTTCAAGAGGTCTTTTTCATATCAAATTGCGACTCTTTATAATTCTTTACCCGACTCTTTCAAATCGTTATCTCTTTGGTCTATCAGGTTACAAATACACAAACTCCTATTATCTCGGCAAACTTAATACCTGTATAAATTCGTGTTTAAATGGGTGCGTATCTGCACATGTCGGTATATGTGTACATATAAATTTAATCTTCTATCCTTACAAATATTTGGACTTGAAAAGGTAATTGGGATTTATATTGTTGTCACATTTTTGTTTCTATTCAAAATTCATAGCACTGTATTTTTTTTTATTTTTTTTTTTTTTTATCTTTATTTGTTCTTTTTTTTGTTATGGTTAGGTTGAAAAACAGAGAGTGTGATTCACGTCACACTCACCTGACACCTCGCCTTTTTTCCAATCCAATCCCATTATGTTATGTTACAAGATTTGTACTGGTTCTTTTGGAAAATAAAGACATTATTATTATTATTATTATTATTATCTTCAGAGTCAAAAACAACTCTATTACCTAAAAGTTAACATAACATCGTTGGTCATCCCGTTTTGAAGCCATAAAGGCGCTTTAAAAGTAGTTACATTCCGGTAAAAATAAGTTTGGATGAAATAGCAACAGATATGAGTGAGAAAAATTCAATTAGGGTTGAAGCAGCGTCTCTTTCAGAAAAGCTTGAATTACTGAAAAATGGCCTAATTTTAGAATTTTGGTAGGATATTTTACAAAGAGTTAACAAAGTCAACAAAGCTGTACAAAATAAAAATATGGATTCAGGTACAACAGCACATCTATTGACATCGTTAGCTGAATATTTTGATTTTACCCGCGAACGATTTGAACAATATGAGGTATTAAGAAAGCCATTGACAGGGAATGACAATTATGTTGAAAAGACTATTATCAGGGGTAATATAATAAGTGGTATGATTATTACCGATAATTTTTTGGAATATTAATGAATTGCAATCCCAAAGCTGAAAATATACAACTCGTCCTGCGGACTCGTTGTATTTTCTTGCATTGGGATTGGCAATGAATTGATATTCCAAAAAATTATAGGTTTTTAATCATACCACGAATTATATTTAGGGCGACAATATATCGATTTGAAATAAGGAAAAATCGTGTCACCTGGTAATTGATTTAATTCTAGCCGTATTCAACGGAATACTCTTTTCCACGGCCTCATCTATGATACCAATGGACATTTGTCCCCAACGATCGCTCATATTGATAAATAAAGATAACTAATCAAAACACATAAATTTGACGTTTATAATTTAAATCATTATTATCACTTGACAGATAGTAAAACAAAAACTAAGCAGGTTTATCATCGTGAAAATACAGCGACAAGCTATATTTTCACTGTAGTTCCGATTCTATTGGCTGAATTTCAAAATTTGAAATCCACTGATTGGTTGTTAAGCAAGGAAATATATTGTCAAAATAAAACTGCAATTAGGAGACAATTCTGAGACACGTTTGAGTCAAAGAGAATCTTCAAATCTTGTTCAGAATCTTGTTTGAGATTAGGCCAAAAGAGGATAATAATTTGATCAAATTGGAAACTGATCTACAAAAAAAGTATTAAGAAGATCTGAACTAATTTTTTCCTGGCAAAAGTGTTCACCTAAAAAAAACTTCCAATTTATCTTCCGGAGATTTAAAAGGAGAAACTTCATTCGAATTAGTCCAAGTTCTACACGAGAATGAATTAATACCTTCTTTCCCCAACGTAAATATTTGTTTTCGAAAGTTTTTCTCCATTATTCTCCGTTATACATGAATTTGCTTCTATAACAGCAAGAACACAAATTTTTAAATAATTTTGTTCATAGTTATGTACCTTTTTCTACATTTCTTTTTGTTATTTATTATTCAACCAAATGAATTATGCTTTTTATTTTGTTCGACGAAATTCGGTATTTCATAATATAGGTAAGTATTTTTATGTTATTCTGTGTTTAATTTCTTTAATAAAAGATTTGTTGAAAGAATGTTTAATGATTGAAAAAAAAATCCAAACAGTTAGGAATATTTTTGAGTTGTAAGGGCGGTCTCTCAATCACAGCACCAGGCCACAAATTACCTTAAGCCGGCACTGTGCATTCCTCATGCAGGGTCAAAAATGCAAGGTGTGTACCTGAATGTATCTGAATCGGCTTTTAGAATTTAAACTCATGCCCGGCTAAATAGACTATTACCGTTTATGGCAAAAAGGACTTTATCATTTCAACCGAATAATTATAGATGTCGCACCCTTTGCACAGACTGCGAATAGAATGTTTTCATTTTACATTTGCCGCTCAGGTGAAGTCCATATTGAGATGTACTTTTTGTAATTACTGCTCCGTTACTTTTGAACCTTTCTGGGTAATTTAAATCCCTATTCCAGACTTACCGAACGAAGCCGTGAATTTAACACAATGTAGGTAAGTATATTGAACTGTTGACAGAAGAAGAGACTTTGACTGACGATGCGAGCCCATACTGTTCAACTTGTGGAATGAAAAGGAAATTCAAAAAGATGATTCGTATAGGTACAAACATTTCCAAAAATTTTAGTTATACATTTAAAACGTGTTTCTTCGACTGATGGCAGTAAATTGTTTTTCATCTTGATATGATTTTATATTTGAAACGCTTTTATATTTTTGAAATGATTTTCATTTTTATGTATTACATTTAATTGAATAAATAATTCTTGTCATCGAATTTAGCAACTGATCACCATTTATTGTTTCGCGCCTAAGTTTTAAGTGTCACCTAGCGGAAACGCTTTTTGCTAATCATAAGCATTGAACTCGTATTCTTTGCAAAGATTGCGACATCTATAATTATTTGGTGGAACTGATATAAAGTAGATCAGGCCCTTCATTCCATGAGCGGTAGTGTAACTAATTTATTTGTTATTCCATCATTATTCGATATTGAGTTTGGTTATATTCTTCAGTGTTCATATATTCAGAATAAGTAAACTTGAAATGGCGGCAGAAGATTTTGAATCGAGTGTAGCTGCACTCATATGAGTGCAGGAATGAGTCAAATTAATTTGCAAACGAATACTTAAAATCGAGTGAAAATTACACCAGGTGTAGGAAATTGCTACACTTCGATGTAAACGAATAAACCCTGAATTAATGCATTATCATATTGGGTATGGTCCGTTTATATCCTTGGTTTCTCCGGTTAGTAATTTGGCGGTCCGTATATACCAAATTCGGTGACTTTTTCCTGAAACACTGGTGATTTATCTGTCATCAGTGCAACCGTACTTTTTCTCTGGTAACTCGGGATCTGCGAGTCATTTGTCAATTGAAATAATTTCATTGAGCGCCAGATTTGAAACTATGGATCAAAAATCTAATATCCATCTCAGAAAAGGTCTTTGGGTCCGAAAGAATTATATGTAATTGTTTTTTGAAGAAAAAATTATACTTTTAACAAATTTATTGCAAATTGTTGACCAAAGACAAGTGACAAGGGACCGTATATGTGCAGCCGGTTGCTTGAGAACTCAGAAACTGTTACTTACCAATCTGAAATGTTCGGCGATATACAGACCATACCATAATATGGACCATACCCATAGGTAATAAAGAAAAAAATACTTCTAATTATTTTCCAATCGAAAACAAAGAGTTATGCAAGACATGGCAATGCTTTCGTAGATGAAAAGTCTGATTAACTCATTTCTAATTCCAACATCTTCAGCAATTAATTCAAATAAACTAAATACCATTGGATTTGGCAGCACAAATTGTGAGCGCCACCTAGCGGAAACGAATTTCGCGAATGACAGTAACGAAGTATGACATATGTCATCCAAATGTTCTAGAAGACGTATGCTATTTCCCGCCAATATTGTTGTTTACTAATCATTTTTTTTGGTAAGTGTTGTGTTCAAATGTGAAAAGTTGTTTTTTTTTTGTGAAAAGTTATTTCATGTTTAGTTCTAGATAAGTTTCAAAAATGTATATCAAAATCAGAAAACTCGGGGCCCCACGAGGCGAAGGGGAAAAAACTGTCAGTATTTCAAAAAGGGGTTTAATTCAAGAACTTAGAAGTTTAATTGAATTAGAAATGGGGATTAACCGAGAAGAACAAATGCTTTTATATAAAGGAAAACAGGTAAACTTTCATAATTATATCTGAAATGATTCATATTTTTTCTTTGAATTTCAGTTGATAGATGATCATAAAGTTATGGACTATAATATACATTTAAATGATGTTGTTCAGTTGATTTTGAAAACACCTAAACCAACAGTAGAAAAGTCCGAGAAAAATCCGGTAAAAGAAAAAGTTTCTGAGTCTATTGAGAAGAATATCTCATTTATTGATGCTGATAGTAAATTTTATAAAGTTGGTGATCTGGTTGATGTTCTTCTTGTTGATAATGGTGCTTGGTACGAAGCATTCATTTATAAGATTCTCAGAAAAGATTTCTCTGGGGGTGATGAAGAACCCACTGAGGATAACCTCATATTTAGAGTAAGAAAGTAAGTAACTTATTTCATTATCATTTCTCTGGAAAAAGCAGTCACTCATCTACTTATTCTTATATACTTAGTAGCAGTTGAGTGTTATGTTTTATTTTTAGTGAATGAATTTGAATTTGTAACTATAATGCAAATTGATCAGGCTGGTGATCAAGAATTCTGTACTAGTGTGGTAATTTTTACAGGTATTCCTGTGAAAGATCTCACAGATTATTTACTACCTCAATAATATGACATGATTAATCATAATGAAATCTTAATACCTGACACCACAGTTATAAGGTTACCCTAAGAGCATACAGAGTCAGGCATAGACAAGAACTTTCAATTTGTTGGGTGAAGAGGCATTGAAGGATATTTATATATTTATTTATTCAGTACAGCTCCAGTTTAAAGTTCAAATGGTACCAACCTAAGTATATGTAAAACATAGATCAAAAATTAGTTAAAAAATTAATGAAAAAAAAAAAAACAATTTAGGAGAGTGAATAAATTTGATTGTATGAATAATATACAACATACACAGATTTTTAGTTGATATCTACAACACATTTCGACAAACAGGAAATGTATTTTATAAGAATAAAGGCTCATGCATGGATTCTTCCTCTTATCAACCCATCGTGCTACTCAGCCAATTTTCCAAAATTATAGAATGTTCATTTTACAATAGACTATAATTTTTTTGAAGCATTCCAATTGTTCTGTAGTAGTCAGAATGGATATAGAAAAAATAAATCCACCATCAGTGCAATTGATTAACTTCTCAAACATGTTTTGAAAATGTTGAATGAAAAACATAAAACTTTGGGATTGTTTTTTGACATGAGCAAGACATTTGACCCAGTTGACCACCATCTATTGTTACATAAATTACAGCTTTATGGAATTAGCTGATCTGCATTGAACTGGATCAGTTCCTACCTTTCAGACCGAAAACAGTTGGTTAGTGTCAATGGTAAGTGTTCTGAAGTAAAAAGGGTAGCAATGGGTGTACCACAAGGCTCTGTCTTAGGACCACTTCTCATTTTAATTTTCATCAATGATCTTCCTATATACTGTATGGAAGCTTCAGTCACTGTAATTTTTACGGATGATACAAACATTCTAATTTCTGCAGAAAATATATTAGTTCAAAAAGCTGAAAATGCTACAGACCAAATATCTAAGTGGTGTTCTATCAATGGCTTACAGTTAAATATTGCAAAAACTCAAATGCTCGCTTTTATTTCAAAAAATGTATTGACGGATATGAGCTACTTATTGGTCAAACTAAATAATGAATCAATATATCAAGTCAATTATACAGAATTTTTGAGGGTTGTGATTGACAATAAACTCACCTGGAATCACCATATAGATAGTGTTAAACTCAAACTCAGTCAAAATATATATTTGCTACGTCAGATGAAGCATACAGTTTCGACTGGAGTCCTCAAACTGCTTCACCATAGTTTGATAGAGTCTATTATTGCCTATGGTCTTGAACAATGGGTATTATCAGGTCATGCTCACGAAGTCTTTGCTGAGCAGAAAAAAGCAATTAAAATTATGGCGGGTGCTAGTTATAGAGAACACTGCAGGCCATTATTTATATATTTTAATATATTCACTATGCCAAGCTTGCTTATTTATCAATTCTTGATCTACATCAAAAGGAACATTTCTTGTCTACCAAAGAATGAACAAATACACGATCATTACACCCAGAATAATATACAATTACACCAACCTTTTAATAGGTTGACAGTGTCGCAGAATCACCCCATACACAGTGGAGTAAAACTATATAATAAGCTCAATGATGGGATAAAATCATCTCCAAATGGTGTATTTAAGAATAAACTAAGGTTATTTTTGTTGGGGAGAAAGCATACTACTCAGTTGATGAATTCCTCCAAGATTCATAATTAGATGGGATATTTTAAATATATGTATTGAAACTATGGTGTCAAATAATATTTTAATACTTTTATGTATGATTTACTCTATCGAGTAACTGTCTTTTAAGTGAGTATTTGAGTGCTTATTTTTATTGTTTATTTTGTGTGTTCTGTTCTGACCTGTTGGAGTAGTCAGTATTTTCCAGTATTGTTTAGTATCACTTCACATTATTGTAAAAGAAAACTGGTTCAATAATTTGTTTTTGATTGATTGATTGATATAACAGATGAAAGTTTTGTTTGACGAATATCTCAGTCAGAATAATATGTGGCTTTGGACTTGGGCCTCAGAAACATAATTTGTTCAGTGTATTCCTTCTTGAAATAGATTGTGCGTTCTAGTTAGTCTTCAGCCGCTTTCTTTTTGAGAGTTTCAAGCGGGACTTCTTGAGTTATTTAGGACTTTTAAGTAATTGTTCTTGTTTGATTAGCATCGATTTTAATTTTATGTTTGCTTTCCTATAGACTTCAGCATCATAGTCTAGAAATCCATCTTTATCTTGTTGTTATAATAATCATAATAGTACATTTGTTATGCCAATGACAGCTATATAATAATAATAATAATAAAGCGTCTTTATTCACTATGAGGTACAACGAAAAACATACTGAAATATGAGTTAACGGAGTGTCAGCCTTCCCTGTTTTTAAACTCAACCTTATATAAGGCATGAAATAGTTCAGTGGGGACTGTTCAGAATTCAAAAAAAAAAAAAAAATCACAAAAATATGCAATTAGAATCCTGGCCAAATTGAAACCAGGTGATTTGTGATACAGTGATATAGTCGATGAATTTTCAGCATACTGGCCTTGAGACTATGGATAGATTTCTAATTCATTTATATATCTTAAATATCTCCACATATTGTAAATAATGTATTTCACTTTTCATTGAACAACATGTTTCAAGTTTTATTCTCTTGAAATTGTTTTACTGATGAACATTATTGATAAAATTCTGATCAGGGAGACTGTATCCAGAGATGTAGTCAGAGTTTTGATAAACGTTCTGAAATTGAAGTGGAGCGTTGATTAAAGGGCATATTTTTCAGATTTTATTCCTTGATAACTTTTTTATTGATAGACGAATTTCAAGTTAATTTCGAAATAGACAATTAGATAATGTCCTGAATCCAGTGGGGTAGTCAGATTTTTTCTAAAAACATCGCTACTTATTTTTTTTTTATTTTTTACATCAAAAAATAAGAATAGTTGGCCCTAGTATTAGTTTGGTGCCCTAGTAGACTTTTTACTCAATGAAATAAAAATTATTACAAGTGCTTGACAAATATTTGTTTTATAAGAGTGCTCATTTTAAATATAATTCAAGTATAATTAATAAACTGAATGCTTTACACTTTTCTTTGATGCTAATCATAGTTGAATTATGGTATTCTGGGATAGTGTGGGGAGTAAAAACAATTTCAGTGATTTCAGTGATTTCAATTATTTTTTTGAAAATAATATACTACCAAAATTAGTTGTTTCTTTTTAATTTTCCATATAAATTAATTACAAAACTTGAAGTTGTTCAATTGGTTCTTTATAGAATAGAATAGAATATTGGTTGATATTTTCGAAAGAAAAGGAATGTTGAAAATTATTTATATGGCACTAGATATAAAACCTATATAGGCAAAAACGTCGCATTGATATACTGCCAAATATTATTTTAAGAAAGAATTCGTCGTATTCCTATTAAAAAGAGTAACAGAATGCTTGAATACTGCAGAAAAATGTTTTAATAATTTAATAAATATTCAATTCATGAATATTTTCTTGCGATTATTCAAAATGAAAAAAAAAAACTACCTAAAAAATAAAATTGGAAAATAGCCCTGAAAAAATATCTGGAATAGTTATATAAGTTATTCAGTTGAAAAATTTCAGAGAAGCTTCTTCCTATGGTTAGTTTTTCATTTTATTCATTCCAATATATTTATGAAAATTTATATATCTGTATTAATAAATGGTTTATTTTTACTTACCTCACATTTTTTTTACAGTTCTGCACATGTGATATCCTTTGAAATCGATGCAAAGTATGATGATATAAGACCTAGATCCTACTATACTTATAAACCTGCAGAACTTGAAACAGGAATGATTGTGTTGGCAAACTACAACATTGAAGAAAAGAAAAACAGAGGTCCATGGTATGTCAAACTTATCAAGATGGTGCATTTTATTTTAATTATTGAGAAACCAACAGTTCATACTAGTAAAATGTTTACAATAAATTCCAAGACACAAAGTTTGAGCATATTCTCTGTTAAACTATCGAACTCAGAAAGAAGTCAATAAATACTCTTCTCAGCAGCTCTATTTGATTCAGAAATATTGGAATATATTTGGCGATAACAAAAAAAAAAACAGACTATAACCTCAGTAGGAACTAGGACTTCATTCATATGGCTGATGTTTTATATTCTTATTAATGTTTCAGGTTTGAATTCAAAGTTGGGGAGGCAACAAAAAGTACCATCACTGGTACAATATTAGTTGGTCGGGATAGAGCTCCTCTGGAAAATTGCACAATCAAATTCATTGACGAAATTATGAGGATAGAGAAACCCGTATTACTGACTGATAAAACAGATGACAAACTTCATGATGAATGTCCAAGTATGTAAACTCAAGATACTATTGCTAGTTGTGTGTGTGTTTTAATTGCTTCTTTTAAGACATTCAAAGAAGTGGTGTGATGTAGTGGTTTAAGCATCAGACTCATAGGCTGAAAGTCTATGGATCAATCTCTGGGTGGGGCAAGAATTTTTTCATTTAATTATAGTAGTAGATTGAATTTAAAAATTCTGAAAACTGACCAGGGAGAGTCATCCACCATTCACTGTTGGGTTCAAATTAACAGTGCTGCTCCTAAGGTGTCATATGGAGTCGATAACAAAGCCTACAAGAACACTCGTGCTGAAGGACTTCTACAGTCAATGGCCATTTGAAACATGTCGATAAAGTACAGTTACTACTACTAAGACATTTATCAGGGTTGTAATTTTAAAGACAGTTTTGATTAGGTAATAGTTAGACTGATATAAGTATTCGTTCTTTCCATCATCCTACTGCACCCGTACAGGCAACAATCAGAAGTCTTTGAGAGATTTTGAAAGGAAATGTCTTTCTGAGTAGAGTATATCATACACCCATTCAAAATCTAATTATACCCATGGTTGCTTTTGGATCTACACTATTCTATATAATCACTACTCAGATTTACGTTTTCAGAATGAATACTTTTTAACAATTATAGTGTCTTGAAAATCAAATACTCATACCTTAAGCATGCAACTGATTGGATACAGATTCAATTGTTGGGTCAGCATTTTATAAAATGAGTTGAATGAAATATGTTATTTAACATTGAATATTATATTATACAGGGTGACCCAGGGTTAAACCGCCAAACGTTCAGTATCGTTTTTTTAGGTGAAAATAAGATGTTTTTTTCATGTAAGCATGTGTCCCAACTTGCTTTGTTTTCGAGATACATGGTGTCAAAATTTTCAAAAAAAATCGGTTTTTTATTCATAACTGTAAAATCTTTCGGCTGATTTTGATAAAACTTGGCATGCTTATATGCGGTGATAAAAGGCTTATTTTATTGTACTTAGAATTAAAAAAAAATTAAAACTTTGATACCCTGTATATTGAAAAAACATCTTATTTTTACTCAAAAAACGTATACTGAACGTTTGGCGGTTTAACCCTGGGTCACCCTGTATGTAATATTTATTGGTCCTTTGGACAGTTCCAAATACTTCTTAGAAAGCACATGGTAGTTTTCTTCATTTCTAGTTTTTCTGTTACTTCTTATGAAATTATATCCATTTCAATGGATTATCAAGATTAATATTCCATCAATTGTTGCAAGGTTATGGTCTTTAAAAATGGTCAGACACCAGTGAATGATAAAAAGAGGAACATTCTCAATTGACAAAAAAAATGTGATTTTTTTGTAATATCTAACAGAAAACAACAACTTCCCCGGCTAAAGCCACGCTAGATATTGAACTATATCTGATAGATATTGTGAAAATACTCCAACTGAAAAGACAAAATCTGAAAGTGAAAATTCGCATTTCCATTCAGATAGTTGATTTTTTAGTTACCTCTAGTTTTCATTGAAAATTCAAATAATAAATGAGATAGGGATGATGCTATACAAAAATATCACTCACAGAAATTGTTCGTTTTATTGAAGCAAGTATCTCTTCATTCTCATGAGATCCATCTCATTTTGTGCTGATGAAGACATGCCCCACAACAAAATGCCATATGTCAGTCGAGAATGTATTTCAGCAAGATAACCTCTTGGGAGGTATTCACATTGTAAAGAGGAATATTTTCCATTAAAATGTGTGATCTTTTTGTAATATAATATATATAATATCGTTTAATATCGTTTATTATGCATAAAAAATTACATTTTATACATAAAAGGAAAAGGGTTAGCCAAAGGCTATCTTCCACCCCTCCCATAAATTATATAGTATGTGTAAGAGAATACATAATGAAAAAATTAAAATACTTATTTACTATTAAAACAATGATAGAGAAAAAAAAAAATAAAAAAATGAGAAAAATTAAAAGATATCTAATCATATAGGTACTAATAGCTATTAATATTCTTAACATTCTATTGGTCAATTTAACGAATTCATTACACTATCATACAGTAACTATTATATTAGCACTGAGCAGTAAGCAGCTGTGATTTTATTTCTTTCTTGAATTGATGAAAATTATGATGTAATATAGGTAAAATTTCATTCAGATAACTAGGGGCAGTATAAGAAAAACATCCTTCAAATGTGGAAGTACGGTGCCTAGGTATGTTGAATGAGTTAATTCTCAAATTGACCAAATGTATGTCAGAATGCCTGCTTACTAAACTATAAAGATAACTAGGAGTTTTAGTTTGGAGCAACTTAAACAAAAAAATATTTATCAAATATTGGACTCTGTACCTCACATTCAACTCCTTCGTTTTCAACAAAAATGGTGTGACATGTTCACCATATGGTATGCAGCATACGAATCGCATGCAAGCATTTTGTATTCGTTGTAATTTCAGTTTGTTATATTGCGGCAAAAAATTGTAATACACCGAACAGCAATACTCAATATGGGGGTAAATAAGGGTTTTAACTAGCCTGAGTTTCATTTCTTCAGATAACTGATACTTGAATCCATATAGCGATTTGAGTTTGAAGAATGATACTTTGAAAATGTGTTTCACATGTTCATTGAAAGACAAAGAGCTATCTATGGTTACGCCGAGATTTTTAGCACTGTCTACCCAGTCAATGTCTGCGTTATCGAGAGTAAGCCTAAAGTTTCTCTGAGTTTCAACTTTTTGTCCCTGAGATCCTATGCATAGAGCCAAGGTTTTGTTTGGATTGATTTTTAGTCCATGATGCTCGGAATATATGAATGTTTTATGCAAATCTGAGTTTATTTTGGCTACACAACTTTCTGTATCAATTTTATGGGAAGACAAATATAACTGTATATCATCTGCGTATAGATGTACCTGACAATGTGATAAGGAAGAGGGGTAATCGAAAATAAACACAGAAAACATCAAGGGCCCCAAAATGCTTCCCTGTGGTACACCTGAAGAAGTTTCTTTTAGGGATGACCATGAGTAATCATCCAGTTTGACCCTCTGTGACCGGCCTATGAGATAGCTGGCCATCCATTTTAGAGAAATGTTATCGAATCCTATAAACTTGAGCTTGCCAATGAGCAAATCGAAATTAACTAGATCGAAAGCTTTGCTTTGATCAAGCAATACTAAAATGGTGACTTCTGACTCATCTCTGGCTCTAGCAAGATCGTTGACCACTTTCAAGAGGGCAGTCTGTGTTCCGTGTTTTTTGCGGAACCCAGACTGCTCGTTTGGAAGTATTCGATTTTCTTCCAGAAAAGCTCTCACTTGACGGGAAACATTTTTCTCGAAAATTTTAGAGAATGAGGGCAGAATGCTAATAGGGCGCAGGTCACTGAAAGTGGTAGGTGCCTTCTTTTTCGGAATTGGAATTATATTAGCAACCTTCCAAACATCTGGAAAAATACCCTGTCTGAAGGACTCGTTGAAAATATGTTTAACTTCATCAATACAGTGTGGTATCACTAAAGAAATCATCTTGATATTAATATTGTCAATTCCTAAAGCATTGGATTTAATTTCTTTGATGGCAGTCAAAATATCATCATCACATATGTCAGTAAGGGAAAAGTTCAAATGAGCGTTCAATTTCTTATTATGGTAGTATGAAAGAGTGTCATTATTTACTACTGAATGTCCAGCCACATTTAAAAAATAGTCATTGATTTCTTCAGAAAACAACTACTTCCTGGCTAATGACACGCTGGACATTAAATTAAATCTGATAAATATCGAGAAAAGACTCCAACTGAAAATAATATATTAAACAATAATATTTTGCCTCTTAACTTGAATCACCGACGATTATGTATGAAACATTCGTACGAAATTGTCATGTGATGAATAACAAAATTGATATTGAAAACTGCTCCAGCTGTTACCCATGCACTTTTCACTATCCAGCTAATTTCATGTGTTAAGTATACAACATTGTGAGACTATCTTTTGATCATCACAGAATAATTATTGTATCCTCTACTGTTTTCATTCTTCCTATGTTCCATGCTCTGTATGAACTGTTCTACAGTATATTTTGTGATGTTTTGCAAGAAAGAAGACCATATGATCATATTTGCTTTTCAGGAAAATACCCCTTCAACTGCCTAAAGTGTAGAGATGTTCCAGGCAGAAAATGCCGTGAATGTGGGTGTAGGGTGTGTGCTGGAAAGGAAAGCTGCGATACTATGATTCTCTGTGATGAATGTGACTATGGATATCATACAGCTTGTTTGAATCCACCTTTGGTGAATGTTCCTGAGGATGATGAGTGGTAAGATTGATGTTTGTTTGACTTATTACAGGTTTTCAAGAGGCCATGAGCGCCATCATATTTGAGATGTTTTTTTTTTTGTAAATGAGTCAATAACTAAAAAAACAGTTACTTGTATCGATTTCAAATAAGGACAGGCTTCTAGAGAACGTTTGATTCTATGTACCTATGTCTGCGGCAGTACCTCAAGATGCTTTTCACAGATAATCGAGGAACTGCAGTGGTATTTTGACACTAGTATCCCTGATATCAACTTTCCTTATTTCGTTAGTTTGTCACCTTGGAGTTTAGAAGAGTCAGTAGTAGAAGTATTTATACATTTAAATTCATTTAGGTATTGTCCAGAATGTAAAACTGACGACTCAGAAATTGTTAAAGCTGGGGAGAAGCTGAAGAAGAGCAATAAAAAGGCCAAAATGGCAAGCAACAGGGGCGAATCAAGCAGAGATTGGGGAAAAGGAATGGCATGTGTTGGAAGGACCAAAGAATGCACTTTAGTTTCCAAAGATCACTATGGACCTGTACCAGGTGTTGAAGTTGGAACATGTTGGAAATTCAGGTTGCAGGTAAGAGAAGGAGAATATTCTTTACTGTCGATAGATATGAAGTTTTGTTGAAAAATGAAGGGTCTAAAATTAACCTTGACTAAAAGTAAAAATACAGAAAAACTAGAATAAATCGAAGTACCACCTACAGACATAGTGAAATCAAAAAGATTTTAAACTAGTCTTGAAGTATGTGATTATAAAGAACTGTGAAAGGTAGCAAATAAGAAAAAAACTCAAAACAAGTTTCAGTCTGGATACCATTATAAAATTCTCGTCAACTGTCATAAGGTTTTTCTACTCATATAAGTAAACATAGCATGGAATGACATGGCTTCAACCCTAAATCTTTTCAAGATTCCCAATAAGGATTTGCGCGAGGATTTGTTCATTTGAAATTCTTCACGCGCGTCCTATCGACTAAAACTAATTGCTTAAAAACTATGCAAGCTAGGATTAAAAATCGAATTGGGTTTTGAAGGTGATGAAAAATACTAGTCTGTGCCATTTTAATGATCCTAGGTATGTATAACTATATAATGAAACCTAATAAGTATAGTTATCCACTTATATTTCGTATTCATAACTACATACAGCACTACAAAAAATAAAGGACTCCAATATAATTTATAAATGTGTTCAGTCATAGTTGAATGGTATTAGTTCGATGCACAAAAGTTGAAAAATTAAAATTTTCTGTTTGAAAAAATCTTAAAATTGTTAAAAATTGGGAAATTTTCGCTGTAGAAAAAAATGTTGAATTTTTTCCACGTATTTTTTTCAACACTTTTTTAGATGCTGGTAATTTTTAAAAAAGGACTATTTATTTTTATCTTTTGTGCAACAAATTAATATCATTCAACTATGATTGAACACATTTATTAAATATATTGAAGCCCTTTTTTGTTTTTAGGAATCTATGCCTTTATATAAATTTAATGTTTTCTTAATGCAATTTCTAACAATTACACTAAAAAAACTGGGGTGAAAAAAAACTCATTCAATCAAATGTTCTATCCGCTGACCACCTTCTTGTTGGCCCATTTGAATTCTTCTGATATTCTCAGGAAATAAGTTTCTTAAATTTTGTTCCAAAATCAAGTCCATACATTGTCTTATTTGATTTCCTAGGATATCTAGTTGGTGTTATATACATATGAAGTTGTATACACTTTTTTTTGGAAAAATCACAAAAAGTCATCTATTGTTTTTCCAATTTGTTCAAAAGTTAACAGGGGGGGGTAATTTATGGACAGGCTGTATAGTAGACAAATCATTATGACAAAGACTGAAATTAACCTTCTCCAGGTAATGTGCCAATGGAAATAGCAGTTGAACATGAATTCACTTTTATTTCTGTATAGCTTTATGGGAGAAGGAATGTAGGTATACCTACTAAAAAATGTTTTCAACTGTTTCATCAAAGAGACATTTTTGAGGTTTTCTTGCTTTTTAATGTAGTAGTGTTATCCGCTGTGTTTCTTAATGGTTTGAAAATTTTACGGATTTAGGGAAGAATAATTAGTTTGGATTTTTTGATTGAGTTACTGTTATTTATTTTTTATGATTTTTTTCATAGTAGCCACTTAATTCTTAGTTACTATGGAGGGATCCTTCGGAGACTTCTATTTCAATTTAGTCTATGTCTGGAGATATATTCTTACTTAGGTTTCTATATTGTTTACAATTCAAGAAATAAAACAAAAATTCGAATTTGACTTGGTCCAAAGAATCCATACAGAAAGTTTTGAGTTTTGAGTTTTTCTATCAGTAAAATTTTTGCTGATGGGCACTCTAACTATAATGTTTTATGTGTTGTTGTGATGTTATGATGTTAATAATTTGTAATAAAGATTTAACTCAAAGGAAGCTTAATTTTCAATGATATGATAAATACAATAATATTTACTTTACCAACATAAAAAGAATTATTATAAATAACAAAAAAAAAATTATTGTACTATGAACACTCTATTTTTCTGGTCTTGTAAATCGGATATGAGCATTTTCATTGAACTGTACTTTCATGGTCCTTAAAGTTTGACTCTCATACATTTTCCAGTCCTTACAGCTAGTCTCATGAATCCCAGACTCTTCTTCTTCTTCCGTGTTATCTTTGGGAGTACCCAAAACATTTTTTTACAATTGTCCAAGGACTAAGATTAGTAAACAGCATAAGAAAAATCAGATGTTGATGTCCATATTCATCCAGGTTGTGGAGATACTATCAGTTACATTTATTCATACTGTTTATATTCTTGAATATCAATACGTCTTATTTGTTCATTAGGTCTCCGAGGCAGGTATTCATAGACCACATGTGGCTGGTATTCATGGCAGAGAAAATGACGGTGCCTACAGTATAGTGCTCAGTGGTGGCTATGAAGATGACAGAGATGAAGGTGAAGAATTCTTCTACACTGGCTCTGGTGGTAGGGATCTCTCTGGAAACAAAAGGTGTGGCGAACAGAGTTGTGATCAGAAACTTACCAGGATGAATAAGTGAGTGAATGTGTCCTAATATATGTAAATAGTAATATTACTATTGAAAATTTATAATTGAATGGATCTGAAGTGAAAAGAAACAGTTATATTCGTTTTCTCAAAGTCATTCAACACTATCACTCATGAGGTAGTTTGACCAAAACTGAAATTATTTGGGTGTTCATCTGATAGTTTTGGGTGAAAAGCTATCTAAAAGCCAGAAGCCAGTGTATGTGTATCATAAATGAAAAATTGTTAATTCATGAGTTCAAAATTTTAAATTATCGGAGGGTGCCGCAAAGATCTATATTAAGACTCCTCTTATTTTCAACATTTAAATTGCATACAGTGAGCACCATATGTAACAGATAATTTAATTTTCCACGTTATTAGCCATTTTCAAGAAAAATCCTGAAACACGTCGATTTATGTATTCGAAAAGACACTCAGTGACATAAAAAAATCCCCCCTCTTTCACCCCCCTCATGTGACAGAAATATTTTTAAATGTAATATGGGGTGAAGTGATACCTCATTTTGGACAAGTTTCATGATGTTGTTAATACTTTATTCAAGGTGAACTGGAGTCAAAGGATAAAATATATTGATGAATGCAGCTGCAGTATATCCCCTCTTCTCAAATCACTCAATAATATTTTCCACTACTATCTTGAGTGTATTCTAGTTGTTGTCTTCCTGAAATCAACTTGATTTGGGTTAGCAGGTTTTTCGGTTTTTCCTATAGAAATATTTACATAATTGATTTTTCAAGATGACCTAAAATTTTTTACCAAAAGTACAAACCATTGGAGGGGACCATAAGTTGCAATATTTTCTTATTTTTATGAAAATACTGAAAAACAACATTTTTTCCCAATGAGGTCATTGAAAAGAATGGATTTGAGGCTTTATTGAGTATATGTAACTGTTTTATTCATTATTCTACTATTAAAATATAAACATCAAATGAATTGGAATATATAACTAAATATTTAGTGGCGGGTATCCATAAACTCTTTGAAATATGTCAAGTTTTCAGCTATGTTAAATACCTGTCGGGATGACTAAAATTATAATAAATAATAATCGGCAAATTGTATAGTATTTGGTACATACTCATAAAAATTGGTACACTAAAAAAAAAAAAAACTTTTAATCATATTTTATAAATCAAGTTGGAACATTTTGAATACAGTGATATAACATCATTTCTGTTCAATTTCAATAAATAGGTATAACTTTGACTAAGATCATTCAGATCAGTTATTTCATTCATAGATTACCTATTAGAAATAATATTAACCATGTCAAAGAAAACTTTTTTGTTTCATTTTTCTCAGCATAAGATTTGTGTGCTATTATAATCCTTTTAATAATCTTTCTTATTAAAGTGTTTCGAAAGTGTGAATGAGTCAACTTTTCATTTAGTCACTTCTATTGGAAATAATACTATTAAGACTTCTGGAGATTTGGCCAATATATGTTTTAGAACAGTGCTTCAAGGGATTTCAGATTCTATAATTTACTTTTGCTTATTTTGTACTGGATTTTTCACTTGGTGTGTTTTTTGAAATAGTTTTTTTATTATTTTTTACCAATTTTATTATTCTGGTTCTTCAATACATTGATTGATTCAGTAGTATGTTCATGGATATGTGGAAGGGATCTAAAAAAATCTTTTTTATTTTTTATGATAATTTGCTGGGATGTTTGAAAAACCAATGAGTTATTCTCATTAAAAATTAATTTATTAATAGGGTGTTTGGGGATATGATTTTTCTAATAACATGTTTTTCAGTTCAATTAAACATTCATGTTGTAAACTAGAATGAGTAATTTTTAAGATTCAATTTTTCATACTGAGTTCATCACTAAGTTCATTTTCAATCGATGATACGAATTATAATTTATAAATCTATTACTACATATTGGTTTCCTGTACCACTTTGTAGTAATTGTATTGTGTTCTTACATTTGTATTTATATAAGTAATAAGTGTCTTGAATGAGTGAAAAAATTAATCCGCCACTCTTTCCTGTAACAAAAAATGTGTCATGGTTGAAATGAAGTAAATATTTCAAAACTAGGTATTTCAAAAAACTGGTACACATTAATGAGTTTTATAAATATAAATTAATAATATAGTTCAAAATATAATAATAGTGAAAATACAATACATCGAAAATAAATGGGAATAAACTAGTGAACATGAACAAAATGAAAAAAATATTAAAATAATCATCTTCCTGAAGATGTGATTTTGTGCACACCTTTCCGTAGACTAGTAGTGAAACCAACCTAGCTTGAGACGTGGGACAACGGATTATAGGTAGTAATATATTATAAGGCACCCAACATGAACGAACATATACACAATTAGATGGGTTTCACTGTACATACGCCTTTCCACCAAACCTGGATTTTGAAAATAATAATAATACCATATTTTTATTCTCCTTCATAAAATCAAATGATAAAAGATATACTATATATAAAAAATGGTATAAAATAATAAATTATAGGGACAATACAATGGCACAAACAAGCAAATATTGTATAAATACAATGGCATTATCAGAGTATAATGATACCAATATAAATCAAATTACAGGTCACTGTGGCTCATGAAAATACTTCCATTCTCTTTAATCAATGATTCAAATTTTATGTTTACTATAGAAACATTTCTCGAATAATATTTGTTTTAATCAATATTTGATTTAAACTCTATGGGAAGAAGGTTGAAGAGCCTTACATCATCTATTTGCGTTTATTGCAGAGAATTATTATGGCATCAACAAAGGATGGTATACTTTTGATAGGGAAATTTGGGCCATTCCTGAAAAAATATTCAAATTCTTTCAAATGGTTAGAATAAGTAATGTAGTAAAATCTTATGACTGGGAGCAGATGGCCCAGTAAAGCATACCCTCCTTTCGTTTGTTTCTGGTATCATAGGGGTGCATTGATGAGTGTGTTGTATGATCATTTATCTTTGACTTATCTAATATTATATTTTGATTAATAAGCAGTCATGATTTTCAATGAGGGAAATAGTTCTCTACAACTGGTATCTCAAGGTGTATCTAAAATGTTTCTTATTACTGCTTTTTGAAGTAAGAAAATTCTGGTAATATGTGTAGATACTGCATTATCTTAACACTGTATTCCATACAAGTGACTATGAAACAAGGCACAATACTAATGTTTCGACTAAATTCAAGCTTCTTATTATTATAAGAAAGGCATATGTTTTGTAATAGATAAATAACATTTCACTAACATTTTGACTAAAATTTTTATTTTCCAGAGCTTTGGCTCTCAACTGTCATGCCCCTTTCAATGATAAAGAAGGAGCTGAATCCAGTAATTGGCAAAATGGAAAACCAGTAAGGGTTGTTCGCAACTATAAAGGTGCTAAGCATTCTAAATATGCCCCTAAAGATGGAAATAGGTATGATGGACTCTACAAAGTAGTACAGTATTTTCCTGAGCGAGGAAAATCTGGTTTTATTGTATGGAAATACTTGCTGAGAAGGGACGACCCAGTACCTGCTCCTTGGGAAGAGGGAGGACAAGAATTTGAAATGCTAGTAAGTTAAAAATTTGTTCTGTTGAGAATTCAATAATAATTATTCAGTATTGAGGTTTCTATACATAATTGAATAGTTACTTTATTCGTGTTTTTCGATGGTAGTACCATGAGAGCTCAGATTCTCCTTAATATTTTTCCTGGCCCTGCAATACGATATATTGTAATCTGCAGGTACATTAATCACTTTCTTCCATGCACATCTTTCTATAGTAGAGTGCATACTATCTGCTTCCATTTGGGTATGCTCAACTTCCAAATATTTTATTGTGATACTGTAACAGCCAAATTTGAAAGAGCATTGGCCAGGGTTGCATTGCAGTTTTGGTAGCAGCACCCATCACTGTATATTATTATCTTTTGATTATTTTATTATTATTTTAAAATTTTCTCTTGCAAAAAATTAACCCAAATGGAAACAAATTCTTCAGCGTTAACTACCACCTCGGCCTCATTACACAGATAACAGAATCGATAATATAAAGTGGAAACTTGTAACTTAGTCCCCATGAGAACTGCTTGCATATCTGCAGTGAAAAGAAAACTTTGCTCCTTTTTGTCCTCTTTTTCTTATTTTTTTAGGTTATTCTTGAATCGCAAGTTACCATAAGTTTTTAAATAATTTGAAGTTCATTGTAAAATTTAAACTATCAAAATAAATCGATTTCTTTTCAATATTCGTCTTGATTTTGTTGACATATAAATGTTGGGCTTGTCTGGTCAAGTGATTAAACAAAGCCATATTTTTCAGATGAAATGAAGTGTTACACATTGTTCTTGACAACGGTTCAACTTTATGTGCATCAATCTGTTACATAACAATTGTAAAGTGATTGCTTTGAAGACCATTCTGGCAACAGATATTTTTTATTAGTCAAAGCTCGGCAGTAATGGGAATCCATGACTGGAAGAGGATCTAAAAATTCATGTAATTTTTCCTTTTTATCTGCATATGGCTTCACTCGATCATTGTATAATATTCCTAATTTACTTGGAACCTTGCCAACTTTGATATTATTCTTCCAGTTGAGAACAGTCCATCTTCCAATACACAATGTGTTCAAGAGCATCGTTTTATAACCGCACATTGTTATCTTCAACTCTTAAGTGTTAACTTATTGATTGAGATCTTCTAGAAGTGTTTTCTGAATATGGTACCAGTGCCCCTTCCTATATTACTGTCATCCGAAATTTCATTCAGTGTTGGTTTGAGTGCGTTTACATTAGGAATAAGTTTTGGGAAATATTTTCCTTATTAGTAGTTTCTGGCAAGAAACTGAAATATTCTGCATCTCGTGCTATTTCATTAATCCTAGGTAAATTTTGCAATATATATATTACAGTAGCAGTTAAAACATTGTAACTAGAATCAGCAGATGGGGAAACTTCCATAAATTGAAATTTGACGTTATCAACTCCAGTGAAAGTTGGGAAATCAATTAGTCATGGTAAACAATGATAGTTTGTGGCAATTCTGATATTTCGGAATCAACCAGGAGAAGAGTTTATTCAGTTTTAGTGAAAATAGTGAAAAAAAATAGTATGTGCTGGCACACGCAGAACCTGAAGGATAATAAATTGGTGATGATGCTTTGATTTGATACCAAACCATGGCAGGAATTCTAACCTCCTGACGATATTACTGCACAATTCTCGCAAGGTGTGGCCTGGCATTATCATGCATACTTTTTTATAAAGATGTACTTGTTACAAATCTTTGTCTCGGTGCATAAGTCACAAAAGCGGGTTACTCCCAGTGACAGCAAGACGTGTTAAAACTCTTGAAATGGTTGACTGAGTGACATTAAACCATTCAGCGAGTTCAACTTGACTGTAGCCTTCTAAGCGAAGAGTAACGATTCTAATACAGTCAGATTCTGACAAATTTCGATTTTCTTGATGCTGGGGGTTCATTATGAGGGAAAACACTTAATAAACTTAAAAAACGCATTTGGTGATTCAGCAAAACGTATTCAAACCAAACTTAATTGAATCTCAAATGTTTTCAGTTTGCTTGTCAAAAATTATAAAAACTCTCAGCGTTTTTGCAGTTCTACCGATAAATCTTTACAATATACCGGAGGTAAAAATTATATATTATCACAAATATCTAAATATTAAAATTATTTGATTTACCACGATTTTTAAAATTGTACATTAATTTTGATGCGCAGTGTAAAAGTTTTATGCGACTGAATCAAACTCTTATCCATAGTTATTGGAAATGAACGAAGGTGAACCCAAAATGACTGATGTAAATATGTCAGCTCTGAATTTTTTTTCTGTAACATGAATATTTTCATTATATGTGCAGAATTTACACAAAAATAACTAAAATCAATTCTTAGTTAATCATCAACTCGCATTCCGAGTTAACTATTTTAGAAAGTTGTAAATGGAGAGTTCAAAATTTATAGGTGTTTCATTAGAAAATCTTCCAGCAATTAAGTGGAAATTGAGATTGAAAGAGGTGGAATGTGAACCTTGCTATTATTTCATTCTTATATTATGCAAAATAAAAAAAAAATTCTTTTTTAGTATCCTCCTGGATACCTGGAAGCACAAGAAGCTGAAGAACAGAAGAAGGACAAAGAGAACAAGTCAAAGTCTCCGGACAAATCTAAACGTGGTTCCAAGAGAAAAATGCAAGAAAGTAGTAGTGCTAACACCAAACCTTTAACAGACTTTTTTAGTTGTACCCCTAAGAAGTCCAAGCTGCAAGAATATAAACTACCTAAGGAAATAGCTGATTTAGTGCAGAATGATACAGGAAATGAAAAGTTATGGTCAGAGTGTAAAGAAGTGCTGAAGGAAGGGAAGCAGAAGTTCTTGGCCAAAGTCGAAGAGTTGTTTATGTGCATTTGTTGTCAAGAAGTACTAATGGATCCCATCACGACAGAATGCAAGCATAATATTTGCAAGGTAAGGTGAATTAAATTTACTTAGCGAAATTTCTCCAGATGCAAAATAAACATTTAAGATTTTAATACCTTAGAGAAAATGGATGAAAAAAGAATATGAAAATGCCATTGACAGAGGTCTTTCAGCCAGTATAGTAGTTTTTTTTTTCAATACAGGGTTTTGAGTTGCGTATTAGAATGGGTTCATGTATACAGTGCTAGTCTAAAGTCCGTTCCCCCCTTACTAATCTTTAAACCACCTGGTATATCGCAACGAAATTTGGAAGGCTCAAATAGGAGATAAAAACCTACTTCCCTTCCCTCACCTCCCGGTCTCTCCTACGGTACCGCTTAAGTGGGCTTGGCCGTTTTCAGTCATGTTTTGCAAGCATTTTTCACCCATTTCGCGGCATTGTAGTGGGAAATGAAAACATACATTTTGTAGTACTATAGTTTTACTTTCAAAATCTGTTTGAGAAATTGAAATTGGACTATCACTAGGGCATCCAGGCACACTGCAAGATAGTGCAAATAAATTCAAATTGCAATTGTGCCAAAAGTAATAGTCCGACAGCGCCTGTTTTGCGCACAAATGAAGTAGACATGATTCACTACTATCGTGAAAAAGACCAACCCTATAAATTAAAAAATGGCAGAGATTTTCCGGGTTTTCCAGTTATTATCCGTTTATAATGATATGACATAAAATATAACTAGGAACTGTTTTCCATGTGATGGCATAGTTGGTTTCCTAGTCGTATTTTTGTTACGAACAAATCCTCTGTTGGTTGGCCTATAAACCAAACATGAAGAATATGTGATTAATGTATTTTTATTATGACATTACTTTGTTTCAGTTGTGATTTTCCATACCCAGATATTATTAATAAAAATAAAAGTTGCTTTTTGTTATCCTCAAGGTAAAGTATGTTTATTTTATTTTCAGGCATGTCTCAAAAGGTCATTTTCGTCAGAAATCTACACTTGTCCACATTGCAGGCATGATTTGGGCAAAGATTACTCCATGAAAGTGAACAAAGACTTGAGCAGCGCCCTGAAACTTCTGTTTCCTGGATATGAGTCATCCAGATAGAGGTGGAAAATATTGATTAGTAAAAGCGCTTGTGTATTTTAAATTTTTAAATAGAAAGGACTTTTTGAAAGAATAAGAATAGTTTCTCTTGACATAATCTAGAAAGACCATAATAAAAATGTATGTGAGCAGACATTGAATAAAGTCTACCTGCTTGACAAGTATTGGTGAATACTTTGAAACCTTTTTGACATTGGTGTCAACATAAGGTGTCTTTTGAATCCCTTTTTCTCAAATTTAGCGCTGCCGAAGTATAGTTCTAGTGGTGATAAATAAAAATAATGAAAAAATCTTACAGTTGGAGGAACTCTCTGAAAATGACCGTTTTTTACAAAACACAAAACAAATTTTATGCTATCAACTAATTTTTTAATTATCTCCGAAAAAAATGTTTTTATTGATGAACACTACTACAATTTTCAGTAGCTTCAGTTGAATAAGTTGCTGAAAAAAAAGGTTACTTAATTTCAAGTGCTATATAACTCAGGGTTCTTTAGCTGTATCTTTATCAGTGTCTTCGGTGGGGCAGCTTTGGTTATTGTTTTTCTTTTTTACTCTTGATAAACCCTCCCTTTTATTGGGTTATTTCCTACTATTAAAAGGTGAAAACTGAATTGAATGAAAAATCGAAGTAGTAAATAATGTCCTGACATTTTTTCATTATTTATTTATTTTTCATTTTCTATTAGTCAGGCTTACATATCAGTCTTTGTGACAAAGCATATATTCAAAGAACAAATAATTATAATTGGCCTAGAGACTGTATTGTGTGCAGTGGCGGATCCAGGGGGGGTAAAGGGGTTAATAACCCCCCAAGCCTACTCCAAAATACTCATACCGTCGTCCTAAGGTCTGAGGATGAACGCAGTATGTTTCAAATTATTTTAATTTGAGTGTTTCATACGCCCCCCCCCCCCCCATACCAGTACCCCGAATCCGCCACTGATTAGGCGAAAACACAGACTAAGACTTTCAAATATTTTCAGGATCAAATCAGATTGATTGCATATAGGCTCAATGTGACATCCAAAAATTTTGAAATACGAATATATGAATGGTTTATTTATGTTCTGAGACGTAGTGTCAAGTTCTAAAAAAATATTCTAAGCAAAACTAGCAATAATCCGGTACTACCAATTCAAACATGTTAATTAGTGAATTCTTCAACATCAGTTTTACTTCAAAACAGGGAACACTAATAAAATTTTGGTTAGAATTTGTCAGAAATTTAAAATTGAAAAAAATCCTTTCTGGAACCTTCTGTATCAAAAAACTGCCAACATTTTCTATGAAGAGTTTATTTTTAGGAAAAAGATGATTCAGAATGAAAAATGTTTATTCTGAAGGACGGAATGTCTTAGAATGACTTACTAACTTCGTCATATTAATTGTTGAATAGGTACAGTTACAGTAGACACTAGACACATTTTTCCAATCTAGTCCTGCACAGCAATAGAGGCAGTCAAGATAAATCAGTGTTTTTTCTAAATGGGTCTTTTACCCATAACCAGTATTCAAAATAAAGAACATAAACTCTCTAAAGTGTTTTTGGCTATTTTCAAAATAATAAAAGATTGCCAATTTAATGAATTTGAGTATTGGACCTATCAGACTAGTAACAACAAACACCTTTTTTGAGATTTTTTCTCAAAATTTTGTTATAAAGAGGACAAGTCTGTAGTACAATGCCTTATTCGTGTTCATAAATTAGAGAGGTGGCTACTGCACCATTTTTCCAAAAAACTAATACTTTAAGTTTCACTTGTGATGAAACTGCCATGGTTTATCATTTAACTCTTATTTATTTGACCTTCAATATTTCAAAGCAATGATTCATCAATTATTGGCAGTATTCATAAGTTTTCAATAATTGTAAGTAGTAAAATGCTGTATTAGTATTCCACTGCCGATTTATGTCTTATATTTATAGAACTAATTTTAAGATGTTGACCCAACAAACTGATAAATTGTTAATTAAGTTCTTAATGAATATGTATTTATTTTTTAATGAATAAAGATGTGAAATTCAGTGTGTTTACGTTCACCAACAGAAAAAGGTGACAAATCTTCTTCCAAAATATTTCGTTGGTAAAAAATAAATATAAACATATCACTGAAGTTTAAAAAACAAACCAAATTTCATAGTCTGGAAATACCTACGTCAAGTGAATTAGTTCTCAGACCAGATCAACTAACTACATTTTCATTAAACTATATATTCACCAATACATATTTTTTCATTTCTTAATTTAAGTACATTTCCAGGTTTTTACAGCTGATTTCTGTTTTATTTCTTGACCTGCTTTATATGAATTATGAACCTGAAGCATACAACCTATGTGTCACTATCTACAATTTAGGAACTAGACTAAAAGTATTTGGTTTCGTCAACTTTGAGGTCTTTTCGTAAAGTATAAGAGTTTGTTTTTGCATTTGGTAACCCAATTCTTGAGAAAGGTTATAGAGAATTAAACATATTAGGCTTACGACCCTTAGAACCTGAACAAAATAAAAAAGTCGGAAAGAACGTGAAGTGAAAACGAAGAAATACCGCGGGCAGGCATTGTGACGAGGTGGGTCTAAGAACTACTAAGCTTTATCAAGAAGGGCTGAACTGTGCAAGCTTATGTCAACGAGGTACCATTACCGGCTACTAGTCCCACAATATCCGATCCAAGGCCCCTCTAGGGCTAGTTCTCAGTCGGGAGTTAGGCGGCCCTTCTAAGCATAAAAGACATATCTCAAATTACTTTGCATTGTTAAGTTTCTTCTTGCTTTGTAATGTTTAAAAGATACATGACATCATTCCTGAAAGGCCGTATCTAATTCAGAAATAGAAGAAACTCGTTGATGAAATAAGTTGTATCTCAAAAAATTATTAAAACCCTTAAGTAATAGGTAATAGTTTCACTAGCCAAGAACAGATACGCCTTTTATGCTTAGGACGACAATACGGCGGCCGCTGGCGATTCGACCATCGGCTACAAGGCCCGTCTTCAGCTCCCATCAAAGACAGGGTTTCCAGTTATCGATTCACGTTCCTTCAACCAACCTCCTCTTATTGGTAGTACTGGTTCCCACCTAGACGATGCGGCGGCCGCGGGCATTTAGTTCACCAACTACCAGTCTTGGACACTGGTTTTCGAGTTCTCGCATTCCTTTGTAATGTAAAAGTGTTGGGGTCAACGTGTTTTTGGCGTCAGTGTAAGGTGAGCTAGAGGCCCATTATGAGGCGTTACATCCTGAGAGAGCTCTTCCATTGCGCATGCGCCGATAAAGGTATCAACAGTAAAGGAAATTTCAACTTGCAAGCTAGCTTAGCTTGCTCAGGTTCGGTTTGTGTGTCAAGTGCGAGTGAAAAACTAATTCACGCATTTTCAACTCGCAAGCAAGGTTAGCTACTTGCTCAGGTTAGGTTTGTGTAAATCCACATGATGCTGTGACCGCACCTCTATCGGCACATGCGCAATCGAAGTGCTCTCTCAGGATTTTAGCGTCTCCGTCTCCTGTTGGCTGCGGCGTCTCACTCATCCGTAGAGGTCGCGTTTCACTCTTGTTGGCTGTCATGAAAGGGCATGTCGTTGCCCAGAACATCAGGTGTAGGTGAGAGTAGCGTTGGGATGCCCATGCTTAGGTCACAGGGAAGTCGAAGCTCTCGGGATTTGGTTGATTGACTCATTCACTGTTGAACCACAGATCGTTAGGAACAAATGGAGGTACTTGTCCCAGTCTTTTTGATGGTCAGAGACTTCCTTGGACATTTCCATCTGACTGAGGATGCAGAGCTGTGGTCCTTGTCTTTCTGTTTAGCATCTGCTACATCTCCTGAAACAGTTTGGACTGGAAAGGACCAATTCTCACCGGTTAATTTTTATGAATTTTCGATATGTTGTGGAATATGACCTCCTGAACAAAAGTGCCCACAGGCCCAACTCACTACTATGGCTAGTTTTCGAGATACAGGATTAAAGTGATATTGCTCTTAGGAAAACATTTTAAATGAAAATTTTTTGCACGACAAATATTGCCTGCCCATGAAGCAATAACTTCAGACTAGTTCTTGACGGAACATATTATTATATACAGGGTGAGTCAAGCATTATTCAAAATAAAATTCTTAATCAACCCTATACAATAAATATGTGACCAAACCAAATGTAACACACTAAAATTCTCATCATTTGAATATGTTAAAATTGAGTTTCAACATTTTGTACAGGGTGAGTCAAAAAGTGGCAGGTTTTTTGGCGATATTTTGTATATTTTTATTTTATCTTTTGAGTTTTGGGGATACTCAACTACGAACCATTCGACATATTTCTTGTCCGAAATTGATCAAAAATAGCGAAAAAGCGATTGTTTTATAATTCACCATGTAATAAAAAATTTCGTCTGTTGAATTTTCCAAGTGTTTGTAAGTATACTCTTAGTTTCACTACACTATAATAATGTCAAACAATTATTGCTTTGCTATGATCAATTTTTTGAATACACTATGTATCCGTTATTTCAAAAGTTGTCAAAAGAGTTGTATACAATGAAAATGTTATACAGAGTCACCCTATCCTGTATTACATTTAGCTGTGATATAATTTTAATTTAAATTAGCTGTTACGACAAAACTTTTATAACGAGCAAAAGGACTAGCTTTCATAATTATATCTTTCAACAACTTTTGTAATAACTGATACACAGCCGGTCGTCCATCTTAATGTACTCTAGCCCTGTGTATTTCAAAAACTGATTATATAGGAGAGCCAAAAGTGTTTGACATCATACTAATGTACTCAAACTGAGAGTAATAACAAAAACTTGGAAAATTTAACCGACGAAATTTTTAATTAAAGAGTGCACAAAACAAGAAAACTTCAAAGCTGGTGTATATCTTTTGGAATGGGCCACTCCTTTACTGCTTCGCCTTTTTATTCATCTGCTGCTACTGCTTTCCCAGAAACACTATGTGGCCAAAATATTTTACTTATTTCTGGAACAAGTCGCATTCGTTGGGGCACAGTTTCAATCTGGTGATTCTCGATAGCATTTACCTATACCTGTTTTTCATGTGACCTGCCATCTGCAATAATGTAATAAAGATACTACGTACACATGTCTTCAATGAGAGTCCTTTCAGAAACCGTCTCCATCAATCTCTCAAATGTGGCTGGAGCACTTTTCTGTGCTAGTTTACAGTGCGCAATAATACTTGGTTCATCATCTTTTGTCACACTGGTATTATAATCATATATCTTATTTTCCGCACTAGTTACACAATGTACTATTATAACAATGCGGCTTCAATATAACGAATTGGTTTTGTGATTATGGTACGATTCGAATCTGAAATTGTATGAGGGGGTTTTCGGGGTCGGAGATTATGATTTTTCCTATCAAAATTCATGAATTCAATATGGCGGCTCCAATATGGTGGATGAGTTTTGTGATAATGGTCCGATTCGATTTTAAATTGGTATGTTGGGGTATTTGGGGTTGAGGATCATGAATGTTTTGTTAAAATTCATATGATGGCGGACGAGTAGGTAAATATTTAGATGGCCTGCTTATTGAAGAGCTAGATAGCTAAAAACTCACAGGAAACGGCCCTTGTAATAACCATGCTTTCTAATAACTAAAAATCACGTAGGGATCATGATAGTAATCAAGAATCATTAATATTTTAGAGATATTCAAGCGAATGACCGCAAAATACCAATCGACGTTGGTATTAACCAACTTATGTCAAAGGCACTCAAAAAGCTATGAAGCCTTATGACCAAGGACAACCAAGGACACGATCGTGGTAAGTCTCGCTTTAATATACCTCTATTGTGTATTCATCTAATGAAATAGGATTCATGGATTATAAAAAAAGTATTAATTATTATATTTTGAGCGAAAGTTATAAGTTTTTTTATGAAATGAACCTAAAAAATACAGCAATCCGCCATGATAGACTGAACACAAATCAGAGCGAATGACGTCACGTCTGTGAAAACCTAACCTCAAAAAGGGTAGAATTTATATTTGAATTCAGTCATCAAGTAAGATATCTAACATACAAAATAACTGAATTATTGCACATTAGCCCCTGATGTTTAAATTGCTTTTTTTTTCAATGTACTTTTATTTTTCGCTGGAATAAGATATTTTTTCGAAAAGTAATTTCTATAGATGTGTAAAATGTAGGTTATTCTGTGAATTACATATTCAAAAGCTTGCCATATTATGTCCGGAGTTGTTTTGTTTCTGAGATACAGGGCGTTGAAGTTCATAGGAACTGTTTTTTCTTAAAACGACCTAATGAATCACCCTCTGTAGTTTCTTACCGTAGTTAGGAACAAAAACAACAACACAATATCGCCAAATTCCTAGCAGAAAAGAAATCACACCTAAGCGTGCATATTAATCGATCATAAATTTCTAACTGTACTATACTGGTTCTTGTGGCGAGATATCTGATTGTTTTAATTTGCTTTGGAATGTGGACACACAGAGGCGAATAATTTTAATTTGATCAAATATCTGAACAAGAGGAAGATCAGAGTTTTTGTTTGGCTTCGACATTTCGTCATTCGGTCAGACACAAGTGGAAGATCAGAGATCTTTTGAATAACGATAGGCGTTGCTGACCGATGTTTTGCCTTTCTACAGGCATTTATTTAACTTATTCTGTTCGTATGTCTTTCCGTTTAAAAATTTGCAAACCATTTTTCAAGCTTTTACTGGCTTCGGATTGAGCTGCGATCTTGCACACATATAGATAGAAAACGCAAAGAAATTCGAAAAAAAAATCCGACGGTTTCGGAAATGGAATTATGGCTAAAAATTATCTCTCGTACTCTCAAAAAAAATTGCGAAAAATTGCGATAATAAAATCGGAATAATCTTTAAAAATAGTGAAAAACTCTTTACCCCTCTTTACTCCTCTTTCTTCAAAAATTCTAAAAAAAATTCTAACGGACATCGAAAATTACAAAAAAAATACTGATCGTGGACCGAAAATAAAATTGGATTAATCCGTAAAAATGGTGAAAAATATGGGACTATAGCGAATAATTTAATTTTGAAAAAAATATATGCAAACATATCCATATCCGCTTCATTGAAAAAAATTACGAAAACTCGTGGCAATAAAATAGGAAAAATCGAAAAAAAAATTGAAAACTTGTAAAATTGAAATTGGAGAAATTCGTAAAAGTAGCAAAAAACATGGGACCACAGTGGAAAATAAACATGAAAATGCACAAAATCTTTTAAAAAACAAGCTTTTATTTATAAACTATCGAAGTGAAAAGTGAAAAGTTATATTTATTGTATGAGAAAATAAAACTTTTGAAGATATTTTCATTTTCAAACCCTCCTCCTTCGGAGTCGGGCTCTTTCGATAAAATATGAAAATAAACTCATGCCGTTTTTAGACAACATGCTTTCATGGAAAATTATCGATAATTTTGATGCGGTTGTGTAATTACTTCCGAAAATATATCACCAATAATTATAGTGCGGGATAAAAAATGTGTAAACCACGACAGTAAATGCCACTATACCGCCTATGTGTACAATATACTATTTCTTTGTATTCATTTGGTTCGTCCATATTTATATATGAAATTAAACTCAGTATCCAACGGATACAGACTTCAAAATTACAGTAAAAAGTGGTAATTCTGTAAGCTTTATGCTAATTTTCACCCATTTAACATATTTTGTTAAACGATTATATAATTTTTACAGAATAAATAGATATGTTCATATGTGTGCACATGAACATCATACAGGCCATACAGCTTGCAGAGATACCACTACATTTATATATTTTTAACAGAATCACCAGATATTATATATTTGTGAAAATTAACATCCGTTAAAAATTAACATACAGACTTACCACTGAAATGTGTAACTAAGGATACGAGTTGAACGTCTTGAAACAACTATATTAACTGTTTTGAATTTTTAATTTTTGTTCTCATTCAATCTAATGGCTATTGTAGTTTTGCTAGAGAGAGGGTGTATCAAAAATGGGCTTATTTATTGAAAAATATAAGATTGATTGCTCAATATATTTGAAGTACTACATTTTTTGTTATTAATTGGTGATTTTATGCTGGAGGTGCTAGAAAAAATCTTATGTTTTAAACTGGAGAAAAGTGTCTTTTCCTTCCTTGTTGCAGCAAACCTCGCATGCCGGAGGAAAAGTGGCAGTTTCCTCCCTAGTTGAACAAATGGCTATTTTAGTCAGTTAACTAAAACATACTGTGGATATGTACCGCGCCATACTCACAATAGCAAATTTTCAAAAACATTACCATGGTAACCCTTTTTATTTAATTTTGATTACTAGGCCTCTCCTGATTTCGTATGAAACAAGTTAGTGCAATTTATCAATCCATATATGATATCATCATTGATAGGTAGGTACTCTGTTCAAATTTCAACATGATTTATTTCGTCTGTAGCCTAGTTAATAGACTAGTGGGCTGAAAAATGTCCTCAAAACGTTTTCTATTGGAGAAATGTTAATAATAGTCTTTGCGGTGGATATTAAATCGTAATACGGTACTAACGAAGAAAGAGTCGTCAGTTTTAGTGTGCCAGTTGCCGAAAGCGGGTCGCAAGATGAGGTTATGGTGTTTGCTTTTGGCGTGTCTTGAGTGCCGAGCGAGATTTATTCTTCCTCACGTACCGGACGTTCTTCACCCTCCGGTACCAAATATCGGTCAGTACTATCAGAATAATACGTAACATTACTTTCATACAGGGTGAGTCAGAATAAGACCGACACACTCTGGGTGAAGGTTTCTTTGCGTATTTGGAACAGATTATTTTTTTATTTCGTCCTAAAATGAATTGAGCGTGACCATTCCACAAAATTTGTGTGATCACCCGATCTAATTTTTGAGTCTCCTGGGGTCGGTCCTAAATCAACAGAACCGATTAAAGATATTGTATAATTATTTCAAATCTCCAGCCCTTTCTTGGTAGAAAGAAAATTCCGGAAGTAAGTACTTTGGCTGATGTCTCATGCCAGAAAATTCAATAATTAAATTGATTATCGTTCTGCTCAAAATAATAGTTTATTGGATTTAGAGTACATGTACAGTTCGACAAACATAGCTGAACATTTGAAATTCTCATTTCTTGCGCGAACAATCATGTTGAGTGCCTTATCACTATATGTATTACGGACTTACAGTTCCTTGTACGACTGATGCAAATCTTGGGCGTGCATATTTTCACAGTTTCAGCTATTTGTGTAGAACTGTTCTATTCACTAATCATCCAATATTCAATTTCAACGCACTCAAATGTGTATGTAAGGTTAGTTCATTCTAGTTAGATCAGACTAAAAAAATAGAAAATGAAAATGGATCAGGAACCTTCATGATGAGTAAACAATTAAATAATAAAATTTTGCAACTTAACGATTACTTTAATCATGAAAAATTATATATTTTCATTTTTTTTTTTGATAAAAGTGATTGTAAAGTTGCAGAATTGAATTATTTAATCGTTTACCTTTTTAATTAATTGATTTATTCAATTATTCTCTTCCATAAAATCATGCTGATGGTCGTCATTATGGACATACATACAGAGTGATATATCAATTTGCACCAAAAAACTAGTGATAATTCAAAAAATGTTCAACTAACCTAGATATTCAAGTACATGTAAAAAATTTTACCAAATTTTGCATTGAAATATCGTTGTAGGAATATGAGGAAGGCGCCTAAGGTGCATATGAGATATTAGTACTCTATGAGGCTAAAACTAAAAACAATTAGAAAAAAAAAATTCACTGCTCAGGTGGCTGTGATTCCAAATATTAATATTATTTTCGATTCTAAACAACTTTTCTAAATAAACTTCTTCGATGATATCAAAATTAAGGGTAGAACACTCCTGATCAAAAGTTCTATTTTTTGTTCTCCTCTGTACACTGTGTGGAAATTTAGAATTATGATAACTCATTCACGAGTTTTTCGCAAAGCATCAACTTTTATGACGAATAAAATTTTCGGACAAATGCATAATAAAAAAGATTCCCATATGATGCAAACTTTTTGAAACTCACCGTATACAAAATTTCTATGTAGTGTAGTCGGTTATTTTCTCTTAGTATTTTTGTCACAGAATCACTTATTTTATGTCCTATCTATTTGTCTCTAAGTATTGATAGAGCATTAATGATTTTTTTTAAGTTAGCAATGCAACACAAACCGAAGAGGATTTCTTGGATCCAGAAATATCTCCCGGATTATTCCAAGGAGATATGGCCCTCACGAACGAGTTCTATAATTACTTGAGAGTAGGGATCAAATTTGACGTGTTTCCGGATAAAATGTGGAAGAATGGAATTGTGCCCTACACTATTAGCCCACTTTACGGTGAGTTATGCTGGATATACATAAATTATGACCGAAAATTACTGAATACATGAAATAATTCTTGGGTATGCATAGTAACGCTCAGATATTTCAACGAAATAAATTGTCGACTAAAACTTTCCCAAGTTCTACTATTTTTATCCAAGAATATTTTTATATTTACTGGTGCAGCAGGCTATTCACGAATGAAATAAAAACAATTTTAAAGACAAGCTTCTATTCAAATGTGCTAAAAATTAAGAAATATTTCTTTTAGCTTATTCTCAGAGTAACAGATTCAAGAGCTTCCAGCCTAAACTTATCAGTTCAAATACGAAAGCGGCAAGTTTCTGAATCTGTAATTCTCAGAATGTATTCCACATCTTACTTTTGAGCGCATTTGAATGAAAGCTTGTCTCCAAAATGCATTTCATGATTATTTGATTTTATGATTTTTAGTAATAGTCTGATTTTGGATTGACGTGGCCGTTACTTGATGGAAATCCATAGTTATGACACTAAAGTAAAAAACTATTAAAATTTCCAAAAAATTTACTAATCTGTGTATCATACTATGGTATGCTGATATTTTATGTGTATATGGATGTACTGAATTATTATGAATGATGATGTCAGTATGGGAAGGTTCATGAAAAATAGCAAAGTGGTGTTTATTATTGGCTTTACCTATTGTCAAATCTAAAAAATAATTGAATTTTCTACTTCTATTTCTATTGTGAATTTAATGTTTGGGTGAATAGTGTTAATATATTTATGAAAGGTGTCTAATTGTCTGTTGGTGCCTTTAAAACAAACTATAACGTCATCTACATATCTGTACCAATACAAAATATTCCAATCACTGTCCGAAGAAAATTTCAACAAAGAATTAAATATTATAAAACAGATAGCAGTTAACAATGGATATCAAGTTAAATTAATAGAAAATATTCTTGCTAAAAAACTACATAGAAAGGCTATCCAGGAAGTGTACCCCACTTTGAAGAACCTTGACAATAATTATAGAACTTTAACTTATTCAGGACCCGTCACGGAAAAAATAGCTTCATTTTTGCATAAGCAAAACTTAAGAGTAGCATATGGAACAGATAACACCCTGGGAAGGTTTATCAAGAACTATAAAGATAAAACGCAGAAATCTGAAAAATCAGGAGTTTATAAATTGAATTGTGGATCTTGCTCCAAAGTATATATCGGACAGACAGGTAGACCATTTAAAAGCCGCATACGTGAACACCGTATGAATTATGTAAACAATAAAACACACTCATCATATGCCAATCATATTTTGGAGGAAGGCCATGACTTCGATGAAAACTTCGAAATTATTCATGTGGAAAATAAGGGCATTAGGCTTAATTATTTAGAATTCTTGGAAATTAATAAATTGAAAAATTCATCTTGTTTATTAAATGATCAACTGGACCTGAACGGTTCCCCTTTGTTAAATTTGTTCAATTGAGCGGTGGTTGTGTTTTGAGATTTGCAGGTAGGTTCATTGTTCTGTAAATTTTATAAGTTGTATTAGTCTAGGTATTAGCGATAATTATAGGTAGTCTACTTACTACATTCGCTTGAAAAAGATACTGTGTATCGAGACATATTGCAAAGACAATACATTTTGTGGAAATTTTGATCTTTTTTTACCTTATTGTAATAGTCTGAATAACAAGTTCAAAAACGTGTTCATTCTTGATAAATCTCCTAAAAATATGAGCGATGGTTCATTCGATTCGGAATGACGCCTAGAAAAATGTATCGAAAGTATGTATTCGCAAATAAAAAATTGCAGTTGTTATTTAACAGATTAAGATAAAAATGTAGCCTTTCGTTTTTTATTAATAACTCAACAGAGGAGGAAATTTACAAGAAAAAAGTTGCGACTGTCCTAACTCTATCTCTATTATTTATAATTTAATTCAATGCCGAAAATAGGGCTCTGCCCAGCCGTAACGACATAGGCGCACTATCACTAAAGACACCACATAAAATAAATTTCTTTTAGTAACAAACATTAATTTAAAAATTTGAATAAATTATGGTATAATCTCGACACTTGAAAGAATAAATCCCTATTAGATGAAAAAATGTAAGTCAATATTTCAAAAAGTTATACTATTGTTGATTAATCAATTTTTTTCCAATCTCTGTTAACTTAAATGAGCTAATGGACTATTGTTTGTCGGCTATTATAAGCATTTGTTTATAAAAATTTGAGATATTTTTTGCATTTCCTTTCCTTTTATGACTTATAACTTGTTAAATAATGAAAATAAAGCTATATATATATATATTCAGTTCGTTTGTGAGAATTCGAGAATTAAAATAATTTTTGATATGGATTATTTTATGGTAAGTCCCCTATAGGGCTAGCGCAACCAGGTGTACTAATCAGGTAGGAAACGGAAGCGCGCGAGATCTGTATTCCATTCTCTAACTGGTTAACGCACCTTGAATGATCAATTGCCGATTGACACCCAAACCTAAGCAAGCTAACCTAGCTTGCAAGTTGAAAATGCGTGAATTAGTTTTTCGGTATTTGAGCAAAGTATTAATTGGCAAATAGCCGAAATCGGCAATTGAGTCCAACATAAGGTGTGTGAGTTACACTGAGTACGAGCATGGGGCAATAACTACATTTATTTCCAATTGCATAACACACGATTATCAAATGATGGTTTTGATTATGTTGCCGTGTAGACGGTGGCGGAGACACTCCCAGGCTCTAACTTTCAGTTGACAAGTTGTCACGAATTATTTATCTGTCAGAATGCCTTTCGATGGAATTTATTAGTTTTTGTTTATTTTATTTATTTCTCCAGAATCTGTAGCGAAAACAATAGGAGTGTTTCTGATAGGTACCGAAAATGTTCCTAATGAGAAGGTAATTTTAAACGTATTACGGAATGAATCTGAACCAGCCATTTCCATATTCACACTTGTATGAATATGCACCTCATATTCACACTTGTGCAAATATGAACGTGATTTTGACATTCAAAATATAAACGGAAAGTCGCCATATTGAAACGAAATTATAAGAAGAATTTTTGATGCTACGGAGTGAATAATTCAAAAGATTAACGGTTTTTAAACCAAGTTTAAATAAAAAAGGTCAATCTTTACCTGTTTATTTTTATGAAATTTATGTATGAAGTCCCGTTTGGGGAGTTTTGCGGAACGCTATCTCGGAAACGAGGCCAAGATCATCAAAACAACATTCACATTAGTATTTTTCCAGTATTTTTTGATTATTATTAGAAATCGAAAATTTAGAATATTCTTTACTTAATGTGGGAAAATAGAATTATATACATTTTTTTATTCTGTAGAAAAAAAAAAGTCGAAAAAATGGCAAAAACAAAGGAAATATCATCCTACATGGTTCCCCAATTTTGCGACCATTTCCATATTAGGCATCAGAGTGAGTATAGTATATTAAAGTATAAGTGGATAAAAAGGTCTTTCACCCGCGATTTCTCGAGCACGACGGCGCAAAAGTTAGGACGGCTCCGTTCAAAAGTTAACAGGACAGACTGTATAATAGAGATACAATTGTGACAAAACTATCTTGTGCAGTTGTTTATGAGTGAGATATGCAACATTTATGGATCAAAGTGATAAAATATTGTTTTATCAAGATGATAACATTTTTAGTGTTCATATTGTATTAGTATGGTTATTGAATTACTTCTGTGATATCACACTGCTGTCCATTTGATCTAGACCTGTGATATAGCATAGAGCAGCCCGGTCAATTAAGATGGTTCTAATAAATATTTAAATCAACATTTTAGAGCCCTCCGAAGAAGTGACTATACTCAAAGCCATCAAATACCTGAACTTCATGACCTGCCTCCGATTTGTACCGTGGAATGGCAAAAGCAAAGACTACCTTCTGATCTGGCCCATAAAATATCCCAAAGGATGTTGGTCTTTCGTGGGTCGATTCGGGGGAGCCCAAATCGTCAGCCTGCAGGCTCCTGACAGAAATGGACCCAACTGCCTTGGTACCGAAGGGAGGGCTATCCATGAGCTCATGCACGCTATTGGAATCTTCCACGAACAGTCGAGATGGGACAGGGATAGGTTTGTGAAGATTCATACGGATAACATCATTCCACGTAAGTATTGTTACAGACCTGAAATTTGATAAAGACTTCTCGAATTGTTCGAGATCGTTCGATGAATTAGATGGAAAAATCTAGAAGCACTAACTTTTGTTCTGGATCAATCGTCGAACATTCTATTTGTGTTCTATTGATTTCTTAAGTTTTCTAGAACTTTATTTGTATATAAAAGCGATGCATTTGTTAGATGAGGGAAGTTAGTTAGGAAGTTACTCTGAGTTACCTTGGATACAAGTATTTTGACAGTGACTTGTATCACAGTGTTGTCAAGTGAAGTTTGAATAATAAAGGCGAGTTCATACCAGTGTACACTTATTTTTGAACCCGAAGACGCAACAATTGGTGACAGCGGCGGAATAAGTGTTACTGAAGAAAGAAAAGTAAGGCAGTTTTCCAGTATTTGATGGTGAATACTCGTGCAAATAATTACGACGAGATGGCGACATCAGCAGATATCCTTGAGTTTTTAAAGGAACAAGAAGCCAAACGAAAACAAGAACAAGAGGAACAAGAAGCCAAACGAAAACAAGAACAAGAGGAACAAGAAGCCAAACGAAAACAAGAACAAGAAGAGCTTCTACAACAATTCGAACTGAAAAGGAAACAAGAACAAGAGGAACAAGAAGTCAAACGAAAACAAGAACGAGAGGAACAGGAGGCACGGTTAGTCCAGCAGTTACAACAACATGTTGATCTTCTGCAACGTATTAGTCACAGTCAACAGTGCTTCCAGAATGAAATCACTGAAGAAGTACAAGAGGTCAGAGGAAAAGTCCAGGAGGTCAAAGGTGAAGTCCAGGAGGTCAAAGGTGAAGTTCAAGAGGTCAAAGGTGAAGTTCAAGAAGTCAGAGGCGGAGTCCAGGGAGTCAACAGAAGGGTCCAAGACGTCGAAAATGAACTGTCCAAAATAGATGAACGGGTGGCACGAGAGGTGAACAAGAAATTCAACGAAGAAGTGGATAGGATCAAGGAGAGGCTGGAAACGTTACACCTTCCACACAAGCGTGCACCATCTGAGGAAATCTCCCCCACCAGCGAAAGGCCATCCTCACTGACAACTCCGATAAGGCCTACACAAGTGAAAATTTTGAAGCCTCCAACATTTGATGGACAATCCTCGTGGTCCATGTATAGACGTCAGTTTGAAGCGGCAGCAAACGCAAATGGCTGGTCCGAGGAAGAAATGGCCACCTCTCTAGTCCTGTGTCTACGAGGACAAGCATTGGACATCCTTCAGAACATCCCCGAGAGTAATCAGAAGGAATATTCTAGAATCGTTGAAGCTTTGGAAATCAGATATGGACAGCAATATCTCAAACAAGTATTTCAGAGCCAAATAAAGAGTCGATACCAAAAATCCAACGAAACTCTACAGGAGTATGGAGCCGACGTAGAGCGACTCATTAATTTGGCATACCCACAAGCACCGAAGGAGTTCATAGAACAAATTGGGGTGCAGACTTTCATCGATGGTTTGAGAGATACTGACATGCAGCAAGCCCTTCGACTAGGACGACTTCAAACCATAAGCGCAGCACTAATAGCATCTTTGGAGTTCGAGGCCGCGAAAAACGCATCAAGAAATACGAGGCCCAAGTTACGTGAAGTTAAATTCAACGATGATTCTCCTACAAGAGAGGCGCTATTGAAGAAAATATTGGACTCCATAACAGCATTAAGCAACCAAGTGCATTCCCCAGAAGACAGGAAGAGGCGCTGCTATAACTGTGGGAAAAGCGGCCATCTACAGAGGAGTTGCTGGGAGAGATCGAAATCCAGAAGTCCAAGAAGAAAGAGGTCGTCATCAGAGAGCAACGAAGATAGATCGAGATCTCCGAGCTCAGGAACAGAGCAACGTGGGCGTTATACCAGACGAGCCTTCAGGAGATCGACCACGCCAGAAAGGAGACCTCAAACGTCCGAAAGAGGACTTGCTCCCACCCAGGAAAACGAGAATTAGTCGGCACTAGGGGGCGCGTGGCGACTTTCAGTGTTCAAAGCCCCAAGATCCATATATCGTCATTGAAGAAAAATGGCCAAAGTCTACTAATACAAGGCTACTTAGAAGATCGGAAATGCACCTTCACTATTGATACAGGAGCTTCGAGATCAGTCGTTCGCCCAGACCTCATACAAGAATCTGTGAAGCCGATGAAAAGGAATATGGTTTTGGAAACGGCAACGGGACAAACCGCACCAGTCATTGGGGAAACACTTGTACACATCCAGATAGGACCTATTACCATGGAACATTCTATGTTGGTTGCGGAAATAAGGGATGAATGTGTTTTGGGTCTGGACATCATGGAGAAAAACGACTTCATCCTTAACATCAGACAGAAAATTTTGCGGATTGGCAATGAAGAAATCTTCCTGAGCAGATACAATGAGAAAATCCAACCAATTAAGATTTATGTTGACGAAGACATCCACATTCCGAAAAACTCCGAAACCATCATCATGGCCAGAATGGATAAAGAACCTGGAGATTTGAGTATTGGAATAATTGAAAATGATGAATACCGCCAAGATGGAATTTTAATTGCCCGATGTCTTGTGAACACAGATCAACTAATTCCTGTCAGGGTTGCCAATACTTCGGAAAATAAAGTCCTTCTGAAGAAAAACGACCAATTGGGATTCTGCAAACCTGTCACTCGAGTTATCAATTGTCAAAACCACACTCAGGTACTGCGAAGAAATACCACTAACACCGATCACAGAACAATAGACAAAATGATGGAATCCACGGAACATTTAACTATGGAAGAAAAGCAGAAGGCCAAAGAGTTTCTTGATAGCCATCGTAACATTTTCTCGACAGAGACTTCGACGGGACGTACCAGTCTAGTTCAACATCGCATCAACACCGGCGATGCCCGACCAATCCGACAGGCTCCGAGGAGATTACCGTTTGCCAAACAGAGAGAGGTAGCAGACATGATAAACAACATGATGGAGGATGACATAATTGAAGAAACCACAAGCCCATGGTCCTCACCGGTAGTATTGGTAACTAAAAAGGATGGATCAACCCGATTCTGCGTGGACTATCGTCGATTGAATGACGTAACGATGAAGGATAGCTACCCATTACCAAGAATTGATGATACACTAAACACATTATCCGGTTCCAAATGGTTTTCAACGTTGGACCTGAAAAGCGGGTATTGGCAAGTGGAAGTTCATCCTGATGATAGAGGAAAAACAGCGTTCTCTACCGGACAAGGGCTGTACCAATTCAAAGTTCTTCCGTTCGGATTATGTAATGCTCCCGCCACCTTTGAGAGACTTATGGAACTAGTATTGAGAGGTTTGACATGGAAAATTTGTCTAGTCTACTTGGATGACGTCATAGTAATGGGAAGGACATTTGACGAACACCTGAATAATTTGGAAGAAGTATTTTTGAGGTTAGAAAATGCTAACCTGCAACTGAATCCAAAGAAGTGTTATTTATTCCAAAAAGAAGTCAATTTTTTAGGCCATGTCATCTCGGCCGAAGGAATCAAGACCGATCCTGCTAAAATCGAGGCTGTTAGGAGTTGGCCACGTCCTAGGGATAAACATGAAGTAAGAAGTTTTCTGGGACTATGTACCTACTACAGGAAGTTTGTTCAAGACTTTGGTAAAATTGCCAAGCCACTCCACCGCTTAACTGAGAACAACGTTCAGTTTGATTGGAGCCCTGATTGCCAACAGTCGTTCACTGAACTGAAGAAGAAATTGACAACTGCACCTATTTTGGCTTACCCACGAGAACAAGGCACTTTCATTTTGGACTGTGATGCGTCTCAGCAAGGCATTGGATCAGTTTTATCCCAAGAACAGGATGGCGAAGAGAAAGTAATAGCCTACTTTAGTAAAACTCTAGGCAAAGCCGAAAAGAATTACTGCGTTACAAGAAAGGAGCTTCTATCGATAATCAAAGCCATTGAACATTTCCATACCTTCCTCTATGGCAGACGTTTTCTCGTAAGAACTGATCACAGCGCTCTGCAGTGGATAATGAACTTCAAGAAACCTGAAGGTCAGATTGCGAGATGGCTAGAGAGACTCCAACAATACGACTTCAAAGTTATTCATCGCAGTGGCAGGAAACACAGAAATGCAGACACATTATCCAGACGTCCATGCTTGGAACAGCAATGCCGATATTGCCAGAAACTCGAAAACAAAGAAGTCAATTTTTACAATGATGAACATTGCAAGGAAATTCTGCAAGTTACCACCGTAAGAGTAGAGTCTGAAGAATCTGATTTATGGACCACAGAAGATATGAGGAAGAATCAGAAGAAAGACAACAATTTAAAGTTAGTCCTGAGCTGGCTGAAAAATGGAGTTAGACCTGAGTGGCAGGAAGTATGCAAGTTTGGTGCAGTTGCCAAGGGATACTGGGCTCAATGGGATTCCCTATGTCTTCGTGATGGCCTATTGCATCGCAAATGGGAGAGCCCAGATGGAGCAACTGTGGTGTACCAACTGGTCCTGCCGAAAGCACTTACTAAAGATGTGCTCGGGCAACTTCATAGTAGTCGTGCAGGTGGACACTTCGGAATCAAGAGGACCCTTGCTAGAATTCGAGAACGATTCTATTGGGTGAATTGTCGTCGTGATGTAGAAGAATGGTGCAGAAGATGTGACCTATGCTCTTCAAAGAAGGGACCCAAAACTAGAAGTCGAGGGAAAATGGCTCAGTATCTTTCTGGTGAACCATTCGAAAGAGTAGCAGTTGACATTCTTGGGCCGTTTCCTGTTACCGAGCAAGGAAATAAATACTTGATGGTAGCCATGGACTATTTCTCCAAGTGGCCTGAAGTTGTGCCCATTCCAAACCAGGAGGCAAAGACCGTTGCAAAGGCCTTCATAGAAAATGTAATAGCCAGACATGGAGTCCCACAAGAATTACATTCTGATCAAGGACGAAACTTCGAATCTGAGTTATGGCAGGAAATGATGAACATTCTAGGTGTGAAGAAGACTCGTACCACAGCCCTACATCCACAATCAGATGGTATGGTTGAACGACATAATAGAACCATCAGTCAGTACCTGTCGATGTTCATCTCCAAAAATCAAAAGGATTGGGATGAGTTGGTACCACTATTTCTCCTATCCTATCGAAGTTCCCAGCATGAGTCCACCGGATATACTCCTTCAATGTTGATCACTGGGCGAGAAATGAAACTACCATGCGATCTGTTGTTTGGAATGCCACCCAGAAGTACAGAGGACAAAGTCCTACCAGAATATGTCCAAGAGTTGCGAGAAAGACTGGACCAAGTTCATGAATTCTGCAGACGTCGTCTTCAAATCTCCAGTGATAAAATGAAAAAGAGGTTCGACAGGAAGAGTCCAGGGACTATGTTCGAGCCAGGTGATGCCGTTTGGCTATACCAACCTCAGAGAAAGAAAGGAAAATGCCCCAAGCTACAGAGAAATTGGACAGGACCCTATGTCATCATAAAGAAGATCAACGACTTGGTATACCGCATCCAGCTCAACCCAAGGAGTAAACCCAAAGTTGTTCACATCGAGAGGTTAGCAGAATACCGAGGCCACGATCCCCCAAATTGGTTCCAGAGGGACAGCCAAAATGGTGATGGTGTTATCCGGGACGGAATAACCTAAAGGAGGAGGCAGTGTTACAGACCTGAAATTTGATAAAGACTTCTCGAATTGTTCGAGATCGTTCGATGAATTAGATGGAAAAATCTAGAAGCACTAACTTTTGTTCTGGATCAATCGTCGAACATTCTATTTGTGTTCTATTGATTTCTTAAGTTTTCTAGAACTTTATTTGTATATAAAAGCGATGCATTTGTTAGATGAGGGAAGTTAGTTAGGAAGTTACTCTGAGTTACCTTGGATACAAGTATTTTGACAGTGACTTGTATCACAGTGTTGTCAAGTGAAGTTTGAATAATAAAGGCGAGTTCATACCAGTGTACACTTATTTTTGAACCCGAAGACGCAACAGTATTTAATAAATTGTTTTTACGATTTGTTTAGAACATTATCATTAGCCACGTGTTCTGGATAGGCCTTGTTACTAACTCCATACGCCACCTTAGGAGCAGCACTGTTAATTATTAACGCAACAGTGAATCGTGGAGGATTATCCCTAGCCAGCAACAAGATTCAATCACTCAGATTTACTGATTGAATCCAAAACAAGTAATTTATAGCAGATCGTTTCTAATACTGAAAGTAAACAAAAGGAGTAGGTAATTAGAGGTATCTGTGCCTCATTTAAAAATCGAAATATATATATCACTTCCGGTGAGACCGGAAGTTGCATGAAGCTGAGTCTCATGTCAAAAATTGCAGTTTTATGTATTATATAGATCCTCCAAATTTCATTCCAATATTTACAAAAAATACAAAATACAAAAAAGTTATAGGGGCGAGCCACCTTCCGTGGACATCCGGTATATAGAATTAGAATATGATTGTCTAGTATAACGAGCTTATAGCTCTTGAGAATGCCAATTCTATTGGCGAAATGGGCGTTGAGTGAAAGCGACGTAGTTTTGGTGTTTTGGGTAGCTTCTATATAGCTATATAGCTTCTATCTTGAAGTGGTATATACACGATGGTGTATATACTCCGGGGAATGGGAAGAAAAGCGCAAGCATGAATAAAGATTGTAGGATATCACTTTCCGTAGTTGTTGTAACGTAGTTTCCTTGTTATTGTTATTATTCTGGTATTGTTTATTGCAATGAATCATTGCTACAAAAACCAGGTCATCTCAGTTTCAATCTTCAATAGTTAGTGCCGGCTGCACTGTCAAAAACAATAAAGCCAGAGCCTACTACTAGATCAAAAATTTAAATTTTCTCATTCTAATTACAAAAAATTGCTTTCTATTTTCATTCGTATGATAACGCTCACATGATATGAAAAAATTACAATACAACAAAATTATTATATTATAACAGAACAGAAAACTAACTTCGTAGTTTAGAATCTACAAGCGGTGCACAACAAAAAAGTTCAGTGGGATAAAAAAAAACCTGAAACAATATGTACCTATAAATTCTCATAACTATTTGACCATTGATGTAAGATCTACAGCGTATCCTGTATTCCAAATTTATATGAGCTGAAATCTGAAAAACTGCACGAGTTATAAAAAAAAAACTAAAAACATCTTACATTCAATTGAATTTATTCTCAAGAAATTTGAATACAAGTTACAACAATTTACATAATTTTTAAACTTCCAAGCATACACTATATTCCGCCAACAGATTTGAGAAATTCGTCTCGTCAGTGATGCCTTGCCCACGATCTCGATAACTTCTCTAGAACACAGCTGAAAAGTTGGCGATAAGTCTTTTTTTCATAAAAATTTTCATGGAAATTCATAAACATTCATTCATTCGCATTTCGATCTCCATGTATGTTTTTTTTTCAGAATATAAATCAAACTTTGACAAGCAGAGCTTGAAGAACACAACGTACAGTTTCGAATACGATTTCGACTCCATTATGCACTATGGAAAGTTCTTCTTCAGCAAAAAAAAGGGGAAACCAACTATCACTGCTAAACAGCCTGGTGTGAAACTTGGTCAAAGAAAAGGCATGTCTAAAGGAGATTGTCACAAAGTGAACGATTTGTATGGGTGCTTCAATAATCCTAGAACAAGAAGGAAATATTATAGTATATGTAATTTCTTAGGAATTTGATCTCATTAATGCACATTTTTATTTTGATACAATGTATACGTATATCTACTTTCATGACTGACAAGGTCAATAAAATGGCCCAATATATGTTTACATATACACGATTTTTCTATTCATCCTTGTCTAAGTGAAGGTTGATGGCCCATCATTTGAGGAGCAACACGTTCATAGGAGGATGTATTGAAATTTGAAGCTAACACAGTTCAATAGTCAAAATATTTTATTATTCAACACCTTTAGACTGTTAAACAATAGCTATTTATTTAACCAGTTACGAAAAGCTTCATTTTGTGTAACGAGAGGATGTTTGCGACGAGCGAAGCGAGTTCCCTCAAAATTACACGAGTTACACAAAATGCTATTTCGTAACATGTTACATACGAGTTTTTTTTTTCTAAATTTGAATACCTGGAAAGCCTGTGAACGCAAATCAGATATAAATATGTATTTCTCATTTAAAAATCTTGAAAATTGAGTGGATATCTCTGAAGGTATGTTTCCATAGTAACCTTTGTTATTGATGATCCTAATACATAACTTCAATGTCAAAATTGGCAAACGTTATTTATTCAATTCCAAAGACAGAAATAGTTTATTAATACAGATAAACATGTCTGATTCCGGTTCAGATATCCCAAGCGATATTGAAGAGGCTGCAAGAATTGCTATGCTGTCATTGATTCCTGCCAAGAAATTGATGATGGAATGAACTTTTCCTAATCAGTTAGGAAAAGTAAAACATTTCCTAACTGGTGATGAAAAGTTGGAAATTCACGTCAGTTTTGATAAGTGTCACTTTATATGTCAAACTTAGAAAAAATGCTTGTCTTGCTCTGCAAACTATGACACTTCAAATGCTATCTATAACCTCTTCGTTGTAAGAAAATTCACGACCTTCTGAACTTTTTTTCGATTGAGGCAAGAGATAATGGTAGGTTTGATGAACAATGGGGGTGTTCGAGTATTTATAACCCCAAATTTCGAATTGTTTCCATGGCCACATGCGATTTGTGTAAAAAGGCATTGTTCTGAAGAAGCAAAACACCTTTGTACAACTTTCCATGTTTTTTCTCCTCCACTTTTTTCTTAGATTGGTCAGTATACGTCGAATAGTAATTCCCAGTTATTATTTTACCCTCATCCAGACGAGCAATTATGATTATTCCATGGCAAACCCAAAAAATTTAACCAAGAACCTTACCAGCAGGTTTTTGAACACGAAAGCGTCCCCAGTCCATCGATTGCTTTCATCCATAATAACAGAAAGCCTCAAGAAGTCTGCATCTTTTTCAAACCGAGCAGAGATCGAACGAAATGCTTCTATCATTGCACCTTTCTAGTCAACATTCAGATATTTGGGGATCCATTTTGCTGACATTTTTGTCATGTCCAAATCGACGTGAATGATATGATGAACGCATTCATGAGAATGCACTGACTCAGATATTCGTTTGTTCCAGCCCAACTCGACGGTCTGATAAAATCATGCCATGAACTGCATCGATATTTTTGGGGACGAACACAGAAACTAGCCTTTCCGATCGTTCTTCATCTTCAATGAAAAACTTTTCGCTTTTGAAGCTTGAGCCAGTTTTCCACGGTCGCATATGAAGGATTTTCCTCGCCAAGGGTACTAAGCATATCTTCGTAAATCTATCTTAACTTACTCAAATATAGGTTCTTGATGATGGATCAGTATATACTCCAATTTTCTTCAAAAAAAATTTTTTTTGCCATGAAATCGGTTTAGGCTAACTAGATATCAATACATCCTCATAGTTTTTCAAAAAATGGACCATTGTGGAACTCTGGAACACCTCATGAACAATAAAGAAACATTGAAAAAATGATAAGAAAAAAATCATTTGAATAATTGTTCCTATAAAATCCAAAAATACTCAATATCTCTTATATTTCATTATTCAATTTTTTTCCCATACAGAAAATCATTGAGAGTGTCATCTGACAATATGCTAATGATAAATTACAATCTTAGTTGTCAATTTCAATTAGACAACTAAAATTGTGCAGGAAAGATAGAAGTGTGTGGTTTAAAATTAACAATTTTACCAGGCGATTTTGACCATACACTTCAATCTTGCCTGCTCAGTTTCAGTTGTCGACTGGAGCATTCTTCTCGCATGAGCACCGAACGAACGCTCGAGAATTGACTCGCTCGATGCTCAGGAGGAATGAATGCTCTGGTGAATACTCGGCTCAATATTGTGAATGTGCGGGGGCCTATACACTCCCAATAATGTCACCGCAGACGGATTATGTTCTATTTGGCTACTGCTGTCAAAGTGATGCTAACGAATTGAAGTACAGATGATCAGGTAGCTCAGTGGTTAAGACCGTCGTGTTCAAGACATTTATGAAACTGATAGATTCCTACCTGGTCGGCAGGACTTTTGAGGTGAGAGTAAACCGCACTCTCTCGAAGGCTCATCCAATCGAGACAGGTGTTCCACAGGGCTCGAGCCTTTCACCACACCTATACTCACTACATACGCTTGATTTCCCTCGACACGAGAGAACGAAGACGGCAATGTACGCGGACGACACCGCAGTGTATTGCCAGTCGTTCTCCAGCGATGTCGCTGCAAACCGGGTAAGGCTGGATAGGGAAATCCTGCCGTATTTAGAGGAAAATAAGATCGTGGTGAACCCGGCCAAAACCGAGGTCATCAACTTGTCACGTAAATATAAATTTACTAAAATTTACCGTGACGTGGTGGTTTCGGGCGAAGCCTTAAAGGCGGCAAAGAGAATCTACGCATTCATTTACAGTACATCACATCTCTCGTTGGAGAATAAGATGCTGATGTACAAGCAGATGGTGCCCCCAGCATTGTTATACATCTGCTCAGTATTCTGCAATTAGTTCGACAAACAGTGGCAACGACTCGACGTAATGCAGAATAAATTACTTCGTATTATCCTCCATAAGGATAGTTACACTCGCGTGGATGTGCTGCGAGCGCTTGCGGGCGTCGACTCCATCCCGGCATACTCAGAGCAAGTAGTTTATCAATTATATAAGTACTTTCTCCCCAGGAGTCCGCTGACCAGAGACCTTACAAGGGTAAGGATCCATGATAATGAACCCCGCAAACACGGCGGGGTCCTTTATCAAGCGGTAGACCTCTTCCACGAGCGCTGGGAAGAACCGGCGGCTTAGGAAATCCAAGTTTTACCTAAACGATCAGTACCAAGATCCGGTTTTTTGCTCATAGCCTTTTCCGGAGCGACTTCCAACAAAATTATACTGACCAAACCAATCCCTCGCACTGTCTACATGGAATTGAGTCATCAACCACGCATGAGCGACGCAGGAGGCGTGATACTCCAGTACAACTCAGTCATCTTGTACGGCCGACGACCCGCACACCATCTGCGGGGGTCGAACCAGTGTCCTCTTATGAGGACCCTAGGTTTTTCCTTAGGCGAAGTGCGCAGCCGCCGTATCGGAAACGACAGGGGGCTGTCGTGCACATCCGCTGTCCTTCATTTCCTTCCTCCTTATCCCCTGGGGTTGAGAATGCAGTGATGAAGTTAGTTGCTGCATAAGGTAACTTGAGATTAGCTCTGTAACTTATAGGCAAGTTTTATTTTATTCATTTATTCAAGCCACTTTTGCTGCTGGTCGTGTAGGTGCATCCCAGGGATTAGTTTTTTTTTGATGACCCGAGAAAGTGTTAGGAATCGCACGAAATTTTGAATATATGCACGCCCATGATGCGCATTCGTCGTACAACGGACTCACAGTCCGTAATATATCCAGTGATAATGCACTCAACATGAACTTTCTCGCAAGGAATGAGAATTTCACATGTTCAGCTATGTAGGTCGAACTGTAATCACTACTGAAATGGAATTATTATTGCTTGAGATATTCGCATTTTCTGCATGTTATTTTTGTGCAATTAAGATAAAAATGTTAATATAATCGATCATTTACAGTTATTTCGTGTTTTGACCTCTTCGAAGTCAAGTCAGTTATTTGAGATGGCATATGCTACATTTTTGGAATGCCGATAATGATGTGAGTGAGAGTCCAAAAATACAGCTATAGAAATTAGTATAACTATTCTGATTTTACCAAGGAAAGGAGGTTTGTGGTCCAAAAATAGAACTATCTGAATTATGATGGGCAGATCATAATGCATTGTATTCTTGTTCAACAAGGAACTGCAATTCTGGTTTTTACAGTATTTTGAATTAGTAAACTCTTTGATAGAAGATGAAGATGAAAATATTAACATTATGAATATGAAATCATATCCGGTCCAGTTTCGGTTTACATGTATTTTTTTAAACCTGTTGCACACAAAAAATATAATCGGCATGGCAATACAAAACAAATAATTATTTTTAAGAAAATGTGAGGTTCTAAAGTTACTGATACATTAATTTATTTTCTACATTTTTCGCCTTCTTCAGGAAAAACTAAAACACATCAATTGATGTTTTTGAGAAGATAATCTATGACATAAAAAAAATTATGACGCATGAACGAAATCCAAAAAATCAGACATGGCGACATGGCTCTCTAGACAATTGAATACCGTTCCAATTGGGGTATCACTTCACACCCTATTTCTTTAAACTAAAATGGGAAGGGGGTGAAGGAGGGGCGATTTTTTGTATGTCAGAACGTCTTTTCAACAACACAAATTGACGTGTTTCAGGGTTTTTATTGAAAATTGCTTATAACGTAGAAATTCAGTTTATCTGTTACTTTAGGACCTCACTGCATATATACATGGGTTTCAGATGGAGAGAGGGAGAGAGAGAGAAAAAGAGAGGGAGAGAGAGATAGAGAGAGAGGTGAGACCTATTGCATAATTCGCAATTTTTAAATCACAACATATATTCTTAGTCTACTTGTAGTATAAATTACAAGTCATATTTTTTCCACAAATATACTTATAGTGTAAGGATGGGTACTCACTCTGCGGCAATGCTAATATACATTATGCGTTTCATCGCTTTCATCGATGCATTCCGTAAAAAATAACGCGCATTGACGAGTCGATACATTTTTGCACTACCATAGTGCAACAGTGGCGACCTACCTCGCAACTGGCAGAACTAAGTTAGTATGGTTGGTAAAACAGATTTCTCCTCAATTATACCAATTGAGACAAGGCGGGTTTTTTAATTGTGTCCATTCATATAGCTGATATTATATATTATTCTATAATTTATCATTTTAACATTCCTGTATTTCATATGAATGCTTGTATCAATGAAATACAGGCAAATCGATCACTTATGAATATAAACAGTAATCGATTCGTAGAACCTGTTATTTTGTTTGAGGCTAAAATAAAAGACTTTCAAAATAAATCTTTATTTTGTTTATTATATAAGGAGAACGATTAGGTATAACGTGGTATAACAGATACTCTTGAATAATCTGTAAACTTCCTCAGATCGTGATAAGAAATGGAAACTGATCGATGGAAGTAAGTATCGGTTTGTGAAAAATTTTCTGCAACTGACGGATGGCAATATAAGTATCAGTTTATATTTAGGCAAAGATATGTGTATCGTTGCATCAATTCGGTACATCAACAAATAGTTAATGGCGGATCTAATATAGTATAGTATAGTAAACCCAAGCACCAACATTACACCTCACTAACGTTCTCATGCGACCCGACGTCGCTATACTACGTCGGTCCTATCTCACGACAACCGCATTTTCTACCTATTTGGTCTAAAATCTGGGTTGGTACGATGCCGTCACGCGACTAATAGTTGAAGGACGACGTCGTTCCAACCGATTCCCAACTACATTTCTTACACTGAATACTAGTCGGTCTGACGTAGGAACACGACTTGCGTAGTAGACATTTATAAACCTATAATCAAACTTTGATGAAGAAGAAAAGTGGGCGTGACATACATACAGGGTGACCCTCGAAGATTAGGACAGGGAATATCTTGGAACTCGAGATAAGTTGCGAATTGTAATGAGCTTTATGTTTTCGCTCACGTGACATCAGATTCAAAATCATGAATGGGACAACCTGTATATTTTGGCATTTCTATGTTCCTCTCGATAAAACGATTTCAAGGAAATATCACATTTGTGGTCTGAAACGAATAATTTAAGAACTACAGGTTGGTAGTCGGATGGATGACGTCGAGTCGTCGTTGGTTACACAACTTCCACTTTTTGATCAACTATTCAACGAAGGTGTGACGTCTTTCGCCGACAGTCAATGAATGACTAATATCTGACGACAGATTTGGTACATATGTAGTCGGTAGTCGGAAAAATGCTGCATGAGAATACCTTCCTTGGTGTATCGGCACCTGGAACTGGCCAAGTTTGCAAACTTGATGGAAGTAACCTCCGCCAATTCCCACAATGAGTTGGCAGGTACGACACTGGCGTTCACGTCGCAGGGGGGGGGGAAACTACGTTTCAGGAGGCCTATCAAGCAGCCTACCATAGCGGAATTATCCAGCCACTCATGGGACTTCATGAGTACTTAAATTAGAAATGGATATCGGAATTCCGACACCACAAGAAGCGTTGGACTACCTCGAACTGAAACGCAATCGGAATATGGGGGAAATCCCAATTCGAAGATACTGGATTGTGGAATAGACCAACGCCAAAGATCCAGTGGGGGCAGTGAGCCAAAACAGGTAACCGATCTGATCCGATTCGATACGATTGGATTTGATTATACAAGGTGAACTACGACCAACTACAGATAATTATGCAGTGTGCTCTCACACCAGAAGTAGTAGAAAATTCGTTATTCATAATATCATTATATTAACTCTTTTCTAAGCTATCATATGCATCCATATGCCTGTTGTTGTTAACTTGTCCAACTAATGAATGAATGAAATACTTTGAAATGGTTTAGTTACAAAACGTAATGAGCGTCTGCTGATTTTTTCGCTCTTATTTTAGATAAGATGAGAAAAACCAATTCGTTTCCTAGTGATATCTCGATCACAAACTTGCTTACTTATCTGAAATACCACTGAAAACTGAAAATGTGTCTCTCTTTTATATTTTATATTAATTGATGGACGATGTTTTTCGTGAATATCAGTCGTTCACTGTTTATTAAAAAATCAGATTTTCACGACAAATTCAGTCTTTCCACCCTTTGTCTCATTAGTCTAGAGACATGCCAGATATTTATATTTTTCTTTTACAATACTCGTTCGTTCAACGAACAGCAAAATTTTGGGACTCATCGTCTGGGAAATTAACTAACGAAGCCCACATTCTTTGATAATTCAAGAAGAGCATCATTCATGCCTTCTTTCTTATGGTTCTCACGGTGTTTACCGAATGTTATTGTGTTCTTTTCTACTCGTATAAAACCAAAGATGAAAGGAAACTTCTGTACCATGATTAAAATGTATTGAATCAGACATCCAGTACACTGATCGATCTAACGTCGTCATGACAGTGTTTACATGCGCATATGGCTTTTTGAATACTGAATACACAAAAATATTCTTAGGGGAAAAATTATTTATCAGTACTTTCCGAAGAGGATTGGATACAAATGTTTAAGAATGTTAATGTACATTATCCAAAGAAAAAAACCGCATTACATGAATCTAAAGCACAAGGTATTCAAGAACCTGCCAGAGAATCAATGTACGATATTGTGTTGGAAAATTTCCATGTAATAGGGAGGGTGAGTAACTATGTATTTCTTCAGTATCTTCATCTTGAAGTTTTCGTAGAAGTGCAGTCAATATTTCTGGAGCACTAGGAAAGCAACAAAAACTGAGTCCCGGTATCTTTCCATACTGTTGTTATAGAGTTCCAATCAATCTCACTTAAAAAAAAATCCAAATTCCTGCTTCTTTTCACCAGCACTAGTTCAATCAGACGGTGTTTTGGCCAATAATAAAATATAGTAGTTTTTTCTCATTCGTTCTATATTACACTAATCAATTGAGCATGAAATAAGTGATTATTTAACAATAATACGATTATGAAACCGACCGTGCTATCAGATAGAAGACAGTCCGTAGTTATTCTGCTATGTTTTGGACACGCAATTGTCATTTATCAATTTGTTATAAACAATTAACAGGGCCCCCGCAAGAGTTACCGCCGCCCGCGTGCCGGGAATATTTTGGCGCTCTTTAAGACGAGTTTTTATACCCATAGATGAATAATATGCATTACGGCTGCCATTGTCATTTTCCATCAGTTAAATAAGGATGAAGCATGCAATGCTCATCGATGGATCATCGATGAATTAAAAAACTTTTCCTTTTTCGTTAGTATACAGTATCGGAAACTTTTCATCTGTGGTATAGACAGAAATCTACGCGAGCAACAAGGAACGCAGTGATATGATAATACCACATAAATAAGAGGGACGTACTACTGCGCGCCTCTCCTGTTACCTCGCCCGACGAATTAACAGCTCAGGTTGACATCCCTTCCTCGAGCGATTAGAGGAGAAATTGTAATGCTCTCTCAACATATAGCAAAGTTTTCTTTACGCCCTCATAAAACGACCATACCCCAGATTAAAACTTTTCGATACTGTATAGCACTTTAGGGTATAGGAAATTGCTAGCTGTTATACGTTTTTCAAATGGCACTGTTTGCTATAATACTTTCATAGCTATTTAAACATGTGAGTAAAACCGCATTTTAATCTAATTTTGTAAGGAAATAACAGATATTTCAAAACTAAGACTTTATTCTTATATAAAGGCAAAAACACAAATTAAACAATAAACAAATTAAACAGAGTAACAAATATAATCAGATCCAATCTAGATTTGGCTACAGCAAATTCATTTATAATATTGTTAAAATCAATTTTATCGAGGATCTCTGCTCCCTATCCAAGACTGCCAAACCATATAATCTTTGTTGAAACATTGTAGACCTCAAATACCTCAAATATTTTCAATTATTTTTAATTTTGAGAAGGATTTCTCACCAGAAGCAACAGACACAGGGTAGAGTGAGGAGGATTCTTAAAGAAATGCTATTCGGTAGAGTTGTAGACTTTTGAGGGGATTTTACGCTTCAAGTAGAGAATATAACCGTAAGGCTTTTATCTCGTTAAATACATCATTTGTTTCCACGTCATCCTCCTTATTTTCCTCATCTGTATTGCCTTTTTTGTAGGGTATGACGGCTTTTTAAAAGATCCTCGTCATTGAATTTAAAGATATTACAAAAAAACGTTGTAAACAGATAACATATCAAACCTATTATCTAAAGAACTTAGTGTTTGATCAATTTTTTTTTGGATCTTGAGGTGCCTCATCCATCTGTTCATAATCAAACAATTTTGGTTTATACTTTTGTCTTGCAGTATTTCATGAGGAAAACCTTGCTTAACCTCAAGTATTGCTGCTAGTTTTCCAGCTTTAGCAAGTATTTCTTCGAAGACATTATGGTTTCTATAACTCTTTTTTAATGAGGTGCTACTTCACAAACCTTTGGTTTGGAGCCCCTCTGGAATGTCGCCCGCGTGCGCGGCACGCATTGCAATGATGGTTGCGGGGGCCCTGACAATTAAACTGATAAACGTTGAATAAACGTGATTTTTTTAAAATGTTTTGCTTATAAAATGAAAACTGCTACATCAATCTGGTTGCTCCAATAAAAAGAATTGTAGAGAATTGAAATACGAACAAAATAAAATTTAGTACGACCCGATCGGATCATTAGTAACGGAGGAAAACTGAAAAAACAGGAAAATTTAGAGATTTTTTTAAAAATTTACGACTCCGCCATTTGTTAATTTGTAGGGTTGGCACTTTTCATGAAAGTAGTGAATTACAAGTACCTCATTTATAGGGTGCGGTCGGACCATTAGCTTTGGCACAATTGCAATTTTGGCAATTTCATGCAGCGTGGCTGGATGGTTTAGTGATGCTCCTGTTTCAATTTCTCAAATATATTTTGACAGCAGAAGTATAGTACTACAAAACGTATATTCTCATTTCTCGCTATATACAATGGCGAAATGGATGAAAAATGCTTGCAAACATGACTGAAAACGGCCGAGCCAGCCTTAGCGGTCGTGTAGAGGGACAAACCGTGGGGAGAGGGGAGGCGTATTGTAAAACCTCACGGTTTCTCCTTCTATGCGACCGCTAAGGCTGGCTCGGCCGTTTTCAGTCATGTTTGCAAGCATTTTTCATCCATTTCGCGGCATTGTAGCGAGAAATTAGAATATACGTTTTGTAGTACTATACATCTACCTTCAAAATCCATTTGAGAAATTTAAATCGGACCATCACTAAAGCATCCAGGCACGCTAAAAGATAGAGCAAAAAAAATTCAAATTGCAATCGTGCCAACACTAATGGTCCGACCGCACCTGTTTTACTCAATAATGAAGTACTTATAATCCACCACTTTCTTGAAAAGTGCCAACCCTACAAATTGAAAATGGGAGAGTTGTGAATTTTTCAATAAATTGCAAAATCTTCCGGTATTTTCTCCGTTACTAATGATCCGATCGGGTCATACTGAATTTCATTTTGTTCGTATTTGAATTCTCTACAATTCATCTCATTGGAGCAACCAGATTGATGTGTTCGTTTCCATTTTATAAGCAAAACACTAAAAAACACGTTTTTATGATTTAATTGTTTATAACAAATTAATAAATGACAGTTGCGTATCCAAAACATAGCAGAATGTAACTACGGACTGTCCCTCACGTGATGGCACAGTCGGTTTCCTAATCGTATTTTTGTTACGAAAAAATCCTCTATTGATTGGCCTATATGGTTTTTGGGGTGCCTAATCCGAATTTCAACTAAGCTACTCCCCACGGATTTGGCTCCACAATGAAAATCGCAAATAACCTAATAGGACGAGAGTGAGAATAATAATATTCAACATTTTTCACGATACAAATATTTGAAGATGAAATGAATTCAAACCTGTTTCTGAAATAGTGTTTGAGATAATATTAACCCACTCTAGTATGCTGCAATTCCTTAGTCTTACATAAAACTGTGGTGATGGCGCCATTATTAAGCTATACCAAGTGTAACGGAAAATTCTTACTTCCTCTGTTCTATCTTCAACAATCAAACGTTTACCAAACCTCGAAACCACCAGCTGAAAACTCACCTACACAACGCACTTAAAACGAGAGACAGACTGAGACGCTGGGGTGTCAGAGGTGGCAAATTTCAAGCCCAAATGCAAGATGATCAATTCGATTTTCACAACAAAATAGAATAGATTCCACAATTCATTGAATAATAGACAAATAGTACAAGTGATGAAATATGTTCCACCAACAATTTTAGTATTGCAGCATTTTGCCTTTGGAGATATATCAGTTGTTTAACAAACAAAATTATTGATTTCATAACTTGAAGTTGCTTATAAACTCACATCAATATTCATTTGCTATTCTGATTCTAATCACAAAAATATTTACAAATTAAAGTTGTTGCATCACAAACTTTCTATTTGAAAATTTTGATGATAATGATATAGACATACCAACAAAAATTGAGTGAAAATTGAGCGATTTGAATAGTGGATTCCTGATAAAATGTTGTTGATTCTAGCAATTTTGTTTTTAACAAAACTAGATATTGTTGAAATTAAAAACTGTTTTCTAACTGCGTAGGCTGTACGCTCAGGTCAGTGAGCAAAAACAATCGTTTACACAAATATTGGAACCATTATGTACGTGGAAGAATTTACAGAAAAAAATTATTGTGATACAAAATGGTTTTTCGCCTCCTTTCTTGCGAAATTAGCTATCACCTCTCGTGCCCGACCACTTGAAACTTTGCCGTTGAGATTAGATTAAAACTTAATTTTAATTGTGTATTCAATTTTCACAGACTGTACCATGTTGTTTATTGCATATCCGTTTGCGTTATCCCTAGGTACTAGGTTTTACCACTACTGCGCATCGTGGGCGTGATTATTTTCGAATTTGCAGCTATGTGTGAAGTACTTGAAGTATTCAGTCTCATTACTTTTTCTATTGAATGGGATATTAATTTTTGAGTCAGCTAATTATCAATGAAAAAAAGTCCTTCGGCGTTTCCATGTAAATATAATCGATAACTTATTTTTTTCAGAATACTTACGTTCATAGAATCATATACGTAGGGGAACATTCTTTTCCAGGGGAAGACGATATGATCGTTCAGTGTATGCAAAATTCTATAAATCTAGTAAATGAATCCTTCTGCTTGGAGAATTTAACTGGGTTTCTGTTATGTTACAGAAAACATTTTGTTCACATGGTTGAGGTAAGATCAATCAATTCTCATTTAGTTTTTCTTTAAAAATCATCATAAGATTTCAGAGCGTTTGGATATGCAACTCCAAATTAACTGCGTTATTATCCAATAATATAGGTAGTTCAAAGATTACAGATTTTCACCATTCAATACTCCCTATCCAAACAATTTTTAACAATGTTTATTTAAAATATGTTACGCTCTTATAACAAATAAAGGATTGGATAGAAATGCGAGAATAGCTATTTACATTACAAGTTACAAAAGGAGAGTGTTTTTTGCACCAAGCGTGGTATTGTTACACGAGCGTATCGAGTGGTCCAACAAGTTATAAATTTTCGTCGTATTATCAACTGATGACTTCTGAGTTATATTTGGAGCAAAATTCTGTGTTTTTCGAAAAGGCATAAATGTATGATCAGTGTGTAAATATTTACTTTACGCACTGTTGATGATTTTACGCACAGGTGATTTTTTTACGCACTTGTGCGCAAAAGTGTCACTTTAGGCACTGTCAACAGTACATGCGTAAACACTGTCGTGAATAAAAATTATTTCAGGATGCAACTTATCAGGTTGGAAAAATCCTTATTCAATCCCCCGATATTTCTCCTGGTACTCACGCTGTTTTCTTTGACAATATGAATCATTCCGCTTGACAGCCTTTTTGAAAAAAAGGGGGTTTATATCAAGGTTTGTGTTGGGTTTTGAAAGTGAAACCTATGACTTCATTCTACATAATGTTCGATTTCAGATACATATTTGTTTTAATTCATATCCCTCTTGTATTAGCATATTCTCTTTTTCAAATATTGACCAGTTTGACCCACATAACGTTAATGACAGATTGAAACATTAACTTTCTGTAATTTCGTTTCAATATGGCAACTTTTTGTTTACATTTTGAATGTCATAATGACAGTAATATTTGCACAAGTATGAATATGAAAATCGTTGGTTCAGATTTATTAGGTAATACGTTCAAAATTACCTTTCTGCGGCAGCTTTAATACTATTAGGAACATTTTCGGTACCTATCAAAATCGTACAGGATGTAGAGTATTGAATTTGATTCCAGTTAACATAAAGAAACTGTATAAAAAAACTTACGCCAAACGTATAAAAGAGTGGATTCTTGAGAATATTGAAAAACTAGAAAAACATGTACCTTTTGAATTTATTGTGATTTTCACAGTAATACTCATTTGTTAATATTTGTTATTTTATCTTTTTGCACGATATTATTGTTATTGTAATTTTTACATTATTTATATTTATTTATGAATATTATATAATATTTATATGATTACACACAGGTATCATAACCTATGTAATCATATATTGATTTTTTGACCAATAATTTGAAAATTTCATATATTGATAATAATAATAGTAGTAAAGTTTATTCATTATAAATTACAATAATTTTTTATAATACAATTTATAATGTATTTTATGTTCAATGAACAAATAAAAAAAAACTCTGATTTTCTGATTCTGGGTTAATAAATAATCCAAAACTAATGAATCTGATCGAAAGGCAGTCTAACAGATGATTTAATCGGGACAACTGTTCAACTGAATATTAGATCCTGGGAGTGTCTCCGATACCGTCTACTCGGCAACATAATCAGAACCATCATTCGGGACTCGTGTTATGCAATTCAAAATAATTGTAGCTGTGGCTCTATGCTCGTATTCAGTATAATTTATATTATATGAATGAAGTTTCCTACGAAATTACAAAAATACTTGTATATAACACATTGCAAAATGGCGAGTGTTTTGCACACGACGTCTGTGCAAAAAAACGCTCATTTTATAACTTGTTATATAAATAGCTATTATATATAACATTCAATTGCATTTTAGATGGAATTTTAGTTTTTTGTTGCTTGCAATACCATAAGTATTGCACGGCACAGCCCTGCATTATAGATTGTACAAATCTCAAGACGTTTCCGTCTGAACAAACCATTCCTATATCGTGGTTTTGTAAAAACAATATGTAAGAAATAACCAGTGTATTTGTTATAGGAATTGTTTAAATCTTATTTGAATTATAGACGGACTTCAATTACTCATTTCATATATTCCAAAAAAAAGTTTTCTATCGTTATGACTTTGTTAAATTTTTAGGGTGACGAAGATTCAATCAACTCTCATTTGACTATTCTGTTGAATGATAGAGCAAACAAAAAATACCTGGGTGTGATGAAATTGTTGATACACGTCTCCCATATCAATCGGGTAAGATATTAGTGATTCAATCTCTACGTCATATATGTTGTACATGAATGTATTGACATCTTATCACCACTGACGAACTTTCTTTCATTCGTAATATCGCCATTTCTTTTGTTTTAGAGGTTTTGTGTTTTTTATTATTATCATTATTTCACTCCAATTTTCGCTATTATGAAAAATACCTTCCCTTCGTAGCGTATATTTGGTCTTTTCATTGAATGCGATAATGCTTCTAATTCAACCTTTTGTATTTTTTTCCTAATTTCGAGTCGTAACTCGAAATTAAAGTAATTTCGACGCACAACTCGAAATTAAGGCTGATTTATGAAAATAGACCGTATTGAGCATTGGTGTACAATAGTTTTTGTTGGAAAGTATCAAATAAATGAAATAGTAAAATCGACAATGTCGAAGTGCTCTTCTCTCGAAATATTTTCACTATGTGGACTCATATTTTCCACAGAAAACAACTACTTCCCTGGCTAATACCACGAAGGACATTGACCTACATCTGATAGATATTTTTATAACGTTCTTTCAAGATGACTTGAAAATGGCTATTGTAATTAAACAATAGATTATCCTTCATTGGACTGGGGAAGACCACCTGCAGTTTTGAGGTTCTTGTCTCTCGCCAGTGACAGGGTAGGTCCGAAACCCGTTCATTAATTTCTCGCCAAAATGTGCATTTTTTCCTCATATCGCTTCAATTGACCTCTCTGAGTGAACCGTTTGGAACATACTTTGCACTGAAAACGTTTTTCGCCGGTGTGAATTCTTTCATGTACCTATTATAACGTGAGAGCTGGTAAGAAAATATTTTGATTCTTTCTTTCGTAGGGGTTCTCCTATGAGTGTTCTTATGGGTCACTAAGTCTATATTCGTGGTGAAATTTTCACAACAGACGATGCAATGAAAATGTTCCTGTCCAGTATGAGTTCCATCATGATCCATCAACGTACATTTTGAACAAGATTTAGTGAGAAATTTTTTTACTTCAGTATTGTTCTCAATGAGAATTCTCAGTCAGAGTTCTCTCATGTTTCGCCAAGTTGGTACGTTGATTACAATATTTGAAATATACTGTGCATTGAAAAGGCGTTCCTCCGGTGTGAATTCTTTCATTTTGTATACCTTGAGGAATAGATGAAAAAGTCTAGAGCAAGACCAACCCTACCCCATATCGTTCACGCCGGTAACCAGGCCGGGGTATGGCGGACACTTTTAAGCAATGAGGCATTGGCAGAAGAGCAAGCCGTTAGGAGCAAGCCCAAAAAAATCAGAGAGAGAGAGAAAACCCATTTTCGGTTCTGTTGAAGTTATTGTGGTGTTTTTGTATTTCAATTGCTTTCCGGAAAAGTCTTGTGGATATGACTTGCGATTCTTCGAACTCCATTCTGTGACTGTTGTTGTTGAGTGCAAGTTTAGCGACAGCAGATTTTTCCTTATGCACTAACTTTATTCCTGTACTAGTGGAGCAGTTCGTGGTACCGATATAAATGCAGCCACAGGTGCAGGGAATGCGGTATATCCCATATGAGCTTAGCAGTTCTCGTTTGTCCTCCGCTTATCTCAAATGTTCCATCAGTTTTGTTGACTTTTTATAATTAGTTTCAATTTCCTGCCTTCGTAGTATACGGCCAATTTCTTTTGTGGCCCTGGGACCATTCGGTAGGAATGGTTTTCTTTTGTCAATGTTAAGTTGACTGTCACTCGTTTCACTATCTATTATACAACTCCCAGTTTTTATGTTTTCATAATTCTCTTTTTCAAAATAGAAAATCGGTATTTATGCACAGCAAAGCCCTTATAGATTCTTCACTCAATTTATTTCCTGTTTTGGTTACAGTTAAAGATGCTCTGTGAATGTATCTTTCAATGGAAGCAGATGTTGGAGGTATAGATAGTGCCTAAGTTTTTAGCCATTTTCGATAATTTTAGGAAACCATTTCGATGGCGTCTCCACCAATCAAGAATACCTTCCTATCTTTCATTTCTTGGAATTTTCAAACATCTATCAATCTCGTACTTCATTCGAGCATATTTGTTTCGTTGTTTCAATAGTTTTCAATTTCGATACCCTCAGTATATGAACAGTGGTACCTGCATTTTGTTCATACACCTCTCTTCAATATCTCTTCGTTGGTTCAGTGGTTCCATTTCAACTAGTTTTGCATTCAATTCGAAATTGATATAATAGGAATCTGTAATTGTTCAGAAAGAGCTTATCATGAAAGAAACGAGGCTGAGGCTTCGAAGTAGAGGTGTGATCGAACTATTTGTTGCAGACATTAGTTACTATCTGCATAGACCTACCCTACTGATGAGATACAGAAATCGGTCTCTAGACAGTTCAAATGTTTCGATGGACATTTCGATGCAATTAGCAATTGGAGATGAATCCTTGTAGGACATTCATCAGATGTAATCCAACGTTCGTCGTGGTATTAGCCAGGAAAGTAGTTATTTTCTGATAGACTTTCAACCCAAGTATTCCTATTGTATTGGAGCTTTGCAATGGGCATTACTGGTAGGGCCGGACATCTTGTTTCTTTTAATCCAAAACTGTTGAATCACTCGAACCGGTTTATAAACTCGAAACATTCGTGGAAGGAAAGGAAGGTTTTATTCTGAAAAAAATTATGTTTATTACTTGTATTCTTTTCAAATATGTGGGCGGAGCAAGAAAAGCTTGACTGGGCTTCAAAAAGTTCGAAAAGCTTGGTGAAACTTGAACATCGCTTGAAACCAAGCCAAGCTTACATTTGTCAAATTTAAGACAAGCCAAGCTTTTTCTTTTTGAAAGCTTGATTTTGAACTCGAGCCAAGCTTTTATGTTTCAAGCCAAGCTACTAGACCTGGTGAAACCTTGGAAGATGCTAGTTTCTGAAATGAATATGTTCAATTATTGAGGAAGATCGTGTTTACTTCAAGAATAAAAAAACAATACTACATCAATTCCACTCGACGCGCGTTTCGCCGACAATGTTGGCCTCTACAGGTGCCTAAGAGTTTTGGTGTTTTGGGTATATTCTATTTCTTGGATTGTATTCACACTGAAGGTATGGGAATTGATTGGGAATTTTTCAATACATACTCGAACATTTTTTCAATTCTATTGAAACTTGAATATGAACATGTATCGATTTCAAAAATTATTTCCAGAGATATATCACCGATTGGGGCTTTTACAAAGGAATCCCTCCAAAACTTCTTGGTCAGATTGATCCCAACAGTTCCTTGGAAGATTCTGGCAGACAAATTTATAACTGTATCAAAAAAGTTTATAATTTAGTGACTACGTATGTTGAAGATAATTACTATTCCTCGTTATGCAGAGAAAAATCATTGACCGAAGATTATATCGTAAGTACAGAAAAAAATTATACACTTCAAGCAAATAACGTTCCATATCTAACCGGGCCAAATATCACGGAATTAATGGAAGCGGGAGGCAAATGGCCTAGGACGCAAATGTTCAGTTCGGAAATACAGCACGGCAATATACAGTGCCCGTCTAAAGTCCGTTCCCCCCTACTAATTTTTAAACCACCTGGTATAGCGCAACGAATTTTGAAAGAATTGAAAAGGAGATAAAAACCTACATTTTCATGAAAAAATCACAGCTAAAAGTTTCGGAATGGCAACTGAGTGTCATATTCAATATTTTTTTTTAAATAGAACACCCGGCATATCATTGCATGATCGTTAAGGAAGAAAGGAAATAATCCAACAATACTAAGTTTGATACTGTTATCTCCAAAGACTACGAAGATATCTCTCATTATGTTATGCATAAGCTCAATGAGTGGGAGACAGAATTTATTGACCCGTCAGAAAAAGTTTCTCTCTCCCACTCATTCGGCTTATGGAGAAAATAATAGGCGATATCTCCGTAGTCTTTGGAGATAATAGCATCAAACTTGGTTTTGTTGGATTCCTTATGATCGTCCCTAACCGATCATACAATGAAATACCGGGTGTTTTGTTTGAAAAAATTATTGAAGATGGCGCCATTTTGAAACTTTTAGCTGGAATTTTCTCATGAAAAAGTAGGTTTTTATCTCCTATTTAATATTTAACCCTTCCAAATTTCGTCGCGATATACCACGTGGTTCAAAAATTAGTAGAGGGGGGAACGGACTTTAGACGGGCCCTGTATGGGATGTTTTCGAAATAGACGAGGAAAGTGTGTCGTCACAAATGTCATTCTTGTCAAAAACTGACTCCAAACAAAGAATTTGAGGTTACGTTATCTATTGATGCTTTGCAGTTTGCAGCTTTGTTTATTAGTTTTGTGTTTGGTTGTTTGGATTTTTGTCAGGCAAAAGAAGTTTAGTGTTATATTTAAATTGTTTCTTAATATGGCAGGAGCTGCTGCGAATAAACATATCATCAAATTGGGGGAGATTGTGAAGTTTTTCAAAGATGAAGAGAAACTGATTTCTCAAGGAGAGAATGCACTTGAGTCGGGGCACACAGTTAGCATGATATACGATAGAGAGTTGCAAGTAGATATAATATACCTAATTAAAGCAGACTACCTTTTTTGAATACCTTTAACAGTCTCTGATAGAGTTAGAAAATCAAAGATAACACAAATATTTTATAATTAACACGATGAACTCAATCTTCTGCCAAAAACCTTAACGGAATAAAATAAAAAACATCTGATTAAAATGTGACAGCGGTTTGTTTGGACTCAGTTATTGACAAGAATGACATTTGTGACGTCACGACTTTCCTCGTCTATTGGAGCGATAAATGAATTGGAAAGTAGAAGATGACAAAACAAAACGAAATAAATGAATACATTTTTGTCGAAAAAAATTACTTTGGAAGATATTGAATTTTAAGATCTATACCGGAATATGCATCTGCAGTGTGAACTACCATCTACAATTACCAATAAATAGCTTAGGAAAGAGGACAAAGTTGTCATGTAGACTTGTTCTTTTCTACTTTTGCATATAAAACATAAAAATTAAAGAAGTTATGCTGCAAGTTGTTTGGTTCTGGTGAGATGTGAATAGATTTCTGATATATTTTTAATTTTTATCTTCTCACCTTTTGGTGATTTGTTGTTGTTCGTATAGTCTCAATATATAACGCCTTTTCAATTTTATTTTGTGATATTGTAATAATTGTTATTAGTTCAGCTATAACTCAGATTAATTTTGTAAGGTAACTATTGTTATAGACTATTGGTAGATTATTGGACTCATTAAATGAATATGTAAAATGTAAAATTTTTTTATCTCATTTTTATTTCACAGACATATATTGTAGTCACAACAATTGTGATAACGATTTTAGTTCCTTTGATGCAATGAAATAAATAAATACATAATTCTTTATTATCTTATTACAGAGCTGTTCATAAGCAGTTTGTGATTCCAAAATTATTGAGCGAAATGCTCTTCGGGTGCTCTCTCTCGTTCGCGCATCTTTCAACACTTTCTACAAGTTGCGCACGAAATATACTTGTTTCTGTGTCTCATACTGGCTTAGATAATATCTTTTATCTCTGTTGTACGTAATCTGGAAAGGTCTACTGCTAGGAAACGTGAAAGATACTCCTCCCATAATCCTTGGTACACATTAGGCACGATAACTATTAATTAAACAATCAACTAAAACAGATATAAATAATAACACAATTAGATTTTAGGTTAATGTTAATGACATTATTGACATTTCAATTTTCAATGATATGTCACTTGTCACAGAGCGAAACGCTTCTCGTGTGCTCTCTCTCTCTCTCGTTCGCGCATATTTTAACACTTTCTACAAGTTGCGCACGAAATATACTTGTTTCTCTCTCATACTGGCTCAGTTAATATCTTTTATCTCTGTTGTACGTAGTCTGAAAAGGTTTACTGCTTGGAAACGTGAAATATACTCCTCCCATAATCCTTGGTACACATGAGGCACGACAACTAGTAATTAAACAACGTAATCTGGAATGGTCCATTACTGGCAAGTGATTTTTGATAATTTTAACTACATGCACGAATCTACACGATACCGACCGCGAAGCGGGAGGTTTATTTTGTTAAACTGACACGATTTGTAATTGTGCAAGAAATTTGAGACGTATAACCTTGAATTATTTTGAAGTACGAATTGTATTTGATGCGATTGTTTTTTGAGTGGTACAATGATAAAATGAACGTCAAAACTTTACGACGCGCTTTGTTTGTGTGTAGTATTATGAATTGGTTACTATGGAAATTCAAATATTTTTTAATTTCTGATTAGTGGAGCTACTCTATGGATAATCAGGTATTATCGAAATTATACGAGGTAACTCTACTCAACTGGACGTTTCGGTTGGTTGAAAATCATACGAAATAATCGGGGTAATAACATAAGTGCACTGAAAATTACCGATAATTCTAAAAATATTTTTTTCGTTGTTTCCAAGCATTAACCGAATTAGTTGGTTAATTTTCAATGCACGAATGGTATTTAGTAGAAAATTTTAAAAATGTGCAATAAATTAGCATCATTTAATGTCACTTAAATTGCCACCTTTGTCATCGCGTCACTGCAGCATTATAGTAGGTAATATCACAAGACCATGACAAATAGCCGACTATTATTTTCTTCATAATTCTATCGAGAGTACTTTTTATTTTGACAATTAAATGAGACCATATGAACATTTATAATCTGAACAAATACCAAGAGCTTCAGCTTGAATGAATCCAAAGAGCTTCAGCTCGAGGGAGTTATTCTATTATTACTAATGTTCATATGGTCGAATTGAATTGTCTTGAAATACAAGTTACTCTATATATGTCATGGTCGAGTGATATTTAGGAAGACTATTTCATGAACAGCGTGAAATCATTCATATTCAAGTTCATATACGCTTCAAAAAAGACATAAATTCTCTCCAGAAAGACTCTTTACTCCTTTTTGGTGTTTTTGAAACTTTTTTCTTGCAAAAAATTCCTCTCAATGAACTCTATTGCCCCTTTGAACTTGATTTCTCCAAATTCATCAACAGAGCGGAAAAAAATAGGGACCAAAATCTAAAGAACTTATCGAGATATCGAAGTGTGTACCAACAATTTCATAGTACTCGATTATATATTACTATAAAAAGTATGTTTGGAATAGCCCCCTAAGTAACATATATAAAAATTACTCGTCAGAATATAGGTTGGGTTAAATTATTCTCTGGAAGCTTTGAAGCCTCTAGAGGAAGTTATGGCCGGCGAAAAGTGTCTGGCAGTATTCAGTATTATTGTGTGATGGAATTTCGTGTAATATACAGTATTAGAAAGTTTTCATCTTGGGTATGGTGATTTTATGAGAGCGTGAAGAATAGCTTACTATACGATGAGAGAGCATTAAAATTTCCCCTCTACTCGCTCTAGGAAGGGATATCAACGTGAGCTGTGTGGTAACAGGAGAGGCACACAGTGGTACGTCTCTCTTATTTATGTGGTACTATCATATCATTGCGATCCTTGTTGCTAGCGTAGATTTCTGTCTATACCCCAGATAAAAACTTTCCTATACTGTATATAAAAATCAGCCATCAGAATTTAAGATAAGTTGATCCTATTTTTACTTACCTTTCTCACCTCGTATCTTTGGATTAACCGTCTAATCAACTTAGCGGGTATGCGGGCATTCAATGTACATATTATGAACACAACTTGAGGCACCACATTATGTCTTGCAGGAAATAAAGAATGTCGGGGGGGACTGGGCTCTTGGACTAATGGATTACCCACGTATTATTCAAAACACAGTGTTATTTATTTATGCACTTATCAATAACGAAATTATAAAATAGGAGGGAAATATTGCTTCTGCCTGCTTATCAAAACTGGGAACTCAGTAACTTCGTTACAGTCTTTGGCATGAAGTGTAAAAATTGTTCAATCTCATGTTGTTTCGTGTTATAGGCTCCAGTAGATCAAGAAGTAAGCACAAGTTCAAAATGCCTGATGAGTCAAATGTCCTTTCGACCGACCAGTTCTCTGGGAGGAGGACCCGATCCTTATAGAGCATTCTTGCCAGAAGTTGAAGTTCTGGAGTTCGTAATCGCTTCCACTTTCACACAAACTTTATCAGACTACAACGCAATATACGGAGTTGTGCCGCAAAGGGATATATACAAAGGTGAGATTTTTTTGGAGAATTTTATGTTTTGAATCTTTCAGATTTTTAGAGGAAACCCTGAAAAGCAGAGCGTGTGCAAGCAAGGGATACCCGGGACCTACAGTTTACATAAAAGTGGGCTCTGAACCACTTTAGCGTCGTGACGGCGGTAAGGATTCAACCCAATCCACCCGGGTAAAAGTAAAGATTTTAAACATTTTAATCACTTCGCTTGATGACATATTATTTATATATTTATATATAGTGACCGCCAAAAAGTATGAACCATATGGGAGAAAAGTTTATTATTAGAGTACTGCAAAAAAGATTCTTTGGAAAAGTTTGTGCTTGTCCGATAACCTGAAAATAGATTTTGACACATGTCACGTGATCGCTGGCATGGCGGCAAATTGAAAAAATTACTATGAATATACAAAAATTGGGGTAAAATGGCAAGATATCAAAAAAAGTAAATTGAAAAAGTTGCTTAGAATTGAATTTTATTCACATAAACGAAGTTTAAAAAGATAATGAGAAAAAATTGAAAATAGCTATTTTTTTAAAACTGTATAGAAATATCAAATTATTATCTTATGACCATAATGAAACATTTGTATTTCAATGATAATGACAAAACTTTCTCATTTTCTCCATTCTAAGCAACTTTTTCAAATAACTTTTTTCGATATCTTGCCACTTTATCCAACTTTTTGCCTATTCATTGTAATTTTTTGGAATTTACCGCCATGCCAGTGATTACGTGACATGTGTCAAAATCGATTTTTAGGTTATCGGACATGCACAAACTTTTACCAGGAATCTTTTTTCCGGTACTCTAATGATAAACTTTTTTCCCATATACTTTTTGGCGGTCACTGTATATAGGGTGTCCCAACGAAAACTTCCCACCCGGATTTGAAACGCTGAAACACGTCTATTTTAATGTCTAGCACATGCCAGTAAACAATTTAGTCGTGTGATACATCATCTTGAAGCTCTCCCCATGAGTGTTCATTGGATTTTTGTTCAAAAAAGTCAAATATATTTTTCTAAAGGTACTAGAATTTATCATTTTTCATAACCTTACAGCAATTCCCTAATATTCATATAAAGAATACACTATTTACGTGAAGAAAACTTAACGTAAAATTTAGGACAGGCACCTTCTCAAGGTAAATTACATAGCGCAACCGCGGAACATAAACTCTAAATAGATGGGTAAAATAAATTTACTTTAATTTTTCCCTTATACTACATTATTTTAACATCCTCACTTGTGTCCAGTTCTCTACCGTCCGTTTCAAAGTCTCAAAATCTGTATGTTGTTTTGAATGATCACTAGATGCAAATTTTTCTCAAAAATAAATTGTTTCTTACAGATAAAGTTTGGCCTGTTCCATCTGACTTCATTCCTTATGACGTTTTCACCAAGCCCTACGATACCATAACGGAGCTACCCAAACCGATAGCTAAAACAGAGATAGAGACTATCCAACACAACGATGCACAAAATGAAGACAAAGAACAGAAAGATGATGTTGCAAGTAACATCAATAATACCGAAAATAACGTAGATCTAGATCAGATACGAAATGTTGAAAATAAGGATAATAACGGTGAAAAATATTAAGCTAGAGGAGGATGAATAACATTCTGAATCGATATCTCCCAAAATCAGTGGGGGAAACGAGTCGGATCAATTTGATTTTCAGAATGTATCGTATTCGTTGAAATGTTTCAGTATAAATAAAGCGTTTTGAATCGTTTTCCTGAGTTCATAATGTAAAAGTTGATTTGGCATTCACCCTATGACAAATTAAACTACATTATCTGTAGTCATATTACTTCAATCACAATTTATCGTTTGATATGAAAAGGTCGGAAACATTCTGACTACTAGTCAGAAAAAACTTTGTCTCGACGATCTCATGTCCAGATGAAGATCAATATGTAGGACAGTTTCTCTAGATATTCAGTTTGGTATTTGGTATTTCCTTACGTACTTTTTTTTTATTTAAAGCTTGTTCTAAATTGTCATTTTATTGTATGTGTGAGTGTGTGCTTCTTCTTCATAAGTGCTATACACTCGCGAACATACTTCGTCGTTTATCTTAAACTTAGGAAACTTTTTCTTGTGAACCTTATTCAACAAAATTTCTCTGCCTATAAAAACATTTAATGTTAATATTATTTAAATAGGCAGACAAATTTTATTCATTATTGACAGATGAAAATAAAAGAAAAAATATGCGTTGGCGAAAAAATATTTCGAACATCCGGATATTCTTGTCAATGCCGGAGTATAGTGAAATTAATTCAATAAATTACATAAAAGTTTCGTCAAACAAAATGGCTTTTTAATTTTTTGATCTGAAATCTTTATAGTTGCTTTTACTCGTTTGAACGTCGTGCATTCCTGAAAGAAGATAAACATGTTTAAATTTCGGTTTAGGTATATGGTGAATGATTATGCTCATTTTGTTTGATCACAATCACGTGGTGGCACATGTTTGGTTAATATTTATTTCTCGTAAAGAATTAATGAATTTATTTATTTTCCTTCGATTCAATAAACTATATTAATTTATTCATAAGATGATTAGCATATACAAGAAAGAATAAACGCCCAAGTATAGAGCCTTGAGGGACGCTCTGTTGAATGGTTTACCGTTGGCTCAAGAATTCTGTATCACTACTTTTTGGATCCTTCTTTCCAAGAATGATTTCAAAGCAATTCCGCTAACACCATATCGCTCTATTTCCAATAGTAGGATTTCATGGAGATTCGAGAAAAATCAACAATGAAGGAATTTATTGGTACAAAATACAGACACCAATTGCGTATTCATTCAATTCAACCAGTTTGGAAATACCAGAAAAGAGACTGATGATTTCTGTAGTCATCATTTGAGTCGTAATTGATGTGTAAAGTTGAAACACAAGTGCTGTTCTCAAATTATCGAGAACAAATTGTTTAGACAAATTTACATTGTACATTATTGGTTAAGAAAGAACTTTTCAGTGGATTATTCGAAATTTGATCATGTCCAGTGGCATTGGAATGTTCAAATTTTTTCACATATTCAATAATGCTCAGTAACTGGTTGAAAGAAAAGATAAAAGATACATACATGTGAAAAAAAAGAGAAAAAATCCCGAAATTCCCGATAATATAATATCCTAAAGCAAGCAACAGGGGTAATATAATAAGTGGTATGATTATTACCGATAATTTTTTGGAATATTAATGAATTGCAATCCCAAAGCTGAAAATACAACGAGTCCGCAGGACGAGTTGTATGAAGTTGTATGCAGTTCATGCATAGTGTACATTATGTTGAAGCCTTCTGTTATCCAGGCAGGCTTCCTATACTATGAAATACTGAACATTTCACCAGAAAGGAGCCACCTTGTACTTTCTCAAATAATTTTCCAATATGAAATATTTCCTGGTTAATTCAAATGTTTGTACGAATCGATCCCACACCCAAAGACATTTTCATTTTCCATCGACACTATTCTAGCTCCTTTGTCCCGAAACCGTTAATCACACTAAAAATAGTATTTCAGTTTATTTAACACACCATTCTAGATTGATTTATTGGATGTGAAATGAAAACATAAATAATTGATTGCTACAGTAATGGCTGAACACTGAATTACAAGAGTTACAATGCTCATTGTTTGTTTTTCGTTATTTTCGAATTGTGATTTATATGGGATAATAGGTGTCGAAATAGTATATTTCATTAGAAGTCTGGAAATAAGGATTTTTTCGAGAGGGTGTACAAACAGGGAACATCTATTTCTGTATGTGTGATAATGAACGATATTTTCAATACACTCATTCGAAAACGAAACCATATGAAAAAATTAATAGTACACAAAAAAAACACAAAATTGGAACTTGAGCTTGAACTTGGTTATTTGAGTAAGAATATTTGAAAATTAACTAACTTAGCATTAATATTTTTACCCTTTTTACTTCCATATACACCTACAGCGTAGGCTAATTGTGGCAAATACCTGTCAGAAAACAACTACTCGCCTGGCTAATACCACGACGGGTATTGAATTATATCCAACAGATACTTGTGCAAATCACCCAATTTGCAGAGGAAACAATTGCAAGTGCTCTCTGCAACCACACACTAGAATTTTGTTTAACTATCGTTATCAAACGAAATCCCAAAAAAACTCTGATCTTTGTGTTCAGATATTTAACTTACTAATAATAATAACAGCTCCAACTAATTATGTTTTAATTTTTAATTGGTATTATTTTACTGATAATAAATTCGCGTTCGATTTTGTTGCTTGCTCTAGGATATTAAATCGGGAATTTCGGGATTTTTTTCTCCTTCTTTTGTGTTAGGCCCCAGTCCCCCTAGTTCCCATGGAAAGGAGAATGCCGTTATGTTCAGAGAACATCGTGAGAGCCGAGGGAAAATAGCTAGGAATTGATATTCTTCTTTGATTTGTGCAGGCTGTATGCCTCTAGAGGGAGCAAATTCCAAAGATTTGCCGAGAGGTGAGTGAACTTGTGAGCGAAATATCACCGATGAGACTAATGGATGTTTTTGGACACAACCTAAAAGTTTCTGTGCGTATTTTGGTGCTGCACTCCATATATGTGAACAGTATTTAGTCCGGTGGCAGGGAGGGTTTTCGTAGCCGATGAAGCGCGACGGGATTATCCAAGTTATTCTTATGTATTTTGACCCGCTGATTTCGAATTTCGAGGGTGATAAGCCGTGAAAGCATCCGGAAAAATTTTATGGACGATTTTCCGAGAGAAATCTAAAAATCCATTTTTTTCAAAAACAAATGATGTCATAATATTTTGCATAAAATTCTCTACAAAAAATGTATAATAAGTTTTTCTCGAAAATGCACCGTTTTCCAGTAAAACTTGCTTGAAATTCGAAAAAATGAGATTTTTTCAATTTTCAGTGTGCTCTCTCATTCAGTCACATAATGACATTTTTCAGGATCATCTTTTCCCAAATTATTCATATATATCTCGACTATGAATAACAGAACAGAATGAAAGCGTCATTTTTTTATTCGCAAAGCTCACGTAGTGGACAAATTTCTTATAGTGTCAATAAAAACGGGTTCAGCACATATTTTTTCAAGATCACAAAGCATTTCAGTAGCGGAAAAACGGAAAATTTTGCTTAACAGCAAAAGAATTTTCCGAGGAAAATCGAAAAATCCATTTTTTTCAAAATCAAATAACGCTTTAATATACTCCATGAAATTCTCTACAGATCACCCTGTCCCAAACTATTCTATATGTCTCGACTATGAATAACAAAAGAGACATTCTTGAAAAAATCATTTCTATGGATTCGTGTGAAAATATCATTATGTGACTAAATGAGAGAGCACAGAAAATTGAGAAAATCGCATTAATTCGAATTTCGAGCACATTTTACTCAAAAAACGGTTCATTTTAAAGAAAAATTTGATGTAACCTTTTTTGTAGGGAATTTTATGGAGTATATTAAAGCGTCATTTGTTTTTGGAAAAAAAGGATTTTTTGATTTTCCTCGGAAAATTCTTTTACTTTCACGTAAAATTTTCCGTTTTTCCGCTACTGAAATGCTTTGTGATCATGAAAGCATACCTATGTGCTGAACCCGTTTTGATTGACACTATAAGGAATTCGTCCACTGCGTGAGCTTCGCGAATAAAAAAATGCCGTTTCCATAAAAGTATCAGGAAATTCAGTGCCGGAAAATCCACAAGAATGACTTTTTCAAGAATGTCTCTTCTGTTATTCATAGTCGAGATATATATGAATAATTTGGGAAAAGGTGATCCTGAAAATATTATTATGTGACTGAATGAAAGAGCACTGAAAATTGAGAAAATCGTATTTTTTGGAATTTCGAGCACGTATTACTGAAAAACGGTGCCGTTTCGAGAAAAACTTGAAGATACCTTTTTTGTAGAGAATTTTATGCAGAATATTATGACATCATTTGTTTTTGTAAAAAATGGATTTTTCGATTTCCCTCGGAAAATTGTCCATAAAAATTTTCCGGATGCTTTCACGGCTTATCACCCTCGAAATACGGATTCAGCGGGTCAAAATACATAAGAATAACTTGGGTGATCCCGTCGCGCTTCATCGGCTACAAAAACCCTCCCTGCCACCGGACTAATTCTAGGACAGGTCGGATTTGTGATTTATAAATCATAATCAGTTAACACGATACAATATCACGGACCGTTGATTGTTTCGTTGCTGTACCGGTTCATATTCGTGGATTTTCTCAAAATCCGAAAAAATTTGCGTTTTTTTTATCAATAAGTCATTTTTTACATTTGAGGTAAGTACGGCTGGCCCTTTTAGTACAAATAACTCTCCACTCCTATAATGAGGGCCAGTCCTACACCTTCAAATTTGTCTTGTTTTTTGTAAAATTTGTTTTTACGAATCTCACAGGGTTTCGGAGAAAACCTCTCAAAAGCAGAGCTTGTGCGAGCAAGGGATACCCGGACCTACATTTTACATGAAGGTGGATTCCGCACCACTTTAGCTCCGTGACAGCGGTGGGGATTGAACCCGAGCCGCCTGAGTGAAAGCAAACGCTTTTAACACCTATACCACTTCGACATATGGCAGAGTTAAGCACCATTTGAAGAAAACACAATATTTTCAGATTTTTTCGGGTTTTTCCGTTACTAATTATCAGATTGGAACGTGTTAACTTTCATTTGGTTCGTAATTCAATTATCTACAATTCTTTCTCCTGAGGACAGTGCTATTGTTGTATTATATTCATTTCATAGAAAAAAGTTGTTCATAACAGATTATTAAGGCAGTTGCGAGTCCCAAACATAACAGAATGTACAAGGTGAACTTAAAGGTATCTTTGGAAGAATTGGCTTTTAAACATAACTGATTTCTTTTTTTACCTTAAATTTTGTATTCTTATAATGTAAGTCCTAAATTTGTATATGGCAAATAATTTAAATTATTGATATTATGTATCTCAACTACCACTGGAGTACTGGTATGTCATGTGGGAAAGCAATTGTGAAATTTGAGAGCTGAATATTTAAATTATTTTAGTTTATGACAACCACCATGGAAACGCCACTGAATAATGTAAGTTATGTCGAACACAAACAAAATTTCGCAAGAGACAATATATATACAGTATCGGAAAGTTTTTATCTTGGGTATGATAGTTTTATGAGAGCGTGAAGAAAAGCTTGCTATATGTTGAGAGAGCATTACAATTTCTCCTCTACTCGGAGAGGCGCGCAGTAGTGCGTCTCTCTCATTTATGTGGGATAATCATATCATTGCGTTCCTTGTTGTTCGCGTAGATTTCTGTCTATACCCTAAATGAAAAGTTTCCGATACTGTTTAGTGTTCTCTGCTTTCGCACTCATGCACTTCTGCATTGTTACCACATGTTACGATCGTTGATTGCAAAATAGAAGAAAATTAATGATAGACGTTACATAATTTTTTCATGTCTTGGTTGTATACCCACTGCACAACGAATACCCACAGCGTTTGCAGGTACAAAGAAAATCATCGTATGACATAACCCATGGGTTCCATTGCGAACCTAATCGGTCTAGGTACATCAATTGAATATTGGCAACCGTGCACGTCCACATCACATATGTCACCCGTCAAGAATAGTCCTAACCGATTTATTGATTGAAAGTTTTATTTTATTATATAGGAAATTAATAGTTTTCATTAATGCCAGTTTAGTGTTCAACGAATGTGTACGAATTTAAATCATTTGACAACTACAGTCGAATAGTTACATCAACTTTCATGTGGCAGAGTTCACACACACTGAGTGTTGTGTTTTAAAAACGTTAGTTATTTTTGTAAATTCCTATTGATAGATGCCGAAAGACCATTTCAAACGATCTCCTCCTCCTCCTCTAAAAAGGCAGAGAGAAAGGAATCTGGCTTTCATCTATGGGCGGCGCGTTCCTATACACTTATAGAAGGTAATTTCTAAATTATCCTTGGTTTTCCATTTCTTTTGGTGGGGAGAGCACACTGCATAATTTTCGGTGAGTGGTTATAGTTCACCCTGTAGATTGTAGTTTGTAGGAGTTGTTGTATCATTGTACAGGCTATGCAACCTCTCAAGCACTTCGACCCATTACATATTTTGTGCATGACCCTTACTTTATTCAAGATCCAGGATTCCGAGACTTCCTATGAAGTATATCAGATTCCTGGGAATTGTATCTCCCCGACGTTGGACGGCGTTGAGAAGGTCCCTTCAATAAAAATGAGCCTGTTGCAGAAAAGCGCAGGACATTCAGCGAAGTTCTCTCAGTAGCGTCAACCACCACTCTCTGATTGGCAATTTTTTTTTGAGGTGAAAGTTCAGAGGTCTATGTCCAGTGACGAGTCCCGTTACTGATTTCCAGTATTTCTTGTCCAATTCAAGAAGCTGTTCAGCTCTCTTTCCCAGCGTTGTAATTATTCTTTCAAGTGGGCTTTGGAGAGTACACAGAAGAGTTCTGGGCCAAAATATGATATGTACGTCACTTCTTTGCTAAAGCAGTCTACTTCCTCGTTGCTTCCAATACTTCTGTGATCTAGCACCAACATCACAGTGACCTGATTGTTTTCTCCCAGTTCTATCTTAGATTCACAAATCTATGACTTCAGAGCTCTCAGTGCTGCTTGGCTACCTGACGGTATATTTCTTCTTCCAGCTGATCTTTTCGAGACATACCTGGACGAATATCTTTGTATCTTCGACTTGAGAGATGATTGAGATGTTTTGGGAGCCTGAAACTTGGCCCTGTTCATCATATCACCAAATTGCTTTTTGACGTCATATCTAACTGGCGGTTAAGACATGGTTTTCAGGGAAATGTGTTCCAAAATATTCAGAGGTCTGATAAGATTTCCTGCTTTTGAATTCACTATTTGGCTGAGACAGAAGGTACTTTCAGCAGCTTGACTAGTGCCGAAGTTTGCTTAATCTTTGGCTACCATATCAGTGAAACATAGGTGACGATGAGTTTGATGATCGATTGGTATAACCAGTAGATGATTTTTGATTTCAGATCCCATGTCTCACCAAAGGATCTGTGGTATGTAAAGCTTTCTTTGGGTATTTTTAAAATTTGAATCATGTTTCGAATCAATAACGAGAAAGATTCGAAAAATTAAAAAAATTGGAAAAAAATCGAAGTGACAGTAGAGAGTCCAAATTTGGAGTATGAAATCGGAAACTGAGCAACTATTTTATTTAGCATTTTTTGATTTTTTGAGGATTTTTGACAAAAAATGTCAAATTTGACAGGTTTAGAGTAGCACGTGACAGAACAAAAGAGGATGTTTTTACTCATTTTTCAATCACAAACTAACTGCGGAGTCAAATTTTCATTATATTTGTTTAAAAAATAAACTTCCATATCTGGATAATTTTATGTGTGACACTGTATGTGACCCTATCTCGATTCTCTTTCGAAGAATTGTTATTGGCAAATATATGAACCTAACCATATATCAATATTTGAGCATCAGTCAACAATAATAATTATCAATATAAATAATAAACACAATGACATCACTGGGATTAGCCTCATTTATGCTATTTGATTATATCACCAATATAGGTGTGAATCAGTTCGTTCAATTAGGCGAAGCGTGTTCACGTAGGTTTGTCAGTATGCTATATACTGAGTGTTGGAGGGGTCTCTAGGGTCAATGTCTGTCATTACAGTAATGAGACTTTATTAATCTCGAGTGCTCTAGTGACTACAGAGTAGGTCCATGATAAACTATTTAAGGCCGGTACATACAACGTTCAATACATTATAATTATGTTTCATTTTTATTCCATTACTGATATAGGCCCAATCACGTTCAAACCTATCCTAACCTACATTTGTACTAACAAATTATTAACGTTCATGCTATGAACTTGCGCGAGCGCACTGATTGATTTTGATTAATTGTGCTTTATTGTTCGAAGATTACAAATCTCGCTGACAAAGCTCAATTAAGTAAAACACAAAGTAAATATGAAATTATATAAATACAATGAGGACTAAAAGCCTGTCGCCCCCGTAACTTATTTATTTTACATATTACAAAAAATGTTGAGTACATAAGTTGTGGGATTTAATTCTATCTCTTTAATGGTTTAAGTTTCATTTATACAGGGTGTCTCAAACAAGCGCAGTGACTTGAAAGTTCATTATTTAAAATAGGACACCCTGTATATCGTTGTATGATCGGTTGGGAATGGTACTGAGGAATCCAACAATACCAAATTTGATGCTGTTATCTTCAAAAGACTACGGAGATATCGCCTATTATTTCATCCATGAGCCCAATGAGTGGGAGAGAGAAACTTTTTCTGATAGGCCAATAAAGTCTCTCTCACACCTATTGTACTAGTGAATAAAATAATAGGCAATATCTCCGTAGTCTTTGGAGTTAACAGCATCAAACTTGGTATTGATGGATTCATAATGATCATGCAGTAATATACAGAATGTCCTATTTGAAAAAATAAACTTTCAAGTTTCTTTTTTTTTTGAGACACTCTGTATAAATTAAACTCAAACCATTAATTCAATTTTTTTTAATGTAAAATAAAGAAATTACTGGGGAGGCGACGGACTTCTGGTCCTCACTGCATAATATTTGGTATGTGATAACAACGACAATATATTTCCTTGCCTAGCAACAGTGGATTTCAAATTTTGAAATTCAGAATCGGAACTACAGTGACAATTTCACTCACTATATGAAAGTCGCGTCTCCTGCGATATGAGGACCAATCAGAATGGGATTTCGCGAAAGTACACGCTTCCTTTCGCTTCCTTTCTTTCCGATCCGGAAAGACCACGTCGTCAAGTCAACTACAAATATAAACAGCAATGATACATCTTGTAATCTAATATGACATAAACGTCAGGTTGACAGACTTCATGTTTATTATTCATTAGTTGCAACTATTGAAGAATTCACTTTGTTTACTCGATCAAATTTCAAATAATAACTTGGTTGGTTCGTGAAATTATCTCAATAAATACGACTCGTGCCCACAATACAATCGATAATTCTGTCAGAAATCTTTAACTCGATCTTTAACTCGTGGTGATACCAAGCAATTTGATCTCGTTGATTTCTGACAGAATTATCGATAGTATTGCGACCACTCGTGGTATTATCCCCGAAAGTATAGCTTGTTGCTGATTTTCACGGTGATAAACCTGCTTAGTTTTTGTTTTACTATCTGTCAAGTGAAAATAATGATTTAAATTATAAACGTCAAATTTATGTGTTTTGACTAGTTATCTTTATTTATCAATATGAGCGATCGTTGGAGACAAATAATGTCCATTGGTATCATAGATGAGGCCGTGGAAAAAAGTATTCCGTTGAATACGGCTAAAAGTAAAGCATCAATTACCAGGTGACACGATTTTTCTTTATTTCAAATCGATATATTGTCGTCCTAAATATAATTCGTGGTATGATTAAATTCCTATAATTTTTTGGAATATCAATTTATTTTCAGCTTTGGGATTGCAATTCATTAATATTCCAAAAAATTATCGGTAATAATCATACCACTTATTATACAGTGTGACCCAATTGAATTGGTGGGTTGATTAAATGGCATATTTTTCAAATTTCATTTCTTTACAACTTTTTTATTGATTGACGCTTTTCAACGTTATTCACATATGAATCGTTTGCTAGCTGGTCCGCCTACTAGTTGCATTCAATCCCTGCATTGTCTGGGACTGGGACCCATATCCGCGTTTTTTCCTTTCCAGTCGCAAGACTCTCAAGTGCGCCTCTGCACTCTTAACACGTTTAGTGACATCGACGGAGTACGGCGTTATCTTGCTCCCCTAGGTTGGTGACATGACGCTGTACGGCGTCAAAAATTAAAAATCATCTGGTGCCAGGCGGTGTTCTGATAAGCATATTAGCCAATGTTATTTGGACTTCTACTGTCACGTATCATGGGAGCATATACAGTATCAGAAAGTTTTCATCTTGGGTATGGTGGTTTTATGAGAGCGTAAAGAATAGCTTGATATTTGTTGATAGAGCCTGACAATCTCTCCTCTAATCGTTCGAGGAAGGGATATCGACGAGAGCTGAGTGCCGTGTATCGCATTGTCATGTGGTCCGTTAATGCGTCCGGTGGGGCAACAGGAGCATAGCACAGTAGTGCGTCTCTCTTATTTATGTGATATCATATCATATACCGTAGTATCACCTGTTCTCGGTGAGCTTGGCTTTTGGCGCGCATTACGCCGTGCGGCGTCTCAGTGCCATTTGAAAAGCATTGTTAATCAGAGTAGTGTCTGTTAACAAAGAGGTTTTTTTGCCGGAGCAAATGAAAAAGTAAGTACCTGCATAATATTATTCTTGAACTATTATCATTTTATAATCAATTCAATATCCTTCGATTCAGTTCTATAGTAAAAGAAGATTTCAAAATTCTGTACTATGAGAAAACTTTGGATCATTGGCCCGAGAAAATTTCTGGTGTCCCAGGACCTAAGTCTGGAAAGAAGTCTATTTTTCTAAAGTGTAATTTGTGTACTATGAAAAACACACGCCATGAAACCAGTTTTCGAAGCAAGGTATGTGTTGTAAAGCCACCTTTGTGCCCTTTCTGTTATGAGGAGTGGCATATAAAATAGATGTAACAATTAAAAGTTATTTAAAAAAAAAGACATTATAAAATTTTTCACAACAAATTTTAAATCAATCACTCAACTAATATCACATGAAGTGGAATTTCTATATGAGAACTGTCACTGAACGTGTTAAGTCAGTTTTGATCTGGTTCTGATATCGGCCTGAATGTCAGAGCAAATATTTAGATGTCTCTCAGGGAATCTCACCTATTCCATTCTGGTTGCCTCCAGGGTGGCATTCACCTTTGCATGGAAAACTGTTGTTAGAGAACCTAGGGCATAGGCTCTTCTCTCTGTTTTCTAAGTAAACTCCTGCTCCGGCTTGTCCCTCCTCTAGTTTGGATCCGTCTGTAAAACAGATCAGGTTTCCTGGGAAAAATTTGTGTGATTGATGACTTGTTTATTTTGTGGAAATTCATGATCACTTTGATGAAACGAAAGAACATTCTTTTGTCTTATTTCCACTAGATTTTTATTGTTACGACCGGTTTCGGATATTATCCCATTATCAAGTATAAAAACTAACTAATACAATTGAACTCTAAGCCTAGTTATATATGGAGTTTGCAGGTAGGCTGGATGGAGAGGTAATTAAGAGGACAATATTTAAACCCTGGAGGTGATGGAAATTACCTGGGTTGTCAAATTTATAAATTCAAAAGTGGAGACCTACACAAATCGAGTTGCTCGTTGAGGGTTCTAAATTTCTGGTTTTTAATTGATTTATTAATTTCCATGGCTTCCAACAGATTCATTGTCTTCCCTTTATTACATGTGTGTAGAATTTTGAGGTTATCTTTACTTATCTTGTGTTTGGATTCTTGTAGATGTTCGTACATTGCTGATTTTTTGTCTAAACCGACGTGTTCACGGAACCTTACGTCAAAATTTCTACCGGTTTGGCCTGTATATACTGCAGAGCATTCCCCGCATTTTAATCTATATATCCCTGATTTTTTCATTCTGTCTCGTTTAGGTTTTGCATTGAATAGAATTCTGCCTAAATTATTATTACTTATAAAAGCTGTTGTTATTTTGAATTCAAAATAACCGGTAGAAATTTTGACGTAAGGTTTAAGTTTATATTGTTCTCTTAATTACCTCTCCATCCAGCCTACATGCAAACTCCCTATATAACTAGGCTTAGAGTTCAATTGTATTAGTTAGTTTTTATACTTGATAATGGGATAATATCCGAAACCGGTCGTAACAATAAAAATCTAGTGGAAATAAGACAAAAGAGTGTTCTTTCGTTTCATCAAAGTGTTCCTGGGAAAAAGATCACCCATTCTTTTTTCCACTCTCTCTAGAGAGATCGTGCTTTTACACCATTTGTCCTCTGTCTTTATCACTTTGAAGCGGATTCACGTGAATAACTAAAACCTTCATGTGACGGTTTCCACCTTGTATGAACTGCTCGTTGCTTATTAGGAGTATGATATTCAGAATTACAAGTTTTTATTGAAGCTGCGTCAGTTAGACACATGCGTTATATCAGTCTATTTGATGTCTTAATGGAATTTATTTTCTTATTCAACGATGTGTTAATTCAGAAATGTTTATATTTCGCGATACTCGAAATTCAAACATAAACTTTTTATTTATTTCATCTATTCTCTTAGCTTTTAGCATCACTCATCACTTCGAAGTCGTTTTAGTGAGTTGTAGAGAAAAACATTATTACCAATTGCCAATGCAGGCAATTTTAGAATTCTGAGAGCAATGGTAAGTGGTAAGACTGTTTCAGAAGCAGAGCAGGTCTGGCCTTTTCTCGTCAGCCGGAGGACGACTATGTCAACAATGTGCCAACAAAATGAATATTACTTTATGAATACAGTTTTCTATATTCGAACGCAGTCATTAAAACGCAGTTAGGCCCACAAAATCCAATGTTTTTCTTGCTGATAGCCTGCAACAGTTTCAACACAGCCGACTTTATCTCCCGAGCCATGGTGAGAAAATCGGCAACACAGCATGGAAAGCAATTTGACGTCCTACTCATTAATTCTTGAATGTGAATTTCTCAGCTTATTCGGAAAACTAGGAAAAAAAACATAAGATATTGAATTTTTAAATAAAAGATTGACGTTTAATGTGGTTATTTAATTTTTTCATGACCAACACCAACTGGAATCTCAATTAATTCATTTTCGTATATATGGAAAATCTGTCAAGTTTGGTTTTCCATGCCCTAAAATTCACATTTCGGGAGATTTTTTTTTAAATATTTTGTCTGATAAGTGCAGAAACTACATAGATGATATCTTTCAGATTTTTCATTTGAAATCTGAAAATAATGTGTAATTGGAAGGTACCTATCCAGAATGTGTCAAACTGTTTGGTACATTTTGTATACGGTACCTTCCAATAACATATTATTTTCATCAGTAAGATTTCAAAAAAAATCTGAAAAAAATCAGGGATTATTTCTGCACCAGAAAAAAAGTTAGAGAAAATCTCCTGAAATGTGGATTTAAGGGCATGGAAAAATCAAACTTCATAGATTTCTCATATCAAAGAAATTGAATATATTGCTATTATAGTTAGTGATGAAAAAAATTAAATAACCACAATAATCGTTGTTATTTTCTCTAAAAATTAATTCTTCTATGTTTCTTTCCTAGTTTTTCGAATAAGCCGAGAAATTCACATCAAAGAATTAATGAGTAGGACGTCAAATTGCTTTCTATGCGGTATTGACGATTTTCTCATCACGGCTCGGGAGATTAAGTCAGCTGAGGTTTCAATAATCGAAATTCTGATTGAATTATTGATAAAGTGGCCATGGAAAGCAATTTAATGGAGAAAATGCTCATTGTTGATACTTAATTAATTGAAAGCTTTCATTTAACTTGCAATATTAGCGTGTATGTGTGTGTGTTAGATAGGGTCAAATCCTACAAGGTGAATTTGAACCACTTTCTCTTATCTTAGCATTCGTTTTGTATGAGCACCGAATGAGCACATGTGGTGCTCGTTTCAAGCTCAGGCTGCGTCAGTCTGCGTAATGTAAACGCACGCATTCTGTTCGTGCTCAACTCAGCGTCCACACTATCCGAGCATTTGCTCGTTCGGTGCTCATGCGGAACGAATGCTCTAGTGAAGACGCGGCTTAACAAGTTTATACTTATATCTAATTCAATTTCTCTGATGACAATTACCAAAGAATCAAAAACAATTATTGTGGCGAAACTTGGTAAAAAGTTGAAAGGGATATATTACTTCAATTTTATTATGTATATTTGTTCATTATTATTGATGAAAACTCTTCCACGACGTTATTCATTATTTTCAAAGTGGGAGCAAGTTCTTGCCCAGATGTTTTATTGACGTGTTACCGTTCGTTAGTTAACATCAAACACAGCGTAAAACTGAAGAAGAGTGGACATAAATATAAAACAGAACATCGAAAAGTAATCCATGTAGGAAGCGAAAACATGAATTTTACATTCTTGGTGAGTGTGGAGGAAATGGAGATACTACCGGATTAACATAAGGTTGAACAATTTATTGGAGTTTACTAGTTTGGGTTTGGTAAAGAACTACCGAAGAGAATTTTATTTTTTGCTTGGGAGGGAGATGACATTAGCTTACTATTTGCCAAAAAACAATCCGAGGAAAGTTAAAACTGTGTTTATTCATATCGAAAAAATACCTACATGTAATAAAAAAAATGCTTCGTATCTGTTCTAGTCGTTCAATGGATTTGCAACATGTTTCAATAGACACTTATTGAAAAAAAAACTACTGATTTACAAAATTAGAGTATACCCACCGATAAACTTGTACAAAATGTAGAACTGTTATATTTCGCACTTGTACGAAATATATTTCGAACTATCAGGAACTATAATATTTAATACCTGGTGCAAAATACCTAATTTTATGTATTACCTATTTCAAGTAGGTCGTCGGAAGGAAAATAATTTTTACGGTCGTCCAGGTCCGGTTTCACTCTAGAAATCGTCTTTTCAGATGTAAAAATCTGTTTATTTCTTTTTGTTCCTGTTGTTATTGTTATTAATATTTCTCACCTTGTATATATGTATTGAGTTTATTATTTTTTGACATTTTCATAGAAAACAATGATGTTGACATTAATAATAAAAAAAATATTCAAGTTTGTCAATAAAAGTACCGAAATACTTGTTTGATTCCTGGTTTATTTCGACTTTAAACCAGAAGGAATTCACAGTAGGACTGACTAGTCCGAACATTGGTCCTTCGAGCAAACGAAGAAATAGAAAAAAACCTATATTGAAATATGTCTATGCCGATTCCGAGAAGTGAGAAGCTGAGAATATGGTAAATAGTAGACCACTCACATTTGTTTCTAGCGACTCCATGGACCCTCACTCCAAATTACTTTTTGCTGCTTCATTGTTTTGATGGAGCAGCATCACCTATAGGCGAATTCAACGTAACTGATACGAATTGTAAAAAACAATGGAGGGTTTCCCAAGCCTTGGCAGATATTTTTTGGAGATGTCAAAAGGAATATCTGTTAACTTTGAACAAAAAACCAAATGGTATTCAAAAAATTAAAATATTTCTTTGAATGGCATAGTGCTTGTTGTTGATGATACGCTTCAAAGAAATATATGGCCACTTGGAAGAATACAGAGAGTATACGAAGGAAAAGACGGAAAGATTAGAGTTGTCGTAAAAACTCAATCAGGAATTTACAAACGTCCGATTGCTAAAATTTGTAAACTTTTGAGTACGGAGTGAAAATGCAAGAGGTGTTTGAGGAAGAAGATACAATAAATACAGTAGTGATTTCATCACGAGTGGGAGAATGTTCCTGTTGTTATCGTTATTAATATTTCTCACCTTGTATATATGTATTGAGTTCATTAGTTTTTGACATTTTCATAGAAAACAATGATGTTGACATTAATAATAAAAAAAGGATTGAAGTTTGTCAATAAAAGTAACGAAATAATTGGTTGATTCCTGGTTTATTTCGACTTTAAACCAGAAGAAATTCACAGTAGGACTGACTAGTCCGAACAATTTTCTTAGCCGGCTGGGAATAAATCCTCCACGATCCACTATTGCGTTAATAATAATAATAACTGGGCTGCTCCTAAGGTGGCGTATGGAGTCAGTAACAAGGCCTTGCCAGAACACATAATTATCTGTGTAAGTTTGACTCTAGAGGTCTGTTTGCATTAATTACAAAAAAATAATAAAAAAATACATCATCCTTATCAGTTTTATATTTCAGTATAACAATCAGAATGGGTGAAAAAGAAACACCATATGATCGAAATCATTTTTGGTTTCACTACAGCAATATCTCTCAACTTTCTTATTATGAACTTTGTCAGTTTTCGAATTTAGAATGACAATCAGAATAGGCAGATAAGAAAAATCGCACGATCGAAATAATTGTTCCATGCGTATGAAGCCGGCTTCACTCCTGTAATATTCTTCAATTTCATTATTATGATCTCTGCCAATTTCATATTCCAGTACGACAATCAAAATTCCTTAAATAAAAAAATATGATCCAGAACCGGTTTATTCCGGCTATCATCTCTTCCAGTTTCATATTTCATTATTACATCCAGAATAGACAGAGAAAAGAAACATGCTGTCAATAATTGTTTCTACTAGCGTGCGGAAAAGTCCACTTTTCCGCACTCATTTCAGTTTTGAAAGAGTCACTTTTTTTCCGCCCTCTTTTTAGTGCGGGAAAGTAGATTTGTTTAGTTTTTGCGGATTATACTGATATTTGAATATTGCGTCGCAGAAGGTTAAAATAGAAAGCTTGTTGTTGTTGTTGACAGTATGGTTGTATAGTTTAATATATATTTAATAATAAATGATCTTTATGTTAACTTTTGGGTGTTTTTTCCGCTAGTAGAAAAAATAGTGTACCTAACACGAGCGTAAATTGTCTTTTCCGCGGAAAAGTATCACTTTCCACACTTGTTAGGTAAACTACTATTTCCGGTCTTCCAGGGCCGGTTTCATATTGCGTCGTAGAAGTTAAAATAGAAAGCTTGTTGTTGTTGTTGAAAGTATGGTTGTATAGTTTAATATATATTTAATAATAAATGATCTTTATGTTAACTTTTGGGTGTTTTTTCCGCTAGTAGAAAAAATAGTGTACCTAACACGAGCGGAAAGTGTCTTTTCCGCGGAAAAGTATCACTTTCCGCACTTGTTAGGTAAACTACTATTTCCGGTCTTCCAGGGCCGATTTCACTCCAGCAATATTTCTCAACTTCCTTAGCCTGTTTCATATTTCAGAATGACAATCAAAATGGAAAGAGATAAAACCAGATATTTGCGAGTTTCATATTTCAGTGTGGTTATAGAAAAAAATCCACGTGTTCGAAATAATTTTGCCATACGCCCAGGACCGGTTTTACTCCAGCAATAATCATCAACTTCTTTATCAGGATCTCTGCCAATTTCATATTTCAGTACGACAATCAGAATGGGTGAAAAAAGAAACATATGACCAAAATAATTATTCCAGGCGTCCAGAACCGGTTTATTCCAGCAATATTTCTCATTTTCCTTATTATGATCTTCTAGTTTCATAATTCACTAATACAATCAGAATAGGAAGAGGAAAAATAACACATGCTCGTAATCATTTTTCCGGTTGTCCAGGGCTGGTTTCACTGTAGCAATATTAATTTCTCAACTTCCTTATTATGATCTCTGCTAATTTTATATGTTAGTAAGACATTCTAAATGGGTAGAAAAGAGAACCAACATGATCGAAATAATTTTCCCAGCCGTCCAGAACCAGTTTCACTTCAGCAACATTCATTAACTTCATAATTATGATCTCTGCCAATTTCGTATTCCAGGGACAATCAGAATGGGTGAAATAAAGAACATGATCGAAATAATTTCTCAGGTCGTCCAGGACTGGTTTATTCCAGCAATATTCCTCAACTTCTTTATAATCATCTCAATCATCTCATCCAGTTTCATATTTCAGCCTGTATGTCAGAATCACAATCAGAGTAGGAAGAAAAAAAATCACATATTCGAAATAACTTCCAGGCGCCCTGGTACTGTTTCACTCCAGCAATATTTATCAACTTATGGTCTCTGCCAATCAGAATAGGTGCAAAAAGTCACATAACTAATCGATATAATTTTGCTGACGTCCAGAACGGGTTCATTCCAGTAATATTTCCTATTTCTCTTATTATAATTTGTATCACCTGTAAACACTATATTTAGATGCTTATTCAGCGCACCGAAGTGGGCTTTTTCCGTGCGCCCGCACGGAAAATTTTACGGTGCGCTAGTGTCATCAGCTGCTTACTTACGTGTCAAATTAAAAAAATAATATGTTATTGACAGTTCTCTAGAAATCGCAAATTATTTGTATATTTCCTTAGCAACGGGGTGATTAACGCTTTGGATATTTAATAGTTATTTATGATACAAGTGTTAAAAGTGGCGTTTTGTTTTGTGTGTAGGGAATATTGCGAAACGAGCGTTAGCAAGTGGAGCAACCCCACCAGCAAAATAAAATCACTTTTAACAAATGTATCATACAGATTTTTGTGTACAACAGTTACTGCCAGTAAAAAAAAACAAAAAAAAATAAGATCCATGAGGATTCGAACACGCGATCTGTGGATTACAAAGAGGCTCCAACTATAATGAACCGCAACGGACTTTATTTATAAATGTCATTATTTGTCAGTAATGGAGGACCTTCTACAGTTGGACTGAATACTAATTCGTTTGTAACTTTAAAAGGAATTAGTATTACCGATTGCACAAACGGCCAAATGCATGTGCGAACTTTAATAAATGATTCCTCCTGAGTAGGTGTTCTGATTATAATATCTGATTGAAGTGTTTCTATCAGAGAGATCTATATTACTGAGTATCGATCATCTCATCTGTCATTTTCCTTTTAACACTAGTGTTAAAATCGTCCATAACAATTTTCCGGATGCTTTCACGGCTTATCCTCGAAATTCGGATTCAGCGGATCAAAATATAAAATAAGAATAACTTGGGTGATCCCGTCGGACTCATAGAAATTATAATATATATACTTACTCTAGAATGCCAATTCAATGGGACGAAAGTGTTGTAAAAAGTTCGATGCATTATTTAGTGCGCATGATCAGGACTAGTTTCATTCATACCAGGTTGGGTTTCAGTGAGATTTTTAAATGATTCATGATATTGAGTAACATCGATTTGATAATACGTTGGTGTCAGGGCAGTCTATGAGACACGAAAAGTTTTGGTGGGCATATACCGATGTTGTGAAACTGATTAAATCCGAGAAATTCATCGAATAAAATAACAATGAAAAAATATATCTTGACTATTGGTGACGTTTCTGAAATATACATATTTTATGATTTTTTTTTAAGTTCTAATTCCCACGGAAAGAAACATCCTGTATTGTTCAGAGAACATCGTGAGAACTAAAGGAAGGTAGGTAGGAATTGATATTCTGCGAAACAGATTTTCGGCATGTCTCCAAAGTGACGGCATATGGATGTGCTGAGGACTGCAGCTCGACGGGTCAGTCTCGAAGGGACCGCTAACGGTGGAACGATTGATAATATTTCGGAAGAGCATCATCCATGGAAATATCTATAAAACACAGACAGATCGCCAACCTTTCTGCGATGTTCCAGAGGAGTGAGCTAGCTTGTGAGTGAAGTTGTTGGATCACCATTCTGAAATTATTGCCAAGTGCGTATTTATTTCATTCACGATTTTTCCCCGTTCTGCATTCACTGGCTGATATCGGAGCTTTGGAAGAGAAAGAGGTATGAAGAGTACTATCATCTGCAAAGCTGATTACTGGACATGAGGTAGCTCCCAACAAATCATTGATGTGAAGAAGGAAGTGTTGGTGCTAGAACTGATCCAGTGGAACACAACTGGAGAGGCAAGTCATAAGATGAATGACTCATCCAGAAATATCCCAGTCCTATTTTCAAAATATCAAATTGGAATCTGAACTGAAAATAGGATACAACATTTAATATAATTATATTAATTAAACTAAAGGTTTAGTTAAGCAATATGCACATCTTTGCACTTGGCTACACCATACTGATGATGACCAACAGTCTGAGGCACGTGTCGACTGTTGGTTTACATTTCAAAGGTTATACCCAATATATTCGTTTTTGGTGAGTTAATAAAGCAAGTGAAATAAAACAAAATGAATAGTAATAATAAATGGATTGTTTATAGAGCTGAGGGACTCAATATAAGAAATAAGAAACTGCCAATAAAAATTTTGAACTTTGCCATTTTTAATGTTTATAAATATTATATGAATACTTTTTGATAATAAAGGTAGTACTCTGTGTTTATTTTTCAAATGTGTGCTTTTTCCTGATGGCCAATAGAAATACAAAAAAAAAATATAAAAATATATAAATGGTTGGGTAATAAGTGCATAATATTGATTATTGAACATACTAAGTTCGAATAATGGATTCCAGGAATATTTCCTTTATTTCCACACCATAGAACCAAGCACGTTAACATTGTCAAAATTAAAATTTCACTACAGAAAAACCTGAAAACCAATAACATACACACTACCGATGAATAATTGAAGTAAACAACACTAATAAGAAAAGCACATCTAAATAAACACAATAACGTTATTGGTTAATTTCAAAATGAACACAAATCGCCTAAACCACCAAACTAACCCAAACCGGCTCTGGCAAACTCCCAGCCTTCCTCTGCGGCAATTGAAAACTGTTAACACTGTTGCACGATCCCAACAATTCAACGGGAATTTGGGTAGGCTTCACAGTAATGCTAGGTTATTTTCGACAGAATCTCGACTACAAAGATAAAATTTTCTGAAATTTGTCAACGCTGCAGAGCTAGGAGACTGGTTATGGGCATGCGCATTGATGAAAACATTTGGAATTTTACAACACTTTTAGGTGTCCCACGAAGAGGGGATTGGCATTCTAGACTAAGTATATATATTATAATTTCTATGGTCGCACTTCATCGGCTACGAAAACCCTCCCTGCCATCGGACTATTACTTCTCTATCCAGTAATTTCAAATAGGTGAATATTTTTGAGACGTTGTAGTGCTATTTTCAAAACTTGTCAAGGCTGTCGTAGATAATAAAATTATTGTGCCACTCAAGAAGCGCAGGTCGATTGCGTGGGTCACGTTCATCACGCCTACCAGGACTCCCCGAGGAATTAGGATAATGTAAGAAAAACTCTAAAAGGGTTAATTTTAAATTGTCTCAAATTCAACCCAATAAATCACCTGCAACGTGAAACAAAACAAAAAATAGGTGTAACCATGTTATTCGGCCTATCTATCCGACGGTGTACGTGACTTCCTGCCAAAATGAATGAATGCAATATTTTTCTACACACGTTTCGTTTTCTAGTTGGGTGGATACAATTTGATTATCTTTCTTTGTGAACGAAGCACAGACAGCCTCAATGTTAGATTATATTGGGAGATTTTGAATTTACAAAAAGATAGGCATATTGGAGGTTAGTTAGCCATGAACGAAAAATATAATACAGTGAGTTTCAAAAAGTTTGCACCCTATGAGAAACTTTTTTATCACGCATTTGTCAGATAATTTTATTCTCCATAAAAGTTGGTGCTTTGCGAGAAACTTGTATTTGAATTATAAAAATTCAGAATTTTCAAACGGGCTACAGGGAAGAACAAAAAATAGAAATTTTGGTCAGGAGTAAACTACCCTATTTTTGATATTATCGAAGAAGTTTATTTAGAAAAGTTGTTTAGAATCAAAAATAATATTGAAATTTGGAATCACAGCCATCTACAGCACAAAATATTTTTTTCCTAATTGTTTTCAATTCTAACCTCATGAAGAGTATTAGTATCTCATAGCATCCCTCATATTCCTACATTTCAATGCGAAATTTGGTACAATCTGTACTAGAATACCGACGTTTGCTTGAAATTTATTGAATTTTTATATTAATTTTTTTTTGTGCAAATTTGATATATCACTCTGTATGTCCGTAATAACTATCAGTATGATTTTATGGAAGGGAATTATTGAATCAATCAATCAATTATTGGTAAACGATTCAATAATACAATTCTGCAACTTCACGATCATTTTAATTATACAAAATGAATATACACAATTTGGGTGGGGATTGGCGCAGTAGATAGCACTCGCGTCTGTTGACCCAGTGGTCCCAGGTTCGGTTTCCGGCGAGCTTTTTCAATTTTTTTGAATAATTCTCGTTTGCCAACTGGGAATACTTCACGATTTACTGTTGCGTCAAAAATTAACAGTGCTGTTCCTAAGGTGGCGTATGGAGTTAGTAACACAGCCTACCCAGAATACGTGGCTAATAGCAGTCAATGCCAAAACACCAAAAAAAGAACAAAAAAGATAACTGTCTTGCTTAGATTATTTGATGAACATGTATACAATTATTATTTATCGAAAGAAAACGCATATCAACATACAGGGTGAACTACGATTACTTACCGAAAGCTATACAGTGTGATCTACCACAAAAGAAGTAGCAAACTGTTGGTGTCAAATGATCTATAGGGTGGGCCAACAGTAACGCCTCGGTCTTCTGGGACTGGGAGCAATATTTTTTTTTAAATATGTGTGTGCGGGGAGTTGTATGTCAACTAGAGCTTCTGGTTCAAAAAAATTTGGAATTCACCGGTTGATCCTAAAACTGTAACATACCAAAGTTACAGTTTTTTTGATAGAATATCCCATTACACTATATATCTCCAAGACATTTGATCGCGTTTGGCACCAAGAACTCGTAGCCAAACTACCATCTAATGGCTTGCCTCCCCAGTTGTGTTCCTTGCTATCTAGCTTTCTCTCAGACCAATCTCTCAATTTGGTGATCAACTGAGTATCAACTGAGTATCGTCCGATACTCTGCCACTAAATTTTGGTGTTCCGCAGGAATTCATTCTAGCACCAACACTGTTCCTTCTTCACATCAATGACTTGTTGAGAGATAATTTATGTCCAGTGAACAGCTTTGCAGATGATAGTACCCTTCATACCGCTTTCTCTTCCAAAGCTCCGATAAGAGCCAGTGAATGCAGAAATGAACGGGGAAGAATCGTGAATGAAATAAATACGGACTTAGCCAAAATTCTAGAATGGGGATCCAACAATTTGGTGGAAATCAATGCGAATAGAACCCAAGCACGTCTTTTCTCTAAAAGGGCCGATCTCACAGTAGCCAGTGTAACTATGTCAGGAGTATCTATACCAATGAAATCTTCCATTTCAATGCTCGGTATTATCATCAGTAGTACCCTCTCATGTGAGGTCCATTGCTAAGAGTGCCTCTCAAAAACTTGGTTTTCTGTTTCGGGCCAAGAAGTATTTTACTTCTCGTCAACTGATTATGACTTATAAGGCACAGATTCAACCTGTTTTGGAATACTGTTTCCATATATGGAGTGCAGCACCCAAACACACATTGAAACTTTTAGATTCGGTCCAAAAGAGAGCCATTCGTCTCGTCGGTTATCCTTCGCTTACAAGCTCGCTTACTTCTCTGGAACATCGCAGAAAGGTTGGCGATCTGCCTCTGTTTTATAGATATTTTCATCATATCTTCGGAACACGCTGCCTCGGGAGGTGTTCCCTGAGGCATACATCCTTCAAAAGTTCAAGAAAAACACCAATTTCAACCGACTATCCCTCGGATCTCACGATGTTCTTTGAACAATACAGGATTTTTCTTTTCGTGGGAACCAGAACTTGAAAAAACTATATAAATGCATTTTTTAAATCCTCATGAAAAACTAGAGACATTTTGATAGAGGAATATCATACCTCAAATTCAATCTTCAAAGTCTTTTCATCTATCTTATTAGTTTAATCGTCTTACTAGGTCTGCTAATGTTAAAAATCTCTTAATTTCTCCTAACTCGAACAGCTGAATAATGATATCTTCACCGTCTTCTTCAATATAGAGTCTGATTCTTCGAACAGTCGTCTGAAATTGGTCCCTTAAAACATTTGTCGTTATGGTGTCAAATGCATTCCTCATTCTCGTCTTTATGCCGTCAGGAGTTTTAGGTGGGACACAGATTGTACACACAATTTTTCACGTAGCCCTATAAAAAGAAATCCATCGTAGTCAGATGACCTAGTTGGCTAGTGATGTCGTCCATTTCAACCTATTCATTTATCAGGAAATTCTCTATGAAGATAATTTCTCACTGATATTTTGAAATGTCCAGGAGCCCCGTCCATGCAATTTTAACCACAGTTTTCTCTTTACGTTTAGAGCAATATTTTCGAGAAGAGTCCAATAACCATTGACAAAATAAGGTCTAATGACGTGATCTCCAACAATCCCACCATACACGTTCAAACTCCTCCAATTCTGACGATATGTGAAAAATATGTAGATTTTTGATATCACAATAATAAAAATTATGGCGGTTTACCAAACCATTATTGAAGAAAGTCGATTCATCTGTGGATAACACAAAATTTAAAAAAAAAATTCTCCACAACCGTTACAGATATTGCCAATTTTGAAGTCAACTTTGATAACAGAATGGTAACATTCTCGCTCTTGATATCGAACACTTGCTGTCTTTTGCATGTATTTCCTTCCATCACTTGGTGGGGAATGAATATTCTTACTCTGTTGTAGCAATAATAACGTTGACCTTGACTGGCATCATAGTGACAAGATGTGAATTGAAATGTCAAAATAATTTTTCGTTGGATATCCATTTGATAACATGTAAAAGTGATTGTGAAGAAAGAACTGTCTGTTACTTTGTTACTCTGTTAGAATAAAAATTCCTCACGCTACCTTTCAGCTCGTGCTCGACACTTCCCAATCAAATTTTCATTATTATATCGTTATTATTCATCTCCAATCCGCTCAAGAGCCCATACAATTGTTGGTGAATCTGCATATGAAAAGGGTGGTATTTGTTTATTTCAATGATTCTTCGTACACTAGTTTTGCTTATGCCTGTTTCCGTCAAAATCTGTCATGTGCTTCTATTTCGATTTTCAATGATCGATCCCATTACCATAAATTCATATATTCCCCATTGTCAGTTATTGATTTTGTTTTAACTTTCTTTGAGTAAGCAATAGTGCCAGTAGCACGAAATATCTATAACAAGCTTTCGAAAAATCTTTTTTCTGGATTTTGCCGGTCAGGATGCTTTTGTGCGTACACCCTTGACGGCAAGAAAAAAATTCCATGACATTCTCCTGAAGGCATTACTATATTCATTCTTTTTTGAACAGAATATTTTTTAATTTTTATCCCAACTATTTTTTGGTAGAGACTTAATGAAAAATCTTCAACTCTAACGAAATGTAACAAATGACAGATTTCCTACCTCCAACCAGCGAAAAACATCTCAAATAGTTCACGATCAGGAGAGAATATATTTTTGATCCTACTGAATGAGCCGATTGAGTTTTTCCTATATTGTACTCATGAACGTTGTTGTCATTAAGGAATACATTCTAGCAACAACACTTTTTTTGAAATCACTTGCAGAACTTTGCCAAGAAAAATGTCCTTTCATGATTTTCATGATGTTCTCTGCCATTACAGGGTGTTTCTTCTGTGTAAGCAGAAGATAAAAGAAAACATAACATTTTCCTGCAGAACTTCGATATAATCTCGTAAAACTAGTAATGAAATATACTCATCTACATGAGTTAATGTATATATTCCTTTGATTTCATCTCCATGTGAACATATTCATCATTATAATTGGGTGCTGTACATTAAAGTTAGTTGCTTCCTTAAAATCATAAAACTTTATAGCCGGAGACGGTGGACACATACATTTGTTGGATCGTCGTTAAACTATTTTCGAAATAGTTCACCGAACATTACTAAAGTATATGCTTCACATACATATGAATTACGTCTGGGTTATATTTGATACAGAAAATCCTGAATGAATTACTTCCAATTATATTTGGGAAGACTTCATAAACATAATTTATTCTAGCAATTCCACCCACCGCCAGACAGAATATCTATGGAGACATTTGAAACTCATACTCAGGTATTATTATCACTGAATGCCAAAAGAGGTATCATCACGTGACGTCTGTGGATTTTCAAAATACCATGCTCTTGTCGCACGTCGAGAATATTGTTGGTAACGGTTCAAAATTATTCCATATGATGAGCATCTTGGCGTTCTAGAAGCTTATTCCCACATAGCACTGGACGTCTTAAAGATGTCTAAATTATGTCTTAATAATGCCTGAACGTCCAGAGCTATAAAATGGACGTCTGAAAGACGTCTTTTTATTTCAATTTTTCGATTGCTTGAATTCGCAATCGTCTTCAGGTGAATACTGTAATCACCTGAAGACGAGTGAAGATTCACGTGAAAAATTCAAAGAAGTAGAAATCTTTCAACCATCAAGTCCGAAATGTATATTCGAATGATGTTTGTAAGATGTCCTAATTATTTCCACATGGTCATCTCAAAGGCGTTTTTAAGACGTCCTGTTTTGTGACAATGGACGTCTTAACGATGTCTTTTGGACGTCTTTAAGAAAAGTAGGTAGGAATTGCTGTTCTTCTTGAATTTCTGAAGGCTGTATGCCTCAGGGAACACCTCCCGAGGCAGCGAGTTCCAAAACTTTGCCGTACTGTGGAAAAACAAACCCTGGGTAGCCAAAGTGACAGCATATGAATGTGAGGACTGAGCTCGACATGAAAATATCTATAAAACAGAGACAGATCGCCAACCTTTCTGTGATGTCCCAGAGATGTAAGCGAGCTTGTGAGCGAAGTATCACCGACGAGACGAATGGCTCTCTTTTGGACCTAATATAACAGTTTCAATGTGTTGCACTCCATATATGGGAACAATATTCTAAAACAGGTCGAATCTGTGCCTTATGAATCATAATCAGTTGACGAGAAGTAAAATACTTGTCAACTGGTGGACGTCTTGAAGACGTCTTTTAGATGTCTTCATGCTGTGTGGGTTTTGGTCTATAAGCGATTGAGCTAAGGTAATGATAATTGAAAACGGTCAGTACGGTACGGCTAATGAAGTCAGGTGAACTTGGCCAGTCATTTTACGGGATAGCACTCTGATACTTGACATCAGATATTTGAACCGTACTCATCTTGTAAAAACAAGTTTTCGAAATATTGTATGAAGTGTTAGTTATTTTACGGAGAACTAAAGGAGAACTTAAAAGATTTGGTGCAATATTGAAATAGATTGAAGGCTCGAAGACAAACAAGAAGATGAAGATCGAAGGCTCGAAGACAAAAAGTATTATGATGATAATGAAAATGCTCAAAAACTCAATCAGGCAGAAAAACTAGTAGGTTCAAAGACAACAAAGAACAAACAAGAGAAACGAAATCAGGTTCAGAAAATTACGAAAGTTAAAACAGGAAGACCAAGAACAAGACAAAATAACAAATGAAAGAACGGAGGTGGCTCAGAAAAATAAGTGTGGAAACCACGATATGTGGTGGTCAGATATCATAGACAATATATGAAAGATAGTTTAATTCAGCTGCATTTACTGATACAACAAATGTTCTTCTATCATCATCACCTAGTTCTTGCAAAAACTCATGATGATTATTGAAACAGCAATTCAAGATTATTTCAAATGTACTGTGGACCTGATGTGGTAGAATATGTTTGGGCGGGTTTTGCCTTTGCTATCTTCTTCTGAAATATTACTAATCGAGCGATGAGACAATGATGTCAACTTCATACTGCCGGTGATGGACATTGAATTGGAAAAAACTATTGAAGATCTTGTGAGTTTTGAAGAAGTCGATGAATCTTTCTGTTGTGATTTATTTACAAGATAACTGTTCTGTTCTGGGTTAGATAAATCATGAGATTGTAAAAAAAATTCGTCCAATTTTTGGGACGTGGGGTAGTGTATAACTGAAGCGGCATTTTCTTTTGGAATAGATATGCTTATACGCTGAATTAGAAATGCATAGGACTTGCATTTCTAATGCATGTGGATTTGATCATTCTCCTTCCAATGTCTTCCAAATGTTCTAGGGCATGTATTCCCAATACTTCATATGTTTCAATAGCCACTGGATGAAAACAGTAAAACTCGTCAATATTGGAGTATTTTCGGAATTTTAATTTCTCAGCTGAAACGGCTGCAGCGCCTTTCAAATTGGAGGTCCGAAATCTCACAAATATGCTCGCTGCGCTCGTGAAGCTAGTATATTTCAATACAAAATTATGCTCGCTAAGCGAGATAGGCTTTTTCTCTCCTTAGCCATGAAATAGCATGCAAGACGAGTATGTGTTTTTCTTAATCTTGTACATGTCAGATTCATGTTCAAGAGGCAAAACTAAGTAAGTATCACTTTTTTTATATTTGAAGTCCACTGAACTTACCTTTACCCTGATTTTTGTTTTCTTTTATTATTACTTATCAATTATATGTATAGCGCTAAAACTATCGAAACAATAATTTTCCCTAATTTCCTACAAAATATTAATTGGCATCTAATGTGATGGATTTTAAAGAAATTTGACAACATCGCAATTTACTCTCACTTATTACAATATTATTATTTTTTTTATTATGTGTGTTGTGGGTTTCGAGTAAAAATCGTGCCATCTCGTGTAAAATTTTACCTGGTTCCTGGGTTCATCTCGAGTATCGCCTTTAATGAGGTACCTTAATAGGTAGTTTTTGGAAATTATAAATGACATGAACCAAAGAATTATTTTCTTTATTGAATGCAAATTTGAGAGTTGCGAAAAATGGAATTTGAAGTGATCGAAAGCATAAGAGAAGCCGTGTTCTTGTAAAGTATGGTTTTCAGTATCTGTTTAAACGCTAATTCTATATTGTTATGGATTTGTCGTAATAGAAAGGTGTGCAATGGAAGCATTACCACAGAAAAAAGGAGTAATCATTTAGTCAGATAACCAGAACGAACTTTATGTAGACATTTGAGTGCGTGGAAACTAAAAACACACATTTTGTGAGAAGTGAGTATTTAGTAAAATCGAACCAGAACGAACTAACCTTGCGTAGTTAGGTAGCGAAAATTGACATGGCTGAATTCCTTATGAAATTACCTTTTTAATGATGTGTCACACTCACTACTTTCCCTATTCAAATTGTTTGGGTGATAGTGACCAAGGGGAGGGGGGAGAGGTCTGACAGTTGAAGTTATGAAAGGAAGATGTCCCCGTGGATTAAAAATCGACGTGTTTTTGCATTTTTTTCAGAACACATGCGTTTTGAAGATATTCGATCTGTTTCGTTTTCGGTGCCCCACCCTGTAGGTATATAAATTTTTTTCGGATATTGATTTCTGCACATTTAATATTGTTCCGCTTCCTTGTTTCTTGGACTATGATGAAAACGTTTCCCATATGGTCCCAACATTTTGGCGGACACTGTAGAATCGATATGTTTTCATTGTTCATGAAACATGGAATATTATCATTCTTATATAGTCAGTAGTCACCTGCACGTCACATCATTCTCGTTGTTCCTCTACGTCATTTTAATCCCAATGTACTTGGGGAATGCCCATCAGCAATAATAATCATCAGGAAAGTTTAACGCGTTGTTATACAACATAAAATGTATTCCTACTAAATTTAGAATGGTGAGCATTTTCCAATCTACTGTAACTGACTATTATTCTTCAATATACATAATGTTTTACATTTATTAAGGCTGACCTTCTTTTCCTGATAAGCTATGATGGGAAAGTCAAATGTTCGTCGTATTCAAATTTGAATGCTTACGTAACATCCATTGTTTTCACGAATATTAAAATACATCTTATACAGTTACCGCCAAAAAGTATGTACCATTTGGGAAAAAAGTTATCATTAGAGTATTGGAAAAAATATTCTTTGAAAAGTTTGTGCATGTTCGATTACCTAAATATAGATTTTGACACATGTCACGTGATCGCTGGTATGGTGGCAAATTGAAAAAAATTACAATGAATAGGCAAAAAGTCGAGTAAAATGGCAAGATATCGAAAAAAGTTATTTAAAAAAGTTTCTTAGAATTCAATTTTATACACATATACAAAGTTTGAAAAAATAATGTGAGAAAATTCAAAATAACATTTTTTTAAATTTTCCTAGCTGTATAAAAATATCAGATTATTTTCTCATGAATAGCTTGACCATACTGAACTATTTTTATTTCAATGATAATAACAAAACTTTTTCATTTTCTCCACACCAGAGAGCACTAAATTGAAAAAACTGAATTTTGTCAGAACCCTTGCTTTCACATTGGTTCGTATCTAACAGTTACATCAGAATTCCATGATTATAGGGAAATCAAAAAATATCGTGTTTTTCCGATTATAATCAATTTTTGATAATAATCGTGCACGAACGGGTCGCTTCGCACATAATCTTAACGTTTTGTAATAATCACATTTCCAATAAATACTTTGATTTTCTTTAACTTTCTGGTAAAGATAGCCGTCGATCAATAATTTCCTCTTCCCATTTTCACTAAGTACAAACTCCAAAGCCATTTTGCGTCGTGACTCTTGCTCAGATTTTGGACAATAAATGAATAAGAAACCTTTAGTGCAGTATTTAAATAAAAGTAAATAATGACTAATTAACGAGTCTCACTTATTCTAACCTTATTTATTATAGTAGTTATTAAGGGTGTTATTGTAAATCAGAGAAGAAATAATAGTATACAGAATTTTCCGAAAATATTGGTTACAAATTTAAGTAGCGCTAAAATACATTTTTCGGTCAATTGTCCTTTCGGGCAATTGTTCTTCGCGAAATTGTTCATTCGGGCTATTGTACATTCGATCAATTGTGTTTCGGGAAATTGTCCATTCGGGCAATTGTCCATTCGGGCAACTGTTTTCGGGGAATTGTCTTTCGGGATATTGTTTTCGGGCAATTGTCCGGAAGCCGACTTCTCGCTAGTTACCATGCAGGTATTGATAACTAAATATACCCTTGACGACGTCCTATAATCAATTTGCTGTTTCTCACTGTCAACAAAGTGAATGTTGCCGTCAGCAACGTAATGTTAGCATTGATAAATTTCCCTTTCTTCAAAATATGTCAGTTCTATCAATGGAAAAATTATTTGAATTTTATCAATTAACGTCAAAGAAATAATCATCAAGAAAATAAGACCTTGATACATAGTCGACTATTTTGATTGTATCTTAATTTAGAATTTATTTTATAATAATTTAACGAGACATATAATCTGATATATTAGTGAAGATTCTTTAATATCAGAGAGACACATTTTCAGATAGGCTGACCAATCACAAACCAATGACAATTTGTACTATTTTCTACTAGTGTTCATTATTGTCTCGTATACTTATACCGCTATGAAATAGTCTTCGAATTTTCTTCACTTCTTTCTTTTTCTACTTCTTGTTTTAAATCACCGATAAAAAATTGTATTTGAACAATGAAATGAACTCGAATAATCCATGTATGTTTTAGTACTAACAGACAGCATTCATCATTGAAAATTATGAGAAGCTGCGAACAAACGTCATTTATGCCTCACTAACAAATATAGATAATTGAACCAATTGAACTTAGTGCATACAAAACATCATCTGCCGTCTCAAATGTGAAATAGTTATTTATTTTCCAAGGACGAAAAACTGTCTATTATAGTCGAGCCTGCAAATTGATAGCTAGCAAGCTGGCGAGACAATAGACAGTGTTTCGCCAAGGTGCATATTTCATTTTTTCGTAGACCTCTACAAATTACCTACTAATTTACAATTTTCGAATCAATAATCGACAATTTTTTTAGGCAAGTATTTTTTATCCGCAGGCAATTTTCGTCCGCAAACACTTTTCGCCCGCAAACGCTTTTCGTCCGCTGTGGTCACTATGATACGGCATAGTCATCTGTTTTGATTTACATTTCATAGTTGCTAAATGAAGCATTTCGAAGTATGTTCATGCAGAAAAACTTTTTGGCCAGTTTTTGGGCAAAGTAGGCCAGTAGAAATAGACACTCAATTCATGATGTTTTCAAAATTTGCAACAAAGTTTCGAAACTTTTGCAATTATTTAGAGACCACCTTGAAAAATAACCACGAATTAAGAAAATAAACGTGTTGCTTACTTTGGAAGAGGTTGAAAACGGAGATTTATTGCTTTCTTGATGTACCATTCACTTGACCAGAGATTGAAAACTTTTGGAATTATTGTAAAATTTTTGATTTTTCATGTCTTTCTCTACTGGCCTAAAGGTGATTTGGTATAGGGTTCTTGGATTATTCTTTGTTCGATAGCGGTTATAAATGCAAGTTTTTCAGTAATGTCTCGAAAAAAATATGCCAGTATCTTCTACATTCTCGCTAAATAGACCTGACGAAGTGGAGAGTGCATTTCCTGATACATACAGTGTGTCTCACTTCTCATGGAAAACCCCCGTATCTTCCGTAATAATTGAGGTAGAATGATAAAACTCTCAGGACAGATGGAAATGGTCGAACTGCACCTACCACCTAAATGGGGTTGGCCTAAGTGACCCAAGTAAAAAGTTGTGCAACCAAACATAAGTTGCGTTGCCGACGTCAACACAACCTTGTCACAACCCTGTTTTACACCAATTTAGTCAATAGTTTTTGGCTTTTTACCACGTTTCTGCTGCAACTGTAGGTAGCAGTTGGTCGTTTCCTAAACGTTGCTGAATTTACTTAGGAACAACTGCACACCAGCGCCCTCTCAAGCGGCAATTACAGTTTATTTTCTATGGTGTTTAGAAAATAGTTAATTTATCAACCAAATAAATACTGATGGCCAAGATGGACACCAAGAAAAAACTTTCTGGCAACTGTTACCGCAAGTTATTATCGAAATATTTCATGCTCAATATTACCGAAAAATAACGTTTACGAAACAGAAATTGCCAACGCAGTACATTTTACCATTGTTTCTTGCTGAAAAACACGTGGGCGTTCAATCTGTTGCGAAGATTTCAAATGTCAAGAATAAAAAATATATATTTTCATAAACAATTTTTAATGTTGATATCGATTCAAGCGTGAACTAAACTGGATACCTATGAATTATTTCTAGAAAACTAAAATTAGGCATTAAAATCCTTTGTAATTGTTTGTTTTACATCCCAAGTTTTAATGGCCGACCTTGTTTCCAAATAGAATTACACTTCCAATATGGCGTAGGAATATACAAGTCGTCAACGCGACCTTGGTTGTCAGGTAACAAAAAATATACTAATTTTTAACGTTAGTCTGCCATACAACCAACTTTATACCCGAAGCGCGACTGGAGTTGCTTATCGGACCAAAAACTGAACCAATTATAACTAACGAATACATTCCACTCCACATTTTGTAACCCGTCTGTCCCGCTTTTTTCCCTCAGTTCACGACTTATTTTTTGTCTGTAGGAGAAGGCAGTGTATTTGTAAGCACTTTTCATTTCCGATTCGAAAGTTAGGTTAGGATCATTATAGTCCCTTTTCCTTTACTATAAATACATTTTTTGACAAACAATTTAGCAAACAATGTTTAATAATAAATTGGGTAAGTAATTATTATCTAAATTTGGCCTACACGTTCTTTGCAGTAAATATTTGACGGAAGGTTAGTTGTGAAGATGACTCTGCGAAAATGTTTTCAACTCAACTGAAAAATTACCCACTGCTTAGTTGAATCTCACAAGGTCGCTTTACCGTCGGAAAAACGTTTAAAATGACTGAAGTTGTCACTTAAACGTGTTTAGAACGTTATTCCCATTCCCAGAATATTTACTACTTGTAGTCGGTTGAGTGAAAGTTATGACAACGTCGTAGCTTGACTGATGTCATGCTCAACGTTAAAACAACGTTGAACGGTGGTTTAGAGAGCGTCGTTTCATAAATGACTAAATTCTACACCAACTACAACGTTAATTTTGGTGTATTATGTGGTTGTCGTCGCCAAAATGCTACTTGGGGATATACACTGCCCGCCACTCGCGATGGAATAACCCATTTTTACGGTAATACATACTAGGGGGCAAAATAGATCGAAATTCTTTCAGATTCGTGATCATGACATCCAACTTACTGAAGATACACTTTTTTTCCTGAAAAAATTCCAGTCCTGAAAAATCCGAATTTGTCTCACTTCTCATGGAAACACCCCCGTATCTTCCGTATTTATTGAAGTAGAACTCTCTTAATTCCAGGAGCGTTAGATATACCAGCATTCTACCTCAATTATTACGGAAGATACAGTGTTTCCTAAAAGGGAACACCACTGGTTTTCTCGATACCAGAGCCTCTGGTATTAACATCTTCTCTTCGAGATGGTGTCAGTTTGCTGCCAATAATTATAAGGAAAGGGCTTAAGACGAATTTTTACATGCGTGATATCGGTATGGGAATTTATTGAAAACCAGAAAACAAATAACCTTGAATTATTTGTTACATTTTGCCGACAAAATTTCTATAGTATAGGCTGGATGATTTATAATCTATTTCCATGTTATAAGCTGAAAATGAAATATTTTGCCGTGACTAATTTAACTGGATTTTGTAAGTAGTGACCTGTAGGATCAGTTGATCTCAGGTACATCAAATTTTGTTGAATAATCTTCAAACATTTATTAATGGCACTTTATTCGGAAGCTGCTCTCATGCTCTTCACTTTTCATGGAGAAAATATCAAGTACAATATTTCAAATAATGTTTTTTGCATTTTTATACATATTTTCTAACTATAATTTTTCGAAAAGGAGGTGCAATGGTTGGATTAGGTTGAATAAAGTGGCAATTGATTTGGCATAATTGATTATTATCTGTTAAATCACATCTGAAGAATACAGTTCATTATTGTCCATGCATCGTGCTCGTATAAAGAAACAGCTTAGAATTTTTAAGAAGGCTCCTCAGATTTTACTTACCTTCATGTAATAGAACGAAGGTATATACCTATACTTGTCATCATTGCTTTAATTTTTGTTGTAATCAACTCGTGCACCAGCCTCTTTCTCTTTGCTGGCGACTCAAATACAGCGGCAGCAAAGCGGAAAAAGACACGTTCACAAGTATCAAACTGCTAACAAAATAGGCCCTAAAAGAGCTTATCTTTTCTGGCTTGAATGAAGACAGAAATAAGCTATACTGAAAAAATAAAATCAATTTCGTAAACAGTGATAGACATTAATGAATTCCAAAATACAATTGAAGTGACTATTACGGAATTCTAAAATTCAATCGAGGCTTTCGGAAATACTACTGAGAAATGTGTTTTTGTGATTCAATAATGAATGATTCGTTATTGTCTTACTGTTAATGGTTTCTGAATCATAATTTATGCTTTTTTAATAAAAATTCATTAATTTCAGATCAAAGTTATAATCCAGTAACGACAGACAAACTCGAGCAAAAAGTGAAGAATGAATGGTAGCACTCTGAAACTTGGCACATGACATCTCGACATCATGTATTATTAGAAAAAAATTGTTTACCAAAAAATCAGGGGTGGAACCTAAAAAATAAAAAAAAAATTTCTTGTTGTTATTTCAGAAAATATAAGATTTATGAAAAAACGAATTCGATAGGTTGAGAGATAATTCAATCCTCCACAAGAATGATTTTCGCCGACACCGACGTCACATTTCATGCTCGCCGGTAACCCGCCACTGTAAATTCAGGCAGGGCAGAAAATTAGATTAGTCATAACTTTGCTAAAAATTATAGTAGAAGGAAAAGAAAAAGTGCATATCGTTCCTGAAGATTTCTACTTCCTCATGCAAATTTAACATGTGTTTTGTTCCACTTCACATAACCCTTCTACGATATTTGTGGATATTGTAGTTGATGTGAAATAATTATACTGAAACAAGAATCAGTACCCTCCTTGGACCATATGTAACGATTTAAGACTAGTGAGACAAGTCTAACTTATATATACATGGCAAAGAAAAAACTGGGTTTTACTCCTGCCTGGATATATTTTATGGGTAAGTTGAAAATGAGGCAGGAGTAAAACAAAGTTTTTTTTGGCATGTATAAGTGGGACCTGTCACACTTCTTCAAAATTGTTGCATATAGTCCAAAGAGGGTATGGGTTGCTGCTTTAGTATAATAATTCCATATTCACTAAATTATTCATGATTTTCGGTCATCCGCAAACATCTTCGTGAAGTGCGACAAAAACATTTTAGGTACTCAAATACTCGCAATTATATTTGCATGAGAAAGTAGGAGTCTTCAGAAACGATATGAACTTTTCCTTTCCCTTCTCCGATCATTTTTAGCAGAGTTATGACCAATCAAATATTCGTCTCCGCCAGAACTTTCAGCGGCGGCTAAGGGTGAACCTGAAATTTGATGTCGGCGTTCAATCACGTTTTCTGAGAAAACGAGCGCATTTCATAAAAAAATACCATGGATAATTTTTGTGGAAAATTGAATTGTTTTTCACCCTGTTGAGTTTTTTTTCCGATAAATCATATACTTTCCAAGAAAACAGCAAAAGCTATTCATATATTTTTAAAAGAAAAAAAAATATGTTCCACCCCTGGAATTTAGGTTAATATTTTTTTTTCATGTTTATCATGGTTCCAACTACTAGCATATCAAGTTTTGTAGTGCTACAGTCAATTCTTGTCACAAAATCCAAGCGTACTGGATTACTAATCTGAATTCCCAATTATACTCTCTGAATCACAATAAACAGTTCTGACTACAAGTTACACTTTCCGAATTACATTATACTAATCTGAATTACATTTTCTGAATTACATTTGAAAAAGGATCTTCTCGGCTCGACCATTTCGACTGTTACAATTCTCACTTACCTTTTAAAATGTCGATGTCGGTTGGAAGGTATTCCACATGAAATTCGTCAAGGAACCACTACCACTTCTCTGACCAACTTATGCAAAATGAAGGTACGTCTCGTTCATATCTATTCGCAACTAATCTGCAGCAAGAGAACAATGTTCTTTTTATGGATATGTGTTTGCATTGTCAGCGTCTGATTAGATTGCAACTCTCCGAGATGATCAAATGTGCTGCAGTTTGCGATGGTCGTGGATGGTGACGTACTATATAAATATGATGCATCGAGTAAACAATATACTATGGTGATTCAACAGAACAAGGATCATTGTGTGATGTTGAGATCATTGCTAGCAGCTGACGTCTCATTTTCAATTTGATGTTCGATTTAACTGGGTAGTTTTTAACTATATTGGAAAATTTGTTCACTTGTGAATTAGACGAAAAAATGTGCTGCCAATATTCATTTAATCACCCCACGAACATTCCAATAACCTTACAATGGCAAAACTACTGAAATTAATAACATAAAAAATGTATATCAGTATATACAGAGTGGGTCATTAAAAACGAAACAGCGGCTCTGTAGGTCGGCAGAACCACAGACCACATACCCCTAGACGGTTCACGACAACTCTAACTAATGAAGACAGAAATAAGCGCCATCTGAAGATTCGTATTGGTACTATCGTAAAGATGTGGGAAATTCAAATCTTGAATTTGATACTTAAATGTTTGTGAGAAGTTTCAACGCGTTGTTTACAACCTCAAACAACACTTGATATCACGATTAAAAAGTTTTCCAAATATCAAGTGTTGTATGAAGTTGTAAACAACACGCTGAAACATAAAATTGAATGAAATATAAAAATTTGTTCATAGTATATTACGTAGAGTAAATTCTCAGAAATCAAACTAATTTGGTGTGCATGTGCCAATGTATTTCTGAGAATTTACTCTATTTTATACTTGAAATAGAGTATAGGATTTGTTGCTAAAACATTTATTATTAATGTAATGGTAAAAAAAACAATTTCAAGTCAAAAGGTGGTTTATTGTCGAATATGTAAAATCTCATTCGACAAGGGTCAAATAATCATACACATTGTTTGAAAAATAAAATACAAAACAACATGGGTGCAATACAAATATATGGGTCCTAATATAAGACAGTACATAAGGTATACAAAGGTACTAGATAAATAATAATAATAATCTTTATCAACTAATCATTTTGGTAGGTTGTGTACATTTATATGGTAAGTAATATAGAGCATCTTTACTTGGATTAGGGAATGTATGCCTCATTTCAGACGAGCCTTCGCAATGAGGAACACAACACTTAATGTGGTAAACCATGATGAATGGTGAAAATAAATAATCACTACAGAATTTCACAGTAAAAACTTTTAAATCACACTAACAATAACAATGTTCACTATCATAGAAACACACTAAACGTAATATTTCCCAAAGTCCATTCATTAAAATTTCATTTATATATGTTTCGTTCTCAGAAATATACTCTCTTCTTCTTAAATTTGACTGGACCATTGATACCACACGCACAGAACTCATAATTATGAGTTCTGTGACCACACGACGAACGTTTTAGAATCAAGCATAGAACGAAGAACAAATCGACAGATCACAGCGACCCCATAAGATTCGTATCGGTACTAAAAAAAAGGTTCATGGTCACGTAACCTACGTGAATCGTCTAGGGGTATGTGGTCTGTGGGCAGAACCGAAATATATATATATATATATATATATATCACCAGATATCCTAGTACTTCGACTATATAATGCCCTCCCAAACTTAATTAAAAAAATCGATAGCCTGCTTAAATTCAAAAAAATAAAATATATATATAAATATATATAAATATAAATATAAAAATAAAAAATACTTCTCCTCGACCTCTGTCCCTACAGCATAAAAGATTATTTTGACAACTCTACATTGTGATAGTTTATCAACATATATATATTGTTTTATGCTATGTTTTTTGTGGCGTCAATTTTCTGTAATTTTATTACTCAACTTTGTACTACCCGACTATAGCTATTCAGCTCGATGGATTAAAAATAAATTGAAATGAATTGAATTGAAACTAATTCGCCCGAAAAACATGCCATCCCTCGGAGCTGTGATCGCCACCCTTAAATTTTTAAATGGCAACATATGGCAAGTAATACCTCATTTGAAAGGTATTTTCCTTCTTAATATCAAACAACAAAAATAAATTAATTCTATCGATTCGTTTTCGAGATAAAGGAACTTGAAGTTGGGAAATCACTTTTTCAGTACATTTGAATAAAAAAATAAAATCAGCTATTTACATATTTAGAAAGTTATTCTTGTAAAAAGCTTTGCCAGGTGTCAAACAGATATAATACAAGGGTCATAGTTGTTTTCTGTTGGATACTTGCATAAGAATTACCTATTGTATAAGGTTTTTGTGGAAGATTGGATAATATAATCCATTTGTCAGTTGTTTGATAGGTTATTCAATAAGTAACGGATTCAAAAGATTTTCACGCAAGAATGCATATTTTGTATTCGCGGCAATCTTTTGAATCTCATAAAATTACCTATGTTATTCACAATTAAGGAAATCATTCATTCCCTTATATAAAAGCTGCCACAATCACAAAACTCGTCCGACACCTTGGAGTCGCCATTTTGAATTTATGAATTTTGCCAAAAAAAATCATTTTTGATCACAGAAACCCCATAAAAAAAGTTTTGATAAAAAAAATCATAATACTCGACCAAAGTCATCAACTCCGCCCAAAAACCCATATGTACTCATTTTCAATTAGGATCGAACCATAATCACAAAACTTGTCCGCCATCTTGAATTTATGAATTTTGACAAATTAACCCCCAAACTTCCCACATACCAATTTTGAATAGAATTGGACCATAAAGATTAATCTCGCCACCATTTTTTTTTTATAGAAATTCCATAATGATAGGTTATAAATATTCTCACATGAGTTATAAACACCTGTCAAATTTCAAGTTGATTGGAAGAGAAGTTGATCAAAATTAGCTTGCAAGATCTGACCAAAACTGACGAACTTACAAGTGAAACTAAATGAAAGCTTGTAAAAAATGTCTTTTTCATATTAAACATGCGGTGTAATTTTTCAACAACTTCGACTGCTTCGAATGTGTAAATAATAAACATTTTTCCTTTAGAATCAACTTATTATACGAAGAAAAATTAGGTATTTTAGGAACACATCATAATGTATCTTACAAGTTTTGCTGAAGTTTCCATAATCATATGTAAAACACCACATATTTTTGTTATTTTTTTTTACATATTCTTCCTGATCTCCTGCACCGGACTGTGCTAAAATCCTTTTTCAGATTCAGAATATATCTGGTATATTAGGAATGCCGTTTATATATGGTTATTTATCTCCAACTTTAACGGATAAATTACTCATAAAGATTCTTCTTGTATATACGAATAATTCTTTCGATAGTATTTTTGGTTTATATTCAATTCGGGATTTTTCTATAAAGAGCCGCTCGGGTAAAAAGTGTTTTTACAAATATATTTAATTTTGTGTCAATATTCAGAGCTGGGTAATTACATGTACTTTGAAAGTAATTACAACTACAAAGTACTTTTTCAAAAAAGGAATTAATTACAGTTACAAAGTACATGACTTAAAAAAAGGAATTACTAATTAATTTTTTGTAATTACTTTCGGATAAAACAATAAAATTGAGGTACCTAACCTAACATTTAAAAATGTTCAATAATTAAAAGTGTTCAACTGAATGGTGAATCCTCGAGTGAATCCCAGTACAAAAGTATCAGAAAATTGATATCAATGAAACAATTTCATTTGTGTAGTTTGAATTAAATCAAATAAATATTCTCATTTTGCTTTCCGATATATTTATTTTCGATAAAACACAATATATTTACTTTCCAATCATTTCAAATATATAAACGTTAATTCCCATATATTTATAAATTCGATCTATTTTATGTCGTCAAGAGCTGGCGAAATCGGCGCTATTTGTCCAAGCTCGAGCATGTGGCAACATGGCAACTAGGTAGTCATTAGTAGATAAAGTGGCTAACAGATAGCAGTAGCACAGGTAGTTTTGTTATTGTGTAGTTTTCTACTTTACAATTGGGCACATAATGGAACGGTACGGCCTTCTAAATTCAGTGACCCTATGTGTGGGTCAAACGAAGGCCCTCTAGGATTAAATGACCCAATCTGAAATATTACACCGCCTCCATCTATTCGGCAATTTCTGTACTGATGACTTTGCTTCGTTCCCATGTTACCATATGCTCGAACGTGTCACAAATCGCGTCGATTGCGATTGACGACATAAAATAGATCAAATTTATAAATATATATGAGACTTCACGTTTTTGTATATTAGTAACACTTACTTGAAATGTAAATATATTGTGTTTGATAGAAAATAAATATATTGTCACGCAAAATAATATATATTGCTACCATTAATAAATATATTGACATAAATTATTTTTATTTGCAAAAACACTTTTTACCCGAACGGCGCCTCATATTTTTCGAACAGTTCCGTGTTTCTTTCCATAAACATTTCAATAATCTTTGAGTAATAATGCTACCCTTCTCTCTAGTTGCAAATAATCCAAAAAAACTGAGAAGGAACAAATCTGTAAAAATAATAGATATGGCAACACCATAGACGTTCACTCCTCAATTCTACCCAAAATATACTCAAGGTCAGAAACTGTGGCCAGAAAAGTGTGGCTAACTTCATACAAATTCCATTTTTGACGTTTGCATACCTAAAATTAATGAACTTTCATTTCAGCTAGTTTCGACCGTCATTACGTTCCCAAACATCAAACACCTATTTATGAAATATGACACTTTCCATGATATCCATGAATATCTCTTCAAACTTTGAACCGAGTGCATTTCAGCTCCCGCTAATTGCATTTATTAACCTATCTTCCCGCATCTTCAAAGCGACGTAAATCATCTCGCATCTGTCAGCAATAAATTTCAGAACCGGCTTTTTCCAGTATTCGCTATTTGTCGCATGTCATAATATTTATTACGGAGATGACGCCGACATCAAACGCCTTCGAAATCAAAGCTAATCCATCGGAAATGAGTCACACCGTGGAAGAAAATGCGTGTGAGACGGAACGTTTGACTGGAAGATGAATGTCTTCAATTGACTTCCGGAGCTGCTACTATAGTGTTTAGTGTTCCATCTTATGCCACCCACCATATAGTACATTTATAATGCTCCTAAAATAGCCGAATAGTTATTTACGAGGGGAAAATAACAAGTAATTTTTTGTACACCTTATTACTAATTACTTTCGATGAAAAATAATAAGAAAAGTTTTAGGGGCCAGGTTATTCTCTAAAAAACTATTGAAGGGGCATGATATTATGCGATTTGACTATTTTGATTAGCTTAAATTTTTCATGTAAACGTTTCAATCGTGAATCTGTAATGACTAAGCAATGCTAATGCTCGGGACATAATGAGTAATGAAGTAATGAAAATATTATGATGTACACCTAATGAACGAGTTACTCCCACTCGGTTATTTATGATACAAGTGGGGTATATTACGAAACAAACGTTAGCGAGTGGAGCAACTCCACAAGCAAAATAAAATCACTTTTAACAAATGTATCCTACACATGTTTTTGTATAACAGTTGCTGCTAAAAAGCTGCTAAAAAAATAAGATGCGCAAGGATTCGAACACACGATCTTTGGATTACAAGGCAGATGCTCAGATGTCATTTGTCAGTGATGTAGGACCTTCTACAGTTGTACTGAATACTACTTCGTTTGTAACTTCAAAAGGAATTAATATTACCAATTGTACAAACGGCCAAATACATGTGTGAACTTTTATAAATGATTCTTTTTGAGTAAGTGTTCTGATTATAATATCTGATTGTTTCTATTAGAGAGATCTATATTACTGAGTATTCAGCATCTCATCTGTCATTTTACTTTTAACACTAGTGTTGAAAGTAGTTTTAACACTACTGTTAAAAGTATTTTTAACACTAGTGTTAAAACTAATTTTGTGAAAACGTCAGGTTTTAGTTCATATGTCAATGAATTAAAAACATTATTTTTATAACAGTTGTACGAAAAATAAATTATAAAGTTTTACCTTTTAGGGATTAACAACAAAATCAAAGGAGTTCTTAAGTTAGTAGGGTGAGCTTCACCCCCAAAAACCGCCCCTAATACACACTGCGGTGGTTTATCTCGTTTTTCTCAGAAACCATTGGTTGCCCAGAAAATTATATACGTAAGGTGGCTCGTCCTTACAACATTTTTGTTTTTGAAGATATTGGAATGAAAAAAGGATCGATATAATACATAAAACTGCATTCTTTGACAAGTGACTCAGCTTTATGCAACTTCTAGTCTCACCGGAAGTGATATAAACTTTCGATTTTTAAATGACACACCCGAGATTCTGAATACAATGATGTATCATTTGTTACTTTTTTTAAAAATTTTTTTTTATTTTGAAATTTATTTTTGAATCTAAGGACAATGAATATGTTCAAATTATTAATTTCAGGCCTAAAGTATTGGAAAAATACAACATTACGGTTTTCGCTTAGAATGTATATGCTGGGTAAAATTTAATTTTTAAATTATTATTTCTATTTTTTTTTTCAAATGGTAACATAGTTGCTCGTCGGGTCAGAAAAAAAGAGCATTTCATTACGATTAATTTGATACCGCACACTATTATAGGTCTCGAAAAAATGTTCGTCAACAAACTTAAAAATATTACAGTATATTTATTTTTGAGATTAAAATAATATTAAAATTCATCGAGTAACCCTTGTGACCAACACAAAGATATAATAAAACCTTCAATCCAAAAACTAATATCTCCTTGCATAAATGATAATATTAACATGTTTTTCAATCAATAGCGTACACAGTAGGTTTATCCGTTTGCATCGAGGTGTAGTACTTTCTTACACCTGGTGTAATTTAGACTCGATTTTAGCATTCGTTTGCAAATCAATTTGACACACTTTTTTGTTTGAACTGCACTGAGCTACACTTGATTCAAAATGTGGTGTAAAGTACACTACACTACATCTTGATGCAAACGAATAAACCTATTAGTTAACATGAGATAACATATGGACAAGTAATGTTTTTTTTTAATACACCCTAATTACCTTGTTCTTTCAGTTATGTAGTTCACAGGTTACCCAATTTATTTGAATCTCATTTTAATCTGAAATGGTGTTTCATTTTAAGAAAGATCTTGAGTAATCTTTTCAAGTTTTTTTAATGAAACTTTGTTTAAAAACCTATAACATTGAAGCGGTATCAACATAATCGCAATGAAACTCTCAAAATTTCCATTTAAAAAAATTAGTAATTCAAATTCTAAAATTAAACTGTAAATACTTAGCAGAAATATTTCCACTGAAAACAATATTCCACAAAAATGTTAGAACTTGCTGAAGCTGAGTTACATGACAAAAAATGCATATTTAAGTCGTATAAAAATACTCCAAAATTTTTCTCTGACCCGACCAGCCACTATGTTATTTGTGTTATTTGTAAATAAAATAGTAGGAATAAATTAAAATTTAAATTTTACGCAGCAGATGCATTTCAACCGAAAACCGTAAAGTTGTATTCTTCCCAATACCTACTTTAGGACTAAAATTAATAATTTGAACGTATCCATAGCCCTCTAGATTAAAAATTAAATATCGAAATAAAAAAAAAATGGTCACAAAAAGTAATAAGTGATACATGTGGTGACAAAAGAGGTGAAAATATACTGGGTGTCTCATTTAAAAATCGAAAGTTTATATCACTTCCGGTAGACAGGAAGTTGCACGAATCTGAGTCACTTGTCAAAAAATGCAGTTTGATGTCTACAGATCCTCCAAATTTCATTTCAATATCCGCAAAGCCAAAACAGTTATAGGGGCGAGCCACTTTCCGTGGACACCCGGTATGTACATTATACATCTACGTAAAACCAACATAAAATTTCAACTTAAAATTAGTAGAAAATAAATTATTTAATTATATGCAGCATTCTTTCCTTAAATCGACATAAAATTCGATATATGGACTATAGACAAGCATTTTATTAGCAGTGGCACCAAGCAGAAATTAGATATGGGTAGGGGGTCTGAACAAATCTGCAACGCTGGATAATGTTAACCAATATATCAAAGACAAATTTAAGGACAAAAATATGCAATGCTACGATCTCAAATCTATGTTTTGGCGGAAATGCTATTTATCATCTATATTTTTGTAACAGTCAGGTTTTCATTGCTAAATTCTGTGTAGATATTCACTTAGGTGCTAGAAAACAAATCACGCTACATGTTTTAGAACGTCATAATCAGGATCGGAGGTCACATACTTCAACTTATTATTCATTGCAGCAGATGATGGACGTTTCTCATTTTTCTTCTGAAATATTTGCCTGCAATTACGCAAAGCATACTTGGAATATTCTGAAACAATTTTCGACGTAAACTTGAATGTTTGCGCCAGATTAAGATCGGAAAATGTATGTACGTGTCTTTGGATTTTACGTGCCGATACCGATACTGCATGCTTTCCATAAATAATATCATTTTATGACTTGGTAAGAACCAACTTCACTCAACGTCGACTTAAAAGTATCTATTTTTAGCTCTATTAACTTTATCAGCAGTCATTTGCAGCGGGTCATTAATTTTTGTAATGTAGTTAATTGTCGAGGAAAAATGACAATTACCCTAAACCGTTTCTTAGTAACGAAAATAGTATCCTGGATTTCAATGGAATACAAAGTGGGCAACGGTTTTTGTCTCTATTTATTTCTGTGATGTACAACCTAAAATGGAATTAAGTTCCAATTCGTAAACTTATAAGAAAAAATGCCAATCATAGCGCAATTTACTGCGAACTATTAATAATCCAGTAACGACAGACAAACTCGAGCAAAAAGTGGAGAATGAATTGTAGCACTCTGAAACTCGGCACATGACATCTCGACATCATGTATTATTAGAAAAAAAAATTGTTTACCAAAAAATCAGGTACGGAACCTACAAAATTTTTCATTTGAAAAAAATATGTGTTTTTTGTTGTTATTTCAGAAAATATAAGATTTATTAAAAAACGATTTCGATAGGTTGAGAGATAATTCAATTCTCCACAAGAATGATTTTCAGTAATACCTTATGAAATACGCTCGTTTTCTTAGAAAACACCTACGTCACATTCCATGCTCTCGCTAACCCGCCACCTCAAGTTCAGACAGGACCGAAAATTAGATTTGTGATAACTTTGCTAAAAATTATAGTAGAAGGAATAGAAAAAGTGCATATCGTTCCTGAAGACTTCTACTTCCTCATGCAAATATAACAAGTGAGTATCTGAGTACCTATAAAATGTGTTTTGTCCCACTTCACATAACCTTTCTACGATATTTACGGAGGATCCGAAAGTCATGGATATTTTAGTTGATAAGAAATAATTATACTGAAGCAGAAATCAGTACCCTCTTTGGACCGTATGCAACGATTCAAAACTAGTGAGACAAGTCTCACTTATACATGCTATAGAAAAAACTGTGTTTTACTACTGCCTCAGTTTTCACCTCACCCATAATCCCGGCAATTTCTTCAGTAAATGTTGAAAATAATCGCAGTAAGGATAAGAATAAGCGATTATTTTCAACATTTAGTGAAGAGAATGCCGATCTTATGGGTGAGTTGAAAATGAGGCAAAAGTAAAACAAAGTTTCACACTACTTTAAAATGATTGCATATAGTCCAAAATGGGTATGGGTTGCTGCTTCAGTATTATAATTCTATATTTACTGAATTTTTCATGATTTTCGTCCGCAAACACATTTTAAGTACTCAAATACTCGCATATTATATTTGCATGAGAAGGTAGGAGTCTTCACAAACGATATAAAATTTCCCTTTTCCTTTTTCGATCATTTTTAGCAGAGTTATGACCAATCAAATATTCGGCTCCGCCAGAACTTTCAGCAGCGGGTAAGGGTCAACCTGAAATTTGATGTCGGCGTTCAATCACGTTTTCTGAGAAAACGAGCGCATTACATTAGAAATGACTAGGAATAATTTTCGTGGAGAATTGAATTGTCTTTCACCTTGTTGAGTTGTTTTTTCGATATATTACATACTTTCCAAGATTACATCAAAAATCTATTTATTTATTTTTAAACGAAAAAAAAAAAATGTTCCACCCCGGGAATTTTGGTAAACAATTTTTTTCGTGTTTATCATGGTTTCAACTACTAGCGTACCAAGTTTGGTGGTGCTACAATCGATCCTCGTCTGAAAACCCAATCGTATTGAATTAATAGTCGCAACTTGTTTTTCAAGTACGCAACTAGGGTTTTCACTGCATGGTGTAAATCAGAATATTGAGCAAGATGATGATAAAGCGTTAGCAGCAGTGGCAAAGTCTCCATAAAGGCAAGCAATACAGTTGCATTCAGCTAGTGTACTAAAAGATGACGATTTATACACGGGAAAAATAGCTAGTGGTACTGTTCAAAATTGTCTACAAATGTCCAGCTCTCCACAACTAAACACTTTCGCACTACAAATGCATATAAAAGTATTTGTTACAGAGTTTCTCTGGACTAGACGCTTATTTTCTTCCGTTCTTCCTTCCGTTTTGAAGCAAATGCTACTGTGAATACCAAAGAAGGAATCAACAATATTAATGGCCCTTAGTGATAGTTTTATTATTGTAAATATTAATTTTTGTTCCAATACCAAATCTTTTCCTCCTTTTATTATATATAGTGACCACCAAAAAGTATGTACCATATGGGAGAAAAGTTTATTATTAGAGTATTACAAAAAAGATTCTCGGGAAAAGTTTGTCCGATAACCTAAAAATCTATTTTGACAGATGTCACGTAATCGCTGGTATGGCGGCAAATTAAAAAAAAATGAAATTGTAAAAGTGGCGTAAAATAGTAAGATATCGAAAAAAGTTATTTGAAAAAGTTGGTAATAATTCAATTTTATACACATACATAAAGTTTAAAAAAATAAAACGTGAGAAAAATTAAAATAGCCATTTCTTTAAATATTTTTCTAGCTGTATAAAAATATCAAATTATTTTCTTATGAATAGGTTGACTATACTGAAACATTTGTATTTCAATAATAATAACAACATTTTCTCAATTTCTCCACACCAGAGAGCACTAAGTTAAAAAAAATTGATTTTGTCAGAACCCTGGCTGTTACATTGGTTCGTATCTATCAGTTATATCAGAATTCCACGAGTATTGTGATGATAGGGAAATCCCAAAAAAATCGCGTTTTTCCGATTATAATAAAATTCTCATAATAATCGTGCACGAACGTTTCACTTCGCACATAATCTTAAGAGGCCATGAGCGCGATCACATTTTGGCCGTTTTTTAGGGTAAAAGAGTCAATACCTCAAAAACGGTTCGTTGTATCGATTTCAAACAAGGATAGGCTTCTAGAGAAAGTTTGATTCTATGTAACTATAACTGCGGTAGCATCTCAAGATTCTCTTCATGGATAATCGCAGTAGTTGCAGTGGTATTTCTCTTCCATTGAAATTTGAAGCAATCTTTATCCGATCGAAATGAATTTGGTATAAAAAGAAAGGAAAAACGTCTATGTACGTGCTGTAATGTTTTTTTGAAAGTATTTGTTCATCTACCTAAAAGATTGCTTCAAAATAACTGCATTTTTCGGACATTTTTGAGATTTTTTTTGTGAAAAAGTGGAATGAAAATTCAATTTCCATTACAGCACGTACGTAGAATCAAATGTCCCCTAGAAGCCTGTCCTTGTTTGAAATCGATAAGACGAACCGTTTCTGAGATATCAATTGACTCTTTTACCCTTAAGAGCAAACAATACCCTTGATGAAACGGGAATCGGTGTTAAACGTAGTTTTATTTTTTTGCGAAAATTTTGTTGGAACAAATGATTTAATTCGTTTGTGATAATTCGGGAATCAAATTGATTTTTGGTTTTGATGATTTTGAGGGAATTTTTTTTTTTGGTTTGACAAATGAAAACAATAGGCAAATTCCCGAATTCTTAGGGGAATTATAGAATCAGAAAAAACAATTATAAAATCATTTGTTTTAACGGAAAACCGATCCTACGATTGGGAGTTCTACGTAGTTTTGTTACAGACAGGTGCTTCGTCGTCTCCAATATCACTCTTGTAAAATATATCCCCACACACCCAACATGTGCGGCGCAATGATAAAATTTGACTTTCGTGATGTCGCGCTGATGTTGCCTCTTAAACGCGTCCCAAACGTGCTCATGGCCTCTTAAAAATAGTGCGTCAAATTGAAGAGTTTTCAACATTGCATGCGAAGTGAAACGCTCTGGCACGATTATCATCGAAACTTGATTATAATCTGGAAAACACCATGTTTCTGAAGTATCATGTCATCACAATGGTCGTGGAATTCTGATATAACTGTTAGATACGAACCAATGTAACAGCCAGGGTTTTGACAAAATGCAATTTCTTTAATTTAGTGTCATTATCATTGAAATACAGATGTTTCAGTATGGTCAAGCTATTCATAAGATAATAATAATAATAATAATAATAATAATAATAATAATAATAATAATAATAATAATAATAATAATAATAATAATAATAATAATAATAATAATAATAATAATATTTATTCAATTCATTTCTATAAAAAATTATCAGTGTAAATATAAATTGTGAATAAACATCTGATATTTCAAGTAACCAATAGATTTTATTTAATTTTTTTTTTCTATTTATGTTTAGGTCCACTTTAGCCAGAGCTAGTCTGTGTTCCTAGACATAATGGGAGCTTTGGTCTTTTTGAAATATCTTAACTAATAGTAGTAAAAATATAGATAAATAAGATAAAATAAAATAGTGGTTGACGTAATAAAAATAATAACAATACTTAAATTAGTGTACATAGAAAATTGAAAATAGTAAATAAAAAAGAAAAGTTGCACTAACAGTGGTCATTGAAAGATAAATGGCATTCAAATATATTCATATTTTTATTTATATTTACTTACATACAATGGACTTAATGATTAATAAAATCTTTCCGAAATATTACTAAATTATAAAATAACTGTATGGTAATAATACGAATTTCACCATTTGATTTATTAAAATATAAAATTAGTATTAATATTAATAAATTATAATTAAATGAAATACAGATTCGTTATTTGTACATACATTTGTCTGTTCAATCTGTGGCATGTCTATAATAGTATTTTGACCATTGATGTAAGTAGCCAATGTGTTAATTTGTTTTTGAAAATTTTTACGTGAATTTCTTTTTTCAAATTTATTGGTAGATAATTATATATTTTCTGTCCGACATATATGAAACTTCGCTGTCCAATAGATTTTTGAGATTTAGGGAGAACTATGTTGGCATTTTCCCGAAATCTTGTTGGATAAGTGTGTGTTTTATTTATATCTATTGAATTTTCTTTTACTAAATAGAGCAATGAAGTTTTATAGAATAGATTTCTGATATTCAATAATTTAGAATTTTGGAACAGTAAATTCGAAGAAAACTGTCGGATAATAATTTATATTTTTATACAGCTAGGAAAATATAAAAAAAATAGCTATTTTCAATTTTCTCTCATTATCTTTTCAAACTTTGTTTATGTGTAAAATTGAATTCTAAGCAACTTTTTCAAATGAGTTTTTCCAATATCTTGCCATTTTACCTCACTTTTTGCCTTTTCATAGTAATTTTTTTCAACTTGCCGCCATACCAGCGATCACGTGACATGTGTGAAAATCGGTTTTCAGGTTACCGGACATGCACAATCTTTTCTCAAGAATCTTTTTTCCAATACTCTAATAATTCATTATTTTCCCATACGGTAAAAACTTTTTGGCGGTCACTGTATAATATGAAGTAAATATCAACCTTGATATTCCAACAATTTTCAGATAGTTTGTCCCGAAATATCCCCAAACTTTCTACTGTGATTTATCGTTCAATTCTGCAATGCTCGGAATAAATGGTCACTGCCAGGTTGCGCTCATTTTAATCCACCCCCGAAACAGAATTTCAACGCTGAATTGCTGAGCAAGGCTTGGCACACATATTCCATCAGTTTATTTATAAACATCCGAGTGATTTATCTGGTGTTATCACACTCTTTTATAGGAAAGTCACGTACGGACCATCGCAAGAAAACATCAGAAACCAGCGCCCAATTAAATAAAATGTAAACCATGTGCAATCCACTTGAGTATTCATATTTATAAGAAGAAAACAGGGCTTGTCGTCACAGTTTTCACTATTTATTATTCTTTATTATTCGGGAAAGTTTTATAGGCATCCATTACCATTATTGTAATTTGTACTATTTGTTGGTTGGGAAATATTAATAAAACACTCTTAGTCCGGTGGCAGGGAGAGTTTTTGTAGCCGATGAAGTGCGACGGGATCACCCAAGTTATTCTTATGTATTTTGACCCGCTGAATCCGAATTTCGAGAGTGATAAGCCGTGAAAGCATCCGGAAAATTGTTATTGACGTCATAATAGCATTCATAAAATTCTCTACAAAAAAGGTTTTTATACAAGTTTTTCACCAAAATGCACCGTTTTCGAGTAAAACGTGCTCGATTTTCTCAATTTTCTGTGCTCTCTCAATCAGTCACATAATGATATTTTCAGGATCACCTTATCCCGTATTATTCATATATGTCTCGACTATGAATAACAAAAGAGATATTCTTGAAAAAATCATTGGTGTGTATTTTCCGACACTGAATTTCTCGATACTTTTACCTTGCATGGAACCGGCATTTTTTTATTCGCGAAGCTCACGTCGTGTACGAATTTCTTATAGTGTTACTCAAAACGGGTTCAGCACGTATTTTTTCATGATCACAAAGCATTTCAGTAGCGGACAAACGGAAAATTTTTCTTAAAAGTAAAACAATTTTCCGAGAAAAATCGAAAAATCCACAATCTGAAAATGAAAAAAAAAATTTTATTCCAAAGAAATCTGTACAAGTGTAGAAGGGCAAATTAATTAATTTGCCCGATAAGTTACTGCGTTCACAAGACTGCTGTCTTGAAAGAAATTAATTTTTGTCAGTAACGTACCCTACACTGAATTTGCCTATCTGAAAAAATGAGATCGAATTAACAAAGAATACTTCTTTGTTTTTTGAAAACTGTCAAAGAAAGGTCTTATTACCAAAATCGCAATTCAAATTCAGTTTCTTCAGCGTCTTTCCAAGAAGTTTTGATAACGGAGGCAGATATAGCCTCCCAAACGTCAACAGTTCTCAAAAAAAGAGAAGTATTCTTTGTTAATTCGATCTCATTTTTTCAGATAGGCAAATTCAGTGTAGGGTACGTTACTGACAAAAATTAATTTCTTTCAAGACAGCAGTCTTGTGAACGCAGTAAACTTATCTGGCAAATTAATTAATTTGCCCTTCTACACTTGTACAGATTTCTTTGGATTAAAATTTTTTTTTTCATTTTCAGATTGTGGAAGGTCATAAACCCAAAAAATCATGTCAAGAACTGAATTTCCTCCACAAAATCAAACTTTCAATCAATACGAAAAATCCATTTTTGTTCAAAAACAAATGACGCTGTATATGACGCTATAATATATAACATGAAATTCTAACCCGAAAAGGTCTTTATAATTTTTTCTTCAAAATGCACCGTTTTCGAGTAAAACTTGCTCGCAATTCGAAAAAATGCGGTTTTCTCAATTTTTAGTGCTCTCTCAGTCATCTTATACAGTCACATATTGATGTTTGCAGTACCACTTTGTCCCAAATGATTCATATATAGCTCGACTACGAATAGAGGAGGCGAAAAATCGTTCGTGTGGATTTCGCGGCACTGAATATCCCGAAACTTTAAAATATTGAAAGAATGCGCGCTTCTAACGCGAACTCCGAATTGTTCTTGCAAAAGTTGTACCGGAATACATGCGTTTGTAAGGCAGCAAAAATTTCATGCTGCTCATTTTGTTTTTGTCACCGGGGTAATACACGCCAAAATAAAATATGAATAAAACTCAATTTTTTCATTAGACCTTGGAGAAGTCTTGAGTAGAAATTGTGTCTGACAAAAAGTAAGACCGATAATTTTTTTTTAAGTGAATTATCTGGAAATTGTTATACTTTAAGCAAAATTTGTCATTTTTCCGCTACTGAAATGCTTTGCAATCATTACAAAATATGTGCTGAACCCGTTTTAATTGACACTATAAGAAATTAGTCCACGACGTGAGCTTCGCAAATAAAAAAATGCCGCTTCTATGCAAGGTAAAAGCATCGGAAATTCAGTGCCGGGAAATGCACACTATTGATTTTTTTCAGAAATGTCTCGTTTGTTATTCAAAGTCGAGACAAATATGAATAATTTGGAACAAGGTGATCCTGAAAATATTATGTGACTGAATGAGAGAGCACAGAAAATTGATAAAATCGCATTTTTTAGAATTTCGAGCACGTTTTACTCGAAATGTTTCAGGACATACAAGTTGGTACTTAAACCTAGAGATGCCCATTTCAAAAAAAAAACTCGGGTTGTTTAAGTTAACCAAGTTTCTCTGATCCATGTTTGCCGAACTGAACAAAAAAAATCAAGGATTTTTTACATAGAAAGCGATACTACACTGATAAAAATGTCTATTTTCAGACTGTGCTTGGCAACAGGAGAGAAGGGAATTTTAACTTCGTCAAAATGATTCATTACATTACTGAAACCATCCTCACACTTTTTGAATTCATGTATCAAACCTTCATGGGGTGCTACCAAGCAGTGTTTCTTGTTCTTGAGTTTTGAGTGTTATCGTTCGTTCAATGGGATAAATCTGATGTTGTCTGATCCAGCCTAACACTGTCATATGTGTATGTGGTCATTCTCAAGATGGGGTATAATATTCAATGGTTGATAACAAAAACTAGCATTTGTAACAGTGTCTTCTTAGAGGAAGATTTAACAAATACATGTCGGATGTAACTCAATGGGTGGCTCCAAGATGGCGAACGAGTTTTATGATTATGGTCGGATTCGATTCTAAACTGGTATATCAGAGTCGAAGATCATGAACTTTTTGTCGAAATTCATAAATCCAAAATGTTGGACGAGTTTTATTTGTAATTATGGTCTGACTCTCTTTAAAATTGCTATGTGTGAGTAGGTATTTTGTGTCGAAGATCATAAACGTTTTGTTGAAATTCATAAATTAAAGATGGCGGCTTCAAGATGGCACACGTGTAAATAATCAAATGTCCTCCTCATTGAAGAGCTTGACAGCTCAAAACTTACAGGAAACAGACCTTGTAATAACACCATGAATCATCAAAAATCGATAGATTAATAAGTACTAACTAAAGAGCACAAAATAAAATATTGAAAATAGTTATTTATGCAACAAGTGCAAAAAGTAAGTGTTTATTGCACTCGACGTAAAATTGTCCGACGAGGCCGTCAGGCACGAGTTCATGCAAGAAGAAAAAATGGTTCATTAAGATTCGGCACTAGGTGTAGGAAAATGAAAAGCGTAACTCAAATAATCAATTGTTACTATCGATTTGCATTGAAACAAATTACTATCATCTATTTTTCCATTAATGATACTCATTTTAAAACTTTCAATTCTGTAATTGTCAGAAATAATTTTTGACTGACGTTTCTATAACCACACTTGCATTATGAAAATAAAAATCATAGTAGCCGTGAACGCGTATGTTATCAGGAGGTGTGGTCATAGTACAGACAGTTTGATCTATGCAGGTAGACGGTTCAGAACAAAGCGGATCAGTTCTGATTATGGAGTATTTCTCGGGAAACCAATGTTTGTTTAACTCTGGCTGCTAACAATACAAAGTAATATAAAATATGTAACTGTTCAAAACGTATTGATAATCTCACAGAATATCTGCTGAATATGTAGTAGTTTTTCCACTAAATATAGTTCAATAAAGTTTTGATTTTTGCATGAATGTAGAAAAATTAAATTTTTAATGACAAAATTTCATTCAAATGCTCTAAAAATTGAAAAATTATTTCTCTGTAGCTTATTCTGTGAGTTACATATTCAAAAGCTTGCCGCTTTCGTATTCGTTCTGAAAACTTTGTGAGGCACGCTTTTGAAGATGGAAGTCATAGAATACAAATTCATACATCAATTAATTTTCACTTTTTAGGGCATTCGAATAAAATCTTGCCTGTATATTTTTTTAAATATATTTTTATATTTTATTTACCAGTTACATCTAACGAAAACAGTCAGACCACCTATTTACCATCAACCCAATACCTATCACTGTTATTGCTTCATAGAATATCAACATTTTTAAATTGATTGCCTTAGGAAGTACTTCCGAGAAGAATATTATTATTATCATCAGCTACATATCTTTCCTACTCCTACCTGTTTCTTGGAATAATCTCTCCCCACTCCTCTTGATCCTCCAGATGTTCACTTTCCAACTCCATTGCCATTTTCCACTAGTATAGCCTCTGCTTCATAAGATATTTTTTTAGAGACTTCATAGGGTATCCTTTGTAGCCGCTGTTTCACCCTTTAAACTCCCATCCACCTACAGGGTAGGCTACAATGGAAAATATCTGCCAGAAAACAGCTACTCTTTTAGTTTGTGTGATTGATGACTTGTTTATTTTGTGGAAATTCATGATCACTTTGATGAAACGAAAGAACACTCTTTTGTCTTATTTCCACTAGATTTTTTATTGTTACGACCGGTTTCGGGTTTTATCCCATTATCAAGTATAAAAACTAACTGACTAGTTAGATTAGTTTTTATACTTGATAATGGGATAAAACCCGAAACCGGTCGTAACAATAAAAAATCTAGTGGAAATAAGACAAAAGAGTGTTCTTTCGTTTCATCAAACTACTCTTTTAGCTTATAATACAACAGGTTTTGATTTATATCCAACTAATCCTGGTACAATCTCCATCATTGCAGAAGGCAAGTGCTTCCTGTAACCAACTAGCAGAATTTTCTTTTGATTCGGAGAGATAGACTAGTTCTGGGTTTTTCCTTTCATCAGCAGGTCACTACACAGCTTTTAAGGCAATCTGTTCCCCACACTAAGGTAAAAAACGATTAAATAACGATGTCATAACAACTATGGATTTCCATCAAGTAACGGCCACGTCAATCCAAAATCTGTTCTACTCAAGACATCTGGAACCTCCAGGTAGTCGTTGCCGACCAAAAGTTTTAGCCTTTTAACTGTCATCTATACCTAGAGTTCAGCTATTATAGCTAACACCTGTCAATGAACAACCATTTCCCTAGCTAATACTACGACGGGTATTGAATTATATCAGACAGAAACTTGTTCAATATCTCTCATTACAGAGGACACTATTGAAACCAACTATTTTAACCAATTTGCAGAAAAAATACAAAACAAAAATTTTACCTTAGATATTGAAAATCACCCATTCACTCTCTCAATATGGCACTGCTGTAGAAAGTAACGAATGAATTCGTCTGATCAACACTTCGATCACGATACCTCTCGTCATCATCGGTTTATTTATTTTCAAGTAGAAACATGTGTAAGTAACCCCGAAATGCCAGGCAATTCGAATAATACTGGGCTACTGCTGCGTGTGAATGTTGTTATGTGTCAGCATGGAGTCGGCGCTTTTAGAGTACCACTTAAAAGCCACCTATTGGGACTTACTTTTTCAGATAAAAGCATTCTTGCCTTGATAATGTTGATCTGGAACTTTTTGTCGAGGGCGAGGACAAACAAGGAAACACGCAAGAGTAACATGGTTTCTTTTCAACATAAAATGGAGTTAATTTTTATCAAAATCAGAAAAGGTCACTGTTTTGTAGAAAAAACGGTCAGCAGTTCACGCGAAACTTGTGATCGTCCGGCTCACAAGTTGTACCAAATAGAGATTTTATAGCTTCTCAAATAATTCATCAATTATAAATTGTTTGAACAGTAAATGGGACACAGAACCATGCAGGTATATTTTCTTTGGATTTTTAGGGGTCGCTGGATATAAATGTTGAGATTCTTTGGCCTGAAAAGTTGGCAGTCAAATTCTGGGTTGGTTAATGTTGAAAAATCTTTTACTAATATGTAAGTACAGGAAAAATATTTATTGCAAAAAAAAATAGCTGTGAAAAAATGTAATCGGCGCACGATCCAACATGGCCGCCTCCGTACGCAGGAGATACGAACTCTTTCCCCAATATTTACCCGAGGCTTTAAGTTCAAATGCCCGTCATAGATGCATTCCCAGGAGATTCAACCACATGCATTTTGGAAGCTGGGACCTAAAGAGAAACTCTCGTGACCACTATGGCACATATCCCGTGTCATTTTTCGATTCCTCATAACTTGCTGATCTAGCTCGAATTACTTATATTTTCTTCAATATCAAACTCTTCCCTTCGAAATGATATCCTCAACATGTTGTTTATTATACGGGAAATGATTGAAATCTGATTTGTTTATTAACAATTTGAGTCGGTCAAAAACGTTCACGAGTTTCAAAGGTCATCACCCGCAGAAGAAGTAAATCCTGTCCATCCAAATGCTCGAAAAATATGTTTTATAGTGAAAGCTCAGGCAACAAAATGTGCACTCGCTATTAAAAGATACAATCTAGCTAAGCCCATTTGCTTCATAATATAATATTTTTTCATTCTGTAACGTAAAAAATTGTTCAGTTGTGAAGTATTTCAAACTGTTACATCATCGATAAGCACAAAACATTAGTATCGATGTTAGACTTCAAAGTTCCGTACTTTAAAACAATTTTATAAATAGTCAGTTATATAAACACCTCGAGAGATTGGCATTAATCTTGTCCGCGGAAGGCTCAACAACCGGGCGAGACGTCAAGACCGCAAATTGCGAGGGAGTATAAACGAACTAATAAGCTTGGCAGTGTCTACATGAATTATTTCGAAGCCAACAATTTCATAAAACATTGCATTACACGTCGCGTAAAATTGGATTAATTATGGTTCGAAATAATGAAATGGGTTGGGGAATTATAATAAGACGTTCCTTGTTTCAGAATATAATATACATCGAACTTCATCTTGGAAAATAATATACCAAAGTTTTATCCTGACACCAGACCGATATTTTTAACACTTCGAAACGTGTTTCAATCATCTAGTGATCATCTTCAAGAAGGAATATTAAAGTAATTCTACATACAGAGTTGTACCTGTGCTAGATATCTACGTCTTGATGATTGTTTGATGAGCGACTGTTGATTTTTTTGTTGTTTTCTATTTTATATTCTTCATTCCTTACTTTAATAGATATTTTTCCGTCGACCGTTCATTATGATGTATTTTAACGCACTCAAAATTGATTCATGACCCCTGTTAATCAATGATTTTCTATTAATCAACGATTTCATTATATGCAACCCAATATACATTGCTCTTATACATTTTATATTGGTTAGTACTATCTGTTATTATTCATTTTTCAATTCTGAAATAAAATTTAAAAAAATCCTCAATACACCAGTTGTCACTTGCAATCATATAGGAAGTCACGTGGCGTAATGGTAACGATAGCCTAACAGCAGGAGGCGTGTATCTTACTTAGCAGCACCATATTGCTATCCGTTAATATCAGCGGGGCCGGGCATCAGCGCCCCCCTGTTGGGGGTTTCCGTGCTCGACCTGGAGGGGGGCCTTTTAGCTACCCTGAAAAGGAGCGGAAGGGTTGCTACTTCTGCGCCATCTCTTCATCCTACCCTTACCCCCCTGAATTAAGAAAAATAAATGAGATATTTTTGAGATATGTCATTCATTATGGATTGTAAAAACGCTAACTCTGTAATAAAACCAATATTCATTTATTTATTTATTTATATATTTCTTTATTTATTCATTTATTTATTTATTTAATTATTTATTTATTTATTTATTCATTTATTTATTCATTTATTCATTTATTCATTTATTCATTTATTTATTTATTTATTTATTTATTTATTTATTCATTTATTTATTTATTAATTTATTTATTCATTTATTCATTTATTTATTTATTTATAGCCTAACAGCCGAGAGTTGTGACAGTGAGAGCGACAGTTCAAATCCACATAGAAGCATTTTTTTTAATTTCAATTTGAAAAAATAATACAAAACTACCACTAAGGAAAATTAAACTATCTTTGATTAGAGTTAATATAAATAGGAAATAGAGTGATTGTTTTTTATGGTATCGTTAAATAAAGAAACATTGAAAGTAAGATATCTCTATTTCTGAAAACTACGGTCGACGGAAAAGTTTTGTACCAAACTCTTAAATTAAATGGCGATTAACAATCTCGAACATTAAATTATCTTGATTGTTAATCGCCCTTATTAATACACATTATTGTGTCCATAATATTTTGCGTGGCAGTCCTTACATTAAATTTCGTAGATACCAGGCTTTTTCGAATTCACGACTGCCTTTTGGGTTGTCCAACTTGTTTCAAATACCACCTATATACTTAGTTCCTTGAATAATTTATTACGATCAACGAAATTCAAATATGAATTAGAAACTATGGGACAACTTCCATTCCTTGACAGTTTGGTGACGAGGAGTCAATGTGGAGAGCTAGAATACGATATATTTAGGAAAGAAATATTCCTTACAATTCATATTACTGTATACAACACAAACATGCTGATTTTAAGTTTCTTCTTACACAGAAGAGATTTGAAAAAGAAAAGCCGATAATACAAGAAATAGCACTAAGTAACAGTCTTTTGAGGGGTATTAGGAACAGATAATATAACAAAGGAAAAGTATAAGTTAAGGTTAAGGGTCGTGGTGGAGCACAGGTTGTGTTCTCGGTTGCTATGACAAGGTACGAGGGTTCGAATCGCCGCGCCCACCGATCTCGTGCATGGCATCACACGTTAAAAGGTAAGGGCTGCATCTTCCCTAGCACGCACAAGTCTCTCGAGGATTGCTCTTAAGGGGGCAGCCGGTTGATGGAAATAAAATCAACAATTATAACAATTTAAGAAAGAACGAAATCTTGTCTTTTAGAAATTATACAAACCCAGATAAAGATTTATCGGATCCATACCACTGATGTACCAGTATCTTCGGGGAGCTTTTCAAGAAACTAGGTATGAGGATGGTATTCTTTAGACACTATAGAGCCCTATGGGCAACCCAAAAGACAAAGTGAAGAGTTCAGAAAAGTCTGGAATGTACTGAATTAAATATGAGCACTGCGATGCAAAATGTTATGGACAGACTAAAAGATGTACAGAGTAAGATATAAAGAACAATTAGCACATTTAAAATAAGGAAGACCCGGAAAAATCTGCAGTCGGTCATCATGTTATGCAACGAAACCATTCCATAGACTTTAGTGCATTCTAGTGTCTGTGAAACCCCAATAGAAATGAGTGAATACCAATACCTACACTATATGGATTGTTGAAGTAATTTGTTGTTTCAGATGTAGAACTCCAGTATATTAATAACTACACCAAAGGTTCCAAACAGTACCGTCCACGTTCATCTTGAAATGTTAAAAATTCAATCCTGTCCCTGTACTGGAGTCCCATAAAAATTAGTTTTTATTTCTGTAACCAACAAAATCAGGTGTTTTGAATTAACTTTAACATTAACTTATTATTATTATTATAGCATTGACGGCATAGTGCCTAAAGTTATTTTTTCATATAGCAGCATTGTTTTGAATATGTTTCATGCTGTATCTGTATATGACTCCCCCAAAATGGTAGTTTATTAAGGCGTAGGCGTTTCCGACACTAAATACCTGCCATTTTTAATCTTGTAGCCGTTTTCGACACCAGGGGTTCAGGTTCTAGATAAGGGCGTAGGCGTTTTTCAGACAAGTACTTACTTTACCTATAAATGTGTAATAAAAAATAATGTTATGTGTGGAAATTGAATTCACATATTTTGCGAAAAGTAATTATTTAGTATAATAGAACCAGAATGGACTAACCTTTCGTAGACATTTGACTGCGTGGAAATTGAATATATACATATTGCGAAAAGTAATTATTCAGTATAATAGAACCAGAACGAACTAATCTTTCTTAGTCATTTGGGTGCGTGGAAATTGAACGCATAAACTTTGATTGGGTGTTCGAAACAAGTAAGCAGATCATGAATTATTGTCACTAGAATATCGATAACTATTGAAAAATACATCGTGACGAAAAAGTCGGATTAGAAAGACCATTCTGCAGTTTGGTACCAACCTGACAAGTTTGTTGTCGAAAGGGGACCCTCCGGTCTATTAGCATCCTTGTCAAAAATCGGTGAGTATATCACAACTTGGATTTTAAAAATTCTCAAATGAGGCTAAGAAGGAACAGGACGATATCCGTAATGAATTTGTTGCTGAAATTGTCTAAGATAATATGCAAAATATGGTTCTTCAATGATTAGGGGTATACGCGCCCTCAAGCTAATTTAACATAAATTCGGTGACAATGCATTATGGAAAGTTTATAAAGGAAAAAACAAAATGGCGGATCCAGAACGACGGACAAGATTTGGGCGGACCGAATTTATGTTAAATTAGCTTGCAAATGAAGTATCATAATTTGGAATACGGAACAGTTGTTTTTCCCGCAAGAGGGCGCCAAAATAGAAAGTTAGGTAGCAAAAATTGACATGGCTGAATTCCTTATGAAATTACCTTTTTAATGATGTGTCACACTTAGTACTTTCCCTATTCAAATTGATTGGGTGATAGCGACCAAGGGGTGGGGGGAGAGGTATGACAGTTGAGGTTATGATAGGAAGATGTCCCCCTTGGATTAAAAATCGACGTGTTTTTGCATTTTCTTCACAACACATGCGTTTTGAAAATATTCGGTCTGTTTCGTTTTCGGTGCCCCACCCTGTATATATAATGTTTTCTTTCTTTTTTCTTTCTGGTCTTCACTTTGTGTACTTTGTTAACCTCATTTGTTTCTGAAATCTCAAAGAAACAGGAATATTATACATATAACTTGGAGTCGGCTAAAATTTATTTGTCCTTTTTTCATCCTCGATGTTACATTGCCCTGAACACTTCACTAAAAATAAATCAAACCATCGACGTAGACTTTAGCGCGTTCCTCTTAAGATCTCCCGATAAATATTTGTGAGTATAAATCAAAGCCTTAATATAAACAGATCAATGCGACGAGTAAAGCTTCTAGAGCTCGATATTAATCAAAGCGATGATGTATAAAGTACAGAGAAAATGTTGCTCTCATGTACTGGTGATGATTTCCTAACGAACCAACAACCTGAGTTATGTATAGACAGTGAAGGATGTGCTTAATTGGATTCACGAGTAAATATATATACACCACTGTACGATACTGTGATATTTTTGGTGAAATTTATGGGGCGACATATCAGCGAACGTAAGGAAATATTCATATTAACATAGAGGGAGGGACACTGAAATGGGTCCATTCTGATTTCAATATTCTATTAAGGAATATCAGTAGTACTTTATTCAACAAGCGTGTAATGATGGCTATTACTAGAAAATTAAAATTAGGTAATTTTGTATTTTTCATATATAATTCAGTAAATTTGTATTCGACAGAGCCCCTGGCTGGAAAGTTTTGGGGTAGTTCTGATTTCTTTCATTTCACACGTTTTTTTGAGTGCTGAATCTGAATCAGAAGTTTGCTAACAATATTCCTTGACGGAACATTAAAAAAACTGCAAAAAATGGTAAAAAATGCATTTTTTTGTAGTTTTTCGCTTATAACTCGAAAATTATTAGTTTTTTGTGAAAAACGTTTTCATTCAGAATGCAAGAATATAAAATTTCCTACAAATTCCACTATTCAGGTTTTTTTTTCGACAAACATTTCGGGCTCAAACTCTTGTTGGTCATTGGAGCAGTTTCAATCAAAGAACTCATCTGAGGTTATGTCGATTACTCTTAGTGACAGTGCGATAAGAAAGGAGTGTTTGAGAGTCTCAAACAACGCAAAACGGTTCTGGGCCATTCAGGGCATTACTTGCTCCTTCTCGGGCTAGTGCATCGGCCTCTTCATTGCCGCTTTAACCTGTGTGTGCTAGTACCCAGGCTACGGTCAGTCTGTTCTGACTTCCGAGTTCTTTTAGGGTTTCCCAAAACAAGTATTGAGGTAACTTGCATTGAGTTGACAGCTTTTATTGCAGCTTAGCTATCTGAGTATATGACAATGTTTTTTTCTGAACACTTATGCTTTATTAGCTCTTGTGCACAATAGTGTATTGCGACGATTTCCGTTTGGAATATCGTCGCTTGTTTGCCCAGGCTCAATGAAACTTTCATCTTCCGTTTGGTTCCGTAAATGCCGGCTCCTGAACCTTCATTATTATTTGGGAGGTCCATCCTTCCACGCATGCCTCTTCGTTATACTTGTCTTGAAAGTTTATTCAGAGCTATATCTAGAAAGTATGCCATCTGATGGCATTCTTGTAACCGAGTCCTTTTTCAACTATTCGTATAGGTTGTTGTAGTCTCTCCCGTGCATATTGCTTATGAGTGCTTGTCCTGGCCTGGCTTCGCCTTGTATTTATATGTGTAGGGGAGGCAGGGAGGCAGACCTCTAAGGTGGCTGTTGGGGTGGTTCTCATGTCCCCGGTGGCACTCAGACATACCAGCGAACTATATGTTATCATTGAGGGTTCACTGTCAGCTGTACACCACCTGTCGATTATATCTAGGGCTGACTGTGTAAGCTCCGAGACTGTCCTTGCGAATTTGCCTTCTGCAATAATCGCGAGGTCGCGGTCGTCGGCATACCCTAGGCAATGAAAGCCTCTGGAAGATAGCCCAAAGTAGGGGCGATTGCACCCCTTCCTGCGGACATCCCCTGTTTGCTCTAGGTGTAAGAGTTATTCCGCCGATTGTGTTAGCGTTTATCCACTGGCACAGTAGGAGATGAACCCCTTTTTTACTAGAGCGTTTGCTATAGACTCAGTGGATGCATTGTTGACGGCATCCTTAATGTCTATAAATGTTGTCATGGCTATCACTTTACTGATAGCCCACCTGATACTATTTGGTCCCGATATTTCCGTGGCAAGCCCCCATTCCAAAGTTGTTCACCTGTTTATGGAAAGTGTGCTTCTGTGAGCATCCTTACACTTTCCTCGAATGTTGTAGTATAGGCATTGTCATTATTTTTCAAGAAACCCACTTGGTTTACAGTACTTTCTTTGGCTAAAACCTTACGGATTCTTCTAGTCTTACTAATTTCTTCATTGTACTGCGTGAGTTTAGCATATGTGGTGGTCCAATATTGCTTAAATTTTACTCCGAACCCTACCTCCGAGGGTTTCCAGATGCTCATTCCACCAGACCGTTTTGTTATTTTGAGTCTTTTTTTTTCTCAACGCAGCTTTTCTCGTAGGCTTCGACTATTGCCTTGTCCATTTCGTCTACTGCCCTCTCAAGTCTCTTCCTGTCTCGTATTTCAGTCACGGGTCTCTCGAGAGACTCACTGAGTGTCACTGAGTATCTTTTCCAGTTTCTATATTTGACTGAAGTACGCGGTGGGGTAACTATAATATATGATATATAATAATATAATCATTTGAAATATTTTTTCAAGATTTTTGTTTGAATTTCAAGTTTTGTACGATTTCATACCTCATTAAATAACTTGTTTGTAATTTTTGAAAAAGTGACCTTTTCCATTATTATATGATCTAAATAAGGTATGCGCAGAGAACTTGAGGGAATCCACTAATTAACTTCAATAATACATTAGAGTTTTGTAGTGAGAGAGTGAGATTTTCCCCAGTCAGCTGAAATATGCCTATTTACAAGTAGTCCTTGAGCCCGAATGGTTTGTATTGAAAAAAACTTGTATAGTAAAATTTGTAGAAAATAATATGCTCTTTCATTCCTAAGGGGAAGATTATCAACGAAAATTTGTAGTTTTAAACTTATAAGCAATAAACCGCAGAAGAAAGAGATTTTTCAGGTTGTTTTGAATTTTTTTCAATGTTCCGTCACGAAAATTTGTTAGCAAACTTCAGATTCGGATTCAGCACACCAAAAAACATAGAGAATGGAAGTAATCAAAACTACCCCAAAACATTCTTGGTAGAAATACAATTTGATTAGATTAATAGTTAGAGAAACGAAATAATGCATACCACAGTTGATATCAAAAAACAACATCCTTTTCCGAAAAAAATCTGACTATATAACTTTTATACTTCACCTAATAAGAAATGAGGAAATAATTCGGACTGATATTGAAAAAACACACAGGGCGTGGCTTGTTGTATCTAATCAATCAATCCTGTTACCCGACGAAAGTATCACACAATAAATTACATTAAAAAAAACGCACGTGCTTTCATAGTAATATGTGTTAAATATTAAAAAATAATGTTCAAAAATTAACATTAATGTTGAAATAGCGTGTGGTGCTTGATATCAGTTATCTCTCTATTTTTCATTGCTGTAGCTATTCGTGAATTTTGTGATTATTAAAATGTAATTGAAAAGCACCCCACGCTTTTTAAACACTTTGGTTACTTTTCGAAGATTATTCTAAACTTTTGAGTCCATATATCTATAACAGCGTGAGTCTTTATGATTTTCCCAAACCTATAATTTATTTTTCACTTTTCAGTTTATGTAACTATGAAAGAGTGTTTCGTTAGGTCTCAGTGGATAATTCATTATCTTAACATTATCATGACTATTCAGTGTAACCCACTTAAGAGGCCATGCGCGCGATGACGTTTGGGACACTCAAAAACGATTCGTCTTATCGATTCGATTCTAGAGGAAGTTTGATTCTATGTACGTGCTGTAATGGAAATTGAATTTTCAATCCACTTTTTCACAAAAAAAATCTCAAAAATGTCCCAAAAATGTAGTTACTTGAAGCAAATTTTTGGGTGGATGAACAAATAATTTCAAAAAAAATATTACATTATGTACATAGATCAACGATTTACCTTTCTTTTTATACCAAATCCATTTCAATCGGATAAAGATTGCATCAAATTTTAATGGAAGAGAAATACCACTGCAGCTACTTCGACTATTCATCAAAAGAATCTAGAGGTGCTGCCGCAGACATAGTTACATAGAATCAAACTTCCTCTAGAAGCCTATCCTTGTTTGAAATCAATACGACGAACCGTTTTTGTAGTTATCGACTCTTTTACCCTAAAAAACGGCCAAAATGTGTTCGCGCTCATTGCCTCTTAAGAACGGAGCACCCTTATAAAATCTACATTTTCCAATCTATTGGAATGATTTTTTTCTCTATTAGGTAGACATTCAAAAAGTCTACTAGGACACCAAATTTCATGAATGAATCTCCATTTCCAGGGCAAACTAATCTGATTTTTTTCAAGGTAAAAAATCTACAAAAATTACTTGCGATTTTTTTACAAAACGTCTAACTACACCACTGGATTCGCGACATTTTCAAATGGTCCATATGTAAATTACGTTGAAATGACAATAAAAAAGTTATAAGGGAATAAAATTTGAAAAATATGCCGTTTAATCAACCCACCAATTCAATTTCAAAATTTTTATCAAAACTTTGATTACACCACTGGATTCAGGGAGTTTCGAAATATCACTGACTGTAATTTCATAGAAATCTGTTGATAATTAAAAAAAAATTAAATATTATGATGTAAAATGACATTGTTCTGAAATTCCATTGACATATACTTTTCAAATTTTATTATATTATGATTTTCTTATTTATGAATAGATTTCGATGAAATTTTGACCAATTACATATCAAGACCTCCTGAATACAATGGTGTATTCCAAATTTTATTCCCTTTATAACTTTTTTATTGATTGACGCATCTCAACGTGATTCACATATAAACCATTTGAAAATGTCGTGTAGTTAGTTTTTTCCTAAAAAAATCGATAGTAATATTTTTAAGATTTTTGACCTTGAAAAATCGGATTAGTTGGCCCTGGAAATGGATATTTATTACATGAGATTTGGTGTCCTAGTAGACTTTTTTTTGAAATTTTTTTTGGAAAATGTAGATTTTATAAGGGTGCTGCGGTCTTAAGTTACAACATTATCATTACTGTACTGTGACATTGCCTTATAATCAAACTATGTTTTCTAAATCGATTGCAACATTTTCACCGAACAGACATACTCTACTATTATTATAATATTATCATATCATGCAATCACATTGCATTGTTATTTAGGTCTGAGCTATATGTTTAATGTAACTCCAAAAAAATATATTGCTGAATTTCTACCGAACAGAGAAATATGATCATCATCAATATGAAATTGAAGTATTTTCATGGGTTCTTGATATTTGTGCTAAATTTCAGATTATTCAGACAACTGAAAGTGGGGTGGAACATATTTTTTCATTTACTATTACGAAATTCTTGTATTGTCGTCGGTCCCTGATATGTGTGCCAATCGATTGAAAAGTCATGCTTATAGAAACATTCCAGACAAAAGAAGTCCGCAATAAAAGTAATCAATATACGTCATTGTCAAAAGATTTCAAACAGTATAATATCAGCAGAAAGTTTAATATTCTGTGATTATTAACATGGTTCATCTAATGATAGCCGCTGAACATTTGATGATACTTATACTTTCACCTTACCTGAGGCCAAAATCCTGGTTGATATATTTCACAAACGTACGTTAGGCAGCCAACTTTTCATTTTCAACCTGTAACAAAAAATATTTGCTTCAATTTTTAATTCAATAGGAAACAAAAATTTTCAAAAATTCAGTAACATACATTTTTAAACAGCTTTTACCCTATGTATGATATTATTATTTGTCAAGGGGTTGACATATGTTTGGAACTATATGTTCCATAGAATACCAAGGTTATTGGTTATTTTTGACAAACGATCATAAATTTTCGGGGGTAATACCACGAGTGGTCGCAATACTATCGATAATTCTGTCAGAAATCAACGAGATCAAATTGCTTGGTAACACCACGAGTTCCGTAAGGACGAGTGGTGTTACCTCAAATTTGATCGAGTTAAAGATTTCTGACAGAATTATCGATTGTATTGTGAGCACGAGTCGTATTTATTGAGATAATTTCACGAACCAACCAAGTTATTATTTGAAATTTGATCGAGTAAACAAAGTGAATTCTTCAATAGTTGCAACTAATGAATAATAAACATGAAGTCTGTCAACCTGACGTTTATGTCATATTAGATTACAAGATGTATCATTGCTGTTTATATTTGTGGTTGACTTGACGACGTGGTCTTTCCGGATCGGAAAGAAAGGAAGCGAAAGGTGTACTTCCGCGAAATCCCATTCTGATTGGTCCTCATATCGCAGGAGACGCAACTTTCATATAGTGAGTGAAATTGTCTAGAGAATTTCAAAAAAGTGAAATTTAAGCGAATAAACCCTTTCAATTATTATTTCATATCCAATATACACTTTGAAAATTGTATATTTTATTCATTCAAAAATGGTCACAGGATTAGAGGTAGTGGAAAATTCTTCATCATTCATATGATATTTGTGACGATTTTATTCCATCAGTGGATAAAAACGTTCAGCGTTTTCTTAATTTGCAATATACTAAATTCCGTTGAGGAATTGCTGGTTGTTTCTATGATTTGCTTCAAAATAAGTGTGAATAAGGTAAAGCTCCCGTTAATTTCTTTCAAACACATCCAATTCGTTTGTGTGACACCCCTGCTGGTAAATCATCAATAAACAGCTCTTTATCGTTTTTTTTTTACTCTTTTGAAGAGTTGTCAGATGATTTTTTCCTTAACAAGAACTGGTAATAACATTCACTTCAGAAACAAAAAAAATCGTAAATGATGAAAAAACACCACAGATATCTTCAAAACAACTCCAATCATCGCATCGCAACAACGTGAAAAAGAAACATTTCACAACAGGGAAACCAGGATCTGGAAAACAATTAAATCTCATAAGTTCTCTTCTCAAGGAAAATGCACATATAGATCAATTTGTGGGGAAACGGTAATACACCAAATAAACAACAACACAACTACTCCATCATCATTTACATCCAACAACCAACATAATATCTTTATGTCCTCCGATTGTCGGTAGAAAGGAAAAACGGATTGGCGATCGGTATGATGTAAGAACATTCAAAGGCGGGTACAGATCTAGCACGTGCAAAACGTTCGCGAACGTTTGTGAACAAAATCCGTGTATGCTCACAGAACTGTCTAACCAGGACGAATGTTCGGCAAGGTTCAGAGTTTAGTGCGTTTGTTTCATTCGTACGATTATGGCGGATGATGAAGAAATTAAAGCGGCAAGTGCTGCGCTTATTCTATTAAGCGAAGTATTGAAAAAAAAGAAAATGAACAATCGCCGATGATTACAAGATTACAAGAATGTTTGAAAATAGAAATGCTTACAGCGGCAGTGACTCATTGTGTGATTTGTCAATTGAAAATACAGGGTAATTCAAAATTTCACAACTCTGGCCGCTCTTGGTATGAATTGATGAAGTTCAGAACCCGTTCATGGTCTCACTCAGCATTATTGCCGTCTTCCATTTTTGGACGAATCTTGATGACGCCCTTGAGTAATGCACGCACAAACAAGCGAGCGCGCACGAACAAGCAAATTTCTTTGATGTACCGACACCAGGTGGATAATGTTTGCGAACAGTTGTGAGCGGTAACTCGTCCAAATTGAACGCGCCTGCAATGTTCGCGAACGTAATGCACGACGCGGCGCGGATCGTTGCGCTAGGTCTATACCTGGCTTAAAACACCAATACATTGAGATCAATACATTCGCACACTAAGCCAAAACACTTGATGAATGATCGAAAATCATGTTTACTAGATTTCTATTATACCTAGTTCGTGAGCTCGAAGTTGTATAGGTGAAATTTCATGATTGACTGAGCGCCAAAAAGAACATAAAAATCATAAAAGAAATCGAAAAACAAACTGATTCAGGAATATATTCTCAGATCATATGACCAAATGATGGAATGCAATGATACAAGAGTTTTATTGAGGTAAACAAACCAAGAAAAGAAAAAGTTGAAAACAACTTCCTGCATTCTTTTACTGAATAACTGTCTTTCAAAAATCTCATTCGAAATGGATCGCACAAGGAAAGAAGTAAAAAATAACAGAAATATGTTTGATTGATAGGGAAATAGAAAATGTCACCCTACAAAATTTCTTTCCTGATTTTATTTGACTCCGTCAAAAACTATAATTTTTTTGTGTTTTGGCATCGATTGCTATGGTCATTAGCCACAACTATCTAACTAAAATAGCATTTTTTGTGCAAGTTTCCATGAAGAGGGCAAATGAAGTCTACGAAACATTAATCGTACTCATTATCACCGCCTATATATCTATCTATACTTTTATTGTTTACCTAATGTTGGAATTGATTAACCTCTCACTTCATTACATTTGAACAAAATTGTCCACCTACTCCATTTATTTATTTTCTATAAAACCCCAATTTCTTTGTTTTTTAATTCAGTGACATAGATTCTTGAAAAATATAATAGCTGATTGAATGACTTTTTGAACCTTATTGTAATATGAACTTGAACAAGGGAGTGTACGAAACTGAGCTTTCACACTTTATGCGGGCAAACTGATTTAAAAACAAAGATTTATAAAAATCCTTCGTAACTGTTCGACTTTTCAAAAAGAATGAAACCTTCCTTAAGAGGCAACATCAGCGCGTCATCACGAAAGTCAAATTTTGCGCTGCACATGTTGGGTGTGTGGGGATCTATTTTTCAAGAGCGATAGTGGAGATGACGAAGCACCTGTCCGTCACAAAACTTCTTAGCTGGGAGCGCCAATAAGCTTCCAATCGTAGAATCGGTTTTGCGTAAAAATCAATGATTTTATATAAATTATATAATTATATCTGTTTCTATAATTCCCTTAAGAATTCGGGAATTTGCCTATTTTTTTTTTCGTTTGTCAAACCATAATTTTTTTTTTCTTCAAAATCATCACAACCAAAAATCAGTTAGATTCCCGAATTCTCACAAACGAATTGAATCATTTGTTCCAACAAATCTTCGCAAAAAAATAAAACTGAACGTTCAAAACCGATTCCCGTTTCATGAAGGGTATTATTTGCTCTTATATATTGTTATTTCATAAGAACCTCGAGTAATTCAGGGTTTCAACTGAATTTTCAAAACATTCAATATGAAGGTTGTACACACATTTTGGGTACTCCCAAAGATAAGACAGACAAAAAAAAAGTCGGTGATTTATGAAATTAGCCGTAAAAACTGCGAGAAGAAGCATGTGGGTCAAACTAGAAGGGCCTTGGAAGTATGGTCCAAAGAGCACATTGCATTGCACATTTTCTAGACCGGAAAAATCGAGTGCCGCCCAACGTGCTTTGAATCATGACCACCGATTTGATGACATGAGTTTGAACTTCAATAGACAAGATCATGATCATAGGCTACTCGATACATTCGGAAACTTTTCATCTGGGGTATAGACAGAAATCTACGCGAGAAACAAGGAACGCAATGATATGATAATGATAATAACACATAAATAAGAGAGACACACTACTGTGCGCCTATCCTGTTACCCCACCCGACGAATTAACAGCTTACGTCGATATCACTTCCTCGAGCGAGTAGAGGAGCAATTGTGATGCTCTCTCAACATATAGCAAGCCATTCTTTACGCTCTCATGAAACCACTATACCTAAGATGAAAACTTTCCGATACTGTAAAATGAAGTAGGAAGTTGATTAACTCAAAAATTAGATGAACAAGTAAAAAGTTAAGGTGGGTGGTGATAACGAGTGTAATCAGTCACTCAGATGTAGAGTTAGAATATCATAAGTATAAGTGGTATGCCTTGAGCATTTGAAGATATCAACTTTGTTGGCGACACGCGCGTCGAGTGAAATTGACGTATTCTGGTGATTTGCTTAATATCTATTTCATGAATTGTATCCGGACCAAAAGTTTCAAGAATTAATTTTTAAAGATGGACTTTTGTAATAATATACGGAATTCATGGCTGAATGACCTACGTTAATATTGGTTCAATGAAGTACACTTAGGTTTTATTTTCACTATATTTTTACGGGGTTTTGATTTCTTAGCTATTATTACTGAAAACCACAACATCGCAATGCGTTGCTTCGCTCCAGATATCGCTACCCACGCGCTCTACTACTCGAGCTATCCTCTCAGATAATCACCCTGTATATTGAAAGGAACGCTTGTTTTGTAGCCTGCAATGAACGATTCAAGGATCATATAATATTCTCTCTTCAATTTAAAATAAGGTCAAGAGGTGGGTGAGAACAATTAATGACACACTGTACACCTAATGAAACATTCAAGCATTACATACAGAGACTTGGTAACAATCGTCTGAAAATTTTTATACACGATAGAGAAAAGTCAGTTGAAATACGACATTGTTCAAAGGTGAAAGGGGAAGTGCTTACAATAAACAATTGACATGTACAAACACAACATAGTTTTGACCGGAAACTAGCGACATTTTTTGTTGATACATTTGATAAACAATAATTTCATTATTTTCATGTCATATTAACGTCATCTTGACATAGAATCAACTCCTGCCGGTGCACCAGAATGACAACTCTGAAGGCATCAAAGTGGTCGATTCCACGACCACAACAAATTTATTAACAACTTTTAAGATTTTTGGTTTTTAAATTAGATGTGAATCATGATAAAAAAATTGTCTGACAATTGTGAAAATTGTAAATAAAAGTTTTTTTTTTCCTAACTACGGTACGAAACTGGAGAATGTGATTCGTTTGTTGTTTCAACAAAAAAAAGTACCTATGAACATATGTTCGGAGTTGCTTCATTTCTGAAATACAGGGCAATGAATTTGAAAAAAAAAACGGTATTTATGAAATATCCTGATTATTCTCAAACCGATCTAGTTGAAATTTGGTACAGTAATTTGAACCAATAAGGCGCTCATTTAGCCCTCAATAGATTAAAATTATTAAGTCCAGTGGCGTCTCAGTGGGCACCACAGCCAACAATATTGTGAAAAAAAGAACGATACATTTTTTTCTCGGCCCCTTCATTCTTTGCGGATAAATACGGCGTACAAATTTTTGCATTAAATCAACAAAGATCATTTTCCGATTTTCGAGCCTGACTCGTCAATGTGGTCGACTCCACGACCACAAAAATTTAATAAATAACGTCAGACATGGAAAAATTATATGCAGAAAGACTTAAAATGAGCTATAAGTGTCTGACACTTATATTGGAGCGTAACTAGAGTCTGACAAAAAAATATAATCTTTCAGTTATCACAGTAATGCACATTTTACAGTTTGTAATGATTATACAATATTTTTACTAAAATGAGCAGTATCTAGGAAATGAATAAATGATTATCAGGTATTCTATTGAATAATACAAAGGAAAAAAGTAAAAAAATATAAAAAAAAATTATTTCTCTCATAGTTCCTCACATTCATCGTCATCTGTGGTTCCATTATCTTCGTCAGTAATTTCGAAGTAATCTTCTTCCTCGTGGTCACTATTATCATCGAAATAATTGTCATTCTCAAATTCTGAGAATTTAATAGTGTTCAGTTAACGGAAGTGTATCTCAAAAGGAAGATTCATAATTTCTGAAACATGTTTTTTGCGGAATTTTTTTGAATTGAGCTGAAAATTTATTCGGATTAGGTACTTTGTAGCAGTGTAATGAAGGGGGTATACTTTTTTCCATTCGAAAGAGATCAACTTTTTGGTAAATAAAAACAGAACTGAAATAATTGTTGATTTGTTCAGGTCTATGCAGATTGATTGGCAGATCAGAATTGTTTTTCTTTGGCTTGATTTTTCTTAAGGAACTCCATAATTGTTTTGAGTCACGTGAGTGGAAAATACTATCGTAGTGAGCCTTCTTTTCTCTTCTGATTGATGATAGGGTGAAGTTTGGTAACTCCTTGTATCCAGACCAATCAACACGTGTTTTCGTTCTTTTGGATTTATTTAAAACTGCATTTCTCTCTTTCATCATTATTTTGATCGGAAAAGTCAACCTTGGTGAAGGTTTGTCATACGAGCTGTTTTTAAAAGTAGATGTTTATTAAATAATGATAAGATCAAACTAGAAAAATAATTGATTTTTTCATCAATGTCGTCTATATTAAAATTGTCATGAAAAGGTGTGATCCTTACGTCAGCTTGAAAAATGGCATTATCAAATAGTTTAAAATGGGCTCCACAGGTCCCTGCTTCAGTTCCCCTTATAGATCTGCTCTTGTAGTCGCCTCTTACAATAGCCAGACTGTATCTGAGGAAGTCCCCAGGAAGGTGGTTACGGACGGAAGCTTCTCACATGAACTTGTGTTTTGGGGAACCTTGGGTTCCTCTGTTTGGCTTGGCACCACTTCAATGGGTTTCTCTGTCGGAGCCCTCGGGGTTCTGATTTGGTCCCTCTTGTGGGTCCAGTCTTTTCTATCCCTGAGTCCCCAGGGGTCACATTTATCTTATGTAAATATGTTTTCACCTCAGAAAATCTTCAGCCTCATCTTCTTCATACATCAAGAAGAAAATAAGTCAATAACTGATAATTATATTTCTTGCCCGAAGACTGTTGTTATTAAACAATAAATTATTGAGAAATATTAATTACTAGATCTGTGCTATACAAGAACTTATTTACATCTTGAAACAAGCAATTCATTTATATTTATATATTTGTATATATATATATTTTGGATTTTGGAAACGGCTCTAAAGATTTGGATTAATTTTGTATATATTAATAACAATAATAATACAGCGGCTTCATTCATCATTTGAACATCTATACATAACCATCATAAGAACAATATAGAAAAAAAACAAATCACGCAAAGGCGAAGTGCCAGATATAGCTGTTTTAACTTGACCATGACAAAAAAAGACAAAATAAATATTGAACATAAAGAGAGAGATGAAAACAAAACAAATGTCAAATTGACAATCGAATAATTTTATATATTTTATTAAATAGATACATTTCAGCAGTCGTTTTAGCATCTTTTTTTAAATTAGTGAGTGTATACAAACTGAATGCATTTGGTAACTGATTGAAAAACATCTTGTAAAAGTTGTAGTGGAGTGAGGAGAAATAACAAGAACTATTGAGTGTTCGGAGATGGTTCATAACCGAAAAAGTTTATATATTCATGTGATTTAGTTATCAAAACTGTTTGTGTTATCGAAAGTAGGTGTAGATTCCAAAGATCATTCATATTTAGATAAGGTGTGGTTTTCCATTTTCATCTAAACAGACGTCAATTCTGAAAAAACGCTATTTTACACAAAAAAATTATATCGAATTTTTTGCGAATGAGGTTATTATCCTTCGCCATATTATACATTTAACACCACCAATCCAATAGAAAAGGGAATATGAACAAGAATAATGAAACTTAAGCCGCTGAAATAGTCGGTACAGGATTTGGGGAAACGTTTGTTACAATTGTGACAATTGCCAAGAATAGCAAATTTTTTGGTTTTGCTGCTTGTATGTTTTCGGCATTTAAATTATCGCAATTCATAAGTAAGTAAGAAATCAAAACGAGTGAAGCTCGGTTGCCAAGGTACATAGAAAAGGAGCACAAAACAAAAATGACGTTTGTTTCCACCATTACGATATTCCTTATTCCACATATTTGACCAGCCGGTATTGACATGATGTATTGACATTGTTAGAATTTATGTTTTTAGTTGTTTTTTGATAGTATTTACATGTTACATTGTCGAACAAGTTCTGTTACTTTTTGTGTTTTTCATATACAGGGTGATTCAAAAGTACTTTGACAAACTTCAGGAGGTGATTCCTCACAATATTCTAATATGAATTGTCCAAATAAATAAATGTCCGGAAACGCTTCCTTTCCAAGATACAGGATGTTGAAGTTTCATTTTTATTTTCGTTTTTTTCAAATAACTTTTGAAATACTGAACTTAATTAAACAAAACTTGGTAATAGGAGGTTTTTGAGGTGTCGAATTCGAACCTGATGTTCTTATTGCTCTTACTCGTAGGGGGGGCCACCTACACGTCTTTATCTTTTTTAAAGATTCATAACTTTTTTGGGCGTACTTCTAGCACATTTTTCAGTAAAAAAATCGATTCCTCTATCATATCTGCGTAAATAAGCTACCCTTGTTACTAGTCGCTATAAGCAACCGTTTTCTAAATATTTGGACTTGAAAACTTCAAGTCGATTATTTGATAATCGATGCATGTTGAAGTTATTACGAATATTTTGCTTTTTTCACAAGAATGCTTTGGAAATGAATTTGATGTTTAAGTAAGTAGTTTTCTTCCTTAAGCGAAATAGTTTATTTGTTTTAATAAAATTTGCAAGAAATGCCAACATTTTATTTCAGGAAATTTTAAATATGTAGAATAAACTAAAATAAACGAAACTAAATGGTATTCAAATAAATTGTTGGAAGTGTCCACCTTCAGCAAAGATACAGGCAGTCAGTCGTCTAGTCATTGAATCTCGTACCCGCTCAAAAATTATTGGTGTGTTTCTTATTGATTCACAGGCGTCTACTATTCGGTTTCTTAGATCTTCCTCGTTCACTACTGGAGTCTTATAAACTAGCGACTTCAAATGTCCCCAAAAATAAAAATCTATCGGGTTTAGATCTGGGGACCTTGGTGCCCACGCCTGGTTAGGTTCTTCTACACCCCTACCGATCCATCGATTTGGATAGACTGTGTTAAGGAATTCCCTGGCTACAACGCTAAAATGGGCCGGAGCCCCATCATGCATAAACCACATGCGGATACGAATTTCTAATGGTACATTCTGAAGTAGTCCCGGCAATTCATTTTCTAAAAAGTGTCTGTAAGTTGCGCCATTCAGTCGGAGCGGAAGAAAGAAAGGACCTATCAAGTAATTATCAATTATTGCCGCCCATACATTTACAGAAAATTGATACTGATAATGCCTTTCACTAACTGCGTGCGGATTTTCGAGAGCCCAAACATGGTTGTTATGAAAGTTTGTGATAGCATTTCGGGAGAAGTTTGCCTCGTCCGTGAAGAGTACATATCTTATAAATTGAGGATTTCCAGCCAATTTTCTCAAAAACCATTGACACATAGTAATGCGTTGGGGAAAGTCTCGTGGCAAAAGAGCTTGTACCCTTTGAATATGGTATGGATAAAACTGTTGATCGTGGATGATTCTCCAAACTGTGGACTGAGTAGAATTGACAGCTTCAGCAATTACTCTTGTGCTTGTTTCTGGATTCTCCTCGAGAGCGTTCAAAACAGCTTCTTCCAATTCTGGGGTTCGGACTGCTCGTGGTCTTCCAATAATATCAGCTGCCCTCTTAAAGCTACCTGTTTCTGCCAAACGACGGTGGAGACTAGCAAATGTTGGAGCTGAAGGCAGTACTCGATTAGGAAATCGCTCCTGGTAAATACGTCTTGCTTCGCGCGCATTGCCATCCGCAAGGCCATAAACGAAATGCATATCGGCTAAATGAGCATTATTGTTTAAATAATCCATATTTTCAAAATAAGTGTTTTCTACTTCTACTTACGGAAACTTCAACAAAACGTCTAACTGTCACAAAATATGTAATTACCAAAACTACTCACAAACGTCAAATTTATTTCCAAAGCATTCTTGTGAAAAAAGCAAAATATTCGTAATAACTTCAACATGCATCGATTATCAAATAATCGACTTGAAGTTTTCAAGTCCAAATATTTAGAAAACGGTTGCTTATAGCGACTAGTAACAAGGGTAGCTTATTTACGTAGATATGATAGAGGAATCGATTTTTTACTGAAAAATGTGCTAGAAGTACGCCCAAAAAAGTTATGAATCTTTAAAAAAGATAAAGACGTGTAGGTGGCGCCCCCTACGAGTAAGAGCAATAAGAACATCAGGTTCGAATTCGACACCTCAAAAACCTCCTATTACCAAGTTTCGTTTAATTAAGTTCAGTATTTCAAAAGTTATTTGAAAAAAACGAAAATAAAAATGAAACTTCAACATCCTGTATCTTGGAAACGAAGCGTTTCCGGACATTTATTTATTTGGACAATTCATATTAGAATATTGTGAGGAATCACCTCCTGAAGTTTGTCAAAGTACTTTTGAATCACCCTGTATGTACTACTATCAATAAAATAAATCTACTATTATTATTATTATTATTATATGTTTTCCAATCGGGAAAATACGGTCCACATAATTTTGAAGTTTGTTGCCACAATTGTCAGTTCGACATATTATATGAACTATTTTGTTGTTGTTATAAACAATTCTCTGTAAAAGCTTATTCAAAATACAATAAGTCATATCTTCATTAAAAACCAAAAATAGAAGCCAGTTGAGCGTTCAACAGAAATGTTCAAAATTTTTTCAATGGAAAGGACTCTCAATCTACAATCTCTGTTATGAATACATGTCGTAAGGCCAGCTGACAAAGTAATTTTATTAGGCCGTTGTAACATTCTGAACACCCGACTTTACCACTCTGTGTTTATTCTCTAAACACAACGTTATATCGTCGACTACAAAGAAAACCATGGCGAAACATTCGAAATACCATATATTTCCGTTTGTGTAAACTATTATTGTTAAACTCACGATAATTGTAAACAAAGCTCTGAAATTTGAAGAAAATCTCAGCTGCTCGCGAAAGTTTCGTGAATGTATCACTGTTTCTACCGCAAAGTATTGCCGGAAACTTTAGATTCTCAACTTTAGTTGATTGATTTACGCGAAAGAAATTGGAGAGCGAATACACATAACACGTGCTGATACCCAAGTAACAATTTTAGTTTTGTGATAGCCCTCAGAACAACGCGAAACTAACAAAATGAAGAAACAATACGAAAAACAAAAATTAAAAAAATTATTTTGTCACATCTTTTTCCCGAAATGATTTCATTCTTAATAGGTACACATATTGCCCCCATAGAACCTTTTAACCTTGAAATAAACCATTTTCTCCTAAAAAAGTTTTCGTAATATTTAATCCGATTTCTAAATCATTTTTCCCGCTGCCAACACTGTAAATAGTCCATACATGCTTAGCAACAAAACAGGTAAATGGCCTATATCATTCGTTTACTAATTCATCTTGACAACGGAATGTTAATAGTGTCATTTACATGCCTAGGGTAATAATGACTTAGACTTGCACATGCACAAGCAACTTGGAATGAAAATGTCAGAACGAATACTCTTGTCATCATGACGAAAAGAAAGCAAACATCAATGTAAGAAAATAATGACAGTAAATCCGACATTTGACATTTTATTAACGTATAACTGGATCAAACAGCTAAATATTGATTAGTTTTTTTTTTCGAAATTGAACACTAAACTACAATGTGAAAATGTTGAATTTTGAATAACAAAGCCTGCATGTTCTAATACTTCAATGGTTTCGTTCTCAAATGACGCTGTGGTGGTTTGCATTGTGTTCGACGGCGTTGGAGGAGATATTTCAGAAGAAAAAGGCATTTCCACTTTCGGAGAATTGGCTACCATTTGTGAAGTTGACGGTGTCGGCTTTCGAACACTTGATGAAGGCATAGGATTTTCATTGTACAATATTTTATTCGCAACATCTAGTTTATTCCTAATAGACTCCGCCACATAATTTTCAGCCACTGTGGACGATTTCCATCCGCCATGTCTCTTTAGCCTCCAGATTCAACCAGTAAAGTGGCGGAAGAACTTCTAAAGCAGTGCCCAGTGTATGAATTAGCCTCTGGTAAGTTCAAAAACCGTGCTATAACCGATGGCATCTTAGCAAAAGTGTGCTTTCCCACAGGCTGATTGAAGCACCTTCCAAACTGATATCGCAATAATAGACGAGAATTATTAACTACCTGTTTTCGAATTTCGTAATATTTTTTGAAAATTTTCAATTTTCTTGCTTTCAAGATTTTCAACAATTGTGAACTTCCGTACATCATTTTTGGATTGCAGAATTGTTATAGTATTTCTTCTCTTGTTAAAACTTGTGACTTTTTTGGCTGATAACCCTGATGCTTGCGCTTCAAAAAACCCACCAGTTTTGGAAATTTTGATATATTTACATTATCTTTGTAGTTCAGTGTTGTTTTTAACATTGAGTACTCGCACCATAAACTGGCTGATGATTTTAGCCTCTCCGATCGCTCCAACATATACGCCAGCATGCAGTTTTCAGACACGGATTGTACATTTTTCTTAGCACACCATTTTTTAAAAACATCGTACGTGAATTCCTACCTTGCCCTTGACTTCTTGTGTAAAAAACTTTGACAAGCAATACCTGCAGCTTCACATATATCCATTTTCAGATTTGTTATGACTTTTTGAATATCATCTATTGTTTTTATTTGTAGTCTATTTATTCGGTAACCTAGTTACGAACGGTAACATAGTTACACGCACAAGCAACTTAGAATGAAATAGTGGAACGAATAATCATGAAGGAAGGGTAAGAAAACGAACTTCAATAAGGTAAATTTTGAGAAATGTCAACAAGCAGCAGGAAAAACGTAATAAGTAACACGGAATGTATCGACTATTAACATCCTCGGCAAGCGACAAGCCTCGGCTTTGCCTCGACTCGTACTCGCTCACCTCGAATGTTACCACGTCTTTACATTTCTTGTTACTTAAATAACTATTGTTAACCTTCAAATATGAATAACATGTCAAATGTTATTATTGGAATGTAAGCCTCCACTGTTTTATAGAAAGTAAATATCCACGAAAGAGCGTGTTCCCACTAATAGATGAAATTATTGAGTGAAAATTAGATCATTCAAACTATAAAAATTCCATGCTCCGTCCTTTTGTCAACAGAAAAAGCATATTATTTCTGTTTTTATGGTAGGATTTTATATACCATAAAACTGTTCACGATAAAGTTTATTAGGTATTGTGTTCGGTTATAAATAAATACTACGTTATTTGATAACCGAATTTGATGACAGTTAAATCATTATTGAATGCCAGATGAATTTTGTGAAACATCGGCGGTATGTACAACAAAGGAATTGTGACGTCATCACATGGTAGGATCGGTTACATTTAAAAAAAATATGATATACATAAAAGGTTGTTGTGGTATAGTATAGGATGCCTTGTGATGTTCATGAGAGTAATATAGAAATATCTTATACATATGTGATAATATGGCGAACTGAGAAAAACTGTAGTTCACCATATATTGAAATACTTATTATTTTTCTGTGACCACTTGGAAATATGCCCATTTTATGCCCTAAACAGGCCGATTGTAAAACACTTTTTTATTTCTACATCGCGAGCTGTACAGTAATGATCATTTCAGTATAGGATATTTCATTTCCCACGACTTTCATGAACTACTAGATTGTCATTTTTGTGATCATAAATAATATAAGATCGAATCAAGTTTGTTAACGTTCTGATAATTTGACATTTCACATCAGTATTTACAAAATTCGTTAAAAAAAATAAGTAATCGAAAATGATTAGTAATAGTGAGAATGATTTGACATTGACACCGCTAATTTCAATATAAAGATTGATGGCAATCGCATTCTATATTTTTGAATAGTTGGCAGGAACTTTCTATAGCAGTTAATTTCGTCATCTTATTATGTGAGCTCGTACTAACTGCGAGTGAAGAGTATTGGAACATTCAGGTTTTGGATAGTGGGGGTGAGGGTTCAAATTCCAAACAAATCACTTTTTTTATGAAATCGATTAGTGTTCGATTTTTATTAACATTTTCAATATTTCTATCTTCAATTTCTTCTTTAGGTTGTATATTTTATGGGTATCATAACATCAGAAAAGTTCATGTTAAAAGTATTACAAATTTGTTTATAACTCAGATGACCGTAGAAAAAGTATAGTGTACAAATTGCATGAAATAACCCATTTCCCACTCGTAGTTATATGAACTATTGTAGTACTAGTATCTCACAGTAACTAAAATATAAATATATATGTTTTACATATTATATCCACTAAGAATATATGATTTGAATGTGAACCAATTTATTATTATTCGATGTTCACCCATATCAAGATTTCTCATTCCTTTCTTCATTTCTTTGTTATTGCAATATAATCCTCATTATTTTTGGCTTGAAAGTGGACTGAGTGAACTGAACCCACAAACGAATGTGCATATGGATTGAAGCTCATATATTAATAAATGCATAGTAAATGTTACAACATTTGTTGAGTTCCTTATATCCTAGGCAGAAAAGTGAATGAAAAAAGCCAAAATACAGTCCATTTTCAAAGTGTGGTGCCTTCGAGCCGGATCACTTTTACAGAACAGAGAAGTCTTCTCAGCAAGACAAACAAAAGACCAGAGAAAAAACGAAATACATAAAAACATTCTGAATACAATGATACTCTCATAAACACTCGTAGGGTGTACCCACAGCACCACCCTGATATGTAGTCGGTACGTATTCCAAACAAGCATTAAATAATTTTTTGAATTCCGAAGCATATATAATTATTCAGAGGTATTCACAAAAATAAATACAATAAACATTTTCTAAATACAAAAGTTTTCCATAATTCTGACAAACGAATTAGGAAACCCCGTATAGTGATTACATCTGATACGCCATTTATATAAACGCTGGTATCCCGCATTCCAACACTTCACATTTTTTAATCCGCATACATTATTTTCTAGAAGCGAACATGTCCAGTACACAATTGAAAGCTTTCTTCATGCCACTACATCCACCAGAGTTCTGATAATAGAATAACTGGTGAGTTCAGAATATAGGGGTGAAATATGAACGCAAAAAACATAGACCTGTCAAATATTCTAGAATTAGGATCACATTGGTGAAATTATTCCGATCTTACAGGGCTATCAATCAGAAAACTGATTCTTTAGTCATTCCTATTATTATTTGTAGGTTCTCCAATAATGTAGGTGGATATAAGATGGCATAGTAATCCAGTAAGGACAGACAAACTCGAGCAAAAAGTGAGGTGAGATTTGTAGCACTCTGAAACTCGGCACATGACATCTCGACATCATACATTATTAGAAAAAAAATTGTTTTCCGAAAAATCAGGGGTGGAACCTAAAAAATTTTTCATTTGAAAAAAATATAATTTTTTTTGTTGTTATTTCAGAAAATATAATATTTATCAAAAAACGATTTCGATAGTTTGAGAGATAATTCAATTCTCCACATGAATGCTATTTAGTAATACCTTATGAAATACGCTCGTTTTCTCAGAAAACGTGGTTTAACGCCGATGTCACATTTCATGCTCGCGCCACTGCAAGCTCAGGCAGGGCCGAAAATTAGATTTGTCGTAACTTTGCTAAAAATTGTAGTAGAAGGACTTCTTCATGCAAATATAACATGTGAGTATCTGAGTACCTAAAATGTGTTTTGTGACATAACCCTTCTACGATATTTACGGAGGATCCGAATATCATGAATATTTTAGTTGATATCAAATTATTATACTGAAGCAGAAATCAGTATCCTCTTTGGACCATATTCAACGATTTTAGACTAGTGAGATAAGTCTCACTTATACAAGCCAAAGAAAAAATTGGGTTTTACTCCTGCCTCAGTTTTCAACTCACCCATAATCCCGGCAATTTCTTCAGTAAATGTTGAAAGTAATCGCGCATACACATCCTACATAAAAATGAAGTATGTGATTTCAAGCTTGAAGTTTGCACTTCACAATAGTGTTATTAAATATATACATATATATGCATGATATGAATTAGCGATTATTTGCAACATTTAGTGACGAGAATGCCGATTTTATGGGTAAGTTGAAAATGAGGCAGGAGTAAAACAAAGTTTCACACTACTTTAAAATTGTTGCATATAGTTGCTGCTTCAGTATAATAATTCCATATTTACTAAATTATTCATGTTTTTCGGATCATCCGCGCAAACATCTCCATAAAGTGCGACAAAACACATTTTAGGTACTCAAATACTCGCATATTATATTTGCGATATAATATAACAATATGAACTTTTCTTTTTCCTTCTCTGATCGTGTTTAGCAGAGTTATGACCAATCAAATATTCGGCTCCGCCAGAACGGCGGGTAAGGGTGAACCTGCGGAGGCCCTTCTACTAGGAGGACCAAGACTCTGCTCACACTGAGCAGAAAGGAAATTAGATCAGTGACAGGGCTCCTGACGGGGCACTGCCATCTCAACAGGCACCTCAACATTTTAGGTTTCACGGATGATACCGAATGCAGGTGGTGCTTGGAGGATGAGGAGTCAGCCACCCACATCCTTACGGAATGCCTGGCAGTGGCAGCAACACGGGAAGCACACCTCGGGAGTATTGTACTGAACCCGGAGAGTGTGAGGGAGGTATCGGTTAGAACGCTGGCCTCTTTCGCTCGCGAGATAGGCTACCTTCAAAACTGAACCATCTCCCAGCAGTGGTGGGTGCATAACGGGCCCGATTGAGAGGCCTACATTAATGCTTATGCATGGCTCCGCCCTCCCATATCCCTTATTCTATCTATCTAAGGGTGAACCTGAAATTTGATGTCGACGTTCAATCACGTTTTCTACGAAATTCACTAGAAATCGCTAGGAACAATTTTTGTGAAAAATTGAATTGTTTTTCACCCTGTTGAGTTGTTTTTCTGATAAAACATATACTTTCCAAGAATACAGCAAAAATCTATTTATATATTTTCAAACAAAAAAAAATATGTTTCACTGCTGGAATTTTGGTAAACAATTTTTTTTGTGTGTATCATGGTTTCAACTACAAGCATACCAAGTTTGGTGCTGCTGCAATCGATTCTTGTCTCAAAACACAATCGTACTGGATTATAGATAATTATGAAAACTACGTTTTCACAACATATCATAGTCAAATATTTCTTAATTTTTTTTCTCACTTGGATCGCTCAGTAAATATTTGAACCTATATGTACATAAGTATTTGTTTACTGATTCCAATGTTTGGCAGATTCTAGGCCAACACGATTTGAACTGTGCCGCAGTATGACCGGAAATATAATGTTTGCATACCATTTCAATGAGGATTTGAACCGCTGACTGAATGTCTAATCTTACAAATCATTAATAACTTGATAATTTTTCCCCTTTCGATATCTAATGTTTCAACTAGTATTTCATTTGTTTTATGTGAACGGAACAAAAAGGTCCGCGTTAAAAAACAAAAGCCAAAGATTTGTTTTGCGTTTATTTTTTTCACTCAACGGGAAAACGAAATTAGGTACCAAAAACATTTTCTTTAAAATTAAGCTTATTTTTATTTGCAAATAAGCACACTTCCGAAATAGACTACCGAAACACAAAAACTACAGTTAAACCAACCTAGCTTTGGACGGAAATACTTGCTGCGCACTTGTCCGACAACGGATGATAGTCCGTAATATATCCAGTGATACGGCACTCAACAAGAGCGTACCGCGCAGATTAAAATAATGAAATTGCTTTCATTTTACTCGACACGAGTTTTGCCAACAAAAATAACTCAAACGTAATAAAAAAAATTGTTATTACGAATCTCCCAGGTTTACCTGAAAACCCCTCAAAAGCAGAGCTTGTCCGAGCAAGGGAGACCCGGGACACAGCTTAATAAACAGGGGCGTAGCTAACACCCCCGCTACCCCTGCGGCTCGGGGGGGCAAGCTTGACAGGGGCGCAAGGAAACCAGAAATTGGGTTGGGGTGAGAGCGCAAGCAGGTCCCTGCGGGGGAACTCGCTGAAAGTTGCTACGAAGCTACGCCACTATTAATAAACACACATCTAGGAAACTCCCTGGGGAAGGGGTAGTTGGCGCAGATTCTCGCGCACCTCCCACTTTCTGTTTAAAACCTATCAAACCAGTGGCAACGATCGGAATTTCGATTCCTCCGAATTCATGAGCTTCATAGGCGTAGTGATTATAGAAATGATAAAGTCAATAGGTAGTTTTTTTGTTAAGTTGTGTGTTGTGTTCAGTTTAAGTGTATTTTCTGTTTTATTCTGGTCGTCTATGCATGGCAATGTCTTTTATATGTAGTGCATGTATATTCTTTTTAGAACATGGGAGTGCCATTTGCTGCCAGATTCACAAAAGTTTTTTCAGATTTCCCACCAATATTGCAAGATAAGTAGCTTTCTCAGTCACAACAGAGTGTGGTGGATTTTGTTTTTCATTCTTTAAATTTGTTGTGAAATTGTTATTTTTATTCAGATGAATATTGTTCTGAAACCATTATTTCCAACCTTGATTATGTAATAATAATAAACACTTATCGAGTGTTATTAATAATGCCGTGGCGCTCTGGGGCGACTTACTGATCTTTGATAGCATTTTCAATTTTCAGCACCTACTGCACCACCCCATTTGAATGATAATCATGAATATGCAGTCTGCTCTGCTCAAAAGGTGTATTTTTTTTATTGCACAATTCGGATTTCCGCTACTGCTCTCTAATTCTTCAGGCAATTCCAATTCCCATGTTTTGAATACATTTTTTATGTCCTTCACCGATTATTATTGTGCAGTAATTGTTCTCTCATATCCGGATAATTCCTGTAATACCCATGTAATGCTCAAGTAATACCTCCCTTTCCCGTGTAATACCCAATAATTCCTAACTAATTCCTTTAATGCCCGAGTAATACACCAGTAATACCCGTAATGCCCAATTATTTTCAAGAAATGCCAATAATTCCCAACTAATACCCGAGTAATGACGCTAATTCCCAACTAATACCCGAGTAATTCCACTAATTCCCAACTAATACCCGAGAAATGTCCCTAATTCCCGACTAATACCCGAGTAATGCCACTAATACCCAAGACATGTACACCAAAATTGACCAGCGGTTTCCCTCTCGAATCGATATGTTTGCTCAGATAATTTTTATGCTGTATATCTGATTGTTTCAAGTGAGCTTACAGTCAATAAGAATACTACTGTCTGAAGAATTATTTTTTGTAACGAAATTGTTCATCTTTTTGTGGTGTTCAGTATCAAACCATTCAAAGTATATCATTTAGAAATTTGTCATTGCATCTTGTGTATTCTGGAGCATAGTATCAATGTTCTCTACCGACTACATTGTTGGCAACGTCGGCATAAGCCTAAAAAGTGATAAGAATATAATGCTGTCATTCAAGACTGAAATAAGACCACAGATTATTATTTTTTTTTTAATGAATATTTGGAACCTTTGGTGTGAATACAATTCAAGGATTAGAAGCTACGTCACTTTCACTCGGCGCGCGTTTTGCCAACAAAGGTAGCATCCTCAAGAGATATAGCTTTGTTGGCGAAACGCGCGTCATTAAAAATAACATAAGTTTGGTGTTTTGGGTAGCTTCCTTACCTTTAATTATATTTTTTCGTCTGGTATTCGTGTACTTCCGACTTTTGGAATTTATATAAATGGCGCACAAAAATAAGCCAAAACTTAATTCAGTGTACAAAGTTTAAAGTGTCTTAACAAATGAACGGTAAATAGTTCATTTGCCATATCAAAACTACTTTTTTCAGAAATTCTACCTATATGTGCTCATTTCTTGTATAATCATAATGAGCAATTTAACATCATTACGTGTTGAATGATTCATTTGAAAATTCCTCGTAATCACCATTTCCAAGTTATAATTAGCTATTACCCATTTGTTCGAACCCATACTTTATCAACGAATTATCACGTTGCTTTGTGCTCTTATCAGTAACACCGTATGGCATAATTACTAGAGTTAGAACTACCAGGATATTACGTTCCTATTGTAAATGTGAGCAATTTATTAGTCATAAACCTGTAAGTAACTTGTCACCAAATTGTTCGTTTCAATTTCGCAATTTTCAAATGCATTATATTAATAAGAATTCAATGACATGAAAATAAGAGTATATTTTGGAAATTAATTTCGGAAAGTTTTCGAACTAATGGACTACCTTCATTGTTTTCAAAAACTTATTATACATATTATACACTTATTATACTTATTATACATATACATATTGAATTGTGTACGAATAAGTAAGTATGCACACGGAGAGCACATGTTATTGATATAAATTAAAGCCAATTGGAAATTCATTCTTATAAATTCAGGAGTTAACATATATTGAAAAAACTGAATACATTAATTTATCTTTGACAGAGATTTGAGATCTCAAGAACACAGAAATTTCAGAATATAAAGGCAATATAGGTAATTTAAAATAAATTATTTGTACAGATGCTTCAATTTTCTCTTGAAATGGTCAATAACTACTGCTCTACTATATTATATTCAATATAAAAAGTGGTTACAGGTTGATCAAATATTTATATTCAGATACTGATATATATCTTTCATATCAGATAACCTCAATAAAAATACACGGAATAGAAACTTAATCATTCCACATGTGAAAGCAACAAAATAACAAAATACACCTTTCTTCGAAGTGCTTAATAATTTCAATGAACTTTTCAATATGAAAACATAAAAAATTCATTATGTCGTTTTCCATTTCCGAAATTTAAATAAGTAGGTAATCTTCTATTGAATGAGTGTAGATATACAGTGTGTCCATAAAGTAACTCCCCACTCTCGTTGACTTTAGAACAGATTGGAATATTTCTTTAAAATTTTCTTTGGTAAAATGGTAATTCATTTTGCCACAAAAAAAATTATCTGTCTTTCAAAATGGCGTCTGGTCGCCATTCTGAAATATTTTTTGAAATCGTATTGTGGGTTTTTCAATTTTCTATACGATAACAAAATTGAAGACAAAAATTTTCATCCAAAATAGTATGGCGGTACATAATGTCAGATCTCTGCTAATGAGGATCTTTCCGAATCCTAAGTTCCAGTAAAATCATCAAATCCCTCAAGGTACCCTTCCACAAAAGTTCTCTGTACCTGAAAACAACTCATTATTATCAGCAGACGGATAACAAAAAAAACTGTATAATAGTAAGGGGTCCTCATAGCAGAGCTCTAACGTTATGTACCGCCATTTTGTTTTGTATGGAAATTATTGTATGAAATTTTTTTATCGTATAGAAAATTGAAAGACGATTCAAATGAAGTATCACTCGACCCCCAGTGCGACTTCAAAAAATGTTTCAAAATGGTGGCCCGATGCCATTTTGAAAAATAGCTATTTTTTTGGTGGCAAAGAGTAGTTAATGAACTATCTTCCAACCAGATGGAATTTTATAGCAAAACACCAATCCGTTCAGAAGTTAACAATAAGACTCTATAAGAGTTCTAATATTATGTACCGCTATTTGTTTTAAAAAACTTTCAAAATGGAGTCTGGTCGCCATTTTGAAAGAAAGATACTTTTTTTTACATAAAAAAGTAGGAACAATTATTCGGAAGTGAGAGAACAAGTACTGCACAATAATAATCGGTGAAGGGCAAAAAAAAGGTCTTCAATTCATGAGAATTGAAATTTTCTGCAAAATTAGAGAGCAGTAGCGGAAATCCGAATTGTGCAATGGAAAAGAAATGAAAATATTTCGACTGGTACTTGACAACAATTACTTTGGTATTAGAGGCATTACTTACGATTTTTAGGAATTCGTGTACTGCTGAGAATATTGTTCTCAGCGGTTTCCTCCTTGATTGCACCCAATAAAAGGAAAATTACAATCCGTTCAAAAGTTAACAGGGAGGGGGGGGGGTTACTTTGTGAACACACTGTAGAATTGTATTCATTATTTTCGGTTTGTGACCAAGCTATTTTATAAGTATGAATTTTGTCTGATTTGAATATCCTAAATTTTATTTGAAATTAAAGAAATCAGAGAGAAATTCATTGTACACCTGTTACCACAAAATTTAAAGAAAATGTTGGTTCACATGCAACACTGTATTATTATTATATGTGGTTATATTTCTATGCATGATGCACCTACTGATAATTATTCAAATAACTGACAACACTCATGAAGGAAAGCAACCTACACTTATTATTGTGCAATTACGAGTCATATCATTGTTCTTACTGATTGTTTCAACAATAAAAAATCCTACAATAGAAATCAGATTGTATATTTCAAATATACTTTTATCCAATCTAACTTATACTCTTAAACTCAGTATATACTTATATAGTTATACTTATATATATATAAGTATAACTTTGACAAAAGTAAATTCATTGAATCAAAAAGTGGTTTTTCCATGTTATATATATATATATAATTATTGGTATAATAGCTCAAGGGCATTGATGAGCATTTTTTATCAAGAGAAACCCGCTTAAGTGAGATGTACAATGGGTACATTGATGTTATAAAATAGATGTATTATATCTGAGGCAAACTATTAAGAAAGTAACCAAATTTTCGGCTTAGAAATAAGTAAGAATCCAGATGACTTGGGGTACTGTAATCCTACACAATTTGTGAGGCTGTTTCTTTCTTTTCGTCATATAACCTGCATAGTGTGGAGTCTTGGTGTATCCCCAGCACATGAAGGTATTTTCTCAGTTAGTAGTGCTCTGTTAGGAGTTCCACCACCTTCCTGAGAGAGTAAGTACTGCTTAGTTCGAGAAGTTGTCTTGATAGCCGGACAGCTGGACCCATCGTCATCACCTTTAAGTGAGTATTGACTTAGACATTCTCCCAGAAAGATTTTTCCGTGAGTATTGCTTTAGACATTCTCCCAGGAAGATTGATGATGGATCTCAACCCATTTCTTAGTGTCCTGCCTAAAATCTCGAAATGAGATTCCACTTCCTGGTTCCGTTCCGATAAGAGTTACTACTGCACCAGCGGGAGTTTGCATTTTGGGCACCAAAGCAATAAAAGGACTAATTCAACATGCATTTTGGGCACCGACCCAAAAGGTCCCCATTACAAAAATTGCATTTTGGACACCGAGCCTTATTATTCATTCGTCATTTTTATAATTTTGGGTAGGTTAATTGGTAAATAACACAAAACTATTTTGAAGCATACGAAAATATGTTTATTATTGTATTATGATTACATTAATTGTACAAAATATCTTAATCTAAATATCTTATTTATTGACATAACAATGGAATGACAAACATTTAATAAAGTGTAGCCTATTGATTTCCTTATTTTGGTATTTAATAATCATTGATTCAATAAATTTCTGTCTTTTTTTAACTTTCCTGTCATGGATTTGTATAGGTTTTTGAAGACTTTGAATTTTAATATATGTGTCTCTCTAATCCGACAGGCCTTTTCGACACCATTCCTTAAACAACTGTAATCAGGTAGGGAACAATAAAATAATTATATTCTTTTCCTATTCCTATCGATATTTTGATGAAAATAATTCATGATTTACCTTCTTGTTTCTTACACCCAATTAAAATTCATTTCAATTTCCACGCACTCAAGTGTCTACGTAAGGTTAGTTCGTTCTGGTTCAATTATACAAAATAATTACTTTTCGCAAAATGTATGTATTCAAGTTCTACGCACTCAAATGTCTACGTAAGGTTATTCGTTCTAGTTCAATTATACTAAAGTAGCTCATTGGTTGAGACTGTCACGTTCAAAACCGTTGACATAGACGTAGGCATATGTACTTAAATCGTAATTAAATCTTCTGTACCCAAATTGCAGTTTTCATAATCCCTCGAAACTGTCCGAAAAGGGTACCTATCTGTTTGGTGCCCGATTTGCATGCGCCCGCACCAGCTGTTGCTAGGGCACCTGCTCTTTCATTCTCCTGGATACACCTGTGACCTGGTACCCAGGCAAAGGACCCCGCACGAAAACACATGTAAAATTGGCTCTCGGTCAAATTGGCTGAAATTACATTATGTTATAGTGGGATGAGTAATTAGGAAAATGTGCGAGTTTAAATGATTTTGTATATGTCGTTTCTGAGATATAAGCAGCCAAAGTTCGAAAAAACGTCGGAGTTGAATAGGGTTGACAAAGGAAAAAACTGTTTTGTTAGTCGAAATAAGACAAATGATAAAAATGTATCCACTGGAACTCGTTAACATGTCCAAATATAATTATTAATGAAAGTACATTAGGGTTTATATGGGGCATAGTAAAAAAAATCGTTTTTTAGGATTTTTTTTCTAACACAAGTCCTGAACCAACAATTTATATTTTGGTAGAATATTATGGTTTCAGTCTATTCTAGGCGATTAAAAAATGTTTTGTTTCTTGATGACTCTCTCTGTTTAAAATACACATTTTTAATATTTTGGATTATACCCTTATACTGAAAAAAAGTTGACAGATCGTTTTTGAATACAAATAAAATATTTATTGCCACTGTTAATTGAACAAAAGATGAGGGAATTCTGGTGAATTAAGTTGTTCAATATCATCTTTCAATCAGATACAGGGTGCGTTCATTTTTTTTTAGGTCACTGTTTCTATTCAATATCTCAAAAACTGTTTCGTCAATTTGGACATAATTTTACTCTCATTATTACGAAAGTGTTGAATATTACATATGCATGTTTGGTCGACTTTCTTGAGTTTGCGCATATTTTTGAATTCCATCTTGTTGTTGAGTGTAGTTTGTGATGATTATAGTATCAAACAATTCCATATGTTATGTAAGATAATTTAATATATCATAAAGTCTACTAAAATTTTTTTTATTCGATAGTAACAACCCCATATATCGTAATACCGTATTTTCAAAAATGCGTATTTTAGAAACGCAACATACCAAGTTGACCAAACTTTCATATATGATAGTCAACACTTCCATAATAGTGAGAGTAAAATTAGTTCCAAATTGACGGAACAGTTTTTGAGATATTGAATAAAAACATTGTGAATGGACTAAAACTAAAAAAGATAGAAACGCACCCTGTTTTTAAATGAAAGGTAATATTGAACCACTTATTTCACCAGAGAATTACCTTATATTTTGTTCAATCAACAGTGGCAATAAATAATTTTTTTTCATATTAAAAAACAATCTGTCAATTGTTTAGAGTATAAGGGTATATCAAAATATTAAAAATTCATATTTCCAACAGAGGGAGTCATCAAGAAACAAAACATGTTTTCATTGCCTAGAATAGACCGCCACTATGATATTCTACCAAAATATAAATTGTTGGTTCAGTGTCTGGTGTTAGCATAAAAATCCCGAAACAAGATTTTTTGGATTATGCCCCGTATACACCCTACAAACTAGTTTGAACGAAAACCTGCAAGATGGCAGGGTCTTTATTGCCGCCTGACAGTCGAAGAAAAAGAATGTGGATTGGTTTCTAGGACACTTCCTTAGAATCTCTCTCACAAATCAGCCACTCAATTTCTGAGTCCTAACCGGTCCTCACTATACTGAACTCACAAAACTCATGTTGAAGACCCTCAGAAAGTCAGAAGTATTTTCATATTATATATGTTTACTCCCAAAACGATATATCCTTCAAACTTATTTTTCTATGCAGGCCTGTATCATTCTTCAGCTTCAGTAGTGTTTTAAAGATAACATACATCTCTGATGTTATTTTACATCTTACTATTAGTGATGGAATTCAAAGAATATCATTCCGGTGTCACTTTTATCGGCGTTAACTTATAACGAACTAATAATAATTAAATCCTCACTTCAAAATGGGTTAGGAAAACATCCAAGTTTATTTTTGTTTTAACCGGTATCTGACGTTTTAACGTTTTAGATTATTTTTACAAAATTTATATCAAGAAATTCTTGATGTTGGAATAAAATACTGAAAATAAATTGTATGGCTTGGCAGGTCACCGGTGTTTAGTTTTTTAAGATGCGGCGACGATATATTGCGGTTTGCCGGCTTTCGTTATAGAAATATATATCACACAAACGTTGAAAACTCCAAACTAGGAGAAATTTCAAGAAGAAAAACATAGAAAATGGGAAATGCCAGGATTTTACGTATTTATTCCATTCTTTCTACATACTCCTACACAATAATAGAAGTCATTGAAATATCAATGCTCGATAACCTTGAGAGATATCAAATAATAACAAGACACCTTATTTGGGATATATCTAATTTCCAATAGCTGTTCGATAAATTTCAAAATTCCAAGAATATTCAAAGCAGGATTCCAATTAGCTGAGGACCTGTTTTTAATTATTTTTTTCAATTGGGTATTGATTATTATCATGAAAATGATCAGCTCGATCGGAATAGTACCTTTTTTCGAGGAAAAATCATTTGTATGTTTAAGAGTATATAGTTTTTCATTCCGCATTCATATGGTTAAAAACTGATTCTGAATTAAATCAGGAATGGATGAAGTAAGGAGAAGGATTGAAAGAATATTTGAAACGCGACGATTGATTTCATTTCTGGGGGTGCTCAAACCACTCAAAAACAGACCTACAGCTCAGTATAAGTCGATTCTGAACCATACTATGGCTCCGTTACGGCGGTGGAGATATAACCCGAGCCGCCTTGGTGAAAGCAAACTCAAAAGCAATGATTTTGAAACAAATGTAAAAAAAAATTAAATTAACGAATACATTTTTCCGCAAATTTTCAGGAGTGGTGGATGGTTGTCCTTAGGCTTCCTACCAAAGGGTTGATGAATTGGCCACCTTTCATGGAAAATCAGATGTCCATGATCATTTAGTATGCTGCTAGAATAAATCTTCCAAAGAACATCTAATAAAATCAAATAACATAATACGATCATGATGTTAACGCCCCGCGTTTGCTTTACTTTTATTACAATCAAATATTTTTGTTTACTCCAATTATTATTATCAATATTATTATTATTATTAATATTATTGTTATTATTTTGTTTTTATTTCAACATTTCTCGATTCATTGAGAATAATCATGAAAACCATCATACACGGTTAGCGCGTACCAGTCAAACCCTCGGTATATGCGCGCCTATCGTGAAGATTCACTAGTATGGCAACAAGAGCCGATCTAGCAATAGGTCTCATCGTGTGGTTTTTTTTCTCTCGTTGTGCCTCAACAACTCGCAATAATCACACTGTGTCAACCCTAACCAAAAAAACTACAGTCCATTTCCACTCCTCAAGAAAATCGATGATCGCCCCCTTTGAAGAGAAAATCTGCCAAAGAGGAACAGGAAGTCCAGGTAGGTGCATACTCCAGGGCCCTGTAACACAAGTCGTACAATTGTAACAAGTCTACAAGTTACAAGTGATCTGCCTGTAACTACAAGTCCTACATAATTCCGTATCACAATGCGAATGGCTACAATTGTAGAAAGAAAATAATTTTGTACATATGTAGCTACATATTTCATGAAAACGTTATGCCTACTCGATGCAGACTTGTCATGACACGCGTGGGATAGTGGTTAGGTTAGGTTAGCCAAGTAGATGTCTTCAAAACAAATTGTTTTTGAACGTAAAATGCAATTTTTAAAAAAGATTAGAGAAAATAAGCATATTCTTTTCGGTGCTTTCTCAGATAAACTAAGAAAGCAAGATAAAGTAGAAAAGTGGAAAGAAATGGCAATGGTGGCTCAAAGTATTTGTTTACTTCCTGCGGATAAGGATTGGACCTATGTAAGGGATACAGTTTGGCAGAATTTGAAGAAAACTGCAATGCAATGCAAGGCAATTAATGTCTTCTGCGGTGGTGTCAATCCATACCATCGCACTATTGTATTTGCAAGCCTTGGTCCAATATCCCGAAGGAGATTTTCAAATTGGTCTCGGCTCATACGAAACCTTTCGTTGAATTCGTTATCAGTAAGAACAGCAAAGTCTTTCCTAATATTAAAACTTACTTATGTGTTGACAGTACGAGAATTGTCATAATACTACTGTACAGTGTGCATTTACCCAGGGTTGAAGATAGGTAAAACATTATCTACACTTGTTGAAAATTCTGTAACACAATAATACAAGTGTTAACTTTGTGTTACAGAAAACGCTTACAAATGTCGAGATTCTTCCGTAATTATTGGTGCCGTACGGGTAATTACAAGATGGGTTGTGTTATGCAAAAGTTACAAGTGTAAAATATATTCTAACAATTGTAGGACTTGTACGACTTGTGTTACAGGGCCCAGGTTTGATTGGGCTTCATATCGCATTTTACTTTCATTGTCACTCGTACACATGAAATAATTAAAAATTCACACAAAATGAAAACCACTTTCAGTACGCATAAACACGAAGAATTAAATCACATTAAATGAATATTTTGTTTTTCATTCCATGATCATTTAGTTTCCAGTAACAAAACTACTAAAGAACATCTAACAAAATCAAATAACATAATACGATCACGAAATAATTAAAATTTCACACGAATTGAAAATCAGTTTCAGTACGCATGAAAACGACGAATCAAATCACAATAAATGAATACTTTGTTTTTCATTCCATGATTATTTAGTTCCCAGTACGCTGCTGGAATAAACCTTCTGAAGAACATCTAACAAAATCAAATAATATGATCATGAAATAATTAAAATTCACACAAAATGAAAACCACTTTCATTACTACATTCGCTTGAAAAAGATACTGTGTATCGAAACATGTACATTTTGTGGAAATTTTAATCGTTTTTTACCTTAAGCGGGCCACTCACATACGGATATCGAAGAGGCAATCATCGCACGCGCCACGGACTGAAGGCAAATTACTGCATACACAGGTCCTGACCTGTCGATCGTAGATCTGAACGTCATAACTGCATGTATGTGGTGAAACTGCAGGCGATTATCGATGTGCTTATCGAAGGGTTTTTGAATGGATGATCCCATCGACTGAAGGCCCAATTCACTACACACAGACAGTTCCAAGACAAGTCGCAGCCTGCAATCTGCAAATCGAAACCGAAAACTGCATGTGTGTGGGTACATTTGTCAGTTTACGAACAGGCCTGGGACTGAATAGTGAACTTCAAGCCAGTCAGATATTTGCCTCCGTGATGTCTTGTAAAAAAAGCAATAACCCTGAGTTTTTGAGGGAGTTTATAGAAATTTACTAGTTACATCCATCGTTATGGAAAGTTAAAGATAAATGTTACGCCAATATAGATTTAAGGCAGAAAGGATATCAGCAGTTACTGGCGTATTATAAGAGAATAGATCCTTCCGCGACTCAGGAAACCGAAAAACAGCCCAATCAACATAATTTGCAATACAATGTTCAACCCACGACATCTATTGCAGATGTTACATCAAATGTATCCTTACTACCAGTGATAAATAATTATGATGATACTGAGCTACAAATGTCAAACTACCTAACTAAACTATGAGCGATTGAACATTATTACTCCAATATTGTTTTTATGTAGGTGTTCATTTCCAAAGTGTGAATTTCTTATGAAGTTTTGAGTTATCATGCATTTATTTTTGAGTTTCGTTGAATAAAAGTATTGTCTTACATTCTGCTTTCAAAACCTTGTAGATCGTTCTGCATGTTTCTGGAATGATGACCCCTAACGCTTGAGGAGAAATTATCGTACTGAACTTCAGATCTTCAAAACTGCGCCCTGTTGCTAAAAACCTCAGAGTAGCAATCAACCTTTCTTCTGCACTGATAGCACACCTCATTCTGGTGTTCTGCTCCATTATAAGTGGTTTGACTGAATTAAATAACATTTGGAAGGAGTCCTCGTCCATACGAAGATAATTTTTCAAAATGTGTAAGTGAGTGTCTCGCTGTTCGATTACCTGAAGGCCGCCAACTGACAGATTTCATCTTTCAGTTATTTGGCAGAAGTAATGTGTGGTGGTATTCGATCACAACCTTCAGTCCTGGCCTTCAGATGATTGCCTCTTCGATATCCGTATGTGAGTGGCCCGCTTTAGTGTCATTACGCATGAACACAACGAATCAAATCACATTAAATTAATGTTTTGTTTTTCATTTTTGTTGTATGTTTGTGATACAGTTTCTGAAGAGATAAATGAGGTGATTCTTGAAATTTGTGTCATATTTTCCACTTTGTGGTTCTGTATGGAGTTTGCTTTTCGAATCAAGCATTCAGTCTTCCTGGACTCAGGGCTGCCGAGGAGTGCATCTTGCTATTGAACTTTGGGGGTTATCCGGAGGCGGATTCAGGTCCTCTGACGCCCTAGGCTGCCAAAATTTTGCCACCCTTTTGATCTCTAAATAAGTTTATAAAAAGTTTTAATAATGCACATAGATAATTTTTAAGTGTGCTTGGCTTTATTAGTTTCTGTATTTGTTAAACGTGAAAAAAGTAGGATAAAAAATAATAACGAAAAAAATTGTATTTTTCTAATTATCATTTCGAAAACATACAAATAATTCATTTATCACGTCTTCGTAATCTAGGGATTTTGACAACTGTGATTCTATACTGAGTACGGCGAGATCATTGAGTCTATCTTCTGTCATTCTTGAACGCTAATAGTTTTTGATACGTCATAACCAAGAAAAGCTGCGTTCTCCCGAGCAATTTGTTATCAGAACACAAACACACATGCGTAGTGCGATGTCGACGTTAGGACACACGGTCTGTAGATCTTCTTCGTGAAACCATTTCAACAATTTTAAAGCTGTTTGCGATTTTTCGGGAATTAAGGAGCAGTGTGCACCGAAATGAACACATTCATCAGCAAAGCTTTCTTCTAGATCAAACGGGTATATATTCTGTAAACTGACTGCTTCAACTCGGGTTTCAGTTGGGTTTAATATAGATAAGTTGGTCAGGAAGGCAAATTTATCGTGAAATTTTTGATAAGCATTGCGTCGCTTTTCAAACTCAAAGTTTTTTCTATTACATTCAACTTGAGTAGTTTGATTCTGTTACGAGAGGTAATAGGAATTGGCCACCTTATTTGTAGATAAAAGGAGTATTTTGGTGCAAATGTTTATCCCACAGAACTCATAATTATATCTTATGACTAGAATGAGTTTCAAATATGGCGGATGAACAAATCATGCATAACCTGCAACACTGTAATGTCCTCTTCACAGTAGCGGCGCATAAAATAATGGGCGTATCATAGGGATGGAAAATGGGTTAGTTTTCTCAAAAATGAGAAATTGCATATTTTTCTTTGCCTTTCTGCAGGAATTACCACAATCCTTAACAAAACCCTTCATCATATAGAACGGCGAACGGCTAATAACACTATATAATCAATAAATAAATATTTACTTATCGTCCAAAACAGTCATGTTGAAAAAATAAAGAATCAACATCCAACAGTGACGTGACAACGCCGCTCTGTTTACAAACAAACTGGCAAGCTTAACCGACAGACGTCCTAGATTCTACTCATTTCCTCTTGGAACTATAAGAAATAACGTATGTGTTTACTTAGTAAAAGTTGTCCTCTTTGCTGATGCCCACGATTTGTTCAAGTTTAGGGTAGCCGACGATACATGAAGCGCGTTCTAGTCATAAGATATAATTATGAGTTCTGTGGTTTATCCTTGCATCGAGAGGGACACCTAAAAGTAACAGTTCAACGACGTTGCTGAGTATACCCATCACGAGTCTAGAAGCCAACTTATCGTAAGCCGGTTCATCCATACTAGAGATTCGTCATCCACACGTGTGGGTAAATAACGTGAATTCCTTGGCGCATGGCAAAATTTTTACTTTATATAATTTTCCTTCGGTGTTTGTATATTTAAAAATTTACAAAAAAAAAATCCTTTCCTGCAAAATCTGCCGCCCTCTAGATTTTGCCGCCCTAGGCTGTAGCCTACTTAGCCTAGTGGGAAATCCGCCTCTGGGGTTATCATTAGTTGGTTGGGACAGGTGACTCTAATGTTGTCTGACTTATCATAGTCTTGATGCGAGGTGAGGACCTTGAAACACGTTATGCTTGCAAGTGATCATTTCCAATCAGAAAGACGATAAAATTCAATGCTTGATCACAATAATTAACACTTTTTGAGGAACGTTGCTCGAATAGATGTTAGATGTAATTAAATATCCGTAAGGGAAAGCAGTTGTTCCCTGTCAGATATTTGCCTCATATTTTCCATACTTTCGGAATTATTCGTTTCAGTTGTTTGAAACTATTCGGCACACTTTTGGAATGTTTGTCGAATTAGTAATTTTATTAACATATTGAAACTAACAAGAACAAAGTAAAAACATCAAAATGATTGATCGGCGCTCCGGGGCGGCTTAAATGACATTGGTGTCGCATTCGCTTTCAGAGCTGCAGGGAAACCCGGAAAAACCTGCAACACCACATCATCTGAAGAGTTGGAATTCATTAGTAGAGAACTTCTAAAGAGGTCCGACGAATTGTGACAATCTGCTCTATGGTAAAATGTATGGTGTCTTCGAAGGCTCCAAAAGGTCCAGTTCCAAAGAAGGTATTCTATTTACTCAATTGTCATCAAATTTGTACCAGTCCGTTCTATCTTTGGCTAAGGTGTAATAGTGGCCAAAATCAGCTCCAGAACCACAGTGAACAATGACTGCGTAAAGCTCGTAATTGCAGTCGGTTAGATTGGGGTGTTCTTCCAGCTTGATTCGTTGAACTAGTTTGATACATTTTTGGGTTGCTGAGTCATAACTGAAGAGCTTCAGAGTTATGCTCAGATTTGCAGGTGTTTCAACTATACTTGTTATTTTATGGCTGTCAGTTGTTATGGCACAGATTTGACAGTACAGTTGACTATCACCTGTTAGGTATTATGGTTTCAGGTGATGAATGAGTAGATTCTGTATGGGCAGAATTTCTGAAAGATTGGGAAACGCGAGCTCTAATTCAAAAAAGTCATTGAAGATGCTATTAATTCTGCATTTGCTACAACGTGAAACTGTAAGGATCCTTCCTTCAAAAAAGATTTTTGTACTGAAGAAGCGATAGGTTGTAATTCCTCACCATCAGGGCATTCAAAAACATCGACCAAATTATTCAAAAAAATACTAATTCCACACGTAAATAGTTGTGTAAATTTCAGTCGGTGATTTCAATGACCAATTTTATTCGGTGATTTCAGTGACCAATAATTATTGAAGATTCAAAATCAGTTTCGTTTTTTGAGATATTTACTATTTGACTGACATTCATTATTGTACCAGAAATTGTACAAAGCACTGGGTGTTTCAGCTGTAATTTGTCAACAGTCGTTGAAGATCCTTTGTCGTAAATCATTATGCTGGCTCATTATTCATTTCTTCATATGGCATATTAACAAAATAAACTATAATGGAGAGTTCACATGCTGGCTTTTCGCTTCTTGGCTTATAGCCCATTGTGTTGTCATTGGCCGAATTATGTCCGAAATATTTGAAAGCCATTATCAAGGTCATAATCCAAAAAGTCAATTACAGTCCGATATTTCGCGAAAAAAACTAGAGATAATTAGGTTAGAAAACAATGCGATGACATAAAATTGAATTCTTTGGGTATAGGTATTAAATACATGTAAAATAACGGCATTTCATATTATGGCACGTTATAGTAAATAATATAGTTTTTCAATTTACGGTCACCACTAAAGGCTTTAATTTTTTATCAACTGGTAGGTATTGCATCCGCAGTTAATTTTTTTATAATTGATGGGCTCACACAGATTCTTCGATTCTTTCTTTTTCTATGTTGTATTTCATAATAATAATAATAATACAATGCCTCAGCTTGAATTATTATACCTAATTATTTTTTTTAGAGAGAACAGAATGATTCTTCCAGTTCTGAAATATTTGAATTCAAATCTTATTGAACTTTCTTAATCTTCTTCATCTCCACATATTGTTCATGTGAACTGAGCGCTCGTTTTTTTCAAGCTTTCTGCGATAGGCGGAAGCTGTCATGAGAACGCGGCATTAAATCTTTAACTTTTAATGTCGCAGTTACCTACTTTTAATCAAGCAATGGCAGAAATCGGCATTTCAGTTCATGAAGTCGAGGAATAAAATACTGATTTCAGTCCCAGAGGTAAAAAATATATATAGACTTAGCCAATATAACAATTTTGGGGGATCATTAGACCCAGCAACAAAATTCAAACTTTATTCACATCAATTTTTCAAATGGTGCCAATAAAAAATGCACTAAACTATTTATTCAACTGTACTAAACAAACAGCCACAAACATTTAGACACGATAAGATTAATATGAATGTTCGAATTGCCTTCCGTTTGCTGCAAGGCACATTTCAAATTTTTCAAATATGGCCGAATCAAATTATTCTTGAAAATTCCACAACAAACATTTACTCCTGAAAATTTGTTTCTCGAACCCAGTATTATGTATTATGACGATTTACTTTTCCATTATTTTGGAAGCGGGATTCATCAAACCACATTATTTTTGACAAAAAATAACCATCATCATGAATTCTTAACACCATATCAAAAATGAAATCTATCCGCCTATCATAGTCAGTTGGTTTTAAAGCTTGAACAAAATTTAATTTATATGGATGTTGCCTGTGGGTCTTCAAAATCCTATGTACAGAACTCGAGATACCTGATTTCTCAGCAACTCCTCGTACCGATGAATGAGATTTTGGTGTATGTATGCTAAAATATTAATCGATATATCATCATTCACGATTGACTTTGAATGTCCTGGATCATTTCGCAGGTCAGCTATAAGTCTAATGAAGGTATTTTTTCCTGGTTGTCTTCGAACTGGGTAACGTTGACTGTACAGTATGAACAAGCTCTGCGGGAGTTTGAACTTTTAGTAAGCAAACACACTGAATGATCAGGAGCGACCATCCGCGACCGTCCATCTACGACCAAATTTTGAAAGAGATTCATGGAAACTTTCAAAGTCACACTAATCGGTCATCCACAACCGACCGCTAGAATAATTTTGTGAATATGACATTCATCTGACATTCATGAGGTTATACGAAAAATTAGGTAAAATCATAAAAAAAATTAATTTCATTCAAGAGAGCAGTCTTATAACGCAGTAACTTGTCTGGCAAATTAATTAATTTGCCCTTCTACATCTGTACAGATTTCCTTGGACCAACATTTTTTTCATTTTCAGATTGTGGAAGGTAAAATACCCAAACAAATCATATCCAGAATCTAATTTCCTCCACAAAATCAAACTTTCAATCAATAATCATAATTTTGAGATTTGCTTTGAATAGTGAGTGGAAATTTGACTTGATAAACAAAATTATCCATAATCACGGAGTTTTTAGCATTTTCCAAACTATTTGTTGACGTCAGATCTGAACATCCTCGTACAAACCCTATAGCAATATCCTAAGAACACCTGAGCATCTTGCTGTATTAACTATTTGATCTGCTCAATCTTCTGACCAGAGATCATTAATCGCCTCCGCAAAAGATTTCATAAAAAATCATACTAATTTACATAAACTTTTTTGAAAAGTTCATTATAAACATGTATCAATATGACAATATGGCACATGGGCGTCATACGTCCGGATAGTCTGAGTCCGACCAAAATTTCCAGCAGACTGGAATTTCAAACGTGGTCTTTGGAAACCGCTTGTGAACGGTCGAAAGCGATCGAACAGTGTGAGTTATGCGATAAGTATACACGTGTTGAAATTTTGGTAGTTGCTGGACGGTGTGGACGGTCGGTCCTGGTTGCTCAGTGTGTTTTCTACCTTATAGTGAAATTATCAGGGACAGTTTTACACATCTACCGGATATTATCGCATCTAGTTATTCGTGAAAAAGTTGTTTTCTAATTGGGACTGTTATGTAGTTAATTGCACTAGAAAACGTAGTTTGATGATTTTTTCATTTACATTTGTTGATAATGGAATTCACATAACTTTTTCACAACTATTGAAGACGATGATTATTTCATATGATAGAATATTCTACCGACTACCAATAGCCTCAAATGATTTCATAAATTCTTCGTAGTATGAATAATGGGTTTGTCTTCAAAAATGACTGCATTTAATAAAACACTAGTATAACTTGGCAACGCCTTATCGGATTTTCAAAAATAAAAAACCAATGATTAGCCTAAGTGATTGAGAATTCAGATATGTTGGAATACATGGGGTGTTTCATTTAAAAAAAACTGATGTTCGATTTTTTGAGCCTTTCTTGCGCCCCTCGTATAGAAAATAATCATTCCTGAAGTTAGCTCTCATAATGCGATATGATGTAAAATTATTATATTTTGAAAATTCCTATTGGTGCAAGAGATATTTAACTGTCCCATTTGTCTAGGGACGCACTGTATACACCTACAATGTGCCAACGTTAAAAGTTACCGGTGAGAATTTCTCGGAAATTAGAAAGATGATATCAAGACCTGCCCACTACATGAATACACAGGTAAACCGTGGAGTGCAGACTTTGTGGTGACGAAGAGGAAACAGCCTCTCACATCATCTTTGAATACTTCGCGACCAACCTAGAAATAGGCATGAATCCAATACACCTAGTAAATAAACTACTAAACCTGGTAAAAGACACAGGCCTATTTGACTAGGAACCAGAATAATTTAAAGGACCACAGCAAGACTCAGTGTTAAGGGACACCTTCACGGGTACACCCCGTAATTCGTTCGTCAGCTTCAAACCAACCAAGACATGTCCAAACAAGTTTCGAGGCAACGTCAAGAGAATCAAATTAGCATAAGAGCGATACTCGATACTCTCACCCCTATACACCCATCTTGAAAAGTTCAAAAAGCAAACCCCATGTGTAATAGATCCTTGAAAAATGATTAACAGTGGTAACTAATTTTGGGATTGTTTTCGTCAATAAAATTTCAGTGCATAAGAAAAGTAAAAAAAAACTTATTTTATATCAATTTGGTCATACATGGACAAACAGCTGAAAACACACGTTGTGCCCTGGAGAATCAGACCAGTGCCTCCCAAACAAAAGTAACTGAAAGCGATTTCATAAAATTTCATAAAAAGTTTCGAACAATTTTGAATTCTTCAAAAACGATAATTCTTGCCATTTATTGATACATTATGTTCCATACAACAACTTCCTCGGATTTGGCGCCTGAAGCGGCCGCTCCATTCGCCCTACGGTAGGGCCGGCCCTGTAGTGATATGTTATTTCAATTGAGAGATATTCCTTGTGACAAGTTTTAATTTTGATACACTCTATACTTTGTATTCAGAGGATATGAACAAGCGTAGTCATTTCCTATTTGAATGATACGTTTCATGTAATCATCAATTATTAATCCATTATCATTTACGCGAGTTATAATTTCCGGGTGCTGCTGTGACAAATATCTGCCCAAAGATCTGAAACTCGCTCAATTTTATATTACCACACAGTTGAAGTTCTATTCAGAACGTTGCAAAAATTTTTACTGAAGATTGGGTTTTTTAAAATTTTGTTCGTTGGTGATTGTTTTAATGTTAAAATTGTTATTATTTTCGTCAACTGGCTAAAGCCTTACGGCAACCCTCAGAAGTTTTCGAAGGATTTGTGCGAGCTGTATAGGGAAGACGTAGCCCTTAACTTTTAACGTGTGGTGCCATGCACGGGACCAGTGACTACGGTGGGTTTCGAACCCACCCTCCACGGGTGATTTGGACGGGAAGCAATTGTTTTTTACCATTGCGCCACCATGACCTATAAAACAACTTATTATTATCAACACAAAAATTGATTTTTTATGTACATCAATGAAAATGTACAGATTATATCGAATTAATTACTACGATAGTTTTATATCATGAGTCAATTTTTCTTTATTGCAATGTATTTTTTTGCACACTCATTGACAATTTTCGAATAATATAAAAAATTTCACTTCTGCGACGCTGTTAGTTTTTGACTGACGCATATTTTGTATAACTTAGTAAATTTTTGAGACCTTCAATATTTTCTACCTTGTAATTTTCGTTATTACACTGAGTTATCCATCAGTTTCAGTATTAATTGAAAATTAGATATAGTATTTCCAAGTCTGACATGTGGCCTATTATCTTGACGCATGACTATTTCTATATTGGGAAAAATATGTAAAAAATCAGTTATTTTCACTTGACTCCAAAGATTCGTTGTTTCGATAAATGGTTGTAATAATCTACATATGAATTCTTTAAAATTGCCCCAACAATCTTCAATGACTTTTATTATTATTAATCGATTACTATAAAAAAAAAATATAAAAATAAGCAATTTCCATCGCCAATCACTGGAATTGGATTTTTTTTTCATTCATTCCCATGTATCAACAAATAATTTTAGATTACAAAAAGGAATGTTTCAATAAATAAGACAACACAAGTGACAAAGACTCTCTCAGATAAATTGAGGTTTATTTTCCCTACTACGCAAGGTCTCGCAGGACTAAACTAGTTCCAAACTTCATATATTCTCAATGCCTGGAGACTAGTCTCGGCATCTCCTCTTTGTGCGGATCTTCATAAACTCTTTCCACCTCTCTCACTCTGCTTAAGTAAATAGTAATTGGAAAGAGACAAAGAGTTCAATAGATTTATTTGTTAGCTCTATCAGATTACTTTCATGTCTATAGTGACCCCTAATAAGTTTCACTTCAAAAATGCCAACTAATGAAAAATTTCGCGTATTTTAGCATGACTGGAATAATCATAAAAATATTCTACAATAGTAGAATATATAAGATAGTTTTTATGTGATTATTTTATTTTTTTATCACATTGTCCTACTTTTGCCCGCCCAAGGCATATGCATACATATTTATTAAATGGGTTACGCTTAATTTCATGGCGAACTAAAATGTTTGTTAATGTTATAATATAACCAACGATATTCAGGTGAAGATAATAAATTATTGAACAAGCTACCAAGGATTTTTCATAGATACCCAAAAAATCGTGAATGCTTATCATCAAAAGTTCAAACTCGATATCACTATCAAAATTTACCAAAATCCGATTCCCATAAACTCAAAGCAGGGCACAAAATTTAAATTTAATTATTTTGGCAGTCACATAGCTCCCTACTTTTTAAGTAGTTTTGAGGCTTAAATTTGGTATGTATTTGACAACGTAGTAAATTTGAATTTTTTTTTCAAACTCATCATAAAATATGTAAATGTAAAAATTAATATACTTGGCTTATTGTATAGCCACTTGAGAAAGCTACTGTGTTAGCGAAATATCTCACGGTGTTAAAGAAAAGTTTGTTAAGACCGAATCGTATTATTAGACTTTAGGGCCTTATTTCCCAAAAAAATACAATAAATACTACTTAAGCCTTCTGATAAGCAAGATTTTTTTTTTGAAAAATCTTATAATAAACTTTTTCCCATATGGCACCTACTTTTTGGTGGGCAACGTATATCCACGACAGGAAAAAATATATTTACTCAACATGTCCAGGAAGTCCTTGTTTACGGAAGAACGGGAAAGTTGCTGGACGATTCGCGTTCATATAAGTCAATCTTTGATAAAAAAAAAAAAAATGCTTCAAGTCATTCACAATAACTTTGTTAGATCGCAAATACAAAAGTGTGTTATGTAAATCATTGTTTCACCACTTCCATATGAATTGTGCATTTGGTTGCACTTACTTGTACTAATATATTCAACGAAGGACACATAATATATTGCTTTGTGTTCTCAGGTTCGGCGACATAAATTTTGAAACCCATTTTCTCTAATTTAATGTGGGACCTTCATGTTCATATTTTGATAGTATTGAAATATATTAATACATATTAATTTTTTACAGAAGCCCTCATATAATTCAGGACCGGGCCTGTATATGCTCTCTCTAACATAAAAAACACTATGGTTGCTAACAATAAACTTGATTGTAAGAATTTTGGCTTATGAAAACCGTTAATATGTATTTAAAAAATTCGAAATTTCAAGTTACTCTTTATGACTTATTCAATATGAATATGAAAAGTACAATTTTGATAAATGCCAGTTAATAAGGTAAGCTTATTTTGCAAATCAGTTGATACACTAAATACTATCATTTTCTGTAAACTCACGCGACTACACTATGGCCTTCCTTATCGCTGCAATTATATGACGTCAGTGAACTTGCCCCGGCATAAACATTCTCTACATTTTCATATGAGGAATTTTCCCTGGTACTTGATTACTTGTTGAAGTCGACGGTTTTAAAAATTATTTCCAATAAACATGAATAACTCCATGACGCCTCAACATTTCTCCATGGAATTTGGTATGTGATTGATAACATTCAGTTTGAAAGATCCATGCTATTCACGGGCGTAATCGTAATTTCAAGAAAGGGAGTTTGCACATGGGTACCCCTACAAAAAAATTTAAAACTTGTTCTGAGGGTAGGACTTAATTACTTTATAAATTCTGCATACCTTTAATAGATTTGGGTACTGCATTTGCTACATAAAAAATATTCAACACTAGCCAATCATTGTATGAATGTCTTATCAGTTATTTAAAACACTTAAGAAAGGCAACAGACACCGTGTGACTTAGTTTTACAATTTGAGTACCGATTCTATTTTTTTTTCTTTATTTAGGGAGATATATTGCCAATCATAATTAATTTTGCTTGTTTGGCAATTCGAAGGGAAGAGAGAAGAGAGATCAACACAAAATCTGACCTCGGATAGATTTCAATAATATATTTACTTATGTTTAAATATAAGTGGACAAATAATTGAATGTTGTTGTTGAATTAATTCGAAAAAATGCAGATGAATATCTGCAATGAATGAAATGAAATCCTCATTGCAAATAATGTGGAGTCTGATGTCCTAATGATAGTAATAAAAATACCCAGAAAAACTAAGAATTGTATTACAGGAATTCTGAAATATTTTCAGTTCATAAAATTCAACCCTATAAAAAAGTTCTGATTCATTACATAATGAGGGAAAGTCAATTTCACTTCTGTCTTTTCTTAAGAAGTTGGACTATTTTATTTTATTATCATTTACAGGACAGACCACTCCTAGTTCATAATGTTTGTGATAATTATATGAAAAAGTCCTGATTCATAATATAATAAGGGTAATTGATAATACGTCCTTATACTGGTTATATTGAAAAAAATAACAATATTTATCTCTTTACCAATGTATCTGATTCAATAAATTTGAATTTTCTACATTAACTCTTTGGGTGAAACATTTTGAAGTCATGTTGAAAAGGGTAACATCCTCCATGAGAATTGAGAAATAAAAAATGTGATTTATTTGTAAGTAATATTAAAAAAAAACTACTTTCCCGGCTAAAGCCTTTCAGCAGGAATACCTCCCAAGAGGTTATCTTGAACGATGGAAAATAGGGACTAAAGTTTGTCTTTCAGCGAATTTTCACTTTGAGATTTTTTTCTTTCCATTTAAAGTTTCACAATATCTATCAGATGTAGTTCAATGCCCAGCGTGCCTTTAGCCGGGGAAGTAGTTGTTTTCTGTTAGATATTACAAATAATCACATTTTTCATTTTTTAATTTCTATGGAGAATGTTCCCATTTTCAACATAAATAACTCCCAAGAGGTTATCTTGAACGATGGAAAATAGCGACTAAAGTTTGTCTTCCAGCCGCAGATGATTCCACAACAGATTTTATGAATATACTATTCATATTTTCGAACAAAAATAGAAATTTTGAAGGTAATTTTACTTCTGTTCCCTCTCTTAATTTACAACGATATCTCCTCCTGGATTTTTCCGCGTGAATATGAAAACACCCTGAATATTTAAAGAATTATTTTGTCGTGGTAGTTCTTAACATTTTATATATATATATATATATACTATTATTTTTCACCGTTCAATCCAATAAAATATGTGCCTGCCTCTACCACTGTTTTTGTTTATGATTTTGAATGATAAAATATGTGCCCCTCTACCACTGTTTTTTTTTTTAATTTTGAATAAGAGATTTACAAGTATAAGGCTAGGAAAATTCTATAACCAATAGCAAATGGGCATCTGTTACCAGCAATGTATCCCGTCAACCCCTAATAATGAAATTCCATTAAAGTCTTGTCAACTATATTTTGATTTACTTTTTGTCCAGTTCGCATATTTTAGATGTAAGTTTGGCAAAAGTAGCCAACCCCATTTTTTTTTCTCGAAGAATTCGAAATACTCACATCATAATTTTTCGTACCACATCTCAAGCACAAACCACAAAGCGGCCACACGCGCCAATCGTCGCAAAAAACGGCAGTCAATCTCGCGTCGCAAAAAAGGAACCAGCGCAGCGCACACTCGGAAAACTTGCGGCCTTCTCGAGACTGAGTTGGAGCAGGCAGCGCACCGCCGCACATGCATATGTGGGAGTATCGTTCATTCGTTTTTGAAACGCGCTTTGGTGGATTCGTTCGAAATATCAGGCGCACGCGTCCCCTCTTCCGTCCGTATTTTTGTCCTCGAACGGCACCACGTGTCCAAAGATATTATCGCGATTGGTTTTGTCGTAGGTATCGGGTGGATCATGCTGAATGGTGTGTAAGTTTTTCGCGCTTTTCAGGCTGTCTTGGAAGTGCAGGAATCAATCATTACTTATGTTCTAAAAAGTGTCGATTTTCTTTAGGAGCTGTTTCGTAATTGAATGTTGATCCTAAAGGGCCATAATCTTTGAATGATTTTAAGGGAAATTCTCCATATGAACTTCGCATTATTTTTGAGATACAGTATGCTGAAACTAAACAGAAAAATCTGTTCTTCCCCAATATCTCCAAAACGACTTCGCCTTCTTTAAATTTTTGTGCATATCAACTACACATAAAAATACATTTTTTATATTAGGAAAGTTTTCTTAATTTCCATCAGTGGTGTCCCTGTTAACATGGCGTGCCATATTTTCAATCAAAATAATAATACGCCTCTCTTATTTTCTTCAAATCAATATCGGGTGGATCGTGCTGAATGGTGTGCAAGTTTTAGCGCTTTTCAGGCTGTCTTATGTTCTAAAAAGTGTCGATTTCCTATAGAAGCTGTTTCATAATTGAATGTTGATCCTAAAGGGCCATAATCTTTGAATGATTTTAAGAGAAATTCTCGATATGAACTTCGCATTATTTTTGAGATACAGTATGTTGAAACTTAACAGAAAAATCTGTTGTTCCCCAATATCTCCAAAACGACTTCGCCTTCTTTAAATTTTTGTGCATATCAACTACACATAAAAATACATTTTTTCTATTAGGAAGGTTTTCTTAATTTTCATCAGTGGCGTCCCTGTTAACATGTCGTGCCATATTTTCAATCAAAATAATAATACGCCTCTGTTATTTTCTTCAAATCAATATTTTTCTTGCAGTTGTTAAATATCTTCTCATAAAAATTGTTTCTGACATTTTTTCCGGCGAATAGTTTTGGATTTAAGAAATAAATTACTTCATTTGATTGTATCCATGCGATTCTTTGGTGGTCTCAATGAAATGCATTTTTTTAATCGAAAACTGTACGCAGGACGAGAACAAGTTAGCAGGCCATTTTTATGAGACGATACAGGACAATCATAAATATAATATTTATTTAAAAAAGATACAGTGGCGTATCATTATTATCTTTGTTAAGTTTAAACACACTGTATCCAAGGATTATCAAGATCAATATTCAATTATGAAACAATTATAACGAGTATTCCATATTCAATGTAAGAGGCAATATCTGGTTCGTTGGAGGATACCTACTGACAAAAGTATTTTTAACAAAAGTTTCAACAGTTCATAGTACAGTTTTCAAATAGGTATACGGGGTGTTCTATATGTGTGATACAATACAAAAAAGTTTAGAATTATAACAGATCTGAAAAATATTTTCAATTCATAATATTCAACCCCATTAAAAGGTTGGGATATAAAATATAATAAGAGTTGTTAATTTCATTCCCTTAAAAGGTAATTATTGAAACAAAAACCTGTATGATATTCCATATATTAAAATGTTCTACATTAATTCGATTTTGAGACAAAGATTCAAAACTCAACTATACTACTGTCCCACCAGGGGTGATAGCTCTCAAGGTGTTGCAATAATAAATTTAATTATAGTAAATATCCCTCATAATTTACAACTACGAATCGCCTCCTGGATTTTTTCGGATGAATTCAAAATTTACCGGATTATTTTTTAGTGACATCCTATTCATTATATTTTTACTATACATTGCATATAATAAATATAAATGAAATGTGTGCCATATTCACCAATGAATTTTTCAAGTCTTTGGCTTTGGAGAAAACTCTTTTTTATATTAATAATTATATTGAAATTCGGGCACTTCCCGACCTAGTCCGGGAAGTACGTATTTCCCGGACTAGTGATAACCGGTATACAGCTTTGTTCCTTGGGGGAAGGGGGTAATTCGTGGCGCAGGAGTGATAGAAAATAGATAAACGCCGCAGGCAAATTTTTTTTGTTCAAGGTCAAATGCCTTAAAATTGACAGTTAGGTTTGTCAGTGGGGTATCATAATGGCGGGAAAAAAAGGATGTCAAATTCAACTTTTTTTATTTAATATAAAAAACGAAAGCATAGTCGAACAAACGAACAATGACACATTCCAAATGAAAGAGAAAATCAGTCCAATAGAGATTAGATGCTCTCGTTGCGTTGTACCTGTACGTTCGCTGCACTCTGCAGTTTTGGCATTTTTCAGTTTTTAAGAAGAAATAGATAAGATGAATAAATTTAGATAGTTACGCCTTGAATGATATAAGATTCATTTTGTGAATATCAATTTTGATTGAAACACTGAATTTACGGACCTGAAAAGGTATGGGCACTATAGTAATAATAATAATACTCCCTCATTAACACTCGTGAGTGTACCCAAAGGCATGTCCTGTTCGGGTAAAGGAAGGCTATTATTACTATTATTATTATTTGCCGTAGCTCTCCGGGGTGACTTACTGATTTTTGGTGGCGTATTCACTTTTCAGCTGTAGGAAGAGCTGGAAAACCTATAGTAACAACCCTATTTAAAGTAATACTGTATTTATCATTAAATAACAAAGTAATGTAGTAGAATCCTTTGAACTTTTCTTTTCGCATAACTTATGATAATCCGCCCCGGACAATTTTAACTTTTAATCCATTCTCAATCGAAATCGAAAAACTATATCCTCGTCAAAGAACCAAACCACTCTGCCACTATTAACTAGTGCCACTATAACTGCCAGGCCGGGGTACAATTTCCTAGATGATAATTACAGTATGAATTATACAGGTATAGAGAGAGAGAGAGAGCGAGAGAGAGAGAGAGAGCGAGAGAGAGAGCGAGAAGTATGGGATTCACAACTGACCAAGGAATTGAAAGCAAATGTTGCCACGTTCATTGGTTTTTCGTGCTTTTGGTGGAATTATTTCATGCACAACGTTGTGACACTATAATTGCGAGGTATCTGAAATTTGCCTTCCCTCCCCCGTGGCGCCGCCACTGAATCTATTGAAGGGTGGATATCTGTAAAAAATGGGCACATTGCTCATGCGCTGGGCAAGATGATGATGATGAGACCCATCATATTTGTGAATATTCTAAACAAAATGGTTACCAGTAATATATGCTATGTTTTATACCTGAAACTTTATTTTCTTTTTACAAATAAATTTTAAAAACAAAGTGTATTTCTTATTTACTCCATCTTGCCCCATGCCTTTCCCCATCTCACCCCGTATGTGGGGCAAGATGGAATTTTCACAAGGTTATTGGAAAACAACGATTCAAGCTGTAAAACCTAAAAATATTCAATTTCTTTTATTTTATTTTCAAAGGGGACATTTCACTGTAAAAGGTAGCGATAGAATTATGTTTGAAGAGGTTACGTGAAAAAAAAACAGAAAAAACTTCCCGTCTTGCCCCACCTTCCCCTATATATGTGGATAATTACACTTATTATGTTTTGTTATATAGTTATAAGTACTATTAAAAATGACAATGACTTCAAGTATTTTTTATCTCCTACAATACCCAATTCGATTTTTCATTCTATATAGCTTTCGGAATTTTCAAGCAGTTTTTATCGATAGGCTGCGAGCGATGAAATTTATTCTGATGAAGTTTCGACATTTTCACGTAAGCATATTCAGAAAAATTTGTCTCGAACTTTCTTTTAGTAAATTCATTAACATCTCTTTTTTGTAATTCATTCTTTTTCGACATTTCAACGGTTGCCGTTGGGTGCCACCCCAACAATTTTTTTGTTATTTTATATTTTCGAATGAGTTGAATAAATACTCACGTTTTAATATTCCGTACCACATCTCAAGCACAAACCACAAAGCGTCCACACGCGCCAATCGTCGCAAAAACGGCAGTCAATCTCACGTCGCGAAAAAAGGAACCAGCGCAGCGCACACTACGGAAAACTTGCGGCCTTCTCGAGACTGAGTTGGAGTAGGCAGCGCACCGCTGCCGTACATGCATATGTGAGAGTATCGTTCATCGTTCATTCGTTTTTGAAACGCGCTTTGGTGGATTCGTTCGAAATATCAGGCGCACGCGTTTTTGCTTCTGTCCGTATTCCTGTCCTCGAACGGCAACCACGTGTGCAAATTGATTATCGCGATTGGGTTTGTCGTACTTATGTATCGAGTGGACCATGGCTTTTTCAGGCTTCCTTGAAGTGCAAGTACAGAAATCAGTTCCTTAAGTTTTTTAATTTCATGGTATAAGCCAAAATGGTTTTTCAAGGCCTCACCTTGGACCTTGAAAATTTTAACATTGGCTGAAAGGAGATCCTTACGTTCCATGCCCTGCTTCCTAGGCATAGATCCTACAAGGAATGCTGCAGAAACATCTGTAAAAGCTACTGCAGGATCAGCGGTGGGAACAACTCCGTGAAGAAGAGGAATAGCACAATCTGCCAGTTCCATTACAACTCCTTCTAGAACTCCCATCATTGGAGGGATGTCCAAGAGATGAAGTATAAGTGGTTGGTTGGGTCCGAAAATATCACCTTTCGCTATCATGTATAAAAGTGAATAAGCAATTTGTCCTGCAGCTCCTGTTACCACTACTTTGATGGGCTCAGACATTGGATCTTCTAGGTTCAAAAACTATTAAAATGAGTAACTTTCAATCTTTGAAAAGAAAGATTGATAGTAATTGTACGTAGCGTATGTGTAATAAACGACTGGACAATAATTAATGAATAAAGTTAATGAGGTTGTTCTTGTGTTCCACACTTTGACCTCTAACCTTAACTTTACTTAATTTAAGTATAATACGAATCTTGTCTGCATCTTTCATGAAATTATACATATACAGTATCAGAAACTTTTCATCTGAGGTATAGACAGAAATCTACGCAAGCAACAAGATGAAATGCAATGATATGATTATACCACATAAACAAGAGAGACGCACTACTGTGCGCCCATCCTGGTATCCCACCCGACGCAATAACGGACCACGTGGCAATGCGACACAGCGCACACAGCAAACGTTGATATCCCTTCCTCGAGCGAATCGAGGAGAAATTGTAATGCTCTATCGACATATAGCAAGCTATTTTTTACGCTCTCATGAAACCACCATATCCAACATGAAAACTTTTCGATACTGTAGAATAAATCTAAAGGCTCTGACACACAAAACGCGGTCTGTCGCGGCGGGCAGCTATCGCGCGATCTTCGCAGCGGTAAACCGATCCATAATGCATTATAGATCGCTTTACAGCTGCGAAAATCACGCGATAGCAGCCCGCCGCGACAGACCGCGTTCTGTGTGTCAGTACCTGAGATCACAAAATTATTGTTCTATAGCGTTGGCATTTATGTAATTTTATCTTTACTGATGAATAGAAGGAAAACAAAAATTGGAATTTACACAAAACTCTAATTCAAACTATTTCCGCTACAAACTCATGAATTTGAACTTCACCATTGAGTTGGTCATGATAGAATCGAAAATGTTGGCCTCTCGCTTTTGTTTGAATCAGCCAACTGTTCAGGAGAAATTCGTTGATATATAAAGGGGACTATAGAAGTTACAAACTAAAATACTTGGTGAGCTATGACTCACTATTTGACGTTTGAATTGTGAAACATCAGTTTGATTTTTATTGGTATTGAACTTTGAAATACCCTGTATACTGTATTGTTACGATGTGGAGTTTTGTATGGTGAAAAAAATTGATATTTGTTTTAATTTTCATTTAGCAAATAAACAAAATTGAATAGAAATCTGCATAGCTCATTTTTTATATTTTGGCTGCCATCATGCACACTGTAGCACTTACTACTGACTAAAAATTATTATGAGGACATTCAAGTCTCTCAGTTGCACTCTCAGTTGCACATTCATTTATTTACATTACATCAAATTCATTGTTTCTTTTTGTTTCCTGGACGACGTTTTATGTGACAAATTCTGCGAATATTTCTTTGAATATAATTCAATTTCAGGAGAATAATTTGTTTTCCCTAATGCCACATGGCTGTGTTTCATTAAATGAAATAACTGTATAAATGGCATAAATAAACCCTGTTTATTACAGCAGGCAGAAACGTATAGACATTCCAACAATATAAATAAACTAAAAGTGAGTCTTTATATCACTCAACATATTTTATGCGACATTGAAACGGAATGATAGACATGGCATTGCTTAAGATTTGGTTTACGATATTGCAAAAAGTCCATCCAGTCCAGATCTAAAATTATTTCTGAATAGTGATTGAAAAAGTTTCATCATTCTGTTCACCATTTTTCAACCTGAAATTTCAATGAAACATCGAGCAAATGGTACGATACAGGGTGAGTCAACATCATTCCCGAAGAGTTGAAGAATCCATACATACATCGGTCTACAGAAATAAAACCACACCAGGCAATACCTGGGCTTCGATTTAAACCACTCAACATCGACCAAAAAAGCCATCGTGAAAACTCTTGTGAAAAGGGACATATGCAGCAAAAAAAAACAACTAAAAACTGCACTCACTTTCTTAAAGAGAGACATGAAACAAAACGGGTACCCAGATAGACTCCTGGCAGACATTCTAGAAGAAGTAAACAAGAAAAACAAATATCAAAAAGCAAACCACGTGATTCTCCTACCATACATCAGAAGCATATCGGACAAACTAAGATGGATGGGGAATAAGCAGAACGTCAGAAGCTGTTTTAGATCCGGGAACACATTGAGAAGCCTTCTAAATAAAACTTAGCCTGAGAAATCATACGGTTACCAAATACCCTCCGAATGTGGACGCCGCTATATAGATGAGACCAAAAGTCTGCTCAGCATCAGGGTAGATGAACACAAACGCTGGACTCAACGGGGAGAGACGTCGAAGTAGGGAGTCGCAGAACACGCATGGGCGGAACACCACTACATCCTGTAGAAAGATGCAAACGTCTTAGACATGGAAGGAAACCGGTTTAAACGTAAAGAACACCGCACACTTTAATAGGGAAAGTGGCCTCCTGTCGAATCGGCTGAAGTTTTGATATGTTGTAGTCCAAGTTATTCCAAACAAAAAGTCCAATAGGCATTACTTTTTCTATAGGTTAGTTTTAACGCTAGAGGACGTTGAAAATTCTCATTTTTTCTCTATTGTTAAACAACAAAAAACGTTACCCTGAATAATTTTCACTATTCTGAGTCATCAAGATCTGAACATTCATCAGTATAAGATAATATTAGAAGTATTGTTCAGTGGTGTCATTACAGATGGTCAATTATACAGTGTATTCCATCTGGTATGGTCAAACACATTCAAGTCGATGATGAAACTCAAGGAGGATATAATAAAAATAGGTCTAATTAATTTTGATAGGGTTGTGTCGAATTATTATGTGAACACATCCGATTATTTTATTGATGCTCAAGGACTGTGATGGAGATATTCTTCTTCCTGGCGGGTCAACCAAACCCCTATTAGCATATTTAGCGTACGTATAATATGGAAAAAATGATGGGCTATAACTCAACATGATATGTTACATTTAACGTACGTTTTGAACCCGGTGTCGTTAACCCTAATGAAAAACCGTCGAATAAAACCTGATAATAATTTACAGGCTGTTTAATTTGGGAACATATCAATACGATCAAAGAAACTGACATTGTAGTTACTCCACAGATGTTATTTAATAGTATTTCGATGATGAAATTTTACTATCATGCTCCATAGACCTGGAATATCAATACGATAGTCAAATTATATCAAAATGTTTCTTGAATCTTGCCTATTATATTGTTTGTACATGAGATTGGAGTTCATTCATTTAATCGGTTTCTTCGTCCTCCATTGTATTCACACACATAACATTGAAATCTCACTGCGAAATTATACGCCATATTCAACTTTACAATAACATGAAGTCACAAACAATTAAAACCTTGCTAGAAAAGCCATCTACAGAAAAATGTTTGTTTGTTTTCTGTAGTGAAGGGAAGCAATTTTTTAAACATCTGCGTAACCTTCATTCACCTCTCCACTAATATTGACTGTCTCTGAATCAGTTGGATGTTACAAATTTTCGGTCGAAAATAAGTCCAGTTGCAGATGCATACCGTAAAGATCCCTGACGTTACAATGATAGATTTAGAAATAAATATTCTCTGAGGCCATTTATTGAAATATTTTTGATATTTCTTATTCTTTCTCATGCCTTCAAATTATACAGTGTGGTCGAAAAATATTTTTCAGCACCAAACTTTTTGAATTCAACTTTCGCTCTCTTTTAAAACGAACATTTTTTTATTGTAGATCCCTAAGGCGATTTGTAACCATTTTCGAATTATTGAACATTAAAAATTGTTAGTAGCTTGAACATACTGTATAATTGATAGGATCCCATATCGAAAAATTTTGATTACTCAGAAAACTGATGATTTTCCAGGATAACGTATTGTGTTGTTCAACAATGGAGAACAAATTAAAGGAAAAGTTGTGCCCATTGGACTTTTCGTTTGGAATGACTTTGACTACAACATATCAAAATTTCGACAGGGGGCCACTTTCCCTATTTAAGTGTGTGGTATCCTTTAAAGAGTTTCTTTACATCCAAGCAAATAACGCTTTCAGTCAACCCAGTGTAGAATGTGTGGAAAACATGAATTGATAGCAGGTCAATTCTAGAAGAATACAAACGATAAGAGTGCACACCCATTACCACCCTCCCATATGGCAACGGAAAACAGGTAGACCGGTTAATTACCCCAGGTCATATAAAGTTCCTCTCATTACTCTGGCTGTTCCCTATTGAAGTGTGCGGTATCCTTTAAAGAGTTTCTTTACATCCAAGCAAATAACGCCTTCAGTCAACCCAGTGTAGAATGTGTGGAAAACATGAATTGATAGCAGGTCAATTCTAGAAGAATACAAACGATAAGAGTGCACACCCATTACCACCCTCCCATATGGCAACGGAAAACAGGTAGACCGGTTAATTACCCCAGGTCATATAAAGTTCCTCTTATTACTCTGGCTGTTCCCTATTGAAGTGTGCGGTATCCTTTAAAGAGTTTCTTTAGATCCAAGCAAATAACGCTTTCAGTCAACCCAGTGTAGAATGTGTGGAAAACATGAATTGATAGCAGGTCAATTCTAGAAGAATACAAACGATAAGAGTGCACACCCATTACCACCCTCCCATATGGCAACGGAAAACAGGTAGACCGGTTAATTACCCTACGTCATATAAAGTTCCTCTTATTACTCTGGCTGTTCCCTATTGAAGTGTGCGGTATCCTTTAAAGAGTTTCTTTACATCCAAGCAAATAACGCTTTCAGTCAACCCAGTGTAGAATGTGTGGAAAACATGAATTGATAGCAGGTCAATTCTAGAAGAATACAAACGATAAGAGTGCACACCCATTACCTCCCTCCCATATGGCAACGGAAAACAGGTAGACCGGTTAATTACCCCAGGTCATATAAAGTTCCTCTTATTACTCTGGCTGTTCCCTATTGAAGTGTGCGGTATCCTTTAAAGAGTTTCTTTACATCCAAGCAAATAACGCTTTCAGTCAACCCAGTGTAGAATGTGTGGAAAACATGAATTGATAGCAGGTCAATTCTAGAAGAATACAAACGATAAGAGTGCACACCCATTACCTCCCTCCCATATGGCAACGGAAAACAGGTAGACCGGTTAATTACCCCAGGTCATATAAAGTTCCTCTTATTACTCTGGCTGTTAGTTAACACTTGATAACGATCGGAGATACTGGGCCGATTGAAACGTATTGCTAATAAAAAAACACTCCAGACAATGGAAGTCCGCAATAAAAGTAATCAGTTCACTTTTTTTTTCCGTCGTAATTTTCCATCGGCATTTTTTTTCCGAATTCATACGCATTGGAAGTAGGGCAGGTGGGTAAACATTTTTGAAACTCATTGGACGATCATACATTTTTCAATATTCCGATTTAAATTGAAAGTTTTCACTACTTTTTCCGCGTAAGGGAGTGTCTGAGCCCACGGCCATCATTTTTCGAAGAAAAATAAAGGAAGGTCATATAAAGCCATCAAAATCGAGCTACTGAAATATCTACATCGGTCAAGAACTATCAGTGATGACAATATGGTTTCCGACATCAGAGATCAACTGGTGACCTGCTTGCTTGTGTCTTACATATTTGGGAGTAACCTGTGAAACTCTGGCTGTTGCATTCAAGACGTTTGATCGCGTTTAGCCCCAAGGACCACTTGCCAAACTTACTTACGACTTGCCTTCCCAGTTCCCAGTGTTCCTTGCTATTTAGCAAGGCAGAAATTCGATTTGTCCCGGAATACCGTTCCCATATATGTAGTGTAGCACCCAAACAACAATGAAACTTTTTGGTAATATTTAATGAATAGCCATTCATCTCATAGGTGATAATTCGCTTACAAGCTTTCTAACTTCTCTGGAACACGACTGGAAGGTTGGCGATCTGTCTCTAGTTCATTGGATATTTTGTTGGACGATGCTATCATCAATAATTGTTCCACCCTTGGCGGTCCCATCGAGACTGACCCGTCGAGGTCAGTCATCACTTCTTCCAACGAACGGCAGAGCTTTGAAACTTGCTGTCTCGAGAGGTATTCCTTGAGGGTTGCAAATGTTTTAGAACAATACAATTTCCTACCTTCTATCCCTCGACTCTCACGATGTTCTCTGAATAATACAGGAATTTTTTTTTCGTGAAAACCAGAATTTAAAAATAAACTGAATTTTGCTCCGAGAATTTCGTAAAATGATGTTCATTGTAATCACAATATATTTATATAGTTGAGAATATGGACAGGATGTTCATAAAATCAGTTTTGCAATAATCTGCGGCTAAAGACAAGCTGAAGTCGCTATTTCCCATCGTTCAAGATAATATAACCTCTTAGAAGTTATTTTATGTATTTTCATTTGAATATTTTGTTGAATAAAAAACACATTAATCTCTCTTATAAGTATCATGAATCTGTTATACTCTCCCTATGAGGCACACTTTTTTATGTTTGAAAAGGTTGATTCTTAACCTATAAGTTACTTTTATACAGTGTGTCCCAGCTTAAACTTGTCACACCCAAATCTCCGAAAAAAATTGAAAAATCGCTCGGACCCGTCAATTTCTATTTCGAAGGGAAACACTTTCACCAAATACATCATCATTGTGTTGTCAACCCCCAGCACCCCCTACTTCAGAATTTGAAATGGGACTACTATACTTGTGATACATAATTTTGAAGGGAATTCAATCGCAAAAACATCGGTGTACTGGAATTGAGGATCGATCAAGTGTTGTTGAAGTTTTAATGAAAACTAATTTTTATTGAGATATTTCTATTTTTCATCACCTAAAATGTTATCATCGTAAGAAAGGTTCAAAATGTGAACCATTCAGTTCCATACAGAAGTATAAGCAATTTTCTAAAAATGTCTTCGCACATTGCTCAACATTTGTGGAGTCATGGCACGACACTCCACAACAATTCTCCTGCGTAGATAATCAAGAGAAGTTGGCTGATTTGATGTAATTTAAACTTTGGATTTCAAATGACCCCAAAAAAAGAAGTCTAATGGTGATAAATCAGGAGATACCCCGCCCATTCTATTGGTCCTCGCCTTCCAATCCATCTAAAAATTGACGTACAGGTGCAACAAAATGTGGAGGAGCTGCATCTTGTTGAAAAGTGAGCTGACCTTCATGTAGCCTATCATCGTCTTCAAGTAACTGAGTGATTCTGGGGTTGACAGTTGTATCAAGAAGTTCAAAATTACCATCAATGAAGTATGGACCTACAAAATGGTCTCCCAGAATACCAGCCCAAAACTTCAATTTATGGGGAGTTTGTGAATGAGTTTCCCTGTATCAATGGGGATTTTCGTCACTCCAGTATCTGCAGTTGTGCCGTCCATTTAAATAAAAAGAAAATTCAGCAGCACACATTGTAGAGGTAATTATTATCACCAATCAATAATTGACTCATGATTTCACAAAACTCTGTACGTCTGTCAGGATCGTCTTCATTTAATTCTTGTACATTCTGCATTTTGTAAGGACGGAATTTTGCTTCTTTCAGAATTCGATGTACGCTGCTTTTGGAAATTCCAGAAAAAGTCTCAAGTTGTGTTGAAGATTGAATGTTGTCCATCACTGCATGTGCTACAACTGCAACGGCGACCCCTTCATCTCTCATAGGCTTCTCTCGTTCATGTTTTTTATTCAGCACTGATTCCAACTCCATGAACTTATTCCATCAATTCAAGCACGTACTGTTAGGTATGATGGGGTTTTTTCTGGACGAATTTCATTGAAAATTTGAGCCGTAGCTCTAGCACATCGTCCATTTTCATAATACGCAGCTACAATGGATATTCTGTCTTGTATAGTATAAACCATTTTCAAAAGTTTTCAAATTGTTGAAAGAAGTGACTCGAATACATCTACCAAGACGTATACAAAGATATGCGTATACAAAAACACATGGCAACAATTTTTTTTTTCATAAAAACGTCTGTCTCACCTTCTAAACTATTATTTTTGACAGCATATTAATTTTCAATACAGTGGCGTACCCACAGTGAATCTTTCTTACGACGATAGCATTTTAGGTGATGAAAAATAAAAATATCTTGATAAAACTTAGTTTTCATTAAAACTTCAACAACAATTGATTGATCCTCAATTTCACCGATGTGTTCGGGATTGAATTCCCTTCAAAATAATGTATCACAAGTATAGTAGTCCCATTGAAACTTCTGAAGTAGGGGGTGCTGGGGCTGAGGAGGTTGACAACACAATAATGATGTATTGATGAAAGTGTTCCCCCTTGAAGTAAAAATCGACGGGTCTGAGCGGTTTTCAATTTTTTCCACGAGTTCGGAGATTAGGGGGATGACAAGTTTCAGCTGGGACACACTGTATATTCAAACATACGGAAACAGATAATACAAATTCAGATAATGTGTTCTGATTATGAAGAGAATTTTTGAGGGTTTCAGAATATTTTGAGGAATTTGGACAATAGTTGAACAAAATGTAAATATGTCATCTGGAGATGATATGATCTGTCAATTGTGAAGTGAGGCTGTAACTTCAAAAGGAAAACAAGGACCTATAATGGGTTCTCTAGTGTCTGTTATAAATGGACCGTATTTCTTTATAATTAGTACCAATTATCACTAGACTCAATCACGGCCGTGGTTAACCACGTGAGACCTATTCCTAAGCTGTCTCTTGTTCGAAATTTATTATTAACATTGGATTAATATATCTCATCTGAAATCTCCCACTCACTATCGGTTCGTCTAAATGAAAAAACGTGTCGGGACGGAAATACATGAGTAATGCGGAAATATCAGGGAGCATTTATGAACCCCAAGCGGCACGTTTTATGTTTCAATCGTTATTCGTGGCTCTCGTGGTTTCAAAAATAGATAATATGTTTTCATCATGGTTTCATGAAGAAACGATCAGTATACTCCAATTTATTCACATATACAGAGTACATTCCACATAACTTAAATTACAAGGACCAATTTGATGCTATTTACATCGACTTTGGCAAAGTGTTTGACAAAATCGATCATTCAGCTTTCCTACAAAAGCTTGCTGGAGTCGGGGTAGATGGTAATCGGCTGAATTGTCTTGATCGGTGTCAAGCGGTAACAATCGATAACCACATGTCTGAATATCGCCAAATTACCTCTGGGGTTCCTCAAGGATCTCATAAGTTTCATTATTAGAAATTGTCGTGAATTTAAAAACACATAGACTCTCCGTACTCTCTATATGTCTATATGTCATATGTCAATAATGTTATGGTTCCGTAATATGGATCCCTGGATATGACATTTACATAAATCCACTTGAATGTGTTCAAAATATATTCTTAGACTATGTGAACAAAATATGTTTTCCATCCGATCCCAACAACGGGATCCAGGTTCGGAATGAGCTGAACAAATTAACACTGGCGAACAGAAGGAACATTTCAGACGTGAAGTCCTTGCCTTTTTAATGGTCATAGTTATGTATTATAATAAAACATAATAAGTATAATAATCCACTGATATTTCGTGTTCATAACTTCTACGAAAAATAACAAACTATATAATATAATTTATGAATGTGTTCACTCATAGTTGATTAGAATTATTTTGAAAATTAATAAATTTTCGACCAATTAAAGGCCTTTATTTTTTATCGTTACCATAGCAACTAATAAAATATCCAGATATGTTTGTCTCCTCCTTGGGGTAGGGAGCATGAAATTACAGTGGAAATTTCACATCTCTACTTTTTAACCAATAAGATTCCTTAATTTTGACTAGTTACCATGGCAACTGAAAAAATTTCCGGAAATTTTTTCGTGGCGCTACGAAATTTGAGTGGAAATTTTTTGACAGTTGAAAAGGTAAACATATGATCTACAACCATTAAACATTGTAGATATACCTGTGAATAATGCAAAATTTCTATAAGAATTAACATTATTATTCATTATTCGCTAGAAAGTTTCATTAAACAGAAAACACAAATTTGTTTAATTATTATGCATTAACAATTAATATGGCAAAAGGCCATATTCACTTTACATCTGCAGCAGACTTTCTTCGATTTTCCTAAACAAACCATTCGACTCTAACGCTTCCTGGTCGCAATCTTCCATTAAATTCGTTAAATATATTAATTTTGGATGACATATTTGCACTTGACTCAACTCTTTGCAGTATGTACATAAATTGTACTTTTCAAAGCATTTCATTTTTCTCAAATTGTTTAACGCAAATGCTTACAAGAAATGTTTTACATATAATAATATCTTTGTTTGCTGGTTTACTATACAGTAACTCAATGTAATTTACCAATATAAACCTTATCTGTCAAAAGCATGGCCACCTATATCACGGCCACCTACTGCAACAAACCATGTTAATATTATATTTTTTACATTAGAAGTGTTATGGATTACTTTAACAAAAAATACATTTCTACCACCTTTAGTGACCTAAAATTATGAAAGGGCGATAGACTGATCTAATACACATCTGAGTTTTAGCATTTGGTGTAAATAAAGTTGGTAATATTTTTTATTTAACGAAACATGGTGTACTTGACAAGCAGTGAAATTAATTTGAAATGTCAGATTGGATTAATAATTTTTTTCCAAATTATGGTGTAAAATTTTCTTACCGAATACCACGCAAGCTTAAATTATTCCTGGAAATAATTTAAGCTCTTGTGATATTATAAGTGAAAATTTTTTGACGTTTATAGTTGAAATGACATTTAAATAGTGAGTGAGTGAGACTATTTAAATTTCAAAACCATCAAAAACCGTCAGAAAATTCTTTCTCGAATACGAATATTTTTTTAGAAAATTTTTGTTCTCGAAAAAATGTCCAGTAATAATTGAAGTTCAAGTCGTTATTATAAGTGAAAATATGAACGGAAACTACATTAAATCCCGTCCCGTGTCTGCAGGATATTGATTCATTAATTACCTCCTTTCGAAATGTCACTATTAATGATGCTAAATCAATCACTGCTTATATCTGGAATATACTCAAGCTCCGTTCATTCATCCTATCCGAATAATCCAACATAGGTCACAACATAATATGTTATATTATAATCAATTTATTTAAGACATGCTCTCAAGTATATCTTTTTATTTGGTCTCAATGCTGTAATGTTGTTACTATTTAGATTACATATTAAATCATGATGTTAGTTAGTTAGTTTCATACTATATGTATATCTCACTTGTATTCATTGCTGTATTATTATCATTATTATTATTATTATTATTATTAAATCAGATGTGAAATAATCTGCAACAGAAAGACAAACTTCAGTCGCTAATTTCCATCGTTCAAGATAACCTCTTGAAAAGTAATTATTTTGGAAAGGAGTACATTCTCTAATGGAAATTTATAAATATGATTTTTTGTAATATCTGACAGAAAACAACTACTTCCCCGGATAAAGCCATGGTGGGCATTGAATTACATCTGATAGATATTGTGAAAAAAGCCTAACTACTAACAAAAAATCTGAAAGTGAAAATTTGCATTTTGATTTAGATAGTTGATTCTTGAATTATCCAATTTTTATTGAAAATTCATATAAATATAAATGATCTAGGGAGAATGTAATTCAAAAGTATGTATCACTCGCAGAAATCGTTCAATTCATTGAAGCGAGAATTGCACCACTTTCGCTTAAACTCCAATACCTTTTTATTGACGAAAATTTATATCCGTATGAAACCAACAAATATTATGATCGGCAGAACCGTGTATGCAAATAGCCACCTGTTTTTGATCGGCATTTACTAGTTGTTACAGGAAGCATTAATGGAGATGATTTAACTGTCGTGTGGGACTTTTAGGTTAATTCCTGTTCAATGGTTGACAACAAAACTCCCATAGAATAGGAAATTTGCGAAAGGCTGGATTATTTATAATTCATTTTCATGTTTTGAGTTAATTTCTTTTCTAACTTTCCATTTGCAACATTGCTAGGATATGTGTATGAACCAGTATCAGATCCTGAATTTTGGAAGGAGTCACCTCATTTCTTCCACAACTCTTACTCCTGTCAGAATACAGGCTGATTCACGGTGGATGGCACATTAGACGTTTCTGGTGAACCAGACAACGGATCACTTTGAAAATTTAATGGAGGGCATATTCGGACATTCTCTAGCCAACTAAAATATTTTCGACAATGCGGTGTTGCCGCTTCTATTAGAAAGCAGTAGCAACTTTGATTTTTCAAATAGAACACTCTGTATATAATATTATTTTTGGAATCTCCAATAATTGCCCGGCAACTTTTCTTGAAATTTCCCTATACCTATCTGTTACCGTTTTCGAAATAAAAATTAATTTCAATTTTTTTCTTCGAAAATCATGACTTCTAAAAATGCCGATATCTTTTAGTTAAGAAGTACTATGATATCGAAATTTGGTTTGGAGTTAGGTGATACTTGGACACTTCCCACACGTCAGCCTAATCTCCGTTACTTCAATACAGGGTGGTAAAAAAATACAGTTTTTTCGTTTGCTTGAAAAAGTTGCTGAAATTTGATTATTTTAAATGGAACACCCTGTATATTATTGAAAATTCGGAAAGCTGCTGAAATTTGCTTTCCAAGTCCAAGTATCACCTAACTCCAAACCAAATTTTGATATCATAATACTTCTTAACTAAAAGATATCGGCATTTTTAGAAGTCATGATTTTCGAAGAAAAAAATTTAATTTAATTTTTATTTCGAAAACGGTAACAGATAGGTATAGGGAAATATCAAGAAAAGTTGTCGGGCAATTGTTGGAGATTCCAAAAATAATATTATATACAGAGTGTTCCATTTGAAAAATCAAAGTTGCTACTGCTTTCTAATAGAAGCGGCAACACCGCATTGTCGAAAATATTTCAGTTCGCTAGAGAATGTCCCAATATGCCCTCCATTAAATTTTCAAAGTGATCCGTTGTCTGGTTCACCAGAAACGTCTAATGTGCCATCCACCGTGAATCAGCCTGTATACGGAATACCCGTGCGACTTGTAACACATTAAGTCAGCCTGTTTTAAGTGGTCAATTTATTTCAACATTACCATTCTTTAAATAATTTCATCATTTGAAAACGGGAACTACGCTTATAGAGAATCACAGACATATAACAATAATAGCAATTTGCTTGTACAGGTAGATTTAAAAACTGTTCAGACATAGACTTCCTTCTGAGGTACCACCAAGAAATAGACATTGTTTAACAATCAAAAATTCGATAATTGGAAGGTTTCTGGTGGTTTTCAATTTTGCTTAGTTCTCTATTTCGCATAATAACTTCGTAAATTGGGGGCAAGCACATTTTGCAGATTGGGAGTTCGCACAACAATAATGATCCCCAAGATAATTTTCAATTATTCTTCCAAAAAAACTCGTATAAAGAAATATTTCAACAGTATACACTACTTACAATTTCTTTCATGTATTTATTCAAATTACTTTTAGTAACACTAGGCGTGAACATTTGCATAAAAAATACATTAAGAATCACAGTTACCATATAATCGCAACGGAACTATCCTGCGCTAAAGGTAAAACCCAATCATATTTTTCACAAAAGAAATTTGAATTACCACACAAGTAAATAAATTCCTAGATGCGCAATTCGATAACCAAGTTATCATCATCAGTAGGAATCACTAAACTGAAGTAAGTAATCAAACCTGTCTTAATTATACCCTACAATTTGATTTGATTATTTAATTTGGTTTAGTAATTCTTACTGACGAGGATTACTTGTGTGGTAGAGGGGAAAATACTTCTTGTTCTCGTTTCGTGACACTACAGGCATCCAATATCTCATTTTTGATAAATTAATGTGGTTTTTGATATGGCAATATATACTTACACAAATAGTTCAGAGTATACTCTGTGTACGGTCTACCAAGATATCAATTACAGAAAAACAAAGAGCGTTGAAAAATCTTTGCGGAATGTTTGTTACATCTCACACTCGACGCAGTCCAAGCGCTGCACAGTGTGTAATTTCAATCATCTAGCAGGAATTAAAAGATGTATGCAACCCTCTTATATTCCCAAAATAACATATAATCTGATTAATATAATGAGTACTCCATACAGAAACCTGATTTAGGTCTACTGAAATCGCCAGTCAGTTAATGCGCAGTATGCTGTGCCTGTCAAAATTGAAAAAAATTAATTTAGTTTGTCACACGATTCGTTCAACTTCTGAAGTCTGGTGTTGTTCTATGTTCTGTCGCTCATTCTTTTGAGTTGTGAGAGATTTTAAGGCTGTTCTTCAAGGTAAGAATACATATTTGTAATTCTATTTTCAATAACTCAGTTGTGAAAAACGTGCATTTACTGATAGGCATGTTTTCTATGACCAAAATTGGCTATATTCAAATTTTAGTTAGAGTTTCAGTAAATTATACCTTCGTATACCAACATACCAATAGTTTCTTATTGAAACCTGGTTTATATAGTATTCATTACTGGAAACAATTGTTGCTAATATTTGCTAATTTTTAATATTTTTTAATTTTTTTTAGAATGCCTCCGAAGATCACGCGTCGTGCAGTTTTCGATATATGATTACTAAGTGCACAAATGAAAAAGTCAATGCCGTAATTGAATTCGTCTTGCAGGAACTGGGAGTTCCTGTGTAACAAGATAATATTCTTAAGCAATTGAAATTTGCTGTGAGAAGTATGTGCCAAAAAATTAAACAAAGATGGTTGAAAGCTGGAATATTCAAAAATCAATTCCTGGCATCTAATTCAGCTTGCCTGGAAATCCTTATAAACTTACCTGAAGCTGTAATACATTTTTTGTCCAATAGTTCAATTTCCAAACCGGGTAGGCCCAAAAATGAATTTGAAACATGTTGTTCCAAGGCTCGAAAAAATAAAGTGAAACCACTTGTGGATTCAACGAGCTCTAATGAACTTCTCATGGCCGCTGAATAACATTGAGAAAAGAAGGAAAACGGGACTCTGCTTCGATTGTGAGAGAACTTGCTACTTCATCTCCAAAAAGAGGAACTGAATTGGAGAATGCTCGCAAATCATTTAACCAAAACCCAGGGAGTTTGTCTCCAAATCAAGCACTGGCTATGATAGTTGATGCGAAACTTTCGACTCACCAGTATAATTTAATACGTAATCAAGTAAAGAACATCAATCGTTCTCTTTACCCGCCTTATTCCAAGGTAAAAATAGCCAAGCAATTATGTTATCCCACTGAAATTAACATCTCTGAAACTTTTGCTGAAATTAAACTCCAATTTCTAATTGACCATAGAATAAGGCGGTTATGTGAAGCACAAAATGAAGTTCTACAATCTGTTTGTTCATCGGAAAGAGACAATTTATCCATTGTTATGAAGTGGGGCTGTGATGGATCAATCAGAACAGATACCGCCAAAGGTTTTCGAACGACAGATGCACCGACGAGAATTTGTTTAGCATTTCTTTTGTCCCCGTGAAACTTTGTCTTGACAATGAAAATAAAAATTTCATTATCTGGCAAAATCCTTCGCCTTCTTCAACCAGGTTCTGTTGCCCAATGAAATTTATATTTGCTAAGGAAACTGTCGATATAACAACATCGGAAATTGAGAAAGTTAATGACCAAATATCTACTCTAGCGCCTACAAGAATCGTTGTGAATGATATTGAATTTTTTGTGAAAACCAACCTGATTCTCTGTATGATAGATGGTAAAGTGTGTAATGCACTGGCAAACTGTGCTTCAACTCAAACTTGCTACTTATGTGGAGCTAAACCCAGTGATCTAAACAATACTGGAAAAATCTCTCAATTAAAAGTGAAAACAAAATTTTTATCCTTTGGCTTGTCTCCTTTACATTCGTGGATTCGCTTCTTCGAGTGTTTATTGCACATTTTTTATAGGCTTGAAATAAACACTTGGCAAGCTCGTGGAGAAATAAACAAAAACACTGTTGCTCAGAAGAAAAAACAAGTACAAGATGCATTCAGAAATGAACTAGGTTTGCTATAGTGGATATTCCCAGACAACAAGCTGGAAACACAAATGATGGAAATACTGCTCGTTAATTTTTTAGGAATGCAGAAAAATCTGCACAAATCACTGGACTAAATATAGAGATAATCAAACGGTTCCGTGTCATCTTGGAGTGTCTGAATTGTGGCTATCAACTGAATTTGAAGAAGTTTGAGAAATATACAAAGACAACAAGAAAATTGTACTTAAGGATGTATTCTTGGTATCCAATGCCTGTAAGCGTTCACAAAGTACTATTTTATGGAAAAGATATTGTAGCTACTTGTAGTCTTCCAATCGGCCAGCTTTCAGAAGAGGCACAAGAAGCAAGAAATAAAGAAAATCGTCAACACAGGGAATTATTCACGAGAAAAACGTCTAGACTTGACACCAATACTGATCTGCTCCATAGACTTTTAATAACTTCAGATCCACTCATTGCAAGCATACGCGCTTCTCCACATACAAACCGCCAAAAGATCATTCCAGAAGTGTTAGAAATATTAGCGGATCCCACAGAACTAAGGATATGATACAGAGCGAATCTGATTCCGCATAAAAAACATATCTTTCAACTGTTTCTGACTTGCTTTACTCAATATAATTTCTACAGCAATGATCGAATTTAGAAAGAATCAAATTCAAGAGAACACCCCTTGACTAAGTCCAACTGACAAATCTTGATTATTCCATGTAAATATTTCAATTGTATATTCTCATTTTCATATTATTATGATAAAACTGGTCTTGATTGTAATTTCAATTCCTAGAGTGTTATTTGTTCTGCTTTGTGAATTATCATTTTACAATATACTAAAACATGTTCCCATTGCAGTGTTCAATCAATATTATGATATGAATAAAATAAATCGTTTCAGTTTTATTTGTATGATTAATTCCAGCTAGATTGCAAAAATTACACACTGTGCGCTGTAGCCAAAATGTTACTAAAACCTGACTATAAATAATGCAGACGCATTAGACAAAATGTTACTAAAGCCTGACACAAATTCCAATAAAAATGATTTTTGGCATATAAGCAGTTTTTGAGGAGTACTTTAAAAAAACAAATTTTCTGCACGCGAACACCAATGGAAAGTGGGGAAAATTCCCTGGAAAACTCGGAATATCGGTTTTCCATCAATAACTTGGAAGGGGTTGAAATTTCTATATAATAATGTAGGTACGAAAACAAACTTGTAGAGCGTGAAAAATTATTTTTGAGAAACGTGGCCATAAAGTGTGGTTTTTCGTTAATGTGCCCCTGGAACGAGGAGGACGGTGTGCATGCTCAAGTATTTGGGGTGTAACTATGTGAGTTCGTGGACTGAAATCAGATTCGCACTGTGATTGTTTCTTATATAATTCATTTGCTAGTTGTAATAACGATTAAGATAGTTATGAATTCTCTCGCCAATTCTAATAACAGCTTCGGGAGTTGCAATGATTTAACGAAGCCGATTTTATTTCTTAACAGTATTCCAATAATCGTGTGAGCAAGTGAAATAAATTTGTAAATTGTGGGAGAAAAATAAAATCATGAAGCTTATAAGGAATTGCAATTTTCGAACTGAAACGGTTAGGAAGGAAGGGAAAATGATTACTAGTACAAACCAGAATGACTAAAGATAGGTTTTTTTCGGTTTTGCTGCTTTTACGTTCGCTATTTAAATGACTGCAGTTCATATTAGATTGCAAAACGAGAGAAGCTCGTATAAATACAAATAGTCTGTTTTCATATATATTTTTTCTAAGCCAATACGTAACTATATATTCACCTACTGTTCACAATGCATAAAGTGATTATTTTTTGCACAAGTGCATAAAAAAATAAACAGTTCATAGAAAATCAACAGTGCGTTAAGACATCAACTGTGCGTAAAGCAATTGTTTATATAATGTTCATACATTTATGCATTCGGTTATATTTATATAAACGCTCATTTTCTTCATTTTTACTGTGGAGCTTGGCAATATGAATAAAACACTAATATGACCTACATTGTTTTTGTTGATTAATATCTTATTTTACAGTTCGAAGAACCCTGCTGAATACTTCACCAGGGCTAGATAATCAAATATTCAATGAAATCAATAAAAAATGTTCATTTATTTGGTTATACTGTCATAGTCACTTTTGAATTATTTGAATTCTTCTCAACATTATTATTTATTATTTAAATTAAATTTGCAAAAACTGTATAAATAATATTTGAAAATTAAAAATTAATCTTTTTAACCAGAGTTTTGTGAATATTTATGTTTTAATGAAAAGTTAAAGCAGTGTAAGAGAATATATTATTATATCAAGCAGGTTTTGGCGGGCTTTTCAAAAGCATCAGTTTCATGAATTTTATTTATGATTTCAATCTCATCGTAATTTATCGAAAAAATTGTAATTTTCAATGAACTCCTTCTTATAAAATAATGATAATTCAGTGATAATAATTCATTCCAAGTCTTAAAAGTATGCAATTTTTCATTAATGTTTTATTATTATCACGTAAAATTATCGTTCGTAAACCGACTTTACAGACAACCAATTTCTATATATAAAGATAAAAGATAACATTAATAGAACCTTTTCCATTAATTTTAAGGTGTGGTTTTTTATTTATTACCGTTTCGGGCAGAAAATTTAGAGATTAGTGTGAAAAAACAATATTTATTTCAAGATATAATCAATAAATCGTATATATTTGTCAAAGAATAAATATCTGCGGGGCGAATTTTACATGTTCACCTCAGTCCTAGAGTAGGCAAGCGCTAGAGGGCCACAATGATTTTGTTTTGGTCATTTCTACTTCAATCTAGAAATTTCGAGTAAAAAGTCGAAATTCCGAGTGTAATGTCGACATTTCAACCTTTTTTCCAGAAATATTGGCAATATTGATTGAATTTCGACATCACGAAATTTCGAGAAATAAGTCGAACATTCGAATTAATCGAGTCGAAATGATTGATTTTCGATATAAAAATCAAAAGTTCGAAAAAAAAAACGAAATTTCGTCGAAGCATTTTATCCGACCTTCATTATCAGGCATAATATTTATCAAAACCACTTTCGTGTCATTATATTATTCATTGACGTTCGTAGGTAAATGGTATTCAAGATTGTCAGTAATTAAAAAAATGTCTGGAAATAGTTCAGTCATTACCGCATATCCAAGAGAAAGGCCAAACTAATGATAAAAAATTATCATTGGGTCCTTTTCAAAATCATGTCATACAAAATTCGTCACCGTCTTTTTGGATTTTGATTAACTTAATTTATTTGTGATTATTTAATTTGTGATACAAATAATCTATAACCTTTAAAGCATAATATACTTTGTGTTGTCTAGAATACATCGAAATTCTCATTCACTGAAGAGAATATTCATTAGAGAATTATTCTCCGTAAAGCTGATTTATTTATTATTTGTGAGAAACGAGGAAATGAAAAACCCACTACGTGTAACGAAAGGTGTTGATTCGAAAGATTAATCGTTGTGATAAAACTGGCTAGAAGAAAAATAGCATGCCAAACACATTATTAATAAGAATAAAAATAAATTGAATTTACATTTCACTCCTAGCATATCAAAAGCTGAATTTTGAAGTGGAACTGACTACTATTTTGAGAGAACTAGAAAATGGTGATTTCAGATAGAAAACGGCATATAACCGAACGAAGTAAATTCCTGACCATAAATAAACTAGGTCACCCAAATTCTGGGGCCACCATTGAGATCTACCCTGTCACTGACGAACGCCAAGAACCACGAAACACGTCTGCTGGTGGTCTTTCCAAGCCAAATGAAGTCCTACATTTTTTTTTAAACTACAATAGGGGTTGATTTATGAGGGTTGAAAGAAAAATTCTAAAATAAAAATAATACATATTTGAAGCAACAACAATCTTAATGTTACTCTTTTTTTTATTTGAGCTACAGTAGGGGTTGATTTATGAGGGTTCAAAAGTTGCAAAATAATATTAAGTAGTACACATTTTAATCAACAGAACTCTTAAATTAAATCAGTATAATAAATATTAAGCTCTAACAGGGGTTGATTTTTAAAGGTGGAAATATTTTGATATTGTGTTCTAAAACATAAAACAGTCATTATGCAACTACTACACACTAAATTTTACCCATCTTGAGCTTCAAAATGTTATTTTATAAGGGTAGTTTTTAGCCATAAAAGATAAAAATCGCCCATCGGTATGACATAGATTTTGAAGTAGGAGGTAAGATGAGCCTAATTCCAGATTTTTATGCAAATCGATGAAGGGCGAAAAAATTGCGAGATTTTGCAATTTGTTGCAATACATTTAATGGATCAAAAGGTGAGAAAGAGCAAGAAGGATTGAAGGAAATACTGAGAGAAAAAGAGACAGAGTCGAAACAAACGTTAGAAGAAGATAGCGAGGTTGAAGAAGGGCAATTCAATTAGGCCGGTGAGAATAACAGCAACGTTGTTTAAATGATCTTTTGAAAATGTCTTTCCGATCAGTAAATACTTTAGGCGACTATTCATGTTATAAACATCCCTCCTATATTTTTTTATGAAAATAACAAGGAAATTCGTATTTATCAATCTTGAAGAAAAAACATGATTTATATATGTAATTGCCTGTGTTTGTACGTATTGAGCCAGTAGCAATCTGAGAAAAACATTCATTTTATATTTTCTGTATAAGTTTTCAATCATTACTATCAATGGGCCTCATACCCTATGGATCGAAATGGGATAGAACAAGGGAATAACAGAACATTTTCTCAAAACCAGCATAAAGGTAATACATTGGGAATAGCGTTCTTTGTCGAACAAATATTTTTGTAGAATGATTTTGAGCAAATCATCACATTAAGATATTGACTTCAATTTGCTAAGATCGTGAATAATCAGATCACAGAATCAGCTGAATTTTCATAATCAAACGAAAAAGAAGTTTGCTATTCTTACGTAGAAAGGGTGCGTGGAAATTTCAAACTGCAATATGTTAAAATAATATCACATTTAATATTATTACATCAGCCTATTTCAATTCAACAATATTATTATTATAGGCGGCTTAGTTTACATATCAGACAGAAATCAGGCACAAAATTTTGGATGGTCGAGATTACATACACATTAATACCCTAAGTCCTTTTCTGTATCCTTGACAAAGTGTGACAATTTTATTATGATCGATTTAGTTAAGGTGTGAAAGCGCACCAAACAGAGAAACTTACATTCGCATTTATAACATTAGTTAGGATAGTTAGGATTATTCGCAAAGTACCAGAAGGAATATAACAGCCCTATTATTGGATTATCAAGTTTGTTTAATGAGCGTAATAGATACTTAGTACTTTGTTAATCCTGATGATATCGCTTAGATGACGCTCTATATTAGTCTATACTCAGAATAGCCATTTACATAACAAGTTGCAAAATGAGCGTGTTTTTTGCACTAGACGAGTGCAAAAACTTGCCATTTTGTAATTTGTTACATACAAGACTTTTTGTAATTTCGTTCGAATCTTCATTCATATAGTATAACGGATTACAATACGGGAATAGATTAATAGCTACATTTATATTGAATTGCATAACACCAGTATCGGATAATGGTTGTGCAGAAACAAAAGGTATGATTTTGATAGGTTACCAAAAATATTCCTAATTATATTAAAGCTGCCGCAGAAAAGGAAATTTTGTATGTATAACCGAATAAATCAGAACTAAAAATTTCCATATTTTGACATTCAAAAAGTGAAAAAAAGGCGTCATATTGAAACGAAATTACAAACAACGTTTTATTGAACTAATATCACGAATTGTATTGGATGAATAATAGAAATCACTTCAATGCAATACAGGCGTAAGGTGATAAACATTATAAATATCTTGCCTGAAATACGAGATGGTTGTATCTTCGAAGGTTTATGAATGAACGAAAATACACCGCTTAAAAATAATAGTATGCTGGATCGTGGCAGATTTTACTACGGTGGCAGCGACAAGAACAGGAATTCTTCTAGAATTAAATCTTCAGGCATCTTATAGGAAGATGTCCAAAACTTTCTCATTTATCTTGTTCCCATGCTTATGACCAATCAATAACCCTAGTTTGAAATCATCTGAAATCCTTCAATTTTGACCAGCTTTTTTTCTGCAAATTCTTGCAGGTTGTCACTTGAGTATGAAAAATAGTAAATATCAGACAGAGATCTGTCAATTCTGAGTGGAAGAAATAAGTAAGTACCTAGTCAGTCATTCGAGGGCTATTATAATGCTCCACTTAAATTATTTGAATAGTGATTCATTATATTTTATATATGAAAATACAGCTTCTCATTTCAAAAAATAGTTTTAATGTTTTTTTAAATTTTTTCTGGTACCCGTTTATTATCACAAACATCATACATAAACTCGTCACCTACATGAAAAATGCATACACATTTTGAGCTGAGTAAAAAATTGGTTTTCTTATTGTCATAAATCCAGAAGAACACATACTCTCATAATCTCGTTTGTTTTAAAGAAATATTCAAAGAAAAAATGTTCTCATAATCTGTTTTACCAGAAATATCGAAATAACATCTTCCTCTTTCTCTTTCTCTTTCTCTTTCTCTTTCTCTTTCTCTTTCTCTTTTTCTTTCTCTTTCTCTTTCTCTTTCTCTTTCTCTTTCTCTTTCTCTTTCTCTTTCTCTTTCTCTTTCTCTTTCTCTTTCTCTTTCTCTTTCTCTTTCTCTTTCTCTTTCTCTTTCTCTTTCTCTTTATCTTTCAGATCCAAATTTACATATTTAAAATCCATTATTCTCAGAGAATGCGAAATAAATGCAGGAGCAGTGAGATTAGTTTCAATGATTTTCAAAAGATAACACATAGTAATGCTTCACTAATAAATAATTATTTCGCACTTTGTTCCACCTTGTAAGTTGTATCGAAGTGCAGTTTAATAGCATGTAAATCATCGTCAAACAATGAAATTCTTTCCAAACCCAACCTTGGTGTGACCTTGGCCACAGTAACTGTAGGAAGATTCAATGTTAACGCAGCTTCCGTTAGTTATACAACTTATTATGCCGTCATAACTATTCTCGATAAAAATGTGGTTTATTGTTTTAAATTATTTCAAGTACATATTCGAATTGTAATTTCGAAATTTTCAAAATCATCACAAAATTGAATGAGGTAGAAATATATGAATAAATGGATAAACAAGCAGGCAAGCTAATGTATTTTTCCATTGATCACAACTAATCCAAGTTATGTGTAAATTAAAGTAGAATTAGAACGTAACAAGTAAAATATATATTGATTGAAAGTTTGATTTTCTGGAGGAAATTCGTTTGTTTGGGTATTTTACCTTCCACAATCTGAGCACAAGTGAACACAAGAATCTGAAAGAAGAATTGAATTTTATAAAGTCCGTTCTCCAACCAACAACATTATACCTTATGTCCCTGGATTGTCTGAAAATATAAAACGGATTGGCCATTTCAAACACCCATCACATTAAGATCAATTCTTACACATACGAAACCCAAAAACACTTATGAATGTTCAAAAAATTGTGTTTACAACATACCTTGTTCTTGTGGTAAAAGTTATATAGGTGAAGAAACATCAAGACCATTGACTGTGCGCCAGGAAGAACATAAAAGTTACGTTGGAAATCGAAAAATAACAGGTTCGAAAATATCCGAACATATTTGATGGAATGGAAAGATACCAACAAATGAAGAAAAGAGAAAGTTGAAGGAATCTGCCTGTATTCTTTCATCAAACAACTGCTTTTCAACAAATTCCATCCGTACTAGGCCGTACCTAGTTACCTCTCCTTAGAGATGAAATGAGAACTAATAGAATGGTGATTGATTGATACCGAACACCCTATGTATCAAGAAAGCAAACGTAACCCAAGAGAATGTATGGCAGATTTCATAAAGAAAGATCTTATCATTTCCAAACCATTTGAAATACAGTTTCCAGCGTTTTTTCTGCAAAAGAGAAAGTAAACTCTCAAGAACGGTAATTTTTGAACTTTCGGTGGTTTGGGGTTTGTTTTTGATCATTTTGAAAGGGTTCTGTTTTGTCTCTTTGATTACCTGCCTCCAAGTTTCATTTAGATTGAGGCATTCTTCCTTCCGGTTGATATTCATATGGTGTTATTTTTCTCATAAGCTTTAGGTGTGAACCGTAATAATACTTTAAATAAAGCCTCAGCCCTTTGAGAAATTATCAAAATTTTCATACGTTATTTTTTTTCATATTCTAAATATTATTTTTTAGTTTTTACTTCAATGGTTTGAAAATAAAAGCTTGTTTCCGAAAAGATTCTTCACGCTTTTTTTTTGTCGACTTTCTCTTGCATATTTCAACCATTTTAATATTGTCTACTCAATCTTGACCAACTTGTCAGTCTATTAGTTAAAACTTGCTTATTAGGATTCAACTGATAGCCCCCAATTCTACATCAATAAATGGACAGAAATTTAGGCACTCCCACCCCCAACGGCCCCAACCAAACTTCTTGAGCTAGCATAAACATCTACAGCGCGTGACAAAATCACAAACTCTTCCAGCTGCTCCTGTAGAAAACTAGGTCAACTCTTAAAATTCTTCTGTTAGAAATAACAATTTCTGCTTATTCAATTTCCCAGAAATCAAATTCACAAAAGCAATCAAAGCGAGTTGGCTTATATCAGTCGACAGAGTAGTTGGTAAAAGCATATTGCTTTAACACTCTTCTATATCCTAGTCCCTTAACTCAATGTAATGTTGATATTATAGATGCTTGATAAATTCATAGTTTATTCTGGTATCGATTAAAATAGATTTGAAGTGATTTATACCGTGAAAATCGAGAAAACTGGTGGACTGATTAAGTATATGACAAGCGTCTCTTTTTAGTGGAAACAGAAAACTATTTTTAAATCAAAGTTTACGATCTTGCTGAGGAAAATATATGTTTTTTTTTACAGGTTTGAGTCACAGATAAATTGCTAGTTCTTTTTATGTGAACTTTGAGTTTAATTGACTGTAACTTGGACATTCGGTCCTAAAACCTTCGTCTATCGCTTCAAAATTATCTAAGAATATATTTATTATATTCATCCATCTTCAGAGATTTGTTTAATGATCCACTGAAGAGCTCCCTAAGAAAAATCTAAAGATAATAAATCAAAAGTGATAAACATGAAATAACCAAAATGATTGAGTCTTTTTTAATGTTTCTAAATTGCTACCAGAGCTCTGAGAGTTACTTTTGAAAGATTTCTTTCATTACTAACAAGGTTTTACTCGACACGACTTTTAGTACGATCATTAAGTCACAGATGAATTGCTGTTTTTTTTTATATGAACTTTACGTTTAGTAGACTGTTACTTGGACATTTGGTCCTAAAACCTTCATATATCGCTACAAAATTGTCTAAGAGTATATTTATTATCTTCATCCATTTTCAGAAATTTGTTTAACGATCCACTAAAGAACTCAGTAAAAAAAGATCAAAAATTTAATAAAATAAACATAAAAAACCAAAATAACTGAGAGTTTTGAGTTGTTACTTCTGAGAGACCACAAGTGTTCCAGTAATATTGCTACAAAATAGTAGCTCCAAGATGGCGGATGAGATGTGTGATTAAGGTCCGATTCCATTCAAAACTGAAATAATATTCTTACTGACTGGTTCACCGCCAATGAATTCTTTCACCTAAAATTTGTCGTAATGATCATGTTTTTTGAAATAGATCTGGGATGAGTTTATAAAGATGAACTGTCATTTCGAGGAATCGTAAGTATTCTATTTGTCGGAGATTTCATTTCAAGAATCGCTCGTGCTTTATTTTTGTGAGAATCCCTTTCTTACAGATCTCACGTCCAAAAAATTTTAGTTTCGTTCCATACATAGTGTAACACCAGTTACTTTCTTTGATATACCTATGAAAGCTTTGGCATTAACATCCCCTTCCGAGTGGTGAAGACCGTCGTGTTCAAGCCTTTCATGCTGCTGGTCGTGTAGGTTCAAATCCTAGCGACCACAGATTTTATTCTGATGACCCCAGAAAGTGCTAGGACTTGCACGTTAAAGGGTAAGACCTCGTTAATCCTATGCTCGCACAAGTTTCCACGTTTGAGGGCTGAGGGGTTCGTAAGGGGACGACAGCGGGTTCACGGAAAAAACAATTTGAACAACAATTTTAAAAATTTCCCACTTGTTGAAATAGTAATTTACGTAACAAGTCCGGAACACAATGTTTTTTTGGACGAGTGGACAAGATTCTAGGACGAGCGTAGCGAGTCCTGAAAGTCTGCGAGTCCAAAAAAACTGTTTTTGGACGTGTTGTTTTCGGCAACCGTGTAGAATAACAAATCGAGACACATTTATTATATTTCTTGGTAGAAGAAAATTTCGAACATTTTAAATCTTATTTGTATTAAATATTGAAATTGGAACAAAAGATAGGTACTAACAGAAACATTCTAATTCTTATTTATATTAATATTTATATTGAAATTTGAGGATTTCCTGGACTAGTCCGGGAAGTACGTACTTTCCGGACTAGTCCAGGAAGTGATACTTTCTCAAAGAACAAACGTCCGGGATGTTTTAAAATTTTTGGAATTGATTGAATAGATTCATGCCTAATACAACAAACAAGCAACAAACAACATTCCTAAGACATTCGACCAAGATGTGGGAATGGAACAAAATTCATGCAACTGAATTTCAAAACTGAAAAAAATAATATCAAATGCTACAGTATTAAGTTTTTTCAACTATAAAATTCAAATACAAATTCAAACAGATGCTTCTGAAGGGGGATTTGGATCTGTGTTGCAACAAAATCATTATTCTCAAATTGGGAAATAGTTAATGACTATAGTTTTTGCCATTCATAGCTATCATAAGCCTTTTGAATCAATATTTAAAATTGATCTTGTCAAAATTTCTTCAATAATGCAGAGAATGCGGCTAACGAAAGATAATGGATATTGATCACGTATTGAGAAAAAAGAAGATGGTGGCCAAGTAATCAGAAGAAATCGGATATATTTGGAAACAGTGAAAGAGGATGTGGACGAGTCTGATGAAGTTTACAAAAATGATAGGAAAATGGAATGGAAACTCCACGAAGGTCTATGAGAATAAGAATGGTTTCGGGATAGATTAATGATTTTTAACAAATATAAAAGATTAGAGAAGAGATGTATTTGTTCAGGGGTTCCGATGTACGGGAGAGGAAGACAGAAACTGTCATGTAGACTGATAAGTTGTCATTGAACGTTGATACTTGTGGATTAAGTTATTGGAGCATAATTACCTATAAATAGGTCACCGACATGAGTTATTGATGGTACAGTTTCAACTTTATCGCGCAAAGCTATTGAAATTTTCCGAGGGGCACTTAGGGTTATTTTGCACTCTTTGTGTACTTATCCGATACCACTGAAAATAGAATTAAAATGTTTCAAAATTCCTTGTAGTTCCAAATCAAGAATAACATTCAAACTTTCATGATATTATCTTGTGAAATGTTTAGTCTCCATACCTCTTTGTGATCATTTTGTAGACCTGCACATAGTCCCTTTCCCAGAGCTCATTGAGGAGTTGTCCCCAAGGCAAACAGCCTCCAGAAATTAAAAAAAAAGACTAATTTTCAATTGATCATCACGAATGATTACAGGGTTTTTCTCTCCGTGAGAAACAGAAATTAATGAAAAAAATCTCTTCAGAACAGGGAATTCATGAAGGTTATCATAGTAACATAGGATAATGAAGAAACTGTCTGATTGAGTTCTCCTCTAAGGACTTTGAATAATATTCAATAATATGGAAACAAAGGAACCAACTGTACAAAAATATTGCTTACTTTCAACGTGGAATCCAACGATAATCTCATAACTGCACTCACGGTAGTAAAAAATGAAAATTCATATTCAGTTGCACATTAAAAATGCATTCACAAACTACATCTCTTTCTTGCAATATCGGGAGACTGATCAAAGTCCGGCGTTCCTCACGTTGGTTTTAATTAAGTATAATTGATAAAATTTCAATGTTTACAAGATTGTTTGTAAAACAATCGGAATGTATATTTATAACTTTGAATGTCAGTAATAACGATAGTTTGACGTTGATAGGATGAAAAGTAATTAATCGTAATGGAAGTGAACAGGCGATGGGAGCGCCAAATCTAGATTTCGATCAATAATAGATCTTGGAATATTGTTAATAGATAGCTCATGAATAAATAGTATATCATTATTCAACGAGAAAAATGTAATTGCGACTACTTGTAGCATTTATTCCATATTCGTGACCGCACAATTAATTCACATTTTCATAATTTACTCAATTTGAAAATGAAAGAAGAACTGGATAACATGAGATAATTGACATTATTCATCTTTTGACACTGACAACTAAAATATGCTATCGTTCAGCTGTCATTCCGATGTGCGAAAAGTGAATCACTAGTATAAAAAGTAAAATAGTAATACCCAGTACATTGAAAACTTTTATCATAAATAACTATTATGTTCACTAAGAATAGAATGAAACACTTTTGTATACCACTGGAAGTTTTATGGTTTGTTGATTAGTTTCGGTTATATATACAGTGAGGATCAAAACTCCGTCGCCCCCCTCCTCCCGTAACTTCTTTATTCTATATTACTAAAAATGTTAATTATTTGGATTCCTTATGATCATCCCTAACCGATCACACAATGAAATACAGGGTGACCTATTTAAAAAAAATTAATATCTAAGTCGCTGCGCTGCGCGAGATTTCGAATCACAACTTTAAGGTAAAATTTTGAAAATAGTTCATTTCTAGTTGGAGTTCTTAATGATTAGGAAAACAGTTGGCACCAGTTTGAGCCCAATGTTTATACAGTTTTATTGAGTTACGTGAGTGTCTGAAGATGGCAAGTTATCTTGACGAAATTATTTATGTTTCCTCTGAAAAATATAGAGCAGACATTCATTTGTTTTCCTGCTTTAAAGTGAAAGTTTGACCTACACATTTCTCAAAAGTTATAATGTATAAATACCAAAGACCTCTATTAAAAATAATAATCTTCAATCTAGTTATACTAAAGTTATTGAGCTGATCACTCTATAACAGAAATTGTACTTCCAGAGATTTCCATTAGAGCTTTTGTTAATTGCAATAATTACCCTAGTTGCTCCGCACTTATCGCTCTCTCTGTATTTATTCCCTATGTGTAAGTACTCACCTCCAGTTTTGTTTTTATGTGTTGAATAAATTTTCTTTTTATTGAAACAAGTGGTCCTTTGATTTAATATTCACACTAACTCAAAAAAGGTGCGTTCAAAAATTTTCGATAGCCGTCAGTGCTGCCATCTTCACTGCTATACTCAGAATATTCGAAGTACACCCGTGACGATGGCAACACTGACTACTGTCGAAAGCGCTTGCATATAATTACAGAAGGTTGTAAAAGTTCTAGCGCTTCCTTTTTGTGTCTCAGTGTAGATGTAATTCTGTAAGCTGTATGTTAATTTTTAACGTGTGTTCATTTTCATACATATTTAATATCTGGTTATTCTGTAAAAAGTATATAAATGTAGTGATATCTCTGCAAGCTGTATGGCCTGCATGTTCATGTTCACACATATTATATAACGTACCTGTTTATTCTGTAAAAATTGTATAAACGTGTCACAAAATATGTTAAATGGGTAAAAATTAACATAAAACTTACAGAATTACCACTTGAATATTGAAATTTTATAAATTAGTATGCAATAAACTGAATCTGCATGAAATGATAGTTTTATGAACCGTCGAGATAAAAGTAAGTCATTTAAAATTTCGATAACAAACAAAGATCATTTGAGACATACCTATTTCTATTGAAGAAGCCGAATGAGTACGAGACAAATGATTTTATAGTAAGAGCTTGTCTATGGGATATGTTCCAAGACAGACTCAAAAAAATGAAGCTTAATACCAATTTAAATAAATTTTTCCCTGATGTCAAGATATTATCTGAATATACGGAATTCTCTCCTTATTTGGTGGTAGTCAGAAATCGAGAAAAAAAACCTTTTTTTGTATAGTTGAATTCACGAATTTGAAGTGAAAATATGCGTAAACGCACTTGTTTCATGCCGTAGTAGATCGGCAACACTCTCTAACGTTTATATCAACTACAACGCTTCAGAACCGCAGAGTTAAATTTAACAGTTGTTTTTATTTTGTTTAATTCAGGCACAAGAATTATTTTCTCCGAAATGAATATTCTTAGATTTTCTTGCATTTAATTTAATATGCTCTCTCATCAGTGTTACTAAATTTAAATTAGTGACCCATTTCGTGGGGTTATAGAAATAAATAAATCTCTTCAGGATTTATTCAGTTCATTAGCTTTCTAGAGGTTGTTTGATTCTTCGAGTCGAGCGATTTAGCGTGTCTAGAAAAGTTAAACTAGGATATTTGAGGATTTCACAAACTGATTGATTGATTGTTACAGAGAAATTGGTGAGTTGAATAAGTTTCTGGCTTTCAGTCATCTAGTTCCAAGTAAATGGTACAAAACCGATTAAGAAAAGGCTCGAAGGAATATGTCAGTGTCAGTATATAAAAATATTTGTAAAATAAATATATACCAGATTTCCTTATCTGGTGATTATACAATAGTCTCTTCTTTCCTTGTGAACTAGCTTTTGAACTTCTCTAGTTTTCCCCACTTTATTCGCCACTTTACAGCCATCTCAACGAGTACACATATAAATACTGCATGATTTTTTTTTCAATTCTTACTAGGTATTTTCATGCTGAGTAGGAATGTCGAGAAATATTCTCCACTTTCGGCATACCTGCCCTGTTTTAGTTAATAACAATAAGACTCAATTCATTTTTCATTATTTTCAAATATTTTTGAAAGAAATATTTCCATCATTTCCATCCTTGATGTGTATAATTGCTTCTGAAGAGCCTGCTTTCCAATTCTAACAATCTTCCTGATGGGCTTGGCAAAGCGAAATAGATTTTCGTCGACAAAAATGTATTGGGGATTAAATTCGAGAGAAGCGAACCTTGCTTCAATGAAATGAACAATTTCTGTGAATGATATATTTGAATAACCTTCTCCTTATCTACTTTATTTCATGAATTTTCAATGAAAACTAGAGATAATTAAAAAAATCAACTATCTGAATGAAAATACAAATTTACACTTTCAGATTTTTTTTCACAATATCTATCAGATGTAGTTCAATGTCCAGCGTGGCTTTATTCATTATGTATTATTTTTTCATTTTTCAATTTTCATGGAGAATGTTTTCCTTTTCGTTATGTGCATAATTTTAAACAAGATTAACATGTCATAAAAGTCGATGATTCCATTACAGAATCCGTTACTTGTGGTCGTCCTTCAAAGTATTATTTGGTAAAATAAATTCGTTCTAGACTGGATTCACTTACTGAAATATCTACCATCTGATAACTTTTCGGTAAACATTCCTGATGATAGTCCTTTGAATCATCGGAATGTTTCGATTTTATCAAGTTCGTCACCTCCTGATTCTATAGATATTGCTGCAGAACGCTTTCGTGAAGACCGCAGAGAATAAAACTAGATCCAAAATTTGGGTTTTCTTCAATCTAGCTTTGTATTCACGAAAAGGAGAGGAAGTAGCATTCTTAATGATAAAAAAATCAGAAATAATATAGCTTTTTTACAGATTTTGGCGAATTTAACCCTGAATGATCAGTTTTACGGTTATAAATAACCACCGTGCATGTTTTCAAATTGAACTAAATCTGCTCAAATTTCAGTCGAGAGCAGTCCCTATAGACCCAATAGTTTACAAAATATACCATAAGAAAATGGAAATTTTGTTTCATACTCAGAAATTTTTAACAGTATTTTGTTACTAGGCTTTGCGTTACATTATCGAAGCTTTGTCTAAACGTATATGACCCTTCTATCTATGTCAAAAATCTGGATAGGACGATGTTTTTCAAGATATTTATTAGCTTTCACGTATTACGTAGGTATCTAATGAAATAAAACAAGAATTTTGTACGACGGTTTCAATTTCACGAAATGTATTTGCCCAAAAATGCCGAGAGCACACTATGTTTCAATTCGTTGTACATCGTGTAATAAACAAATGCTTCATAAACAGTTTCAAGTGGATGTACAATATGAGGGCATCGTAAATATTTCCCCTCGAGTGAATTAATAGTCATAATATCACATTTTCGACAATGGACATACAATATTTGTCCTCTTAGCCATCGATATATTGTAATTGTATTGAATTGTGAGATGTAGGTTTCAGTGAGGAGCCCTGACGTATCAGAGAATCAGTGGAGTCTCACAGTAGGTCTCGAGTTCTGATGCTAATTTCCTCCATCTCAGCAAAAAAATGTAAATATCAGGGAGAAGTTGGGTTGGCGGATCCAGGGTACTGGTATGGGGTGGGAGGCGGTAATAAATATAAAATAAATATTCTCTTAGTAAGGTTACTCTGAACTTCCATTGTCTATACGGAAAAAGAAAAGAAAAAATTCAATTCTCTGCAATTTTTATTCACGATGTTTCAACTGTTGAGATCTACATTCGTTTTCAAGTGTAATGCGACATTTCTCAAGGCCTGGGGGTAATTATATTTCAGGCCTTGTTCCCAATGATCAAATGTAGTACCCCTTGTTTTCCGTGTGAACACGCAAATTTTTGAAGCAACCGTGTCGCTTCAGGCCAACAAAACGCACCCATCTCTGTGCCGTCGTGTCTGTGGCTCTATACTAACCTAATCAATCAATATTTTGTTTTGCGCGAACGCAAAAAGATAGTCAATCCAAACAACTTTTTAGTTAATTAAGCTCATATATATACATTTTGCGGTTTTCCACAACACATTGACTTTTTACTAAAATCATAATATCTGTGATATCCTAGTTGACAGGAAATGGTTTTCTTTCGTAAGTGGAGGATATGTTTCTAATAGAAAATACATATAATTATTTCCGAAAGTATAGCTTTCACAGTTAACTTAAAGGAAAGCCAGGTTATCCCAAAGACAAAAGTGCAAGTTAGGGGATTTATTTTCAATTCAGAGAATAATAGATCTCTAAAAGGCTAAAAAAATGGTACAGGCAATACAGGTACTTTACAGATTCTGCTTATTATGTTGGTATATACTCCCCAGGAGGGGAGTTTTCTTGGTTGTATCTCAAGCGTTTTGGCAAAGAGGAAAGTCCTTCAGAAAGCAGTAAATCATTAATGAAAAATTCATGAGGATTCCTATCAATCGGGAAAAGGAATCGTTTTCGATGTATCCACTATAGGGTGCATCGTTCAAATTGAGAAATTGGAATCAAACCTCTGGGAAGAACAAATACCAGCCACTTCTAGAGCTTTCAATGTTTCGAGAAAAACCAAACATGTGTTGCGAGCACATTCGATTATTACACAAAGATTGTGGGTTCCTTATGTTAGAGGTCTATCGGAAATAATAAGGCGAATCGGGTCGAAATACAAAATACGGATATGCTTCAAGTCAAGCAACACAATTCGCAGCCACCTCACAAAGACAAAACCACGCAACGCTGACATCTACTCGCTTGAGCAAGGGATATCGACGTGTGCTGTTATCAGTGTGTCACATCGCCACGTGGTTCGTTAATGCGTCGGGTGGGGTGACAGGAGGAGCGCACAGTATAGTGCGTCTCTCTTGTTTATGTGGTATTATCATAGCATTGCGTTCCTTGTTGCTCGCATAGATTTCTGTCTATATCCCAGATAAAAAGTTTCCAATACTGTAGAATGTTAATGTATTGTAGTGTCTGTGTGGGTGGATTTGATAGTTGAATCTGAAAATGTTCATTGAACTGTTATCATCTTCAATCTCTTCAGGTTCTTTTCGTTTAGTTGTTTTGTTTTTTACCTACATGTTGGCTATTTTCTCTTCTGTTTTAAATCACAATCCTCACACTAGTTTTGTGCACTTATTTCATTCAGTATTTGTAACTATAATAATATCTATTTTGTAGGTGTGATTTTTTGTTAGTTTGTTTCCGGCACTTTTCAAATACATTACATCGCCATCTATTGGTTGAGGAAGCCATTGATGAAACTGGGGTACCCATTTAATTGCAGTTCATTGTAGGTTCCTGGAATTTATGGAAATAGTCTTCAGTTTCGATTTGAAGTTCATTTTATGTAAGATGACGTTTACAACTGTAGTTTGCGTTATTTTGGACTCTATTACAGTGATCTAGTTCTACTAGGATTTCATTCCTGAAAACTCAGTGAAAAACGGTGCTGGAAAGATGGAATCAGTGGCACCATCTCTGAAGGAGACTCTCACAAATCTGAATAAAAATAGTAATTTTTAATCCTAGACTTCCTGACGCAACTTCCACTTCTGAGCAATAGATGTCGCTTATAGAAATGAAATGAAGCGATTCATCATATACATCTTTCATTTAATTAATACTGATTACCAAAATTGTTTACTGAATATTCGTTTGGAAAAATCGCCTCACGTTCAATTTTTATTCATATATAGCTATTCACAAAAGGGACACCAACTTTTGATAACTGAATAGGTACAACTCTCACCCCTACATGAAAAATAACTATTTCTATTAACTTGAAGAGATATGAACTTTCATAGTACCATTTATTCCAATGAAATATTATGACCTGCAGTCCTTGGTGCTTTGTCATAGTCGCCTAATTCACATAAAAAATCTAATTATTACTGTGAATTCTAGCCCATATAGAAGATAAAAATCCAAAGTCTTTAATGAAGATACTTCAACTAGTTTTCAATCAATAAAACAAGATGAATGAAAGTGATTTATTATTTCATGTATGATTTTCACTTATAAGTAAATCACATTATACATATGATGTCCCTCTAAACAGAAAAAGAAAAGCCTATCAATAAAATAAAACAAAAACAAATTTCACAATTTAAGTTGTTTTAATAATTCACTAATACAAAACATTTTTCATTAATTTGTTATTCATTATAATAATAAAATTCAATTATAATCACATTTTCTTGTTGTTATGAAGACTTTGATCGGCTTGGGGTTCATAGATATATGCAGAAAACTAGACATTGCCAATCTATAAAAACTAAACTACTGAGGTGCTTGTTGTTCATGAAATGAATTTACGTGCAGATCTACAAAAAATATAATAAATTAAAGATGAAAATATACAAATAACAAATATTAAGGAAAATTCATCCCATGAACAATTCAATTAAATATTTACTGGAAATTGAGGAAATAAGCCCATGTTGATTCTAAGAGTGTTTTTAAGAAAGCAATGTTTCATGAGAATGTTGAAAAGAAGTTCAGATAGGTTGTATAAAGGAAAATGAAATATAAAAATCAATATTATTACAAAAGATATATAAAATACTGCCTGTAGATGAAAAAAGTTTGATTAATTAATTGCACACGTTTCATGAACACATTCTTAGTGGTATTTCAGGTTCACTACTGAAAAAATCATTATCTGGTCTAGTGAGAAAAAAATAATGATAATGTTTGCAAAAGCTAGAAAATAAAAATAATTTCAGTTTCAGAAAAATGGCTTCTTCATGTTTTTCAGTGAGAATTTCGAAAACCAAACTGGAAGTAGAAATTAACCGACATAGAAAATTTCCTTAAAAACTCTTATTAGAGAAACCATACATCATTAAACCACAACAATCCGTGTTGGGAGGGGGGATGATTTCTCTCAAGCTACCCCTTGAATAAAAATAGTCTTGATTGATTTGACGGATACTTGATGGATATCCATAATTATTTGGAATTAAATGAAAAACACTTAAATATCTTCAATATATATTGTGGAAAAACACTTGTTTTTTAAATATCCACAATATTTATTAAATTGTTTTGCAGTAACGTTCCTGTAAAAGCCATATTTCACGATATAGAAATTTTGCCAAAATTCCCAATATACAATTGCAGGCGAATTTGTTAAATTAAATATTTTCGCGAACTGCCTATCGAGAAAATTATATTTCTCGAATACTAGATAAGCTAGGAAAAAAATCTAACTGGGTTTTGAGAGAGATAGAAAATACTCCCAGTCCTTGCAACTTTGGATAGTCATAGGTAATAATCACATAGGTAATAATAATTATCCACTCATATTTTGTGTTCCTTACGGCTTACAGCCACACGAAAATCGTATAAAGTGCTTCAATATAATTTATAAAATGTGTTCAAATATAGTTGAATGGTGGTTAGATGCACAAAAGGAATTTGCCAAATTTTAGCTGACTGTTCATGTTTTACTGGAATGTTGAAAAAAAAATTAACAAAACTATTGAAAACTAAATCAGTATTTTTTCCAAAATATGAATATATTCATGAAATCAGTTGTGGAATCATCTACAGCTGAAATATAAAATTCAATTGCTATTTTCCATCATTCAAGACGACCTCTTGGGAGGTATTGATGAATAGGAGAATATTCTTCATGTAAATTGGAAAATATGATTTTTTGTAACACCTGTTCAAGCTCCAGCGTAGCTTTAGTCAGGGTAGTAGTTTTCTGTTAGATATTACTGAAAGATCACATTAGTTATGTTTTTTTCAGATTCATTTAATAAAGATGTGCGCGCACTCGAATACACCGACAGTCAAAACAGGTAAGAACACATATATGTCCTTCAAACATAAATTTTTGTTTATTTGTTTGTTTGTCTGTTACAAATTTTGCTTGTTACAAATTTTTCAATCGATTTTAAACTGAACATCTCTTTTTAAAAATTCCGGTGACAATGAACATGAAATTTTTGTTAGAGACTGTAACAAGTTAGAGGAAAACATTTCAATTCGATGTCGATTTTTTTTTTTCAGGAAATTCATATTGAGCATTCTTAATTTGCTTGATTTGTGATAAATTCTCTTTTGATATTTGAAACTTTTGGTTAATTATAGGCAAAAACAGTTTTTTTTAATTGTTTTTTTGGTGGGAGACCTTGTACTCTCAAAAACGATCTATGTGGTTTTATGATGTATGGAACAGTTTATGATGGAGAATTTACATGCCGATTTACTCCAACGACTATGGTATTTGGCTTCAGTCGAAAATTGAGATACTGGAGACAAGGGTCAATGATTTTTTCAAATGAATCTGAAAACCTGGGTGAAAATACATTCGTTCCTCGGCTAAATGAACTGTACATATAAAAACTAGAATACTTGAAGGTCGAATAACGTGATTATGATTACAGGGCACATTCCCCAAATAAATTAATTAATTATAACTATAACTAAATAAAAAAGTACTGTACAACATTTGATTTTGAGTTATATGCACATATGATGATCCCAAGCACCATCTCATCACAATAATGCTTACTAGATAATATACGGTTTTTCTGTCTACCATATAATATTTTTGTAATATAATTATTTAACATTTGCTAGATAGAGTGCTTATTCATGTACACAAGTCTCAAAACAACAAATTTACTATAAGAGAAGTTACTGGCAAATATTTTGAGAATCCATTGTGAAAAAATTAAATCAATACAGAGTGAAAAACATTTCAAAGACAAACCGAAATTAAATATTTCAAATGAACGTGAAAAAGATATTGGAAAGTTCAATAAAATGAAAGACTTTCTTAATTTTATGAAACAAAACAATGAATTCTTGATTACTTTCAGCTTGGTAATGGTAAACTTCATTGAGATACATGAATTGACTGGGTAGACTAAACAAATTAGATTTATGCTCCGCAATGAAGGTCTAGAAAACGTTACCAAAGTTATGGAAATCGAAAACAATTTGTCTGTTTTTCACTCATGTAACCGAAGCATAAGGCTCAAATAAATTTGTAGCTACATCAGAATAATAACGCCAGAAATAGATAATGATAATAAGATGAATTTATTTTCCGTAAACAATATTCAGATTTCCAATATTATGTTCCTTGAATGATTAGGAACATTAATTCATTTAATTTACTATGAACATAAAATATAATTACGTTTGAGAATGTTGGTAAATACGTTTCAGGCTGTAAAGATCATCGTTTTCAGTAAAATTTATTTCGAAATATATGGGGAGAGTTGATTTATAGTGCATAGATAGACACCCAGCAACAAATTCGAAAAACTAATAAGAAGTTTTTAAAAAAATAAAATTGCACCTATTGGAATTAACAAAATATTATTTCGGAAATGTTGCAACAGAATTCGGTATTGTGAAATTAGAAAATGATAATATTTGGAATGTAAAAGTATCTCTTGATTCAAAAGTCAATGAAAAAATAATGTATATGATGATACAGACTGATTTTGTATCAAAGAGATGATATTATACTCTGTTATAGTTGATACAATGATTCACATTATCGTTCAATTAGTATTGAAATATCAAATTTATGTTGTCTTTAAATTGCGTACAGGGATAAGCAGTAGTGATGATTAGTTGGAGCTAGATTGAGACAACGGTTGACTAATAGATGAACACTTTTAGCGTGAAAGGAAAACATCCTTTATTCAAGTCTTCCATATTTTTGCACTTAAATATCCCATTTCGTATTATTCATCTTCAATAAACAATATTTAAAAACAGAACAATGTTCTACTGTCAATTGTTTAATTTTGTTTACTGGAATATCATTGTTGCGTGCGTGGTAAGACGACAGGTAAACCAGTGATCTTCTCAGGCTTTCAAAATTCCAAACAAACTATCTTAGATATATCTAAGAAATATCTACAAAATCTAGGAGAAAATATAAGCAATTGAAACTGATTTTCTAGAATTTTAACATAATTTCGTATTGATTCCAATGCATCTCAAATGGATCTGAGGAGTTTCATACTGGTTTACCTGTCGATGATATTTGATGCCAAATTCATTTTGATTTTTTCTTAATATCATCAGTAATTCACCTCATTTCGGTTATGCAATTCAAATTATCATTGAAAACTCTTGAAAATGTTCTAAATTGGTGGAGTGTTGAAAATATATTGAATATTACAGTCAAATAGGTATTTGAAAACTATTTCCAGAATAATACAGGTTTTCTATTCCATAAATTGTATTTATGCTGCCTCGGGTACTCTCGCTCATTAATTCTAGTTTATTTGTTCGCACCTATACCTGGAACCGCATTGTTATTTGTTAACATGTTTATACCAGGTGTACCACATCGGGTTATGAGGCACCGTTCGGGTAAAAAGTGTTTTTGCAAATATAAATAATTTCTGTCAATATATTTATTAATTGTAGCAATATATATAATTTTGCGTGCCGATATTTATTAATTGAAGCAATATATATTATTTTGTGTGCCGATATATTTATTTTCGATCAAACACAAATATTTACATTTCAAGTGTTACCAATATACAAAAACGTGAAGTCTCATATATTTATAAATTTGATCTATTTTATGTCGTTATGGCGCAATTGACGCGATTTGTGACACGTTCGAGCACATGGCAACATGGGAATGAAGCAAAGTCATTAGTACAGAATTTCCCGAATAGATGGTGGCAGTATAATATTTCAGATTGAGTTATTTAATCCTAGAGGGCCTTCGTTTAACCCATACATAGGGTCACTGAATTTAGAAGGCAGTGCCGTTCAATTAAGTGCCCAAATGTAAAGTAGAAAACTACACAATAACAAAACTGCCCGTGCTACTGTTAGCCACTTTATGTACTAATGACTGCCTAGTTGCCATGTTGCCACATGCTCGAACATGGATAAATCGCGTCGGTTGCGCCATCTTTCGACGAAATAGAATAGATCGAATTTATAAATATATGGGAACTAACGTTTTCATTTATTTGTAATGCTTGGAAAGTAAATATATTGTGTTTTATCGAAAATAAATTTATCAGAAACCAAAATAAAAATATGTGCTACAACTAATAAATATATTGACACAAAATTAAATATATTTTAAAAAACACTTTTTACCCGAACGGCGCCTCATATCGGGTTCAGGTTCAAAGTATCTTTATTCCTATTGAAATTCTCCGTATCGGAACCACGAAATGATCCATGGAAACAAGCATTGATCAAAAATGGATGTTTGGAACCTTTTGTGAGAATGCAATTCAAGAAATAGAAGCTACCCAAAACTATAGCTATACGCTTACTACGTAGTTTTGGTGTTTTGGGTGGCTTATATTTCTTGAAAGGAACATCAAAAACTTTAGATTTGACCGAACGGACAAAACGACAGTAGCGGAACACGTGCTCAGTGAAGGGGATACTTTCTTCTACTTCTAGCCACAGACCAGAGGTATTATAGTCGACTTATAGGGAAGCAATAAAGAAACGAACTCTGAACCTGAACTGGATCTGGGATCTCATTCTTCAAAATGCGAGGGAAGGAACAATTGAGAATCAAGAATGACAGTAGGTAAAAACATGTTAACAAATATGGCGGTTACAAGAATAGGTGGGAACCAAGAAACCATAATTAAGGAGCCAGACTACCTGAGGCAAAAAAACCTTGATTCATTGGTGAAATATGAAACATGAACGAAGCTCTGAAGAAGTAAGCCACTGCTGTTAACGAAACGTCAAGAATAAATTCCAAAGATCGACGGCCTTTGAACTCGAACATAAATAGTGATAGAAGTTCAATAGTATATTGATTTGTAAAAAACTGGTAAAAATTAGTTTAAATATTCAGAATATTTTAATTACTTCGTTGACCTTTTGATCAATTTTAAGGATCGAGAGAAAATATTTAGAAATAAATATGAAATTTTTGCTGAATATACAAATTGGTCTGAAATAAATAAATCGAGTGAGTTTTCAATGAAAATACTGAAAAGCACTTACAAACCCATGTACATAGTACACAAATATATCATGTTCTGTGCATATTTGGCATCCCGTTCAGATATCCCACCGCATCCTAGAATTAAATTATTTTAGTCCTTTCAATTATAATACACATGTATACCACATTAAAAAAGTGTCCTGAGCACTGACAAATATAATATTTTAATACAAAATGCTAAACGTCCTTGAAGTCGTTGATGAATCACTGAGTCAAACAAAACACTGTAGACGACGGAAGTTTTTGTTTCAGTGCCAGCTAGGAGTTGAAATTGCCATTTGGACATGGGGAAGTCAGGGTGAATACAAGAAACTGCAAAGATTCTTGAGTCGAGGGAAATATCGTCCTTTGATGGAATACTGAGCAAAATGTTTGTATCCAGAATGGTAGCTACTTGGTTGTGGTCGCTATAGCCTATTGCGGAATTATATGTGGTTTCCAACCATATGGGCAATGAAGTTTTCTTCCCAGAGGGTTCTGAGGAATCGCGCCTTCTCCTGCATTCAGTCCGGTACTACCCAGTGTTGGTGAGCAACGTGTTCTTTCGTCGTGGAATTAGAAGTACGAACTCACAAGGTAATTAACAGTCCACTAGGTGGGGACGTATGGTCAGACGCCCGGGGGCGGCTTCGATCGACTGGGGGCTGCCCGCTGTGTTCTCGACGTCACCGGCACTAAAATCGCGGGTAACGTTGGTGCGGGTGGCGGCTGATTGGTCGTTGTCTTTTTGCCGCCGGTGAATATTTTAACAGTCCTTTGTAAAAAATCAGTCTTTTGACCAGCGGCTGACGAGGCGGCGCTCGAGGGGTGGCTGGAATTCATCGTCTTCGAAGAGGACGACATCGAGTGGCATCGGACTACGAGGGGACCGGAACTGGAGGACCAGTCGCTCCCCGAGGACGATGACGAAGAGGAGGAGGATGACGAGGGTAGCATCCCCGCGGAGTTTGATCGGTACGGAGGGGGCAATTCAGTTTCCAATACTGTGCGATTGGGGGGCGGTCGGATGCACTTCTGGTATATTTCGGCTTCCTGAAAAAAACAAAAATACTTTAATTACATCCATATAAATGTACTGAATAATTCATTATATTGGTCTGTGTTAGAGAGAGAGAGAGTGTGTGTGACAAAGAGAGAGAGAGAGAGAGAGGCATAGCTAGAATCATACCAAAATAATATTTGGTAGATGAATAAATATTACTATTATTATCATTTTTATTATAATCATTGTTCTGTTTTTAACAAATAACACAAGATGAAGAAATGAGAAAATACAAATAATTTTGTTCAAGCGACAGTTTTTCAGTGGAACATTTCGACAAAATTGACATAATTATTGTATTAAGTGTCTATACAGGGTGTGTTCAGAAAGCAGCTACTTTTTGTTTTGCAGATAGGGTTTATTTACGACCAAAAACTGCATTTTCTTACAAGTTCCGGTCTCACCGGAAGTGATATATACTGTCAATTTTTGATATATTTTCACTGCTTTTGTCTCCATTTCATATTCTGAATAAAACCATGGACACTTTTTGCGACCAAACTTTTTTTTATTACTGGCTATATTAGTATGATAAAATCACCTAAGCGAGTCCTAATATTTCCAGAAAATACTGTTTCTGATATGGATAATTCAATTTTTAAACTTGTATTTACCTACTAATTTTTTCAACTGCAATATTGTGCATTTTATTACGATTATGTTGATGCCGCCTACTATTAGGTTTTAAACAAACTTTAGTTTAAAAAACTCAATCGTAAAGAAATGCCATTTTTTTGACCCGACAAGACACCATATTGCTATTAACAAAAAAAATAAATGAAATAGTAATACACAACCTACCCATAACACGTGGCTTATGACCAAACAAACAAACAAAATGTACACAGTAGATGCATTTGGATCGAAATCAGTAAGTTCCATTTTTCCGAAAACTTTAGAACTAAAATTAATAATTTGAACGACTCCATAGCCCTCTAGATTGAAAAATAGATTAAACAATCAATATTTTCTTCCAGTGAAATCAAATATTGCATGAAGCTGAGTCACTTGTCAAAAAAATACAAATTCATGTCAATATCTTCAAAAATGAATAATGAGCAGTGACAATGGTTTTAATAGACGAAATGTCCATCAAACTTCCTATAACCTAAATTTCTTCATCACAGTAAAATGGATGATAATCATTTCTCTGAGACAATCACCATACATTTTTTTGAGTCTATTACAAAGTACTGAGTCATCCTGATATCTCCTCTCTATTAGAATATTAGTTTAGGACCATCAGTGTATTGATTGATTGAAGAAACCCGAAACATTTTGAATGTAGCTTGTCATTGGAAGTTCATAGGATAGTTAAACAAAACTTTGAAAGGGAGTAGGTATCAAAGTGAAAGTTGAATTGACAAAACAAAATACGACGGAGCGCTGGACATGTTTATGATAATGGGGATAAACTTGTTGTAACACAACTTAACAACATTGAAACACTTAACAATTTTTCTTGATAAAAAAAACTCATTTCATTTCCAAAACGTGATCTCATTTCTTATATAAAATAAAGAATTTTAATGTTATCATCTCAATGTTTCATCATATCGAATGAACATAATATACGCCCAATAATTGATATCAAACTTAGACATATGCAGTTGCGGAAGAATTTAAATTTAGAAATGACTGCACTGATTAATCACACCAAGTTCAAATGTAAGTATTTTGTTGTGAGTATCAATCATTTCGGTCTAAATTACATCTGTATCAAGATCAAAGTACTAATTCATTTCTCGACTTTGATATAAATTAATTCCAGTTATGATTGGAAAACACAGAAGAAGAACTCCGAATAAACAGAAAAATGGGTGAAGATATCGCAGCGCAAAGGGGTGTTCTAAACTTGTTCTAGTTCCACATTAATGCTACAGGAAAATTTCACGTTCTAGTGTCATATAGTGTGTCGTAAATTTTCATTTGCATAGAAATATTTGGCTTAGTGAATTTTGTGGTAGATACATTATCCAAAAATATCGAACACCAAATATTTCTTGTTAAAAAAAAACTGATGAATACATCTTTTCAGTTTTGAAAACCGATATTTGAAAAAAAACAGGTATTGTGTGTGTTCTCCGAATATCTGTTCAGCGAAACTGTCTCGATATAGATAATTATTGGTCATACCTGAAGTATGCAGTAAGGAGTAAGATGAATATTCATGAACACATCTTAAAATATACTAGAATACAGCAAGGAGTAAGATGAATATTCATGAACACATCTTAAAATATACTAGAATACAGCAAAGATGGAATCAGTTCATAACAATCCATTGCAAATAAAGGTAAAGATTTTCAACTATCTTCTGATTTCTGTCTAATTTTTCCGGACTATAACACTCAATTAGGATGTCTGTATCCCACACAACAATTTTTATTGGGTTTTGTCTGTCACTGAGTCTGGTCTATTAATATAAGTAGGTAGAAGTGTCAACAAATCCAACAGTTGTTAGAAAATACTCATGAATGTTATTTACATAATGAGCTTGTTTCTTGGGATAAGGAAAGGTTTTTCTAGTATTTAGAATGGTTCTCTATTGAAATGATACCACTACAAAATATTTCAAGTTATCTAAGAAAGGCGATGTGAATAGATAATATATTTATAGAATCGATAGATAAATAGACAGGAAGATAGATTTATTAGACTATTTCGCTTCTACAACAATAAAAAATAGTGGACTGTATAAAATCGTTTACAGATTCAAAATGGAAACCTAATCAGTTCTTAGGCATCAAGGTGCATCCATGAAAAGGGCATTTTTTTTCTGTTGTACCTACTGACCCTGGCAATGTGACAAAAATTCATAGTGGGAAATTCGGATCGAATATATACTTGAAATGAATAAAATTTATGTTTGAACGATTTGGGTAGAGTGAGTGGCTTGGTGAATCGGGCTATATTATCATAAAGGTTTATATTCAGAAAGTTTTTTCTGATACTTTGTTAGTCTGAAACAAGGTTATATGGCAGTACGGCTTTTCTTGTGTGATGAAGACATGATTTTTATGGATTTTGTGAATTGTGTTGATGATGATGATAGGGGTGAAATTATCATGACTTTGAATACCGGTGGGGAGGGCGTATGCTTAACTGGTGGCGGAGCAGCGCCACTCCAAAGAGGTAACCACAGTTACAAAGTCTCTCAGCATAAACTCACGACAGATCTGGTCATCTGAACTATAGAGAAAAAACAAAGTTGCCGCTACTGATATGCTACCCTGTTGGAGTGGTTAGATTCAAGAAGACCTACGATATCTAGACGTAAAAACTCGCAAAATGATGCATCTTCAAAGTATCTTGCTTCCTGAATCATCCATTCCACGGTTGTACTTCTCCATGACAACAAAAAGGCCGTGTCTACCTAACAGAATGATACTGGTTGGAGCCTTTCAAGGTGATCAAAAATTCAGGTCGTCCTCTGTATGGTTCGCTACCATGAAAAAGTTGGGATCGGAGACTTTTTACTGTAGTAGACCGTACATCCGATCAACTTTGTCTTGTGTTCAACACTGAAGGAGGTGACCCACATTGTGTCACCAAATTTGAGCTCGTTTAGCAACAAGCTGGGGAGACTGAGGGACTCCTGCACTTACACAAGGATAAGTCAATCCATGGGGTCAAGTACGAGTTATGAAAGGAGCACTGCAGTAGTTCCAATATCGCTTGTACGGAAAGGTAAGTCCTTTTATGAAGCTGGATTTCTTCTTCCAGTTTACTTTTGATGATAGTGAGGGATTCTTCTATGGGGACATTGGTATAAAGGCTCTCCATGTCAAAGCTGATGAAACGTGATGAAACCATCTTCAGGTCCTTGTTAAACATCTTTGATAATGTATACGAAATGTTTGGAATTCTTGACGAAAGAACTGCTAGTATCCTGTAAGGGTTGTAGTATCGGTGGGGGGTATTTCGCCAGGTTATAGGTCGGTGAGTTGCGGGAGCTGGTGATTGGGTCAAGTAGCTCAGTGGTTGAGACTGAAGCGCTCAAAACCATTGACTGCTGGTCGGCTAGGTTCGAATCCTCAGCGACTTCAGATTTTTATCTGATGGCCTGAGAAAGTGCTAGGAATCGCACGTTAAAAGGTAAGACCTCGTTAATCCTTGGCTCGCACAAGTTTCGACTTTTGAGGGCTGCCGTTCGTAAGGGGACGACAGCTGGTTAACGGAAAAAACAATTTTAACAAAACAATTTTAACAATGGCATGGCGGATTTGTGAATTTTCGTAAGACCGTAGATATGCGGTGGTTTACTGTAGTGTGGCGTCAAATGTGAACACTCCTTGTTTGAAATGAAAGTTTTGTACGTCGTCAGAGTGCCGTAGATTTTCCTTTCTATCGAAGTTGTTGGATCATTCTGTAGGAGTTTGTAATTTCCTGTCTCGAGTACCGCTTCTAACTTTTCATCATACGTCTGGGTGTCCATGATGACCATGGCATTTCCTTTGTCTGCAGGGATAATTTCAATGATGGAGTTTTTAGGGCCTTTTGTTCTCCAGCGTTGATCTTTTTTGTAAGCAGTTGAAACGTAGTGGAAAATTGAAATATTTCAACCATTAATACGATGGTCCGAAATGCAAGTAATCAAGTTACTACATCCTCTACAACCTTCAATTATCAACGACAAATTTAGAATCTACGGAGAAGATAATGATCAAGTTTACTAAGGAAGAACCCACATCCAGTTCCTACGAAGAGCCAGAGACAATAACATCATCTCGAATGGCTTTCAAATTGAGTCACCCATTCATGGAGAACGAGCACAGCGCATTATAGAACGAGCCTACACGTACTAATTAGATCGCAAATCAACCATCACCGTTGGAAGAAAGAGGTGTTGAAAAAAATTATTAAAATTTGTTATTACGAATATCCCAGGTTTCCGTAGAAAACCCCTTAAAAGCTGAGCTTGTCCGAACAAGGGAGACCAGGGACCTACAGCTTAAAAAGTGGATTCCGAACCACTTTAGCTCCGTGATAACAGTGGGGATCGAACCCGTGCCACCTGGGTGGGAGCAAACGTTCCTAACACCTCGACCGCTTCGCTATACTACAAGATGCAACGGCAATATTTCAAGAAATCAGAGAATATACTTGGAGGAGGACAATCAACCTATATTTGCTAAAATTTGACAGCAACTGCACGGGATTTCACCAAAATCAAGAAAAAAGACATCAGAAGAAATGGAATCGACTGGCAAGAGAAAAACGGCCACAACGAACCAACAACGAAGAAATGAAGTGTTCCATAATCACCATCTCATCAAAATCGCTGACACAAGTAGAGGAGTCCCTGCTGGAAAAAGGGTTGAATTTTGCAAGTTTCACCAAAAAACAACACCTATCCTGGACATTGTAAGCTCTGTAGAGTCAAGCAACAGAATGAACCTTATTCAAGCAGAAGAATTTAGATGGAAGGTGAGAGAAGTTTTGGAGGAGGAGGGAATCCCACGAAGACAGAGCACCACCGAATTGTTTGGGACGCGGACTGAACTAAGGTTCTTCATAGAGATCAACACGGGTTCAAGCGCAAATTTATTGAAACCGCTTATATCGAAGCCAAAGGTGCCTTCAGTCCGAACGTGGAAATTAAAAACGTATGGAGACCGATAATGGACCGTTTTGGAGGGAAAATAAGCGCGAAAGCACGCGCGCCACATGACCGAGCGTAACAATACCGACAGACTTTCAAAACATCGTGTAGATTCTAAATTTGTCATTATTCACCTGAAGACGATTGCAGATTCAAGCAATAGAAACGAAGTGAAAAATTTAAAGAAGTAGAAATCTTTCCATCATTAAGACGATGGAAGTGTAAAATACAAGTTATCAAAGAGATTGTTGGTTAGTATATTTTTACCTAAGTCATCAATAAATGAAGAAAAACATCTTGTCCTCTGACGCCCTTGTCAGCGTCAGCCTTATGTTCTTTGATGTGATTGGATCGAGGGGGAAACCGCTGGGAAATTTTGGTGTACATGTTTTGGGTATTACTTCTATAACTCGGGTATTAGTTGGGAATTAAAGGCATTACTTCAAAATTATGGGGTATCACAGGTATTACTCGGGTATTAGAAGAATTAGTTTGGAATTATTGGGTATTAGACAAGAAAGGGAGGTATTAATCGAACATCACATGGGTATTACAGAAATTATTCGGAAGTGAGAGAACAATTACTGCAAAGACCAATGGTGGAAATCAGAAATGTGCAATGAAAAAAGAAAACAAAAAGTTTTCAGAATTGCACTTGACAACAAACTTAACTTTAAGACACGATTTTATATTTTTATGCCTTTCTGATGGGCATTACTGGCATTACTTGGGGTTATTACTCGGGAATTACTTGGGTATTACTCGGAATAACTTGGGTATTAGAGGCATTACTTACGATTTTTGAGAATTACTGTACACCTCGGAGTGGATCATATCCAAAATTTAGAGTAAGCATCAAAATAGAAGGAAATATGATTCGGTAGAAAAACGAGAGGTCCTGGGTTCAAATCATGATATCTTAAGTCTCTTTAATTATTCGGTCTATGGTTTGCATTTTATATTACAAAATACATTGTTTTTTCTTTCGAAAGAATCATATATTGTGGCCATTCGTCATTACCTGTTCCGAATCCCGCAAGTGCAGCCTGGACGAGGCGAAGGAGTGTTCCTCCCCATCCGGCAGCGCGATGCTGTGCGGCAGGTTGAGGGCGATGTCCCTGTGCACGGATTGCAGTCTCACTTGTCGATCGCGTGCCGCCGCTAATTCTCTAGCCGTTCTGCCTCCTCGCAGCCGGTCCATGCCGCCCATCCCCGCTGCGGCACCGGCACTCACAACCGACAGCATCTGAAATGAAATATAAACAAATTAGTGGAAGGAATTCGGGATAATTGGGTTATATATGAGATTCCTCTCATTTTGTATTATCTATCGAGAACCATTTTACTTGGTCAAATTAGGTTTTATTATGATTTTTGTTCGAAATTATGAATAGGATATTCATGAAATCTGTTGTGGAATCATCTGCGGCTGAAAGACAAACTTTAGTCGCAATTTTCCATCGTTCAAGATAACGTCTTGGGAGGAATTCATGTTGAAGAGGGGAACATTCTCTATGAAAATTGAAAAATGAGAAATGTGATTTATTTGTAATATCTAACAGAAAACAACTACTTCCCCGGCTAAAGCCACGCTGGACATTGCACTACATCTGATAGATATTGTGAAAAGACTCTAACTGAAAAGAAAAAATCTGAAATTCAGATAGTTGATTTTTTATAATTTTCTCTACTTTTCAATGAAAATTCATTAAATAAATTAGAAAGAGAGAATTTTATTAAAAAAATTTCACTCACAGAAATCGTTCATTCCATTGAAGTTGCTTCTCTTGCATTTAATCCCCAATACATTTTTGTCGACGAAAATCTATTTCCTGCATTCCAACAATATCAATCTCCCTGATGGGCTTGGCAAAGCGAAATACATTTTTTTCGACCAAAATTTATTGGGGATTAAATGCGAGAGAAGCCAACCTTGCGTCAATGAAATGAACGATTTCTGTGAGTGATATATTTTCTAATCTATTTAATGAATTTTCAACTATCTGAATGAAAATGCGAATTTTCACTTTCAGATTTTTTCTTTTCAGGTACAGTCTTTTCACAATATCTACCAGATGTAGTTCAATGTCCAGCGTGGCTTTGCCGAGTAGAGGCAATGAGACAAGAACTTACCATTCTCTATTACTGTTTCATGAATTATTAGCAAACATTTTTTTTTTATCCTTGTATAGTTAGCTTTCAATATAATTATCAGAGCTCGCTCTGAAGTCTAAAAATTCTTTCGGATTTTTTTTTTTTTTAAGAAGTTCGCTCAGCTAGCAAAAATATAGTAGTTTATATATTTAATCATATTCACTTTCACGGACTGTTAGTAGCAATGTTTTTTTTTAAGTGACAACCCAAGATTTGAACTGAACAAAAAACAGATAGAATTTATACTCCGAAATTGGAGCGATAAATGAAGTGGGAAGTAGAAGATGACAAAACAAAACGAACGAACGAAAGGAAAGAATACATTTTTGTCAAAAAAAAATGTATTGGGAGATATTCAAAATTCATTACATTGGGAAATATTGAATTTTGAAGCATTCAAATTTTTTTTGGTGGTCACTCCCAGCGAGCAGACACGCTATATCGTCTGGAGAATCAAACCAGTGCCACTCAAACAAATGTAAAATTTTGGAATGCTTCCAAACCGAAAATTCTTGTAATTTATTGTTACATTATGTACAACCTATTTTCTTAATCGCTCCAATTTCGGAAACACCCTGTATACCCTGCAAACAAACATAATAACTTAATGTGTACTATTTTACTATTAGGCAGATGGAACAATGCAACTTGTTCTGCTAAATAAATCACATTGATTATCTAATTGTTTTTTCAGACCTGTTTGTTATCCGTCTGTTCAACTTTTGAACGTTTATTTCTGAATGTGGAAAATTAAGTAACAATTCTGATAGAAATCATCAGCTTTAGAATCCGTAAGAGCTAATGGGATAGTTCCTGCAATTTTTTATCTGACGCAAATCATTTCAGCATAAACAAAAGCGATATGGATTACGTAATAGTAGCTAGACATGAAGACATTCACTTACGGCTCACGGAAATCATTAGTTGCACGTCTGGTGGTTTATTTTTCATACAAAATATTCGGTTGCATTGCAATTGAAAAACGTTGATTATTACAAGCAATGTTTTTACTAATATTTTTATATTGAGTAACCTTGCAAGTGTCCATAAAACATAATGAATGGCAACCAATTATGTGGCGAGGAGTTCTGATCATTTTTGTGTACTAGTTTTTCTGGGTGACTAAGAATTGAAGGCTGTGAAAGTTAAATATTTGAATAAATCCTTAATAAGATCTCTCATGTATGAAATATTCATAAATCAAAACGAATTATAAATAAACCAACATATAAAACACAGCAAAATTCAATTTCAGTGAGAATTTTCGAAATCTGAAAAATCTGGAAGGTTGCCTCATTAAATATACATATTTTCCTCAGATGAGCCAGGATGGGTTTTAGGCATCATTCTCAGAAAATTATTTGAATTCGAGAAATCAGAAAAGTAAAGAGGCATATTTATTTGATGAAAAAAGTGTTGGTATGAAGATATGATATCGAAAATGGAGTATTGGACGCCTGTGGTGTCACACAGTTATCCTCATCAATGCCTACACCGAGGGGGAAACCACTGGGGAATTTTGGTGTACATGTCTTGAGTATTAGTGGCATTACTCCTCGAGCATTAGGGGCATTACTCGGGAATTAGGGGCATTACTCAGGTATTAGTTAGGAATTAGAGGTATTACTTGAAAATTATTGGGCATTACAGGTATTACTGGTGTATTACTCGAGCATTACATGGGTATTACAGGAATAATTCGGAAGTGAGAGAACAATCATAATCGGTGGAAGCCAAAAATAAAAGGTCTTCAAAACATGAGAATTAGAATTGTCCGAAAAATTATAGTAATTGCCAACAAAATTACCATTAAGACATGATTTTATATTTTTCTTACTTTTCTGATGGGCATAACTAGGCTTTTTTTGGGGAGTATTACTCGGGAATTACTGGGTATTACCCGGGAATTACTAGGTATTACTCGGGAATTACGTGGTATTACTCGTGAATTACTGGGTATTACTCGGGAATTACTGGGTATTACTCGGGAATTACTCTCGGAATTACCTCGGCCTACACTGATGAGGATAACTTGATTATCGAAATGCGCATCTAGGAATTGAATTGCTTGTGTGGTAAAGGAGAAAATACTTCTTGTTCTCATGGATATGATAGTATTTTTTCATCGCTGTCTATTTACAATCATATTATAACTGACATTCATTTACAGGGTGTTTAAAAAATGTGTGCATCCTATTTTACCTCATATTCAATGATGTAAACAAAGATCAAGTTTAAAGTTATGGTGTGACTCAAATTTTCATTCATTCAATGTTAATGAAAGAAAAATGGTTAATTTAAGGCGCTCACTTGATAATTTTTCTTTGGATCACGGAGATTCTTAGGACTCTTCATAGACAAAAAAATTAAACTTTGATGAACATGTGGAGGGAGCATCTCAAAAGTAAACTACTTATTTCTAGTTGCTATGTACTGAGGGTGATTTCGGAAGAGTTGTGATCCCACACTGCTAAAACAGCATATAATGCCAAAATTGCGTCACATTTAATGTACGCAGGATGCCTTTTTGGAGTGTGCAGGTAATATCAAGATATTAGTAATTTAATTATTTTTTGTACAACTTTCGAACTAAAAGCTGACCTTTTCACAAAATCACTTTTAAAAGTAAAATGACAGATGAGATGATGGATACTCAGTAATATAGATCTCTCTGACAGAAACACTTCAATCAGATATTATAATCAGAACACCTACTCAAGAGGAATCATTTATAAAAGTTCACACATGTATTTGGTCGTTTATACAATTGGTAATACTAATAATTCCTTTTGAAGTTACAAACGAAGTAGTATTCAGTCCAACTTTAGAAGGTCCTTCATGACTGACAAATAATGAAATTCATAAATAAAGTGTGTTGAGGTTTATTATATTTGGAGCATCTGCCAGTCAGCCTTGTAATCCAAAGATCATGTGTTTTTTTGTTTTTTCTCACTAGCAGTAAGTAACTGTGGTACAAAAAAAATTGTATGATACATTTGTTAAAAGTGATTTTATTTTTCTCGTGGGGTTGCTTCACTCACTAACGCTCGTTTCGCAATATTCCCAACTCACAAAATAAAATGCCACTCTTAACACTTGTATCATAAATAACTATTTTATATTTGGTGCAATAAACTAATACCATTCAGCAATGATTGAACACATTTATAAATTTTATTGCACTTTAATTTTCGTAGGGCTGTATGAATTCATGAACACAAAATATCATTCAAAAATTGTTAAAAGTCGAAACATGTGCGAGCTAAGGATTAACGAGGTCTTACCTTTTAACGTGCGACTCCTAGCACGATTCGAGGAGGATAGATCTCGAAAGGAGGTCGTCCGTAAGTCACCATCTAAACCACAACCTCGCCGTGCGTTGCTTGGCTTTAGATATCGATGATCCACTTATCCTCTCAGTGAAAAACTACACCTATTATGTTCTATTCTATGACCGTTGAAAATTGCAAGGATGCAAGTAATTTTCATCACTTTCGAAACCTAAATAGTTTTTTCATCCTATCTTAGGAAGTTATCGAGCATTTTTTTGATAGACTGTGAGCGAAAAAAAGTAAAAGGAGCAAATTCGCGAGCAAATCCATATTGGGAATTTTGATAAAATTTCGACATGCGAGTTTCTCATGAACTACGGCTCATACAGAAATATTTTTGCAGAACTTTCTTTTATGAAATTTATCAACCTTCCCTTTTTGTTATAATTACGTTTTAGCCAAGTGTTTAGTTTCTTATGGTCGAATTTTTTTTTTCATAAGTACTGCAGTTTTTGAGATATTCAGCTAAAATCTGGAACATGCGAGTTACACTGTAGGGCTCATAACCATTGGACATGTCAAATAGTTGTGAGAATATACAGAAAGATATTTCTTCAGGAGTCAATTTTTCTTTTCTCCACCTTAATTTTTTGTAGTGTGCCGCTGGTAGATTCAAAATTCAAAATAAATTTTATATTTTTCTTTAAATATTTTTTTTCTTCTGTAGTGTCTTCGTTTCTGTGACAGTTATCGAGAAAAAAGAATAAAAATCGATTGATTTTCTATAATTCGCTTTGGCTTTATGTGGATAATCTCTTGTTTCCATTAATTTTGTGGGGGAATTATCCCACAATTATTCGCATGTATAACATTTCATTCGTTTAATGAGTCGGCACTGATGAAGTAAATACACCTGTGCCATGGGTAATGACTTTATAATGATTTTATTCCTGAACCAGGGAAATATTAGACACAGCTCGTGTACTACACAACAGTCAATGGTTCCAGTACAGTTCTTGTGTCTGCATATTAAAAGTTCAAGTCGTAAAGTGTAAGGTGTAAATAGCTATTTGTATTACTAGGGAGGAAAGTGCCACTTTTCCTCCCGCAGGATAGCGGAGGGCAGTAAACATCCAAGGGAGGAAAAGGCACTTTACTCCCATGTGATACATATGATTTTTCCTCCTACCCACCTTTTTTTGAAAATTTATTTACGACACAAATAGGTAACGAATATAATTAAGAACGCAAGAATTATTTATTAAACAAATTTATTATCAATATATGCTATACAATTAAGTACATAGTATTGTTTAAGTTTAACTATATTTTAGAATTATTTATGTTAATATTGAATGTGCAGTTTTGAGCAGCACTTATATGAACACCATTGGAAGAAGATAGGGTTTGAACAGGAGCTTTAGTATTTTAAATATTTTCGCTTAGCACATTGTAATGGTGGTAACTTCTAGAAGTGCTTAGCTGATTTTGATCAAGTTCAGGTTCTACATTATTTCCCATAATTTGATCAGAAATTTTTCTTTTTTTTGTGTAAGATTGTTCTACATAACCTTCTGCGATATTAGTTGATTTCCAACCGCCATGCTGTTTTAGAGCTAAAATATCCCCACCAGCGTTTACTAACAGACTTGCTGAAGTTCTTCTGAAACTGTGCCCTGTGTAATGTTCGGCATTTGGAAGATTGAGATATTCTGCAATTTTTTGTGGTATTTTGGATATACTATTCTTGCCAACCACTTGATTTATACATTTGCCTGCTTTAAAGCATACCAACAATCGTTTATGCTCAGTTTTAGGACGTAGATAGATATACTTTTTAACGATTTGAACAAAATTTGGGCCGTTACCTGTTGTAGTATTGATAACAAAAGTTCGTTGTTTGTACGATTTTGAAGTGGGGATATTTATGACTAAAAGATTGTCTTTCTCTTCAATATCATCCATAGTCATTTTAATAAGCTCATCACATCGACATGCTCCAGAAATTCCAATAACAAGGACTACCTATGAATATTTTATGTCAAAAATTAAATTATTTGCATGGCATTTCATTTCTTACCTTCATTAATAAAAAAACATCATCGGGGGCTTCCATTAAGAATGTATTTATTTCTTCTCTTGTAAAAGTTTTAGCTTTATTTGGTTTGTATCCGGCATTTTGACGTTTTAAAAATGCAATCAACTTTGGATATTTAATATCGACATTTTCCTTCGTTTGTATCATTGTGCGTAGCATTGAATATTTAGACCAAAGTGTTGAAGCTTTTAATGATTTTCCTTGTAGTGAAAAATATGCCAGTAAAACATTCTCTGAATATTTATGTATCTTGTTGTCTTCAGCCCATTGCTTATATTGTGCATATTGTTTTTCATACCTGTCTTTAGATTTTTGTGGTAGTAAGGTTAATGACGCTATGTTGGCTTGTTCCTTAATATTAGGTGGTGTATTTGGAAATTCAAAATCACTTGAATCGCTCTCCATTTTTCAAAAATTCAACAAAGTTTGATGAATGTAGCGATTTTGCACCTCAAAAGTCAATCGCCGTGTTTACTGTCAGTGAGCCACAGCATACTAGCTTTTCTTATTCTGAACTCAAAAAACGTATATCTAAGATTCCTGAAGTTAAAATTTGTATTGAAGAACTACGTTGAAGTAACATTAATGTTTCATTTTTACCAAAAAACAGGATATACAGGATGTTCTAGAAATTATGGAAACAATATGAATATAATGAATTCACAAGTTTCATCGTTTACAACTTACTTTAAATGAGGGGGAGGAAAAATACTTTCCTCCCTGATTTGAGGGAGGAAAGTGTGTACTTTCTATAGGGGTAGGAGGAAAAGTATTTTAAATACTCGTTGTAAACCATTATTTTCGAATATTCCTAGGCATATTATTGAAACTGAAATTTTTATTTAAATTCACAATGATACAGTTAATCCACCATAGATCGAAGAAGCTGTTTTAAATAATATTATTATTATTATTACGTTTGAGCTTCATAATAATTCAGAAACACATTTTGTATGTATCATTTTTCAGGGATACTATAAAATATCTGTTGACAAAGACCTCATACCTACATTGCTTACACATAATATATGTCTTATCAGATGATTCTTCATAAAAGGAATTAAACAGTCCCCCTCAACAATTTCACTATTTCCTCTATTTTAGAATCATACTAAATATCATTTCTCGAGAAATCGCCCGAATTAGTGGGATCCAAACAAAAAATCCAGACAAGCTTCGAAAGAATTCTAAAAATACAGAAAACACTATTCAGTCTGTTAAAACATCGTTATTTGAGTTGATTCCAGCATTGTTTATGTTCTCTCGTTTGCCCTTTTCGACATTTCATGTAATATGGTGTCAAAGACGCAGTTAAATGCGTCTCACAAGTGTCTAGAGCATGTCTGTCTGGAAGTTGGGGCAGGAGAGAATAGAACAGTGATTTATTTCAATTGACTGAAGATATTTTATTTATGACAGCTAGACATAGCAATTAAGTCAAGCTCGTTTTAGAAGAACGAAGGTTACGTTAAACAGGTTTGGAGATACACGTATTTTAAATTTATGCACTTTATTAATTTTATAATTTGAATTCGAGTTGGGATGTCTGTGTAATCGATCAATAATAATTATTTCGAGACGTTTTATGACACGAAAAAAATTAAGGCAGTCGTTGGTTCTTGAAATGGTCAAAAAACGTATTCATCTGATATTCCACTAGCGATTTCTACCATGAAGTCCTACCAAGTCTGAGGAGGAGGTATATTTAACGCCTGACAATTGACAGTTTCAGAATGTATTTTAGATATTCATGGAAAAGCAAATGGCATTATTCATCTCGGTATTCATTACAAATTATTCAGCATACTTCTTGTATTACTTCCACTGAATTTTCTGGATTTTTCGGATGAGAACTTTTGGATACTGGAATTCAACAATTTAGTTCACTCATTCGGCCTGACAATCTGTCGACATCGTTCACAAGTCACTGAACAAAGTGATGAAATGCATAGGATTAAATCTTGGTTTTTCGAACTTTTCATCACTATTCCTGTCACGTATTCAGTTAGACAGATTATTCAGATTACAGACCACAACAATTACTCTTTACTTCGTTTGCCACAGCATCGTTATAAATCTTAACAAGAAACAAAATTCCATATCTGCGATCTTACTTTTTTTTTTCTCGTCTTGAGCTTGTTTGTCTCGTTTACTTCTTATTGCGAATTTTATAGTTGTAGGAATATGGAGCGTAAAGGAGCGGTTGAGACGTCTGGTAATCTTGATCTGGCCAAGTTTGTAGTTTTCCCAGTTGTAGAACGACTTTTGAAAATCATTTCGAAATACTTATAGAGAGACGTTAAACGTCTTGTTTCAAGTGAAAGTTCTCTAAGTAATCAAATATTTGGATCTCACATACTTAAATTGCACACCTAAATGAAGAGTGAATATTAATAAAATTGTAATAACTAGAACAAAAACATATAGATTAAGATTAAAAATTTTCACGGTAGAATTAAAACTCAAGAGTAAATAATGTTGACTCTGAAATTTAAATCACAGCCATCTATGACCAACTTAATGTTAAAACTTTGTTTTCCATTTTCGCCCCATGGCCCTGTACGACATCAGGAATACTTTGCTAGACGGATGGTATATTGTTAGACATGATGAAAATCAAATATGTGACGGAATTTCACAAAATCTTGCTGCAAATAGTAATTGAAACTGAATTGTCTCCAAGGTATGATACAAATATGCCACATTGTTTAAATAATTTTAATTCCGGTACCATATCTTTGAGATAATTCAGTTTCATTTACTATTTGCAGCAAAATTTCATCAGATATTTCAATAAATGTGATTTTCTGATAGAAGCAAGGACATCCAGAGAGTGATATCATCATATCTAAGCATAGTATTCCTTATGTCGTACAGGGCGATGAGGGGAAAATGGAGAAAAAAGTTTAAAAATTAAATTGGTTATAGGTGGCTTTGATTTGAATTTCTGGATCAACATTCGATTCTGAACAGTATTTCCTCTTTAAATTCTACCGTGAATCTTCCTCGTATAGGGTCGTTAAAAAAATCAATTCTGGTGTTTGCAATTCAGGTTTTGCATAAAGAAAAAGTTTTTAACAGGAAAGATTTTTTTGAGAATTCAATAATGAAATCCTATCCTGCGAGCTTTACTTATGCCGGACTCTGTATATTATGTTATTCACTTGAATCTTTTTAGTTCCAAAAGAAGAAGCTCAATTTGCATGATAAAATAACAAAACCTATCACATTCATAAAATTCGAGAATGATTGTTCATTGTCATTCCTAAGTTTCTTCCACATATATGAGGTTATCAAAGATGATCCGTATTATCAGTACACAAACAATAATCTCTTTGTATTCGATCCCAGATCGTGGCAAACCATGCTGCATATTAACAGTTGTTTCAATCATAACGCCATAATAATAAGAATGGAACCGTTAGGCAGCGTGCTGGACAGCGTAAAGTTATAAAACAAATAAGAATCGTGATTGATCGTAATGCGTGAAAAATAACAATTTCTCACCGAAACAATTTCACATCAGTTTTAAAGCGTTTCATTCTTCAGATTGATAATGCAAGTAATACTAACGATTCAACTAAATTGAAAGAAAATTATGTTGGTGCTTGTTCAGCTTTATCGAGTTTAATTCCTCTGAATCTGGATGTCTAACGTTTAATAAGATGCTGGATACTTATTTTATTTTAACACATAAGTATATTTGCATAAAAAAACTGCACATAGAAGAAATTTAAACCCATGGGAACTTTTGATTATAATGAAATAAACTACGAATAACGATAAGACCTGTGTGAGGTCTTTTCAGATTCATAAAAATCGTGCATACAACAAGCTAAACGGCGATGAAATATGTGATAATAATAATAATGAATAACAATAATAATACTGCATCATAATTACTCGTAGAAGTGTACCCAGAACTTTTCAAATATTACTTTACTTTGACCTTGCTGGCGTGAGAACTGTGCTGCTTAAAAACACCACGGGAAATTTAAAAGTGTTTTGAAAATTCTCTAACTACTGTCAATTTTATTATATTTACCCATAAACGTTTCTATATTGACCGTGATTGTTGTATTTATAAAAATGTATGAATATGGAAGAGGCGAAACACTGATTTGAAAATCATACGGGCTGGAGGCAGTGTTTCCACAAAGTTCTGTTGTCATGGGTTGAAATGAAAAATGATGGCATTTGATTGGTTTATATGATATGAGGGAAATTGCCAGTAATAATATACCGACATAATGCAGAATCTTAAAAAATACTTTCACCTTGCTGGCAAGAAAATTGTGCTGCTCAGAAACATCACGAATCACGAGAGCTTGTTCTATTGGTGTTTTGTACAGCAACACAGTTCGAATGACGGGCAAGGTAAAATATTTTGAAATTTCTGCATTTTTGAGGGATATTCGAAAAGACAATTTCACGAATACATATAAGGACTAAATTGGTACTGCGGAAAGGTTCGTTTTGTGTGATTAGTATTTCCATATTTACCTTGATTGTTGTAACTATGGAGACGTTTACATATGAAAGCAGCGAAACAAAGATTTGAAAATACTACGGAATGGAGGCGTGTTTTCGAAGTCCTGCCCTCATTGGTTTGAAATGAGAAAATTATGGCATTTGATTGGTTTTTATAATATGAGAGAAATTTTCGTAGGTAATATCACAAGACAATGAGGCCATATGAACATTAACAATCAGAATAACTCCCGACAGCTTTAGCTCGAGATGAATTAAAGAAAATAGTAGTCGACTAAATGCGTATTACAGGAACGGCTTATCCTGTGTAATTATAATATCAGTTAAATAGTTTAACCGTCAAACTGGCGTTTCTATATTTACCGTTATTTGTCGTAACTAGGGAAAGCGAAATACCGAATTAAAAATAACACGGGCTGTAGGCGCTGTTTTCAAAAAGTCCTGTTCTCATTGGGTTGAAATGAGAAAATGATGGCATTTGATTGTTTCATATAATATGAAGGAAATTGTCAACTACAGCTACCTTTCTTCTTGACAGTACTAAATGAATGTGCCAAACTTCTGTGGAAACAAAAGTTATGGAATTACGACAAGACGATCTCAAAAACTGAACTAGAATCCTATAGTGTTCATCAAACAAATAAACAACACTTGTTCAGCTCGTACAGCAGACACCTTGAAATCTATCCACTACAGGATGTATACGGCTAACGATGATGAAGTGTCTGAACGAACGTTCGGAATGTTGTGGGCCGACTGGGCAGACTCCAGCGCGTTAGATAATCATGATTGTGCAAACTAGAAGTAATTTCTGTGAAGTAACCTTCACGGCTGCACCCACCTCGTAATAATGGCTGCATTGACAACCATCACTTGTTCTCTACGCCATGTCATACCGATTGCGACAATCTAACAGTTTTAAATTACAATGTCAAAGTAGCAATGCGGAAACGCGCCGAGGAAGACTGTCTGTCCGATACGCTTCTTGATCCCATGCAGTACCCAACGATTATACGATGTGGTCGGAAAGTTGCTTTTTGATAGTTAACAAAGGAGGGTATACTTTTGACAGAGAAAGGCCCCCGCACCAAATACATGGGAAAATGGCTTTCAGCCAATTTTGATAATTTTTTGGGATATTGTAGTACAAGTCACTAGAAGTAACACATGCAAGTTTGAATTAGTTTTTATGTCCAGTTTCGGAGATACGAATTTTTTAAAATCATAAAAATTGCCGTTTTACCAAAACCTAGCAAGGTTCACTCATCCAAACGTATTACTTTTTAGATGATTGGTAACAAAATAGTAGCATTGCTGGTTTCAAGAAAATCGAATGTCATGTCAGTTAGTCGGTCGTTACGATCGAAGAACCAACCTATTATACAGGGTGGGTCAAAAATAGCGACAATTTAGGATATTTTGCCAATCTTTATCAACGGTTCCTATGGTGACAGCGAGAATTTTTCATCAGGAAAATACCTATAGGGATTCTTTTTTTACGACAAGAAGATTTTCTCTAAAAGTTGAGACTTTTTTACAACACAGTAATTTTTTTTTCAAATGTTTGTTTTTTATACTACATGTTTTTAACAATAGCCACACAAAATAGCCTTTTTGTGTCTAAATCTGCTTAGAAAATAAACAATTTTTATAGAAACTTGCTTTTATTTCGGAAACCTATTTAGGTATACGAACATACTACATCATTTGAAACCAAACTTATTTATTTTTCAGGATATTCGATAATATACATGGAGTTCCGTTTGAAAAACTGCACTTTTCACCACTTTTGTATCTATCGGTAAAATCACAAATTTTGAAGGACCCTGTATAATGGAGGACGAATTCCCTTAGACATAACTAATACACAGGACATTATCAAACTCCATACCAAATTTAGAATTTCTACGAATTCAAATACTGTAGTAATTAGTAATAAGAAATTAATTAAAGCTATGTTTTGCACAAAAAATCAGGAAATCAATGAATTTCTCGAAAACCATCAGAGATAGGTATAGGAAAGTATCATACGAAAAGTAGTAGCAAAGCGAAAAATGCAATAATATACAGGGTGTCCTATTTGAAATATCAAAGTTGTTGCTACTTTCCAATAGAAGCGGCAACACCGCAGTGCTGAAAATATTTTAGACCGATAGAGCAAAACCAATTACCTAAAAAACCCAATTTTCAGAATAATCCCATGTTCCGTTCTCCAGAAACGTCTAATAGGCCACCTTGACTGATTGAAATGAGAACTTGCAATAGAGTCCTCCTTGGGGAACGTTGCACAAATATCTGTCAGATGAACTTCAATATCTGTCGTGGTATAAGCTAGAAAAATAGCTGTTTTTGGCAGACAATTTTCCATCATTCAGAAATGTTTCGAAATGAGATCATTTTGACATTGAAATTCTTCTTTAAAAACAAATCATCAAACGTATAAACACACAACATTCGTTTGTGGGGATATGCTGAGAAAATATTATACAGCGACTCCAAAATGAACTGCCAAGAAAAATAGTCGAATATCTTTTATACTTTCGAAACAGTAACCTCCAAATGGATTTGGAAATGGACACCATTATAGCCAGACCATCACAAATTTTCCAGAAATTACGTACAGGGGCTACTTCCACAACTATAAGTATTATCAGACCCTAAGAACTGTTGTAGAGTAAGATTTTAGTTTTGAATGAAAAAATTAATAAATTAGGTTAGCACAAAATCACTTATTGTTCATATTACGATGAAATTCAATCTCTTGTAGCAAAAACCTACCCAGAATAGACCTGCGTTGAAAATTTTCGAAACTTCCTAATAACCTGAAATAGTTAGACGTGATTTCTTCCATCAAATATAAGTTTCAAGAACGTGACATTACCAAAGAGTGGCTACTGGGTAATGGTGTACACCGTGTACAATCTCTACTATTGTGCTACTTCGTCGTCTGTGATGAAATTATCACTATTTCGCGATAAATTCTGACGTGTGGTTTCCTAGACATGCATACATTAGCATATCATTTTTTCACGACGTCATGTTATAATCTTGACAACGATATCGAAGGTAAATTACTAGTATCATAACTGTCAGATGCGTATCTATTGCAGGGTAGATTACTGGTGAAACTACGGTCATTATAAGAAATCTAGCAGATATCAATTCAGATCAGCTGGTTCTCATTGTATCGGACTGATTTGTTGAAACGTCAATTTGGTGTGTAAAAAAGTGTGCTAACTGAAACTGAATTAATTTTTAATTGGATTGTAAATATCCAAGATGAAACAGGAAATCATGTCCGAATCAGTCTCTATAACGACATAACAAGTTCTACTTCTTTAATCTGCGAATGGTTAAAATTATTATGAATAGATTTTGATGCATATGATAATATCAAGTTTTTTTATTCCTATTTATTGACAAGCTAAATACGGAGTGTCTCACTTCCCATGAACGCCTCCCTACATTACTATTTAAATAGAATTAGTTCAATCGTTGGCTCCATCGCTTCTTTCTGACCTGTATATTAGTTGGGATTCGCCCTTTTAGGTAATTTTTTTCACTTTTTGATATCAATTCTGCAAATTTTACCCTTCTAGTTCAAAAATTGCGGAAGTTACGGAGATGTTTCCATAAGAAGTGGGACACAGAGTAAACAATGACCAATTACCAGAAATAAAATCGTAAAATGGTCTCTATCAAGTAAAAACACAAATATGAAATATCAGAATCCAATGCCTTTTGATTCTTCCTACGATCTTTTGATAGTCCCACACATTTTGCAACTCTTTCATTCAGTCTGTCATTTTTAGTGTATTACGGTGTTTACGGATCGTTCAGAAGGCATTGATACTATGCATCGAATGAATTTTTGCTCAAAAAAAAAACAATGGGTTTTATGCACAAACCTCGATCAAATGCTTTTACTTGGATTTCTTGAAAGAGACTTTGTTAATCAATGAGTGACACAAACCTAGAGTATAAGCATTTGTTAGATTTCATGCATACCACCCAATGTCCTCGCGAACACGGAAAGTTCCTTGAACATCAACTTGATTCACTTCAACTTTCTGTCTGCTGTGTTATACTCTGAAAAAATTATTTATGTTTGTAATTACTTATTGGGAGATATTCTCAAACTTCTTCTTAAATAACCAGATTCAGTACCACGCTTCATGAAAGAGAAGGGACGTGGAAATACTGAGTCCTACTGTCCATGTTCAGAGGCGGGGATTTCCTACACACACGAAACGTATTTTTTTTTGGTAACTTTTTTGGTGGGTTGCACATTGTATTATTTTTCTGTCGCAGTCCAATGAATGAAGTACCGATAAACAATTTTTGTTCAGAAATAACGCTTTCTCTCATGACGACCGACAATCAGATGAAAGGGGTGAACTGAATGAATAATAAACGTTTTCATATCATCTTATTCTAGGTCACGGATCTGATAATGCAGTTTTAAATGGTATCAAATTGATAAAGAACTACTTATCTCAAGAATATCTTAGGGAAAAGTACTCGAAGATAAGGTAATCCTTCACACAATAATTATTGTGAATTTTATATAAAAAATGCCAGGACGCGAACGAGGAGACAATTTAAAATGATGGCAATCATCATCTGTATTTGAATGATGTCATTTTACTGTTGCTAGGTGCAATTACCTTCCGCATTTGCAGATGTTGTAATAGATAGTGTGATATCGTTTATATGGTCTGAACTGACTGTTTCACTTTTCATCGGGACAATAATCATAAGCTCTCTACAAGGAACAAATTAATCTCAGGTAGACAAAATCTTCTCGCAAATCATTAGGACTCTGCGTAACTAAGTCAGGAGTGACCATATATCAGCGATCACTAAACAGGGGGTCCCTAAACCAGTGGAACCAGTTAAATACAATAAAAGTTATACAGGGTGGTTAGACAAATGATATGAATTTCACGAAATTCTAACGTTCTTTACCCCAGTTTTTCAAATAGTGCGCCATACAGTATGTATGATTTTATATATCACTGGCCGTTTGATTGATTATAGTCAATAGTTGCGAAAGAGTGATTTGAATTTCATCATCAGCAAATGCAAATAAAATGAATCAATTACCTAGGTACTTACTCTAGTGCACTGAGCAAACAGTCCCACTATCGAATAACTAGCACAATAATAATGATATAAATATTCGAAGTGCCTTTCGTTTGCTGTAATGTACATTTCAACATTATTCATTACATGATTCCTTGAAACATTCTTGCTGTGCTATACTTTGACAAATACTAAAAATTCGATTGTGCAAATCCTCCAAATTGAATGGTTGAGTAGTATTCCTCTCCAATTTCAGATACTCCTATGAAAAAAAGTCTAAAAGTCATTTTGTTTCGAACCACTTTTGACGAAAAACTACGTTCAAATGGTCTGTCACGAATTTGCATACATCATAAGGTTCTGGTTTAATTGGTCACTGTAAATAAAAATCGTGACTGTAGCAGAAAGATACGAAAACGAATTTCAGAAACAAAATTGTAATAGCCAGTTTAACGATTTTTCAGCAATTTATTAAAATAGAAATGGAACTATTCAACCGAAATGAAAGTTCTAGTTATTAGTTTAATAAGAAGAGAAAATATTGTTTCATTTTAACACATTATTTGTTCAGTAAAATAAGATTGATTCGATTCAAAATGTATAGTTCACATCAAGTAGGTGAATGCTTATTCGACTAAAATAAACTGATATTTGACCAACAGCCAATGTTCATTGAAAAAAGTTTCTGTGTAGGATAAGTTTTTCATTTCATAACATGTTTTTTGGTTTTTTACGTTTCACATCCTGAGAATGAAAAAAAAAGAGAAAGTATATTAATTAAAGAGTTAAAGGGTAACTGACTCAATGTGCCCCTATAAGTTACTCCGTTCATGAAATTATCGAATCCTATTCTAGATTTGTCTTTCTGAAAAAAATTCATTTTGAAATAAGTGAAATCTATTATAGATAATACTGTTTTCAAAAAATGATGACGTTTCGAAAACTACATATGGCTTCGTTATCAAAACTTGCTGTGAACAAAAACAAAAGCTTCCTTTGACAAAGTCCAATGAAATCTGATACCAAGAAATTCTTGAGGGTGACATTGATACATAAGGTGTCCGGTATCAGTCAATCATCAGAGTGTTATTTCTCACTTCTTCCCTGAAAAGAGGTTACCATGTGCAGACCATTTCGACAGACATTGTTGAAAAACAGTTCTTTGATAAAAGAATGCACTTATTATTTTCTTACTTTGATTCTCTCGTTAGCATCTTTATATCAGTCCATTCCATATACAGTGTCAGAATGTTTTCATCTGGGGTATGGTGGTTTTAAGAGAGCGTGAAGAATAGCTCGCTATAATGTTGAGAGAGCATTACAATTTCTCCTCTACTCGCTCGAGGAAGGGATATCAACTGAGCTGTTAATTCGTCGGGCGAGGCAACAGGAGAGGCGCGCAGTAGTGGGTCTTTCTTATTTATGTGGTATTATCATATCATTGCGTTTCTTGTTGATCGCGTACATTTCTGTCTATACCACAGATGAAAAGTTCCCGATACTGTATATGATCGTCAAAAGATATAGGAGAATTTGAAGATATTTTTGAACAAGTAACTATTCGATTTCTTATATAATTTTTATGTCTTCCTGTCAATGGTCCCGAAGTTTTACCTGTATAACTTCCACCCCACGAATAAGGTGAGTTGTAAACAGAAATTTTGAACAGTCCTCAGTGTTTTTTGGTTTTTCATGTGTAATGAATTAATCTTTATGTATCAGTTGTTTTTAATGTTATTCCTACATCATTCCTAGCCAATCCGATTAATTATTTCAGACAATCCGGGGATATAATATATTCGCTATATGATTTTTATCTGGATGGAGTACCTCTTTTGGTAGTGTTGTTTGTTTTATTACTGTTTTTAATTTTATGTATTGTTTTTTCGATCTGAAACGGCATTTTTCTTCTGAACCGACTTATAAGAGTCATTTTTCTTTTCAGACATTGGGTTAAATTGCTATTAGAGATCGACCGATGCCGATATTTATATCGGCCTCATTTCATCGTTCAGTTAACTTCAAACAAACACTATATATAATATACGTTTAAAACAGTAGTTACACTTTGGCCTCTACTCTATTCAAAACTTCAAACACAACTAAATAAGGCACAACTCAAAATTATCATAAAATGACAGAAGACCAAGTACAAGCAATACACAGAAATTTTCGAGTGAGACAGTACGAATCACGGTGGAAAGAAACGACTGGCCGATAGGCCGATATATCGGTATATTGGTGTTTGAAATGTCGGTATCGGCCGATTATCGGTATCAGATAATATCGGTAATTGCTGTTAATTTATGCTCTACTGAAAATATATTTCAAAATGAATTACTTATCATCTTTAGGCTGGTGTGATGAGTGGAGTTATAGTGGAGATATCTACTGGTGTTGTTATGTGTTTTCTTTCGATAAACAGTTATTTTGACTCGAGACGTTGATTTTTCATAAAAACATCTAAGGAATTTCAATATTGTTTTCTGTTTCTGAAGTGAAGGTTCTTGGTTGTTAATGTGGTCTGAGAAAAGATTCAAGTAATTTCTATACTCTGATTCTATATGGCAAATATATCATCAATATATCTCCACAACATATGGATAGACCGAATTCATGTTGATATAATAATAATAATAATAATAATATTTTATTGCTTCTAAAACAAGTTTACAGCAAGAAGTGTATGGGGTTAACAAATAAATGCTAATAATATATGTGAGTTTTACAAAGTCAAAAAGTCAAAATGTTACAGTTTGAAGGTACTATAATAATAGTGATACTCAAATACTCAAATTCATGTTGATATAAATAATGTTTTAACTTTATTTAAATTTTCAGACTGCGGGTAGCTTAAACACAAAACCAAATTTAAAATAAATTCTTTTCATTTATTGTGATGTATAAAAACCTTTTTTCTGTGACTGGAAAAAAGTTTGACATTTTATCTCTGTTCACAGGTAATAAAATATAATTTTTTATGAAAGTTTTTTCCCGATTACCGGGAAAAAAGTACTCACTTTTTATATATACACATAGATAAAGGTAGATTTTAGTTCTCTGTCTTTTTTTTCAACACAACCTCGGGCTAGAATCTAATGCTTTTTTCCCTTGTATAATAAATAGCTATTTCTACTAACACTGTCAAAAGTTCGCGTTTTAACACTAGCATTGAAAATAACGAGTAGTTTTACTGGCTGCTTAATTCATTTATTTATACTTTTGATTAAATGTTGCGCTTTTTAGAAAACTTAGGACGAGCGTTAACAATGGTTACTATGTATTTGAATCAAGCAAATTGTTACAATAATTTTAAATTAATTTTTGAATTACTGATATTTTTTTATTTATTTTGGCTGAAAATATTGTATGATGTTAGTGTTAAAACTTTCTTTCTTTATTGTGTTTATTAACATCATAAATATCAATAATTTTAATTTTCTCCTTTGATAAATATACATATATTATTTCGTATTTTCTGCATTTTTTTCTATACTATTCAATTGTCATCTAATGAGACGGGCGTCGTATGAAAATTTATTAGTTTTTCGTGGAAATTATGTAGTTTTTGCACAATATTTTTTGGTCGATTACAAAATGTCCAATATGAGGAAAATTCATTTCATATGAAATAAAAGTTAAATATTTTTCTAGAAATTTGAAAGCAAATATTTCTTATTAACGTATTCATAGTCGTAGAATTTATTTAAATAAAGGCCTAATTAAAATTATTCCTAGATTAACTTTATGGTGGTTTTTATTGTGTTTTTCAAATGTAGCTGCTCCTCCATCTTTAAATTTAATGGATCAAAATTATTTAATATTAAAAAGCTTTCATTAAAAATGTTTTATGTGATGTTTGCCTCTAAAAGCAACAACCAGTTCAACGATCGTCCAGGCACATTGCACATTCGTAATGTTCGAGAAAAACCGAATGAAACTGATACACGACTCAATATTTATTTGTTCGTCAAAATCGTGAAATGTCTGCTAAGCCACCCACCTCCCTACCACCATCGGTAGACCTTATTACGTCTACCAACTGCCGCCACGCGCCGAACTCTTCCGCTTCTAGGACCGGTGAAATTTCGTAACGATTTCGACGAAGACAATTAAATAACAAAAGAATTTCAACATCCTCCAGTCGTCCTTGCGTCGATCGACACCTACGCCGATTTCCGCGGTCATCGAACTCGCACCTGCTGCCTGCGCCAGGACCACCTGCATAAACACCTTTACTTATCAGTTGGTGCTGCTGCTGCTTCGGAGGGACGCTATCGGCCCATCGACGTTGCCACATCCTTCGACGTGTTCTCTCAAAATCCCACTGAATCTTCGTCAAAAATTTTAACTTTTACCATATACCCCGATAGAAATGTATATAAATATGTTAACCTAACTTCCTCAAACCTAAAAGTGTCATCAGAAATATTACATCATGTCCGTTGTTATCTAAACAATTGAATAATTTTTTCAACTAGCCTACGAGGTATAACTTTTTAATATCCATTTATTCGAGCCAAGCAACATATATCTTGTTTCATACTGAATTAAAATGTCTTGTAGATAGTTTAAACTGAGTTCCCGTTTTTGCTTTGTTTGTGAACAGTTTATATTTTGAGAAAATGAGAATACTTATTCAATATTCGTTGAAAAATGCATATTTTCATCATTTTGGATTTTATGTTGCGAACTAAGATGAAAATTCGGTACCTCATGTGTTTTGTGAATGATACACTTTACTCCAGTGGTTGTCAGAAGACAACGGTTATTTTGATTTTTGTTCGAAAATATGAATAGGATATTCATAAAATCTGTTGTGGAATCATCTGCGCCTAAAAGACAAACTTTAGTCGCTATTTTCCCTCGTTCAAGATAACTAACCTCTTGGGAGGTATTCATGTTGAAAAAAGGGGAACATTCTCCATGAAAATTAAAAAATGAAAAATGACTCTCTAAAAAGTTAGAGTATTTTCACAATATCTATCAGATGTAGTTCAATGTCCAGCGTGGCTTGTGCCGGGTAAGTAGTTGTTTTCTGTTAGATATTACAAATAAATCATATTTTTCATTTTTCAATTTTCATGGAGAATGTTTCCCTATTTTCAACAACGGTTATCTTCGAATTTTTTGGATTTACTTGTCCGTTACTTGATGGAAATCCATAATATATGGCCATGAGATGAAAAACATTGTGAAAGCATTAAAAAAATAGTAATGCCTTCTGGAAGCAGAACTGAAAGAGGCGATATGTTTTCCCACATATCCATAAAGTTATAAAATATCCTCAGTTTGAAAGCCTTTCATCTGTTACTGGAATAACTTGAAAGTCATTTAACTTGGTTAGTGAAGAATTTTTTGGACAAAAAATGTGAAAAATATCAAGATATCGTTGCTGATTTATTAAAAATGTTCAACACATGGTAGTGAACTTAGAGACGACGTGACAGCTTTTAAATTTTTTCTGATTAATTCTTACCCAAATAAACAATAACTATTAATAATTATAAGTTATGTGAAATGCGGTATGACATTAGGAATACCTCACTAGACGGATGGTATATTGTTGTATATATGATGATATCGCCCTCTGGAGTTTTCTCCCCTCTTCCTACCATCGGAAAATCTCATTAATTGAAATATGTGGAGGAATTTCACAAAATCTTACTGCAAATTGTAATTAAAACTGAATTGCCACTAAGGTATGATACGAGAAAGAAAATGAATTTATTGTGTCACTACGAATAACATTTTTCATACAAATATGCCTCATTATTTTATTAATTTTCATTCTGGCATCATATCTTGGATCAGTTTCATTTACTATTTGCAGAAAGATTTTGCGAAATTCCGTCACATGTTTCAATAAATGTGATTTTCTGATAGGAGTGAGGAAGGTTATGTCGTACAGGGCGAGGAGGAGAAAGGAAAAACATTTGAAAAATTAAATTGGTCATAGATGGCTATGATTCAAATTTCTGGGATCAACATTCGATTCTAAACAATATTTCCTCTTGTGATGGGATCATTTTTTTTTTGAAAACAAGACTTCTATTTTAACCTTCCTCATATAGGATCGTAAAAATGTTATTCTGATATTTGCAATTCAGCTTTGGGATGAAGCAGAAGTTTTTATTAAGAATGTTTTCCATATGATGCGAAGTTTATGCCGGACACTGTATATACTATACTAAACTATTACTAATAGTTAGGTTTAATGATAAAAAGACAAATACAAAATATTTTCATAGCCATTTTGACATTGCTCAATAATTTCTGATGATGTCGAATCGTTATCATTGTCTATTTCCATTACAAACTCTTTAATCTTTGACATATTCAGATTTGTTTACGAAAACAATTTAAATTTTTTTTATGAAAGACGCATCTACTAGAATTTTAAATTCTTATCAAAATTCACCTATTGTCGCCAGATACCACGCAACCAAAGATGCAGCAACGCAAATCAGATTGATTGTTGCATCGTACCATCGGCAATGCCAGCGGTATACACAGTAATTTTACGTTCTCGGTAACTTTGGTCTTGGATGATCTTGGATGATCTTGGATGATCTTGGATGATCTTGGATGATCTTGGATGATCTTGGATTCATAGGTTGTGTCTCGCAGCCTCATGAAAAATTAATAATCAGTTACGAATTCTCGAAATAATTGGGATTGAGACAAAACATAAACTCGAATGAAGATTTCAGCAATATTCTGAAAAATTGTATATTATACAGTTAAGCTAAATCACAGAACTACTGTTGAAGGGCAGAATTTTGAAAGTCCAAACAATGTCGCCTTTTTGGAAAAAGCGATTATGTTTTAGTTTTAAGTTTTGTTCGTGATTTGTTGCTACATGGCTACATAACCTCTCATGTAATAAAAATCATTTTGAAAAGATGTTGAAAATTCCAAAAAACTATATAGTCCAAAAATCTTTTTTACTCTTTGAAATAAGAAATCAATTTTTTTCACAGATTCCATAACAAAATCGGTAATCCATTTTAGGATTCCGTATGATTCCAATTAAGTACATTAATTTTCTGAAAAAAAAATTCTCTTTCCGTCTCAAGCATGCACCATCCTTTCCACTCGTATCAGAAAGACATTTGAAAATGTTGGCAACACCGCGAATCATGCTATGTAGATGTATCCCATTGCCCCGCACCGACCGGTCACAGCCAGACTTGATGGAGTTACTACCCCCACGGCCACACTTGATAGACAGTGCTGCACACCTGGTCTTCTGAATTCTGATGGCATCAGCAAAACGGCTGCTGATTCAGCAGCCGAATAAGGCCGTTTTGTGATGTTCTTTAAAGAGCAACGTCATCAGAACAAGAATCAAATAAGACTCAAGTTACCTCATAATGCTCCTACAGAAAGAATTGACATTTCCACACCTTTCAGTTTTTGAAATTAATGTTTTTGTACAGACTTCTTCCCAATATTGTCCCCATAGTAAGCAATATACTTCGCTTCTATTTTACTCCAAATTACGTTATAAATGTTGATTTAGTGTCCATAAAAAATATATACATACTAAGATTTTCATTTACTCAATAAGTATGATATATATTTTCCTAACATACATCAGAAGAGTCAGAAAACTCCAATTATTTGAAAAATCGAATCTTACGAATATAATTATGTTTTTAACAGTTCACTCTTGTCAGAATAATGGTTGGTCTTGCAACTTTTTATTTCTTCCATAATTTGAGAAATGACATCTCCACATACTTAAAGTTTTGACGATAAAAAAAGTTAATCTCAAATTTTATAAAAAACTACTATGTATTTAGCTCAACCATTCCAGTCCAACGTTCGAATATTTACTGTTCTAACACTGATTGATTCTAAGATTGTTTTGTCGACATCAGTGTTCCTATCAATAATTATATAAATATGAGGCGCCATTTCGTTTGTGGCTAATATCTCGTATTTACATAAGATGGCTTACAATTCTTCACTAATCAATTAATGAATATTTCTCATATCGTAGACATGATTGATGTTAATAGTATATTATGCAACACGTATTATAAAAGTCCTTTTATTATCGAGAATTTTTTTATTCTTCAATAAAGGAGTGTTTAGAGGAGCTGATAAACACGTTACATATACCCGACTTTTTGAACGAATTCATATTGAAACAAAAAAATTGTATTTTTTTCAGTCATCACATTTCAATTGACAGAACAAGACCACTGAAATCCGAGCTGAAATCATACTGTATGTAACAATGGTGATGTATTTAAAGAATGGAATTGAACAATATTGCTTTTGGAAAATTCAGAATGAAATCAGATTCATCATTCGTCCTAGTACATACCAGTAATGTACCACATTGTGACAATTATTAATAATGCCTTTTTAGGTAAAAATAGTCAAACATTTTATTGAAATTTTGAAACCAGTTCTCACCCATCTGATAAATTTGTCCTTGGAAAGTGATTTTTCCAGATTGAATGAAGATAGCAATTATCAAAACGTTATTCAAGTATGGCAGTCAAAATGACATATCGAACTATACACCAATCTCCATTTTATCAGTGTTTTCTAAAATTCATGAGTCTATCATTAAAGATCAGCTTATGACATATATACAACTCAATAATATAATTGAGGAAAAACAATATGGTTTCAGAGCGGAAAAAAGTACTGGTGACGCCGCGCTCGATTTAGTGAATTAAATTAATATCATCACAGAAAAGAAAACCGCCCCACTTACTATATCCTGCGATTTATCGAAAGCTTTCTATTTTGTTAATCAAGACATTCTATTAGAAAATTTAGAGCACTATGAGCTATGTGGTACATCTTATCGGTGAATGAAATCTTATTATAAGAAGTTTGTGTAGAAATACCAACACTGGTTGACTAAATGATTTCCAACGAACGGTCCACCATCGGGATTTTAAAATGTAGTGTTCCCCAAGGATCAATATTGGGACCAATTTTATCCCTCCTGTATATAAATGATCTTGAGACAAGTTTTCTATCAATTTCATTTTTCTTATTAGCTGATGACACCAGTCTACTCAATTTCAATGACAATGTCAATGATCTAGCAAAAATGTCCGAAACCGTACCTATTGAACAATATTTTTCATTGGTTTCAGCAAATTAACTGATGGTACATCTCAAAAAACATCCAGTATATTAATTCATCCCAACAATAAAATTGAATAGGTTGAGATTAATACACGAGATGGAGTCTTGAAACAAGTCACAAATACAAAATTTTCAGGAAACTGATGGCTTGACGAAAGGCTGGATTTGAAAGATGCATGTATCGGTAACGATCAATATCACCAGGTTTCCATGTAGCGAAATTGGTTTTTATGCCTATTTTCAAAGTACTCTTTGTTACGGTATTGAATTTTGAGGAAATTCGGGATTATCAAGATTAGAATCATGCAGGCAGCATTTCTTCAATCAGACGTTGTTAACACTGACTAATCTTTATATACAGTGTGACCCATTTAAAATGGAACCACCCCTGTAGAATGTGCATTTTTCAATCAATCTCAATTTTTTTTTATTGAAATATTAAGCATGAAAAACTGTATCTTGACACTAACTTTCACAATTTTAGTTTCATTTCCATGGCACTCTATGATTTTTTTTGTTTGTCAAAAACGGCAAAAGTTTATTAGGCAATTTTTGTTTTCAAATTTGACTACACCACTGGATTTGTAGTCGTTATAAATGAAAACTGTCAAATTTTCATTAAAAAATATTTGTTAACAACAAAGTTACAACAACTTCAATTTTGGAAACAAAGTATTTGTTTGTAATTTTTATTCAGATTATAGACATATTTGAGATCTGACAACACTGTCATCACCAAGTAGAACACCAGTGAATTTGTACAGTGAAAATCCGAAGTCAATAGCTCAATCCGTTCTACAGTTATAACACCTGAAAATATGGTAATGTGAGAGATTTGTGGTGCAAGCGTTTTTTAATAAAAATCTGACTACGCCAATGGATTTGTGAATAATATTCCTTCAAAATCATTCATTTGAGTGTAGGTTACGAGAGGTGTATTCTAGAATAACAGAAAATTAAAAATTCATTTTCAAGTTATGCAGTACTTAGTACATTCTTCCGCACATTACCATATTTTCAGGAGTTATAACTGTAGAACGGATTGAGCTATTGACTTCGGATTTTCACTGTACAAATTCACTGGTGTTCTACTTGGTGATGACAGTGTTGTCAGATCTCAAATATGTCTATAATCTGAATAAAAATTACAAACAAATACTTTGTTTCCAAAATTGAAGTTGTTGTAACTTCGTTGTTAACAAATATTTTTTAATGAAAATTTGACAGTTTTCATTTATAACGACTACGAATCCAGTGGTGTAGTCAAATTTGAAAACAAAAATTGCCTAATAAACTTTTGCTGTTTTTGACAAACAAAAAAAACCATAGAGTGCCTTGGAAATGAAACTAAAATTGTGAAAGTTAGTGTCAAGATACAGTTTTTCATGCTTAATATTTCAATAGAAAAAAAATTGAGATTGATTGAAAAATGCACATTCTACAGGGGTGGTTCCATTTTAAATGGGTCACACTGTATATTTATAGAGTGGCCATAGCAGCATTCAAACCAATATTTTTTTTTTGTTTGGTTCTTTCCATCAAGGAGACTTGTGCAAACTTGGGAAGACGTAGCCTCAGCTTTCCACGGGACCAAAAAAGCAGCTGGAAGAATAATCCCCAACTGAAAATTTATTCATATTTTAGCTTATGTCACATGGTAGGTGATGACAAAACTCTTGTCATAATATAATACAATTCATACTTTTTCTACTGGGGATTTCCTTTTCTAGAGATTTTATTGCCGTTTTTTTTACTGGATTTTATTTTCTAGGATTCTTTCAAAGTGGGGTGCCATGAATGGGAAAGGTGACCATGCTGGGATTTGAACCAACGCCCTTATGGTTGAGAAGCGAACACTCTATCATCACGACCACTACAGTCCGGTGGTAGTGAAAAGTTATGTTCACTCAGCATCAGGATAATTTATTAGGAAAACGACCATCATAAAAATGAATTTAGGAATGTCGAAGATTGTGGATTAATCAACAAATTCTGTTTTCTTGTGATTTATATAGTCCGCATCAGGAATTCCAATTTTATTATTCGATTCTCTGATAAAAATTAACTATTTCCGGTGTAACCGGTTAAAAAAAAAGTTTGACTTGCAAATATCATAAAATAATCGCGTTCCACAAGATAAATCGATTCGTCGAAGCAACAGGTATCTCCAATTTGTAAATTAACAGAAACCTTGTAAGTCTACAAGTCGACCGGTGATGATTCATTGTTCTACATCAACATTGTGTATATGTTTACATTGTATTTTTGTTCAGTCTAGAGTAGCTATTTCTGAATCCGGTCTGGAATCGTGTTTATTTGTCGACGGCGTTATTACACGTGGGGTAACTAACGTCTGAAATAATGTGATGATTTCATTTATAAAGCGCTCCAAAGGCACATATCGAAGGGAAAAACAACGCAATGTCAGACACCCGACAGATTCAATTTATATTATAACCTTTGGCGATCATGGGTAGTTGAATTTCGCCAGGCTCAAAAAACAGAAAATAAACTTGATGTTTTATAATGGCCCACTTATTACTCCTAAAATTAAAAAAAAAACATTGAGTTTTGCCATTTGCAGATTATAGCTCACACAGGACTAGCATCAAAAGAGATCCCAGAAAACGTATGTCAAACTGGCACAGCCGTATCAGTACAATCCAAAAAAACAAGTGCAGTATTTTCTAACTAATTAATAACTATTTTCTAACACAACTTTCAATTTTCTAACTTAATTTTCAGCAGGAAAAAAGTTACGGGGCGGCTGTGCCAGCTTAAGCGCAGCTTAAGCGTTAAGCTAGCACTACTGCTGAAAATTTTCGAATGATTGAAGTGCTGAAATTTCTAACTTTTTAATAACTTCCTAGAGATCTACAAGGAGTTTCGATATTTCGCTTCCTAAGGCGCAAAAATCACAAAATACTCGAATTAAATTGCATTTTTTTTAACGTTGACTTCTTCATCTTCATCTTTTGCAAATTTGAAAACTGAGAATATATTACCTGATATCTCACTCATATGGATGATTGTGGTGAAGAAAATTTCAGTAAAAAGAATTAAAATCTTCTTCGAAACGCAACGAGACCCAAATCCAAATCATTTCACCTTCTTTCTCCTCTTTAATTTTTTACCTTCAATACAAACATTAGAAAGAAGCCTACAGAGGAATACGACATCATATCTATGCAAACTGGTTGGGATTGAACATTCCTATATTGAATGCAGAAATTATATTTCTAACCGTCTTTAAAATTTGATGAGATCGGGACCAATATAGGTACGCAATTCCTTATTTTTTTTGCCTTCTGATTTTCTAACAATAACACAAACAACGGATATAATGATACAGGAATGATTAAAATTACCTTCGACCTATGTGAATTGATTGTGATGTGAAATATTGTGTTCGGTAATATATATTTATATTATTTCGCAATGTTCATCAAATTTGATCTAAAATGCGTGGAAAATCAACTGAGAAAATATTTTAACTGTGTTCAATAATTGATGAGACCGATATCCCCTAGGGATTCGAAAAGAATGGAAAAAATCTTGGGAAAATATTTTTAACCGCCTTCAAAACGCGACGAGAACAAGGACATTTAAATTTCACCTCTGTTTAGCCCTCTGATTTTCTAACTCCAGCACAATCATTGAAAATAATAAAACTGGTGTGTACTGAAGTACATTCTACCATCAGGATCTGAAAACAGCTTGAAATTTCTGGAAAAAATATTTTTAATCGTCTTCAAATCGTGATGAGAACAGCAGAATTTTAATTTTACATTTGTTTTACCCCCTGATGTTTCAACTCCAGCACAATCATTAAAAATAATCAAACTGGGGTGTATTGGAGTATATATTACCCCCAGGATCTGAAAAAAAAAAACAAAAATTTTCTAGTATAATATTTTAATCGTCTTCAAATCGTGATGAGAACGAGATAATTGAAATTTCACATTTGTTTTACCCTCCGATTTTCTAACTTCAGGACAATCATTGGAAATAATAAAAAAGTGGTATATTGAAGTATATTCTACCCTCAGGATCTGAAAGGAACCGAAAAATTCCTGGGAAAATATTTTTAATCCTCTTCAAATCGTGATGAGAACGAGAGAATTCAATCAATTTAATTCGAGTATTTTGTGATTTTTGCGCCTTAGGAAGCGAAATATCGAAACTCCTTGTATATCTCTAGGAAGTTATTAAAAAGTTAGAAATTTCTGCACTTCAATCATTCGAAAATTTTCAGCAGTAAAAAAGTTACGAGACGGCTGTGCCATCTTAAGCGTTAAGCTAGCACAACCCCTTTTTTTTCCGGAACGGCTCGAGTTAGAAAATTGAAAGTTGTGTTAGAAAATAGTTATTAATTAGTTAGAAAATACTGCATTTGTTTTTTCGGATTGTGCTGAAACGGCTGTGCAAGCTTGACATAAGCTCCCAAAAATCACATCTAACATGCACTGCGGTGGTTTATCACGATTTTTTCAGAAACCTTCAGGTGCACAGAAAATATAATTCCCACTAAAAATGTTCCCAAAAACATTTTCTGCAAAAAAGGTGCCCGTGATTATTTTGTTTTATGCAATGAGTTTCGAGCAAAGAATGATCGAAGTAAGAGGTTGCTTTCAGCGTAGTTTCTACAGATATTTACAAATTGAACATGATTTAAATGCAATGAATACAAACACCTCAATATGTTGAAATAATGTTCTATTGTTGCGAATGCATATTTACCTTCCTCATAGAATGTTCTACAAAAAAGGTTTCTGTGGTTAGTCCATTTTATACAATGTATTTCCAGCAATAACCGAGTTAAAAGGGGTAGAAACGAACAAAGGTCGCCCAAAAGTGGTTTAGTGTTCTCTAAATATACATGCGACAGACATATAATGCAAAATACAGACAAAAACATGTTTTTTGTGTAATATTTTGCTTTTATTATATTTGTTGCTGCTAGTTATCACACCACCCATGATGTAGTGGATATCGGTGCGTTTTTTACGTATTTTCTCTGTAGACCTATTGATTCCACTAAGCTCAGGTGACTTGTTGACAGTTTTTAACATTTTCCACAATGCTGTATTTTTTTTTATAATTATGCCAATAGTAATGGTTGACACTTGCATGTTACATATGTGATTGTGACATTTGTCATAACAGTCAATCAATATACAGTGCTTCTCACAGCTCACGGAACATACTTAGGTAGAATTAGGGCAGTTGATATATTTTGTCCGGCGATGAGACCACGTTGACAAACAGCGTTGTCTAATTTGTATGCGAAATAAGCTGCTGTTTGGAAAGTGTGCGGATTGCAAGCAGAAAGAGTTGTAGACCATGTGAAACAATTGTTATTACGTCTCTAAAAAACTACCTATACGGATCTTAGATAATTGTTAGCGAAACTGAAAACTCAACTATTTCTTCATTTCACACTTACCTGTCCTTATTCATTGATAATGGGTTGGATAATAGTAAATTAGTCATATTGTCTCCTATGTTCAGTCCATCGTGAGATTATCCGTATATTAAAATAATAAAGGTTGTTCTACTCTTTAATATGTCGCAGTCCAATTGAACGTACTGGGCAGACATTTTGTCATATCGAACTGTATACAAATCGTAAGATCAAAATTGATTTATATAAACCAGCCACTCTGAACCTTGATGGAAATATAACTGCAAAACTTCAGAGTTTTCAAAGAAGTCATCCTGATTTATTGCACAGCCACTAAAGCAGATAAAAAGCCAAATGAAATTCAAGTTGCGCGTTGAAAGGACTTCCATGGAAATGAAGCCTTCAAATTATACATCAGTTCTTCAAAATCAAAAGATGGATATGAAAAATTTACGTCCTTATTGAAAAATTCTTGAGACATTGTTTTCCACGAAGATATGAGATCATGAATGTTTTTAAAACAACTTATGGAACCATTACAAATAAAAATGCTGATCTCAAATACCTGTCAAAGCCATGCCAATTCATATTAGAATACATCAAGAAGTCTTCATTCACTTATAACCACTTAAGGTGGATTCATGCAAGCATAAATCTAAACTTGAATGAATTTAAAACTAAAATTAAGAATATAAAACATTGTAATGAAATGAAGGTGAAAAATTAAGCAATTAAAATTAACATTAAAACTAAGAAAGATGGCCAACTTTCAACTAATAACTTAATTTCTTCCATGAATTAGAAACGGCGCATGCGTAGTCTCTTTACTCACAGCTGATTGCTTTGAAAGAGGAAAGAGGTTGTTTATTTTCGCAATTTCAGCATAGGTTTGACGCCATATTTTCTATATCTCTTATTCCTCACAACACCAGAGGCTCCCGCAGAAGCAATAATGTTCTCAGTACTAAACCATACTCACTTCTCTTGGTGATAGTTTTCATGCTGTACTGTAAACACCAGACCAGAATAGATAAAACAAAAAACAACAAACCACGATAATGTTAGGTTAGGTTAGGTTAGGTTAGGTTAGGTTACGATAATCTCAGGTTAGGGTTCACCTTCTGTTTTCTGATCAAAGAATACCCTAAGACGTTTCAAAAATTGACAGTTGGAACGATATGCGCATGTCTAGTACTTTCCTAATTTCGTTAAATTGATGATGCATGAACACCGTCATATTCTTAATTTAAAATTCATCTAAATCTTAAATTCATTTTAGTTCTAGTGATGTTACATGAATCCACCTTTAGATCTGGATCATAACTATTTATCGCACAATGTTTTTCCCAATGAGGATGACAAACAAAGTTCAGTTTCACGGCACATATCGTTCAGGAAAACGGTATAGAGGGGAGATGTTTCATAAGTTGAAGTATTATTGATCACACTCGTATGTTAACAAAGGTCATTGTGACATTTGTCATAATAGTCAATTAATATATCAATAGTATATAACGTAACAAGTGTTGTAAAAAGCATATTACGCACGAATGGAAAAATACGAACACGAAATACCATGAGTGCGTAATTGATTTACAACACGCATTACGTACTATACTTTACCTACGGCCACATAAGAACTGTTTGCCAAAAAAGTCTGGAGATATGACAGTGTACTTCAATTCTTCAAATGTGATAGGTACTCTGTAGTTTATTGCACTGTTATAGATTTTTCAAACAATTTAATTTACAACAATATTACAGAATTATAGAGGATATATTTTTCACAACTTTGATGGTCATGCAAGACAATACTTCATCCAAATACAAAATTTCATCCAAATCATCAGTTAGATCCGTTTCGGAGATCCATAAATTGATAAAATAATAATAATAATTATTATTAGTAAAGTGACGTTTTTTCAGATAATGCGCCTATATAGATGAACTTAAGTAGTAATACCTTATCTGAATAATAAATTTGATCCAAAAAGTTGAAGCCGTTTTCGACATCCAAAAATTTACATCATTATTATTTTTATTATTTGTGAAATCACCTTTTTCTAAAAAAAGTCACCTGTATAGATGAAATTGAAACGCAAATGCATACGAATACAAAATTTTATCCAAAGCATATTGTTATTATTATTATTATTGAGTGAAATCGTATTTTTTTCAAGAAAGACGTGTATATGGATAAACTTAAAAAACAAAACCCTATCTACATTCAAAACTTCTTCCAAATTGATTGAGCCGTTTCCGAGATATAAAACGGTGCGTTTTGTTTACGAAAACTGTGCGATTTATTTACCGTGCGTAAGGAGCTATTTACTGAGGCTGTTAGTCGTGTGTTTTTGCCTATTTTCTGCACTGGCCGTAGGTAAAATAATAGAAGTTGTTCTACACTTGAAAACTGATTTTTCTTTCCTGATGAAAGTTTCAGAAATATTTTAAAGTAGAATAGTACTTTCTATGTTTGGATTCAATGTAGAGGGGTAAAACTACATACCTGGGTTTTCTTTGCATTGATTTTTAACTGAATTTTTGCATCGTAATTCAGAATTCACGACATGTATTTTTATTATATTGTTGACTCTCCTTCCCCATTCATTCCTGGATTTATATGCTGATATCGCGGCTGGAAGAAAAAGTGATATGAAGAGAAACTGCATAGTACTGAGTAGTCGACAAAATTAAGTATTATTGGAATCATTGGTAGAATATTAAATGAAGCGTCTTCAATCACCATATGGGGATAACTGTTGAAAACATAGCTATGTATTGTCAACGAAATCCATAACTTATCGAAAACCTAGCCAAAAAATTTATTTCAATAAAATAGTTCTTTAACTTCGAAAAGTAAAAAGTATTACACTGTAACTCAGTATATTTCAAAGAGGAGGGATTATTATCTTCGTTTACAAGAACAAAACGAATGATTAGTGGTCTGGTTGTTGGAGGTTTAAATTTCGGCTAAAATTGGACGTTGGTTCGAGTGTTAGCATGTGGTAGCATTATTACTATTATTATTATCATTATATTACTAGTTATACTTTCACCAATAGAATGCTTTCTTTATTTTTAGCTCCACAAAAGATTACATATTATTATGTTTACTTGGTGGAATGCAGAGAAAACTAGAAAGATAAAGTCCAAAACTAAATATTATGGATTCATTCATATTGAGCAGGTGAATTTTTATGTACACTCATATCAACGATTTGGATACTTCATCGACCGCAAATCTTGAATTTCCTTAGAGGCGTTTGATGATATTCATAGCCTTTTGGAATTAAAGACAATCAAATATGCGTGCCTACTTACACTTGGCTGTCATGATGTTATCTAAACTTAACTGATTTTTTTTTTTTTAGACGAGTCGATAGAAAAAATAGAGAGAATAGCCATCTCAATCTCAATGCCATGACATTGAGATCCTAATCCAAAACAAAACCTTACAAAACCTTAATGTAATCGAATACTTGACAAACAAAAGAGTTCCTTGAATACCTTAATAATTCACTTTCACAAACAGTAAAAAAGCTTAAATAATAAATTTCTTGTAACAACCATAATTGAATGGATACAGTTTAATTATTGCTCAGCATCATTATCGTACCATGAACAAAAAAGAGTCAATTCATCCTAAAGAGTCGTGAATAGTTTATCAGAACAGAAATGAGAAAGAGATGCCACTGGACTCCTGTCAGCATGCATATCAAGCAAGCAAATCCAGAGACTACACTACTGCAAGTGACAAATAGAATCCAATATGCATTCACACAGGATTCACTAGGGAAAGCATTAGATGACAGTGGATGTCGCAATTGCTTTCTACCAGGATAGCAGAAATAGAAATACGGCAAGAGCCCGTTTTAATGAGGACAACCACAGGATGTAACACAGTAGACCTTGCAATGACATCCAACTGTCAATTATGACAGAGAGTAGAATTCGATAACATATTTTTGTTAAAATTAAAAATTTGTTATTACTAGTCTCTCAGGTTTTCGTAGAAAACCCTCACAAGCAGAGCCTGTCCGAGCAAGGCAGGCCCGGGACCTACAGCTTAAAAAGCAGGGTCGAATCCGGACCGCCTGGGTGGGACCTAACGCTCTTAACACCTCGTCCACTTCATATAGTTTGCAACAATATAATGATATAGTGTCATCAGTTCAACTCAACCCTTAGTAGCCTTCATAAGTAGAAGACTCAATCTCAAGATCATAGAATTGGATGGGAAAGTCATTGAGAGAAAGGCAGAGGTCAAATGTTGAGGCCTCAACTTAACCATTAACCAGGTTAAGTTGAGGAATTACTCTAGAACAAGCATGAAGAAGCAATGAACATTGAAGCCAAGGAAGCCAATGGTATGCCGACATTTCGCAAGAAAGAACAGAACTGTAACCCAAAATTGCCTGTGTGAAAGTACATAGCCATAGCAAAACAAATCATCCGGAGAGCAGAATGCATACTCTGCGAGGAGGAGGAACAAACATCCATCCATAGCATCTCAAACCGTGTAGCATCGTGCAAATCTACGACTTTATAGGTACACTTTGGAGTATATGAGAGAGAAAAGAGGAATTCAGCAAACTTGAAGCCATCTCACATCCTGAACTCCCTAAGTAGATATCACACAATAAAAATTTCACTGAAAAATATATGATAGGTACAAAGAAATACTGTCCTGATCAATGCCCAAGGTATTGACAATATACAGTTTGCAGCATATGGAAAAAATGTATTATTACAGTTACATAAAATACGTTATAGTGGATCGTTTCTGCATATTGGAAAACCTAATGATCGATTTTTACATACATCACGTAACTATCAATATGGCGACAATTTGGAAAAAATTATTACGAATTGGCAAAAGTGGAGTTATTTGGGAAGATAGCAAAAAATATCATTTTTTATGTTTATAATTCAATTTTGGGCTCACAAGCGCAATTTGAAATATCTATATTAAAAAAAACTAAAAAACGCTGCTTTTTATGCTCTCAACTAATTTTTAGGGATCATTATAAACTTATGTAATCAATAAAATGGAACTTTTGAGGTTTGTTCTATGCTCTCAACTAATTTTTAGGGATCATTATAAACTTATGTAATCAATAAAATGGAACTTTTGAGGTTTGTTCTCAAAAGGTAGTGCAAAATTTCAAAAACTAGTTTTAACTATGACTCTTGCTGTTGGTAATGGGTCATATCTTCTAAATTCTTCTAATTTTTTCACACCCTTTTAAATTTGAAGTGTCCACATAAAACACTTTCCTCGACCGCAATCAAGTTTTGTGGAGAAAAAATCCTTTATAACGTATTTTTTGTAACTTTGATATTTTTTTTTATATTCTGCAATTGTTACGGCCCAAACTATAAACGGAATAGATGATAATCAGTAACTTCGCTTGGTTTCTCGACTGGGCGGTTGTGAACCCCTACATTGATGGAAGTGGGTTTTGTTCATTCATTCCATTACGTTTGAGAAAACTATCCTCACTCGCGGTTGGGTTGGCAGGAAATGTGGATATAAATGATACAGAGGTTATCCAACGACTACAACCAATTCTACGAGTGGGCGGAGCCTAGCAAAGTATGGTGATCCCCTTCTTCCCAAATAAACAACTAGTAGGACATCCCTATTGATGTATGATGTATTCTACTACATTCGACTTGCAGGGGTTGTTTCATGAAAATAATGAGAGAAGTAAAGCAGAAAATATACTGATAAGAGTTGTTCATTACGTATTCCTGACCGACAATTCCTAACCACATTCGCGTCTAGAAAATGCGACAAACAGCCATTGCCATCAAACGCGCACCGTGTCATTGTTCACACACATAAGTACACATGCGTTCAAATAATCAGTATAATTACCCCGACCAACGCAGTCTTTTCATCGGAATCGTCGAACCAGGCGTAGCAGGCTCTAATAATCGGGGTAATGTTTCCCGGTCGCCTATCATTACGTCCACACATAGAATGGTAACAGTATTATCTATTATCTATTATCTTTTTGGTGGTTTTCTTTTATTCCTATGAAATCGATTTTTTTGAGCGTTGGAGGAATTTGTTACGCTGATAAAATACTCGGAGTGAATGTCTTATCGGTTTGAACTCTGTATTTGAATAAGACCGGTCTTTGCAGTGATGGTAAGTTTCAACGTTAGGAGTTTAGAATCTTCCTCTGTCTCTCTTTTTCGCTTTCTCTCCTCCCTCTCTCTGATCTTTGTTTGACTGGCATGATATCATCACGAAATAAACAGTCTAGTGAGCATAAAATAAAGACTCTTGATTGAACCTCTAGTCTTCCTAAAATTGTTCACTAACATTTCAAATCTGTTTTCTTCGTCTCTGTCGTAGATGAATCTTCATATTTTGTATTTCAATAATGCTGCACTTAGATGTTATGCAGACCTCTCTTTAAGAAATTTTTATTTTACGAAATACTACGAGTTATAGCTATTGGCTTACACCACAAATGTGGAAGATAAATATTTCAGTAATTACCTATAATGAAAGTGAATATTATCAAAAAGATATCACTAATATTCGTGACATGTGCCATCGCACAATCTCGGTGAATTAAAGTTACGTATTAGCAGAACTAGGACGCTAACCTTCAGCTCCAGTTCATGGGAGGGCATGTCTGTTAATTCCATGGTCTTGAGAAATTCTACAAGGTGAATTGTACTGTCTTCACTGATTATGATCATGTCTATTGATGTGTATATTTTCCATTCACCGACAAACCCATCCAATGACTTTTTGTTAATGTTATTGAAGGACTAATTTTTGGCGCAGTCGCGGACAGAACCTAGTTTTAACATAAATTGATAACAGCTGTTAGCCATGTCATTTAGAGGGATTGAATCCTATGTGGTAATCCATACATTCACCCGTTTTTGCATGAGTAGAATTCAAAAAATATATACTTATTGAGCAAAAATAGGATTTTTTAAATGAATGTTTATTCACCAGTGCTGACCCGCATACTAGTTTCAGCTAACAACTGGACTAACAAAATATTCAAAACTATTTTGTTAACCACACTATTTGGAATAAAAATAATCAATTGTGGGAGATGGTATTGATTCACAGCATTGATATCACCTGAAACTATAAATTTCGCTGTGTGGTTAAATTAACGAAAACTTTTGGAAATTACAGACGATAATGTTTCCGGCTTATGCAAAGTCACCTCTGTCTGGACTGGTCGTAATGACCAGAGAGCACGACTGTATGACTAGAGACTCGTAAGATGGGCAGACAGTCATCGGGCTGTGCAACCTGGCCAATTAGTCTGGCCAGGGACGGCACAAAAGGGCAATCATCTGAAGAAAGTAACCAGAATTAAGTGCACATAAATTCGAATTCTTCAAGGATACTTTCATGCAACCATCTTCTTAAAAAACAGAATCGTACATACAGTGCAGTGCGGATTTTAATAGCCCCCCCCCACTGTTAACTTTTGAACGGTTTGACGTAGGAACAATGTATGGGGGGTATGGGGGGTCAACATCGTTGAAAAGGGAATTCAATTATCTTCACAACAATCTAAATACGTTTGATTTTGTTAATGATTTTTTCCCAATTTTAATTTTTATGTCTTTCGAAATTTTAAAGTAGATGTGCCCTCAGCGCCACCTCTCGAGTAGATGCAGTGTGCCTTCTCTCAAAAGTAGTATCGGTAAAACCCTTCAAAAAATTTTTGGTTTCATTGTTCCACATCAAACCGTTCAAATTTATGGAGGTATGAGTATTATTCACATCCGCATTATATTTAACATTTCGAATTTGAATTGCAAAAAAAGTTAACAAAATAAAAAAATATTAGATGGTTGTAAAGTGAATGAAATTTCCTTGATGTGTATATTTTTGATTCACCGACACACCCATCCAATTACTTGAACCCCCTATGCTCTTACTTTTCTCCGAACAATACCACATAATACATTGTGGCAAATATCAAACTAACTTTAGACGGCTTCCTATATAAAGTCTGAGGGCACCTCCACTAAATGTTGAAATGTTCCAGTTCAGTTTTTAGCGAACAAACACTTTCTACGAGTCATAATTCGGTTCGTTTTGCATATACAGACATGGAAAAAGCACCCATCGATTATTTTAAAGCTTCATTTTCTATGAGTTTTTTCATGAGACGTGTAGTTTTTGATTTATTCGTGGAGAATCACACTGGAACACATTTTTTCATTTTTGATGAAAAACCAATATTTTTAATCCCGATTATTTGATAAATATTGATTTATCGATAAAACTTCATTGAATATTTTTAGATTGGCGTACTCGATAGGGTATATTGTTGTATACCAGGACAGGTTGCACTCAAATTTTTCGCAAACTGAACTAAGGAAAATACGAATTAATTATAGCGACATTTACGTGTGCTTCCCTCTATTATCAGTTAAAAATATTATCAGCAAATTGGTTAGTTTGTTTGAAACCGGCAAACATATGATTTCTAAGAAGCAACGTTTTTATTTTCTGTTGAAATCGAGTCGAATATTGACCTTAGCATTGTTCATAGAGAAAGAAGATAGTTAGTCAGTACCTGTGGAAATCGCGTTTGATACAATCGCGCGAGACATCTAGCCCGATATCAACGAACTTAGCTAAAAAACATACCCGTACGAATGCGCCACCTACAAACAATTTGCAATTTTCGAGGTATACTTGAGAATTTCCATATTTTCCAAGGAATCCAAGTATGTACCATTCGCCCTGACAGGGACGGGCTTGAAATTTTCTAATGATAGTTTTTAACAGAGTAGCATATTTTATTTTATTTTATACACATATAAGTTGAATGAACTAGTCAAAAATTTAAAAAAATTAATGTGAAAGATGAAGAATTACCACTTTTCGTGTTGGGAACTTATTAATACCAATTTTGTCATTTTGAATTCAATCATCATGAACAATACTGTGGCATGGTTCAATTTGAATGTGGAATTTTAGTGAAAAATATCTTTTTACCTACGTGTGGTGTGCAGTGTATTTATTAAGCCAAAATCACTGGGCGACGAAGATCATAATACACTACCGATGAACAGCGCCTTTGCCGTATTATTTTCGGCGCAAACTGCTTTGTGTTTGCTATTGTTTGTTGTTTAATTTCAATCCCTGAGCGACTATAGAGACATTTGTGTCGCCCACTTCACTAGTTAAAAGGTGGTTTCACACAATGGAACAAATATGTTTGTAATCATCAGATTATTAAGTCTCTGTATTAATCTTGAAAATATCACTTAACTAGTGTTTACAATTTTAAACCTGTGCTCATTTATGCAAACTGAATTTATTTCTTAGAAATGGGGCTCCAAATATGCTGTCCGAAGTCAGAACAGGATTCGAAGTGTTATAAAGATAACCATTATTGAATGAAGATATTGAATATTTTTACCAATTAAATTGTTATCTGTACTGAATTCCAAAAGTACTGAATGAATTTAAATGAGTACAATAATAGATATTACCAAAAGTAAAGTTACAAAGTGGAGAAAATATACATATGTACAAATATACCAATGTGTTTTTCAGACTAATTGATCATCATTTAAAGTTGTGCCACACTAAATGCTCATAGTAATATTAGTAAATAAAAGACGACTTGTTATTTATAATCAGAGTATGGTGTAACCAAGTGAAAAGAAAGATAACGAATAACTGGTCTTTCACGTGACAATTTCACAAATGATCAAGAACGGCACAAAACAAATAAACAAAAATCCACTGGGAATAGTCTCGATAACATCAAGTTACAGGTAACAGTAAATATAAACACTGAAACTGAAATGCATGGAATCTCGAATTTATCAGTACAACCAGTACAACGCTGGATAGGATGCACGTGTCAACATTATATTTCAGAGCCATCTGTCGATTATTCAATAAATTACATTTTACGAACTGATCAAATACATACGTTAAAATCGAGAAGAGACGTGACTGGAGACTCGTGGACTAGCGACATCTAGTGATGGTCTCCATTTGAATCCAACTGAAAGTACGTAAGATTGACCAACTATCTTCTTTCTCTATAAACAATGACCTTAGTTACCAGAAGATGCATGTCAAATTTCTTTAGCATATTACTAGAGCTGGTATTTTCTAACGTTTACGTATCGTATGCGAATTTGATTCTAAGACGAAGTGAAACCGCACGGTTAGAAAATAGCAACCCTGAAGTGTTCACAAGGTAGGTAATCTGAGAATAATATTGCTCATATTTACGTGTGTGTTGACAACATATATTCATTAAATGAAGGAGGTATAGTGTTGTGTATATATATTGGGACACAATAATTATAGGGTACATATATACAGGGACTGTCCCAGTATAAACTCCACTGTTAATAATGGCGGCGAAACAATTGAATTGTGCATAGTGGAACTGCAATGGAGAGTAGTTATTTTGGTCAAACAATTTATTTTATCACGTTATTCAAATAAAGTATAATAATCTTTGGAAGAAGTCCAAGTGGAGTGGTGTAGACAAAATCATCTCCAGAACTTTAATCTAACAAATATCAATTTCGGAGGTGGTTCATGTTTCGGATTCAGCAAGAATCCATCTTCAGCCTTATTTATACGAGTTCTAGAACAAATGTTAACATGCTGAATTGTTGTTACTAGGATGCAAAGGTTACGTACATTGAGAGGAAAAATCCTTTTAATATAATTATGAAAATAACTCAAATATTAGGGGGGTACTATGTCCACTGCCCTAGAAATGAGGTATAGTGGTGATTGTTACAGCAATATTAATAACTTACCAACAAGTATGGTGATAGTTAATGATAAGCAATATTTAAAAAATTAAAAAATGAGGTTAATGAAAATATTGAAATCACATGGCCGAAGGCTCATGTCTTGTAGTGGTTAGGGCATTTTGCCCTTTCACCTGCAGAAGGCTTTATATCTCATACTTGGAGACAGTAAAATGTTTGAAAAGTTAATCAGGTTCCAGGAAAAGAAATTGATATTTGTTAAATAAAAGTTGTGGAGATGATTTTGTGATATTTCTTTCCGTTTAATGTATAATAGTTTGACAATGTATAAAGCTGCATTATATTTTTACAATGCCTTACGTATGATTTACGTATGGTAATATGGTTGAGTTAAGGTTATTTTCTACATATAAGAGCATGGATTACATGCTTCTTTTTGGTTGCAGAAAAAAAAAAGGACGAAGATTAATAAAGTTCCTTCCTTTATTTCTGGAGGGACGGAATGAGCATCCAAGAGATGGTGTTTTAATTATGAATATTCTCCTTATAACATAGAATAATGTTCCTATTTATTTGAATTCGTTTCTTGTATCTTCATTTAATTTTATATCATTTGTTTTTGTTATATTTCAGTTCCCAATGTTTAGCAATGATAGCGATGTTTCTTCAATGTTTTTGAATAAAACATTAAAATGGATGAGTATAAGCCAGAAAAAAGATACAAATTTTTTAAACTTAACCCCATTATTATCAGTTTGTACGAGTTTGCAATGGTCCTGGTCCCACTATGGAACAGGGGTTGGTTGTATAGTGAGACTTGGGTGTATAGTATAGTAGCATAGTCCAATTCAGTTTTTCACTATCTTCATAGTTTTATCAATTTGTTGATAATTCTTTTATGTTTTCCATATACTTAAGAATGGTTAGCTGAGAATCTGATTCAAGACAAAAATTTGAAAAATATTGTTCCAGTATACAGCACTCTCCCTAACTCGATATCTGCAGTATTTTTATTTTTTAGTTTAATAATTTCCACCTTCAAAAAGAGGTGGTGTGCACCCCCATGGTGAAAGCATACATCGGCATCAAAATAAATAGCTGTTCTTCCTTGAGCTAGTCCTTTCTTATTACACAAATTTTACGACAATTGGTTTTGTTCGAAAGAATTTTGAGCGAAAAACTGCACTATAATGACATGCTCATTTTCAGATTCTTTCAACAACCTGATACATTCTCATTTATTCAGTTCCGGAAAGACAGTAACAGACAATAATCAACGTGATTTCCAGGATTGTGATCCCAAACACGGAACTATTTTTCCAAGGTTCCTTCCTAATCGCAACCGCACAATTAAATCCTCAACATCAAACATGTTACTATCGGCCTTTCTACTATGCTATCGGCGATCAGCCCATCTCGCTCCGAAGGGCGAATAATAGCGAGGGTGGGTGGGTTTGTCCGACTACACACAGACAGACACCTGCAAGTCGACGAAGGGGTAGAGCGAGACAGAATGCCCAGCCAGACCGATACCAGACGTACAGCCAAGGCCGCAGCGCGATCTCTCTCTCTCCCTCGAAGCCGGCGTCTCTGTCTGCGCCTCTCCACCCTTTCAATGTGACCCCTAACCAGCCCCAGACTGCCAGCCAGCCAGCACAGCGATGACGTCTGTCGATGTGACGCGTTACGCTTGTGTTCGGTCTCCTCCACAGGGCAGGACCGGACTCGACGCGGAGAGTGTGGTGGAACGAGGCATTTAGTCAAAAAAGCGGGTACTGTTATTTGTGTCTGCTGAAAAGGGCATAAAGCTCTAGTTAAATCATCAAATCCTTTTTTGGTATCTACAAAAGTTTTCTGTCCCTAAAAATACCTCGATTTGTCAAATCTAATCAGAATTAGGAATCGAGAAGAAAAATTGTTTTATATACTTGAATGTGTTCGAAATTGGAGAAGAAAATAAAATAAAATATACGAAATGTTAATCGACTTCCTGGAATATAAAGAGAATATTCTGTATTATTTCACGCCTTAAATTTCCAAATATATATTTCCGGGGTAACATTTCCACATAGTCACTTATGCGTTCCCCTAATTCAACGATCACTCCTGGTTCAGTGCTGTAGACGAAACACCACTAGAAAAAACTTGAAAGGGTCAAATCAGGCAAGCGAGCTGGCCATCCAATAGAACATATTGCGTGGACCGCCATTTTGTTTTGAATGAATATTTTTGTGTACAATGTTGTTGTCATATAAATAATTGAATGATGTTTCGAATGAAGAATACCTCGATTCCCTTCAACAATTATGAACTACTGTTTGACACCATTTTTTTTTTGAAAATTTCACAGTCAAAGCTTTTTTTCACAAAAAAATACAAAAGAAACTTTGTCGTTGGATATTGAATATTGTATATACTGTATACTGAATATAGGGAACCTTTGATTCCATTTCACTCGATGAATGCTTACAACTTCTGAGGATGCAAACTTTGTAGAGAAACGCACGTCGAGTGGAATTTCGTGGTTTTGATGTTCGAGAAGTTTTCTAGGTCTCTGACTGTAAATACTGTAACGAATGGTCCACACTTTTTTAATTCAATCCTTTATTTCATTTTCCTCTCTGGAATGCCATAAACTCATATTTTCGAACGGCAACGGCATTTCGATACGGCAACTATCCTATGATTTTTTTCAGGTTTCACTACTATGTTGGCGAAAGTGACTGGCTTTGTCAATATTTAACGTGGAATTTCCCTTCTGAACTCAAATATATTTTTCATAAATTGTCACTTGTTTTCATTCAACTCTGGAAACTGAAAAGACGACCTGCTAGGGATGAAACAGTTTCAATTTTGAAACTTCATTGTTCGTCACTTTTTCGATTGTTTTATATATTTTTTTTTTTCGTCAACTAACAAGGAATAAAACTATTGTTTCTCGAAAATAGATTGCAACGTCTATATCTGATATATAATTTGCAATATATTACTATAAACTAGGCTTGAGAATTTCTAATTTATTTATCAAATCCTTACAAACTTCTAGTTTAATTACTTAGATTTTAGATTTTTAAATAATTTATTTAATTTAATTAATTATAATAATAATCAGAACTGTAGAGGTGATTATTAGATTTATTAAAATTTGGAAAAATTCAGAATTATAAGATAAGGTTATAAGATATGAGATCATGTTATGGCGAACATGATGAAGGTGTGGTGATGACACTTTGAAAAATTCGTGAAAACCGAGAAATGAACCAGTCTTTGGAAGGTTCTACAACGTACGATAAAAATTGTTTAAGTGCATAATATATTTTCACTCGGGCATCGCGGGGTGTTACAGCTAGTTTTTTTTTTCTAAATACTGACTGACGCATTTTCAACTCGATATCCATGAATTGATTAAATTGATTCGCAAATTTCAACAAGGCGTAAAAGATGTTGAGATGGAATATTGAATTTCTGAAGTACGGTCCAGTCTCAACTGTTTTTCAGGTAAATATTTGCCAATGTCGTACTCATTTGCGCCAGCCCAGACAGACAGCGACAGTCGACTGTTTGTGTCCTGGTCTCGACACCACTCATTAATTTAATTAGCATTGTTACGGATCGTTTAATGAATGGACCAGTTGCGTACTTCTGCTGGTATCGAAGTAAGAAAAATTTGCCAATCAAGTCTATCAAATAATAACCGACACATTTAAGGAATTCTTCAGCCAGCGAGATACGTTATTACTTCATAATTTGTCTCGATGGTGACTTATAATTTATATGCAAGTAATGCCAACGCACATATTCGCACACTGGTAGCGACATCTATGAGACATCAATGGAGTTATTGTTTTATTTATAAATGGTAAAACCAATTTGCTCGTTCATTAAACACGGAATTGCACAAATAACTTTTTCTTCATGGGAGGGAATGAGTCATTCAACCAAAGATATTTTCAGTATTGTCGTTTCAAATCTTTAATGATATATGACTCAGCACATTGATATGTATCTGTCCGTAACGACGGGAAAGAACAACTGCCAAAAAGATAGCTCGGATTTACTATGAGGTCTTGTTATACTATGTTAAATATTCGATTCATTGATGAATTCGATGATATTCGCAGTCGTCCTCAGAGATTGAAGTAACTGCGTTGCTAGGCTGTAATTCTGCTTCTGGCATGATAATTCATGTCGTTTTATTGAACTGTTATTTCCATTCTGCTTTCTGTGAATGATTGGTTCTGGACCTTCCACTTGTTATTCTGTTCCTACTGATTTATGTAAATGTATATGTGTAGAATAATATAGTTAGTTATATATAACGTGAGTAAGTAAAGTGACACTTTTTTTCGAGTAGAAAATAACACTTTACACCCACGAGTTTCATACAGTATTTTAGTATTACGATTTTGCCTGTTCAATCTTCATCACTTTCTTTTTCAATATACTTTTATTTTCGTTATTTAGTTGACAATGACATTAATATCAAGTAATAATAATTATTAATGTTAACTAGTTTCTCAACGCCAAACAGCCTTGCACAGCTACCTTATAAATTACTTATCGTGGATCGTGCATAAGACCAATATATGTTACTATTGTGAATATTTGCCGTGAATGTTTCGATTTTTGATAATAGTTCCTTTATACTCAAAACGCATATTAGATATTAATAAACTCTATTAGTTGCTGCAGAAAATGAGAACTGGCTTTACTTTTATTATATTGCCAAATTGAAGCAATTGTATCATTAATTTGTATGTTTTTATTTTATGAAGTTTTTAATTTTAGTTGCAGTGTAATATAATGTAATGTAATGGTGAACAGCGAGTAAAATTCGACACAAAAAATAGACTTAAAACATTTTGTGCACATAAAGTAAGTATAACGTTTATACTCACATCTGATTTTTGTACGCTCTTGTGCTAAAAAGTATCACTGCGAACAGTTAGTCTCTTCTCTAAGTATGACTGTTTTATCAGGGGTAATATAACAAGATCTCGTTTATCAGCGAATAAATTTTTCAATTTCAACGAAAACGATTTTGTTTGAAAATTTATAGAGTTGAATTCGGAAATTTATGTTCTGAATAAAACCCGAGAGCTTTTAAGTTCGAGGGGTTTTATTTATTGAACATAAATCTTCGAATTTAACGAGATGTATTTTCTAAAACAAAAATGTTTGAGTGGAAATTCCAAAATTTATTCGATTTGATAAACGACGGTCGAGTTATATTAGATCAGATTATTTCCCAAATATGTCAATTAACCAATAACATTTTTTCCACAACGTACATAATTATTTTTATTAAATTAATGAACATAATTATTTACGGCAATATGTTACACCACTTGTGGAATGTGTTGCATACATTCAGGCAACTGTCAAGAAGGACCATGCAGTTTATTCACAAAAGGAACAAAGCTGGTTTATCAGCGAATAAATTTTGACAGAATAATCAAAGTAAAATTAAACGTCTATATAAGAATATAATCATCACCTTTATTCGTTATATAGTCGTAATGAATATCACTCGAGCATATGAAAATAATCGATTGTAGGTACATACCTCGTAAATCTAGTACCGATTACTCAAAACACCACTCGAGCTAACGCACTCCTGATGTTTCGCAGGACGCAGAATACGTCTCGAGACTCGGAATTATAATCGATTATATTCGATGCTTTATTGAATATCCACTTCAAAGTTAGTTATTCACATCGCAGCACAATAATTATCATGTTATCCAAGGATTTAAGTACAGACTGATAAAAAAATTTCTTCAACAATTCCTGGAGAATACAAATTGCACCAAGCATACCTAATGAGATCTATAATGTCACAGTAAAAGAATATTTAAACAAACACCTTCTGAAAGAAGACAGACACCAACAAAACGGAAATATGTTGAAGAGGACCCAGGAAAATATGAATACCGATAATTTTTTGGAATATTAATGAATTGCAATCCCTGCGGACTCGTTGTATTTTCTTCCATTGGGATTGCCAATTTATTGATATTCCAAAAAATTATAGGTTTTTAATCATACCACGAATTATATTTAGGACGACAATATATCCATTTGAAATACAGAAAAATCGTGTCACCTGGTAATTGATGCTCTACTTCTAGCCGTATTCAACGGAATACTCTTTTCCACGGCCTCATCTATGATACCAATGGACATTTGTCCCCAACGATCGCTCTTATTGATAAATAAAGATAACTAGTCAAAACGCATAAATTTGACGTTTATGATTTAAATCATTATATTCACTTGACAGATAGTAAAACAAAAACTAAGCAGGTTTATCACCGTGAAAATACAGCGACAAGCTATATTTTCACTGTAGTTCCAATTCTATTGGCTGAATTTCAAAATTTGAAATCCACTGATTGGTTGTTAAGCAAGGAAATATATTGTCAAGACTATGAATAATTGATGTCAAAGACTGGCGGATGCGCAAGTTTGAAACACCTATTTATGGAATACTTATGGAAGAGTATTTGATCCTATATGAAAATATACTCCTAGCAACTCAAGCAAAGTGCAATTTTTCACCGTTAAAGGCTAAAGGCTAAAAGACTGTGTAATATTTGCCTAAAAAAACTGACAAAATTACTCAATACTCTGAAAAATTATTCGACATCAAGGTAAAATAGTGTTAAAAGTGACAACCAATTTGAAATTTTCGAAAAAAATTGGATTTAAGGAATCTGAGAATAAAACTCTTTCATGAAAAATGGGATGGGAATTCGACTGAGAAAGATAGCTTGGTCAATGAAATGGTCATCTCGAAGTGTGTAGTTAGCGGAAATATATTATTTCTTCTTCTAAAAGGCTCTCTATTTTGGTTGATGATATCTTGCAATCCACTTTCTAAATAAATATTTAACAATACAACACTGGGCAATATTTTCATTGTCCAGAAACAATATATAAGTTTCAACTGATGAAATAGTCTACCGCATCGAATTGGTAATTTTTTATTAATTCAGTTTGCAAGTTGAATATAGTTTCCGTCCACGGGTCAGGTCTACGTGAATATTCTTTTCATTATTGTATGCAGATTTCTGCCACACGAGTCAAGTAGCAACATCTACACGTGGCATATTTTTACGAGCGCATCCAACTTGTGAGTTATGAATTATCACACAGCTTGAAGACTTTGTGTCGCATGTTGTCGGAGGAAAGAGTCAAAAGAGCCAGTTTTCCACTGTCAAAGCAGAATGTAGGAATGCTGAAGTGAATCTGGCTAATTTTGATTTTATCAGTTCGCTATAATAACAATGATTTACTTTTCATCACATAATTTTCAAAATTATCTAGGAATAGTCGATTGATGATGTCAAGAGAAGAACTCTCCTCCCCATAAAGATATTCCTCATATAAAATATTTCTCAACCTACTTTTGAACACAGAAATATACTTAGTATAAGTCTTCTCATATCAGGTAAATTATTGAACATTTTTGGTCAAAGATAGTTTGTAGAGGCGGGTGATATTTGAATCTGATGGCGCAAGGAATATGAAACAAACCTCTGTTCCTTGTATTGAAATTATGGACTGTATGGAATGCATATTCACACATTTCAAATATAAAAAATGCTCTGGATGAAAACTTCTTGGATATCCCTGCCATACACCGAATAATACGTTTCTGTGCAATGAATAAGTTTTTGGTTATTGTAGAGTCGCCTCAGAGACATATACCATAACTCAATCTTGAGTCTACCCGAGAGTCTTCCTGAGCACGGCAAATAATAATAATAGCCGTCCTCTACCCGCACAGGCTATGGATTTGGGTACACTCTACGAGTGTTTATGAGGGAGTATTATTATTATTATTTTACGAATTTAGCAAATGATGACAGTGAGTTTTCCAGTCCATATTATAAGCTCATCAAAATTAATATCAGATGTAGTTCAATGTCCAGCGTGGTTTGTGCCGGGGAAGTAGTTGTTTTCTGTTAGATATTACAAATAAGTCACATTTTTCATTTTTCAATTTTCATGGAGAATGTTCCCCTTTTCAATTAAGAATTTGTGTCTTGACGACATTGTGATCATTGTTATTAAAATAATCTGCTCATCATGAGTAGTAGATACAATCAACAAAAAGACATATTCATAGGCAGTAAAGTGAGTTTTTCTGAAAGCAGTTTCAATTTGATTGACATACCTGCAGTAAAAATTAAATTAGCCCCAAAATAGAACCTTATGGGATATATTAATAGAAACGGACACTGAATTCATTTTGATTACTCCTTCATTATAACAGTTTTGCAAAATGACATATTGTTCACGATCTTTCAAAAAAGAAGAAATCCAATTTAAAGAGCATACTTTTCAAAAGATAACAGGAGTTTTTTTTGTGATTGACGCAATCGATTGTATTACTTAATCACATGTTGACTCACGTATTTTTCAGAATTTCCGAAAGATAGGTTCAAAACTCTTGAGGTTTATTCAAACAGAAATGTTTGTTATCGTATTTGCAATCATAAGACTTTTGGGAGCTGATTATTATGAAACACGGTCAAAAATCAACTCAAACCTTTGTTACTGCAGACTCATCAGAATTGTGTAAAAATCGTAGAAAATACATTGGATTGATTTCAACGCCTCGTTCCTTTCGGAAAAGGAATGTTCAGTATAATTCATGATAGTCCATTCTGATCTAAGGCTATTGGGGATCGAAAATTAGATTATAATCACTACATATTCGATAAAATTTACATAATCAATGGCCAAAATCATATGAATTTAGTTTCAAAACTCGACACCAGAGGGCATATCCGCTATGTTGATTTCTCAATTGGGAAGACCAGAAAAAAACCAAAACGTATTCGAAGAATAATAAATTCTGGTTTTATTGGTAGGTCAATTGCAAAAAATATTGATATCGACACCAACATAATCAACAAAGGCATCAATCTGATGGGAAGTACCCAGAAATTGAATGGGATGAATATAGAATTTCGCGTATAAGAAATTTCGAGAAATGAGGCACACTTAAATATAAAGTGAATACCAGGAACAATTTGGAATTTCTTCACGATGAACATAAATCAAGTTTTCTACCTACATGGGATCAATAAAAACTATACAAACCAGCACAGTCTACGTCGATTATGTCACAAACTCCAATTCTGCTGAGTGGCCACGCAATTCGTTTTACATTCTTGTCGTAATAGTGAGAAAACTGTGATGTTCATTATAATTTTGATTTTAATTTGTCGTTTTGATTATTTAGATGGCATTGAATTGTTCAAGTTATTCGTAAATAAACCATAAATGAAGTCCACAATATAATCACATACATCCAGAAGTAAATAGAAACTTAATACGTTTTTTTGACAAATAGCAATTTAACTTTATTTTTCAATCTTACTCCAAGATTTTTGTAGTGATCTGGTAGTTTGTTAAAATGTTTTATAGCTACTCAAATACTTTGAACTAGAAGGGAAAACAGTCTCCTTTGAAAACTGGAAAACATGATTTTTTTTGTAATATCCAACTTGAAAACAACTACTTTCCCGGCTAAAGCTACGGTGGACATTGACCTACATCTGACAGATATTGTAAGAAATGGAAATAGAAAAAAATTTTAAAGTGAAAATTTGAATTTTTAATAAGATAGTTGTTTTTTAAATTAATCCCCAACTAATTTAATGAACATCCTGTTCATATTTCCGAATAAAATTAAAATACTTTGGATTAATTTCGTTAAGTCTCAGTCTGTGATTGGGAATTTCCAATACATTTAAACTTTTTGTGTTGTGTTGTTGGCGTAATTGAAAATCACGGATTTTGAAGAAAACAATTGTGGTCTTGCATTAGTGAAGAAAGAGTATACAGAAAATGTCATTGAAGGACACTCAACATGTTTCTGGACTAATATATTGTATTAGGTTCTGAAATAATTCCGTGAACTGTAATTGACACATCCTTTTATTCAATTAATCACTTAGAGAATCACATTCTCATATATTATTTTTTGTCATTTTGATAGATATGATGATCATCAGTTTGGAAATTTATACTACCATCATTTCCATTTTTGGGATTGCCGAGTATGCATGTTGAAAATATGGTTGAAAATAATTTTCCCCCTAGCATAGCTCAATGTAAGAAAATCTTCAAAAATTGTCTTTGTACAGTCGGAAAGATAAGATCACTTTAATTTTCGCTGTATGAGTTGCTATAAATAAAACCAAGAATATGGAATCATTGAAGCGTTTGTATAGACTAAACACTATGATAAGAGTGTTATTGAGACTGATAATTAATTTGCCTTTGAATGAATTAATTAACATATCGCCGACAAACAGGAAATGTTCGTTTGTACATAATACGTCAATGACGGTAAGTAGAATCCTACCATAGGAGACAAGTTTGATTTGAAAATCTGATCGATAATGAACATGAAAATCTCTCCGTTTTGTGAGAATTGAGTTTTTATTATTGAGGTCATACGTTTCTGAGTCCATGTTTACCAGAGTATGAACAATAATTCAATACATATGACTGTCTCTGATGTAGGTACTGGAGAGGAATAACATAATAGCAATAAGTTTCGTCACAGCCGACTTAATCTCCCGAACCGTGGTGAGAAAATTGGCAACACCGCATTAAAGCAATTTGACGTCCTACTCATTAATTTCGGAAAACTAGGAAAAAAAGATATTGAATATTTAGTTAAAAGAACGACGATTATTGTGGTCATTTGATTTTTTTCATCACAAACTTTAATCGCAATATATTAAATTTCTTATATATCGGAAATCTGTCAAGTTTGGTTTTTCCTCGGGTTTTCCCATGCCCTAAAATTCACATTTCGGAAGATTTTTTTAAAATATTTTTTTTTGATAAGTGCAAAAACCACATAGATAACCCCTGATTTTTTTCAGATTTTTCATTTGAAATCTGACTGATGAAAATAATATGTTATTGGAAGGTACATTATAACGAATGTACCAAACTCAAGTAGTTTGGCACATTCCTTCCAATATTATATTATTTTCATCGGTCAGATTTCAAATGAAAAATCTGAAAAAAATTAGAGATCATCTATGTGGTTTCTGCACTTATCAGAAAAAATATTTTAAAAAAATCTTCCGAAATGTGAATTTTAGGGCATGGAAAAACCAAACTTGACAGATTTTCCAGATCTAAGAAATTGTATATATTGCTATTCCAGTTTGTGATGAAAAAAATTAAATAATCAAATTAATCGTCGTTCTTTTCTCTAAAAATTCAATATCTTATGTTTCTTTCCTAGTTTTTCGAATAAGCCGAGAAATTCACATTAAAGAATTGATGAGTAGGACGTCAAACTGCTCTCCTTGCGGTGTTGCCGATTTTCTCACCACGGCTCGGGAGATTAAGTCGGCTGTGGTTTCGTACAATGTTAATTAACATTATCGTAAATCCGTATCTAATAACTTCAAGTCCTGTATACATATATATTTATATTTTGGATCTCGGAAACGCCTCTAACGATTCGTATCAAATTTTAAATTTAGATAAGGTTTTGCACTGCAAGTTCAACAATTAATGCGTCTTTCCTGAAAAACATTTTTTTGAAACAAAGAATTGAGGAATAGAACTTATGGCGAATGAGCTCCTTCGCCATATTACACTGAAAAAATCAATCCATTCAAGAAGAGATGTTGAACAAGGATAATAAAGCCCCTGGAGCCGTTGGAATGGTCCTTACAGGTTTTGGGAGAACATTTGTTGCAATTGATCACTGTAACAGTTGTCACAAATAGTAGGTACATTTTTTCGGTTTTGCTGCTTTTACATATGACTGCAATTCATATCTAGGTAATATTACAAAACGAGTGACTAGCTCAATTTATAAATACTGGATTATAAATTTCTTAAATTAAGTGAAATGAATTACAAAAACCTACTTACAATGTTAAAATGATTAAGAAGTATCTACAATCGAACTTGATGGAAAAAATACAATTATTGTGAATGTGAACGATATAGATGGGATGTAAAGACCATGGAAAAACTAATTTTGGAGATATCGAGCTCACGATTTTATTATAAAATGAAAATCCAAAAACCCCTCAAAATCTTGTACAAGTAAGCTTGTAAATGTTAATTTTGGAAATTCAACTAAAAAACAAGAAAATTATTGCCAAATCGACATTTAAAAAACAGTATTTTCCATAAACACTCATTTACTGTAGTGGACAATTTATTGATTTTATTATTCATTGATTTCTCTTAGATTGCTTCATAAGAACATATTTTTGATACCTAGGTGAAGATTGAAGGATCACTATCACGTTTTTTGACGATAACACGAAAACAATAAATAAAACACTGAAAAATTATATGATCGACCACGATTGCATAAATCGGCGTAGTCGGTACACGATACGAATCAAGATTCGTTCTTAACTGAACGCTGTACACGGCTGTTGCACTCACTCAACCTCTCACAGATCTACTATTATTTAATTTTTTGTGGAATCCCCCTTTCGACAACAAGATTTTAAAGAGCTCATTTCAATACCACCAGCCTCCAACCGTTGAATACGTTCTCTTTAGAAATCTGTATTGTTTTTTATGAATCATCAGTACGAGCCGAACTATTCAACAGCAACCCTCTTTCATTAACCCTCCACCGATCACAAGGCATAGTAAAAAGTAGTTTTAGATAACGAATTCTTCTATGAATCTATGGGCTTATAGGAGGGTGAGTTCGAATCTGGTTATTCCGAGAGGGCGAATCTAACTAGTTTAGTTGTTCCCCTAGCTATAGAAATAACGAATGTTTCAGTCCCTATAAAAATTTGAAATTTAGCATTTTTTTTCAATTAATGCACTGAAATCAAGTGAATTCAAAAAATCACCAATAGAAGAGAAGAATTCATACTGATTAGTACAAGGGTGGAAAGACGATAATTGTTAATTGTAACAGGAAAATATTTTATTGTTCAGAAAACATCGTGCTGAGGGAAGGTAGGTATCTAAAACAAGTATTACAATAAATAGCAAATAAAACGTATGAAAAAGTTGCTGATTTATCTTATCATCATCGGGTACTGTCTCAGAAAATGCCGTACTTACTGAAATAACTGAATTTATTATGTAATGCTAATTCCAAAACAAATATGATGTAAAAGTATCTTGGCGCCCAACAAGTGGAATCTTGTCTCCTTGATATTACCAAATTTTATGATCATTACTCAATCTTATCGTGGAAGAAGAATAACAATATACTATAGAATTTGCTAAGCACTGTGCCAAATTCAACTTTTCAAGGTTTTTCCCTTGCCTTGGTTGACAAATTTGAATAATTTCGTATACTTATTCCGAATGACCACTTTCTATTCTAATCAAACGAAAATTGGAACATTGGCAATCCACAATGGGATTAGATTGGATTAGATTAAATTTTCCCGTAAGTGCTCGTCCCAGTTTGAATTTCGAAATAAAATAAAAAATATTGTTATACTTGGCTTCTCAAAATGAAAAATATTGAACTATTTTAGTACCTAGAGTTATTGACAGCTAATTATTGCCAGATTGAGTGAATATATGTTTTGAGTAAGTACCTTTGCAAAATAAGACAGTTTATGAATCGTTCAACGGCAGAATTATTTCAAGAAACACAAAAATACTGAGGGAAGGATATCAATGAATCAAAAAAAGCTTGACATCTATAAAGATGTGTTGACAGAACAAAATATCTCGAACTATAAATATTAAGAATCCGATTTCTCCGAGTTTTCATTGAATTGAATTGAACTTCTCAAGTAGAGCTTTTGGCAGCTCATTATTGACACATTGATATAATCTGTGTTTTGAGTACGCACTTTAGGAGAATAAAACGATTATTAAATCTTTGAAAGGGGCTTAACTTGCGACAGCAAATAGATCAAAAACACAAATACAAAAATACTAAGAGGAGGAAATCAATGAATTAAGAGAAGGTAATACCTTTGAAGATTTGTTAATAGTTTGTCCTATGAAGCACTGGCAAAACAGAATTGCTTGAAAGATAAGTAAGATGATGTGCTTGAGGTAACAAAGTTCTGTATGTTCACCGATATATAGAACCCTCAACGAGCAACTCGATTTGTGTAGGTCTCCACTTTTGAATTTATAAATTTGACAACCCAGGTAATTTCCATCACCTCCAGGGTTTAAGTTTATATTGTTTCACCCTTGTTCTCTTAATTACCTCTCCATCCAGCCTACCTGCAAACTCCCTATATAACTAGGCTTAGAGTTCAATTGTATTAGTTAGTTTTTATACTTGATAATGGGATAAAACCCGAAACCGGTCGTAACAATAAAAATCTAGTGGAAATAAGACAAAAGAGTGTTCTTTCGTTTCATCAAAGTGATCATGAATTTCCACAAAATAAACAAGTCATCAATAACACAAATTCGATAGATATAATTTTTGATAGAAGAAAATATCTCAAACTATTTATAGTAAAAATATCCTATACCTTTTATGGTCTATTTTATTAATTCACGTTAGGAAATAGATAAAAACAAGATCAATATCTAGTCAATAGTTCTTCAAAATAAAAAAAATTCGACTGGTTCAAAAAAACCAAATTTTCAGGTAGAATACTGTGTTTTTCAGAATCAATTTGTCTACTGAAATTTTTGTCCATATATCTCAGAGAAAGCAGGTTTTTCTTTCAGAGTTTCTCAATTCTAAATGGAAACTGATTTGTTGATAGTTTGTCCTAAGACGCACTGGCAATGAAAGAGTTATTTGAAAAGCTTGTGGTCTATTTTCATTATTCACGTACGTAAGAAAATGGATGAGAACTAGACTTATCTAGTCAATAATTCTTTAAAATTTAAAGCTTTCAACTAGTCCAAAGAAACTCAATTTCCAGGTTGAATACTGACTGTATTTTCTTCAACAATTTGTCTACTAACATTTCTGTCCATTTATTTCCGAGAAAGCAGTTTTTTTTCAGATTCTATTTCTATTTTTATTATTTACGTAAGAAAATGGATGAAAACTAGACTAATATCTAGTTAATATTTCTTTAAAATAGAAAGCTTTCGACTAGTCCAAAGAGACCCAATTTCCAGGTTTAATATTGACTGTATTTTCAGAAACAATTAGTCTACTAACATTTCTGTCCATTTATCTCAAAGAACGCAGGGTTTTTCTTCAGAGTTTCTCCGTTTTAAATGGAAACTGATTTATTGATAGTTTGTCCTGAGAAGCACCGGCAAGAAAAGAGTTATTTGAAAGGTCTTATGGTCTATTTTCATTATTCACGTAAGAAAATGAATGAGAACTAGACAGATATAAGTCTAGTCAATAATTCTTTTACAATATACCTAAAGCTTTCGACTAGTCGAAAGAAACTCAATTTCCAGGTTGAATACTGACTGTATTTTCTGAAAGAATTTGTCTACCAACATTTCTGTCCATTTATCTCAGAGAAAGTAGGGTTTTTCATCAGAGTTTGTATTCTATTTTTATTATTCACGTAAGAAAATGGACAAAAATTAGACAGATATTAGTCAATAACTCATTAAAATGAAAAGTTCGTCTACTAATATTTTTTCTGACCATTTATCTCAGAGAAAGCAGGGTTTTTCTTCAAAGTTTGTATTCTCAATTCTGAATGGAGAATCGTTTGAACAACTAAACATTAGCCGAAAACTAATCACACTTTCGCGCCATTCCAAACAAGAAAACACTAAAACTTACATTGAATTATAAATAGCAGACTACCTTGACAAACGAAAAAACAAATCACACATTACATAAATTTATCACAGATCACAGCCCATCTCGTACATTAGCTGATGAAAAGACATTGTACCTTTTTGTTAATAGTCAATTTTTGTCGCATGACAAGCACACACTTTCGTAGAAGCCGCTTTAAATTCTCACTCGTTCCACGGCAAACTTCTCTCCGCACAGTCATCGAGCGATCATCACAAAGCGACCGCCAGAGTAAAACTACCGACTGGCCGTGTCAAGTGTAGTGCCGCGGACGTCTAGACAGTTGAATATCGCTCTCCCCGCCACAGCGCTCTGTGATAACACCGGCGACCCTGACTGATGCACACACGCAGTCATCGCTGGTTCATTCCATATGGCCCACTTATACTACGGCGGGTGCATTGTCGAACAGTCGACTCGGCGGCCCATGGCTGGCGAGGACGCGAAGGGCCCGAGATATGGGCCCATTTGTGTGCAAGAATGAATGGGACTGTATGGTATAATGTTCATAATCGTATCTAGATAATTAATGATTATTTATAATTTTTATTTTGTTTTTGGTATCGACCGCTATGGTCATTGGCCACACGTTCTGGGTAGGCTGTGTTACTAACTCCTTACGCCACTTTAGGAGCAGCACTGTTGATTTTTAACGCAACAATGAATCGTGGAGGATTATTCCCAGCCGGCAACGAGATTCAATCATTCAGAAAAATGAAACAACTCGCTCCGGCTGAGAATCGAACCCGGGACCTATCGGTCACCATGCGCGAATGCTAATCACTGCGCGAATCACCGCCCCAATAATTCATAATAATTAATGATCTTTTATCTCTAAACGAGCAGTTCTTGTATATACAGTCTCGGAAAATTTTCATCTTGGGTATGGTGGTTTCATGAGAGCGTATATGCTATATGCTCCACATTCTAGTACATTCTTCAGCTCGTATCTCAGTGGGAGAAAAATTTCAGCTAGCGTGAATGATTCCTGTTCTGGCTGGATTGAAAACTACGACAGGAGTTCCTCAAGGAATCGTTTTAGGCCCACTACTTTTTTCATTGTATGTTTCATCTTTAACCAATGATATCCTTTGCAATTATCACTTCTTGGCAGATGATTTACAGATCTACATGAGTTCTCGTGTTGAACAAATCCCTGAAAATATCGCGAAGATTAACAAGGATTTGTTTCAGTTATCTAGCGCAGCTTCCAGTATAGGTCTTACGTTGAATGACACCAAAACTCAATCCAGTATATTTGGCACAAAGAGGTATTTGAATCAGATAAATCGCGATGATAACGAAATTATAATTGATGGCAACATACTTAAATAAATATTCCGAAATCGTGAGAAACCTCGGAATCATTATAGACGAAACATTTTCTTGGGACGCACAAATTGCCAATTTAAGCAAAAAGTTTTATTATACTATTTACCAACTCCGCCGTCTAAAGAACTTCTTGCCATTTCAAATAAGAAAAAACTTATTTTTTCCACTATTGCTTTATATACAATTTGAGAAAGTTTGATCATTATTAGTCAATGTAGGCATCACCTTGATTTATTATCTATCAAACAGCGTCGATTCTGGTATATTTTTTTATTAGGGTACAAAGTTTTGAACACGCAAGTACCAGCATACCTGCATTGCAACCTTCGACCCCTTGGAGGTGAAATTCGACATACTAGAGCAAATACAAACTTTTCTTTGAGGACACCAGCACATACCACAAATTTTGTTCACGGTAAAATTTTCACAGCTTTGGAATCGCATTCTTTGACATATCATCGAAAAACCGACGCTATTCACTTTCAGATCCAGTCTTAAAAAATATCTGAGCAACACAGAGAAGTCAATTTGATCCAGTTACAGTATTCATTTTCATGTCTTCTATACCATTCTTTCTTTTCCATTTCCCGTATCTTCCCCAAATCAGGAGTAATTTAGTCCAATTCAATTATTTAGTAATTTTGAAACCATAAGTATTTAAATCTTGTGAAGGTCGGCAGGAAGAAATCGCCTAGCGGTATGCCCACCTATTGCGAACAAAATTGTAAACTCGCTCGAGGAAGGGATATCGACGTGAGCTGTTTGCAGTGTGTCACATTGCCACGTGGTCCGTCCGAAAAATAATTTTAAAAAATTCTCCAATACGGCCTAGTTTCTATAACATGACACACAGTTGAAATTCAATTACTTTTGGTGTACCGGATGGATCAAAACGCAAATTGAAGTATATCTTCATTATTTACCCTCCCAAGAAGGAAACAATATAATATTCAAACAAATATTCAAGTTGCGCCGTTTAGCAGTTACTATGTATACCACTGACCACTTTAGCTCAGTTGCAGGACCCTGTTTATTTATATTTTGGATCTCGGAATGGGCTTCAACAAGTTGGATCAATTTTTTAATTTAGATAGATATATCTGTCTTTCAAGTTCTTCTTCACATGCGTCTTTCCAGAAAAAAACACGATTTTTCACAAATATTTTGTTTTAAATAATTTAGAATCGTAGAAGTAGGTTACCGAATATTTAGCGGATGAGATCCTTCACCATATTATATACTGAAGACAAAAAACCCCTGAAGCAGTTGGAATAGTCCTTCACATTTCTGCGGAATATTTGTTACAATTGAGATCTGTCATTGTAAAAGTTTTACGTTCCTTATTTAAATATTGATAATAATAATAAAAATAATAATAATAATAATAATAATAATAATATCTAACAATGTTTTTATTCATCACAACAATCAACAGAACATGAAGTGGCATTGTATATAGGTAAAAAAAAACAGATAAAATGATGAAGTGTCAGCTTATGTGTTTGATATATTTTTTATGTTGTTTGAGAGGGAGGGGATGGGAGTGGCGGGGGAGACACAGGGTGGGGCATGGGATGGGGGAGAGGGCGGGTTTTTTTGTGATGTGGGATGGGGAAGAGTAGGCGATAGGGATGGGGAGGGGGGACCCAGGCATATTTGCATTGTTGGTTATGATCATTGAATAGGAATAATTACCAAAGAAGTTTTGCGATGATCCAAAGATTTCGTGGCAATTGGTATATTGGAAGTAGTATATACTCGATGACATTGCAAGGCATCAGGACAATTAGCCACTGGACAAAAACAACCAAACTTAATCCTCCTGATCACAAGCACAAAAAACATAAAAATTCAACCTTCTGATAACCTACAAAGTGAATAATTTTTGTTTTCTTGGTCATTATCCTAGAACCATATGGTACATACAGAAACGCATGATACGTCATTGGTATATATACACTCGCCCAGCCACGTTTTCTGACGTGTGATTGTCGATGGATGTGAATATATTAGTAGTGTTGCCAAAATTGTTGTTGATTTTTCACCCCTCTCAACATTGAGGATGAATAATATTATTAAAAGCTGTCAAATGTCGAATATCGATCGCAAAGAATTCGTAGATATGGGAAATTCTCGAGACACAGGATTCTTGAACCTTTCAATCAATAACCACGAACAAAATGAGCCCATCATGAGGGTACTTCTGGAAATATTCTTCAAGAAAGTCGAAGTTGGTACACAAACTTTGCACTCACATAATGAACAAAGAATATACGGATGATCGAACTCATATTAGGTACCTTCAAAGCAGAATCTAGTGAGTTACTTATAATATATAATACAGGGTGTTTCCGAAATTGAAGCGATAAATTAACTGGGAAGTAGAAGATGTCAAAACAAAACAATATAAAAAATATATATATTTTGGGAGATATTGAATTTTTAAATTGTCAAGACTTTTTTGGTAATAACTCATTCATCAGAAGTCCACAGCCTGCGCAAACCTTGCTGAAACACTGCCAGCGGTCACACACGCTGTGGTCTGGATGGTCTGGAGAATCAAATCAGTGCTTCCCAACAAAGGTAACTAAAAGCGATTTTGTAAAATTTCATAAAAATTTCGAAAATCTTTGATTGATTCAAAAACGATAATTCTTGCTATTTATTGTTACATTATAATATTATAATAATAATAATAATAATAATAATAATAATAATAATAATAATAATAATAATAATCTTCCCTCATAAACACTCGTAGAGTGTACCCAAAGGCATAGCCTGTGCGGGTAGAGGACGGCTATTATTACTATTTGCCGTGGTGCTCCGGGTCGACTTACTAATTTTTGTTGGCGTATTCACTTTTCAGCTACAGGAAAACCCGGAAAACCTACAGCACCACCTCGGGTTGCCGGCGTGCACCCCAGCTAGCACTAGACGAGATTGGCATCTAGACAACACACAAAACACTTGCTTTCAACAAGGACTGTGGTCGTCTATCAATTCCATATAATAACCCATTTTCTTAATCGCTCCAATTTCGGAAATACCCTGCATAAACGCACTGAATTGTGTTCTAGCTGTGAACATTTTTTAGGTTTGCCAGTGTAAATGTCAACGAAAGAACCGTAAACAAATGTCTGAAGATAATCAGCTTCAGTATTGTAACTTATAAAGAATACTCGAAAACATTGTATAACCCAAATAAAGATAGATTACTCAATGCTCGAATCACAACTATCACAATGGTAAATACAGACAATGTGAGACATGTTTAGAAAACGTTATCTAGATGTAATATTTTTCAATGGCCTACGGAACAAAAATATTCCAGCATTTCATCACATACTATTGAAGTGTGCAGGTTGACAAATATACTCTACCAAATTTGAGTTAGAGATACTGGAGAAAATCTTTGATGGCCTTTGCGAAAGGGTTATCTTGTGCCACACACCGAGTGATGAGGTTTACTAATTTTTACTTGAATTGCTCATTAGGTTTTCTGGGAAATGAATGGTTCAATAGAGATTTTGAAAACATCACGTAATCAAAAGAGTAATTTTCCATCTTATCAATCTGTGCTTATAAACACTTCCTCAACATTATACAGATTACCACTTTCGGAGAGAATGATGACATACAAACTTCAATTAACAAACCAGATACACAAATGATGATGTTATTCGTTTAAATTACTCATTTCCAAAAATATTTCACAAAGAAAATAATTTTGTTGGCTTTGAAAAATCTTTTGAATACTCCAACAGAATCATTTATTCAAGTGAAAAATAATTGTCTTGATTGAATATACGGGGTGTACGAGTTAGTAATTGAAACAAATCCCTGACTTCGAACTGATGTTTTTTCAATGGCTAAGTTTTGTTAAATATACCTAACTCTTTGATCTGAGCCGGTCATTGAAGGAAGTTGATACTGTTAGTATAGAGTTGGGACCCATGGTATATATCCAATGAATATTTCTTCGATTCAAACAATTTACACTAAGAAAAATAATTGTTCTTTAATTCATTATTCAGTTGTTGAACAACAATTTATAAGAACTGGGTGATATTTTCTCTTTGCATTTGTTGAAAAGGAACTCAAACTATCCAATGGCAAATGACTTATGGTAAAATGATATTCATTTTCAATTTACGTTGACTTTGATTTGTTCAGCGCAAATATATGATGGCCACATTCCACATGGTTTTATTGGTTTTTCAGAAACAATGTTGAAAAAGATGAATGTTATTTTCTGGATGCGTCTATACTCTTGCACAATATCTTCTCGATCATTTTTTCCTTCATATATCGCTTTGGGCAATATGCTCTTATTATTTGCAATTAGTCAACTTCCTCTCAGATCATTTACACTCATGTAATTTCCTTCCACCCACAGTGTCTCAACATTACTTACTTTTAATTAATGCAGTGGATTGTACGTGACGAATAAAAAAATGGATGTCGTTGTTGTGACGGTACACAAAAAAAATGGACTTACTCATTTGAACAGTTGCCTTGAAGTAAACATTAAATTGAAGAAAAGAGTTTTTAACAATATCACTGAAATGTATCTTACTCACCACATTTAGTAGTATTTTTTGTACCTCATTTAATTATTTACGTAAATTTTATTTGTTCAGACTGAAGAATTAATTTTTAATTAATTTAATTAATTTGTTCAACTTTCTCGCGCTCAAACATCAACGTGAGCTTACTTCGTTCTGGTCAAAACAGACAAAAAAATACTTCGCTCCATATAATGCTAATTGTACAATATGCTCATAAATAACCTGACTGTCAAAATATTCAGTTTTTTTATTAAATCATCACATATCTGAAAAGAAACATGATTGCTCATATAGTAATTTCAAATGTTCATCTAGAAGGCGCTTGCATTTTTATGCACTAGTGCGGTAAAGTATATATCTCATTACGAAACTCATATCAGTATCATAATGACTAACATTACATATTGGCAGTAGGTAAATACACCTCAATACTTATTTTTGTATCCAGAAGGTCGAGAGTGATGATAGGTAGTTCATGTGAAGATGTATTGAATTTCGATAACAAACCACACTATTTTATGTACGATAATATTTTTTTCTACCAGCGTGCGGAAAAATCCACTTTTCCGCACTTATTTTAGTTTTGAGTCACTTTTCCGTACTAGCGCGGAAAAGTTTTTCCGCACTCTTTTCAGTGTGGAAAAAACATTTTAGTGTGGAAAAGTAGATTTGTTTAGTTTTTGCGGATTATACTGACATTTAAATATTGCGTCGCAGAAGTTTAAAATAGAAAGCTTACCAAGTATGGTTGTATAGTTTAATATATATTTTTTAATAAATGTTCTTTATGTTATCTTTTGGGTGTTTTTTCCGCTAGTAGAAAAAATAGTGTACCTAACACGAGCGTAAAGTGCAATCCCGTGCGGAAAATATCACTTTCCGCACTTGTTAGGTGAACTACTATATTTCACTTGCATATTCTCATTTAATACTCAAGTTTTCAAATGTAACTAAACATGATGGTTTTAACTACAAGGATAATTTCTGAAGGATAAGAAATTTCAATAAATCACAATTCTGATTCATTGATGCGCCATTACAAAATTTCAGATGTTGTAAATTTAGATTTTAATACATTTTGTTACAGGGAATGGTTTTAGGGTTCGATTGTTGCAATGAATGAAACAAATAATGATAAGAATAATGATGGGATTTCAATTCATTATATTATCAATGAAAAAGCTGATGAAAACAAATTTCTTTGACAATTTTGTCTTTTCAAGTGTTGAAACATTACAATAGGTCACAAACTAAGTATATATTCAATGACGAAAAACATTTTTTTTAATATACCTATTAATACCATTTTCTTCCTTGCAACTCTTAAATATATAGTTTTATATTTTTTTGTAAAAATGTGTAGTGTTAAACCCCTAAAAGTAGCACATATCAGGAACATATAACTTTTGAAAAGTTGGTAACATGAGCTTAATAACAAATTTTCCTTCAAAGTTATAGCATAGCCGATTTCAACGTCAAACCCTGGACTAATTTCTCTGCTTTATTATTCTAAATCATAAAACCAGACAAAAAAGTAATTAATTATTTTGCTACCATTTCCTGAGTTACTAAAGTCTCTACCAACTGCTAACATAATAAACAACCTTATAAAAGTATAATCCGTAGCTGCAGACGGATATGCTTTAAGGGGGTGAAATAACCCAAATATTTATACTGAAGTGTTAAATATTGGTCTAGCCGTCACAGGATTTTTATATTTAGTTCATCTTCAGATCAATTAGTTTGTAGAGTCTGTTAGGAGTTGAAAGTGTTATTTATATTTTTATCTCCATGTGTTTTCGAGGATTCTCCGTTTGAAGTTTTAAGCGTGAAATCGAATCTTTTATTTCGAAAGTGGTTAGTGAGATGGATTTATTATTCAAACGTGGTTTTGACTGATATCGTCCACCTGAATTTTATTAGTCCAATTTCAGCGCGGCGATATTTTGTTTTTGTTTTTCATCAGGACGTTAAATAATGATAGCAATAGCATCGAATGTTTTTGAACTGAAAGTATGAATTTACAGAATTATAAACAGCTTGTTCTAAACTGAGATGGCATCATTACCAACTCCGTTATAATAGACGCTATGAATTCATTTGAATCAGTAAACTAGTCCCATCTTTATGGTCATATCGATGATGAAGGAAAAACGACATTAGTTCTCTCAAAATGGTTCATGTAATGATAATTTTCCAAATGAAACAACCTATATTTTATTATTTTATCGTGTATTTCGATTCGTCATCAGATTCTCAACAAAAAAGCTTTTTTGCGAAAATTTAAAATGAGAAAATAATTGGTACAAAAAAAAAAAAATTCGGGATCGTTAACCCATAGAAAAAATGTGGACCATCAAATTGCTTTGAAACATCGTGGATATTACGTTCATGTGGTCAAATAATCCCTAGTAGGTATCATGATTTATTGTCTCTGTTCAGTTTCGAATGAACCCCTTACGGTGTTTAAGAAATGAAACATAATAATATAAAATAATTTTAAAATTTCATTAGAACCGTGTATGACGAAATGGATTGAAAACAACATGAAGTGTTGACAGATGGACCAATAGAGGTGCTCATAAAGAAATTGGTTATATTAATATTAAAGGCATATTCATGTTACTTTAATTATTATTGAATATTCACTACATTCACATTATGAAAAGTAACCCATATAATAGGAGTCGTTAGTGAAATAATGAACAGTAATCATAAATTATGAAACTCACTTGAGAATGTTTTACACTACACGGTAGCTTTTTCAAGCAAATAACACTAAATACATTATTTATATAAGGAAGTGATTTTTTCTACTTCCTTTGACTCGAGATGTTTTGTCAAAAGATCATAAAATTTGAAATATATTTATCAATGAAAATATGATCTCGAATGTATTTTAGGGAGATTCATACAAAACTACTATACAATTTATATCAAAAAAATAAATACTGATTAATTCAACAAAGGAAAATAATCAAGATCCAACTGGTCATTTAGTGAACAATTTCATTTTTTTCTATTCATCTATTTCTGATAATTCTAAATAATTGAGCTTAATGCCATTATTTTTGACATGAAGAATTTCAAAATGTTCATCATAGTTATGACCTTTGTCCAAAATGTGAGTGGCATGTGTTGAGTTTGTTTCCTACTTTACTTAATGCATACGGTGCCCACGTACGCGGTTTTTGAATGGTCTACCTGTCTGACCTACATATACTTTGAGACAAAAAACCACAATTCAATTTATAAACTCCTCATTTCTCATTTAATAAACTCTCCCAATATGTTATCTGTTCTATATGCTATTCTTAAATTTTGTTTATGCGAAAATGAGGGAAATTTTACTGTAATTTTACCGAATTAGTAAGTTCTATACATTTTTCTCAATATACCTATGGTGAGGTACACTTCCTGATGTATGTAGTTTTTCAGAGAGTATATTTATTTATTTAACGTGATATCCCTTATCAACTGCTATTTCATGATATTTAATTCTATGTTGTAATTTTCTTCAGAAAGAGGAATAGTCACTAATTTGTGTATGATATTATAGTATGCTAATATTTTATGTATTTAAGGATTCATCCAAAAATAATAAAATTCGTGATCTGGAGTAATTATACCTACCAGGACTGCCAAAAAGTATGTACCATATAAGAAGAAAGTTTATTATTAGAGTATTGGAAAAAAATACGGAAAAAGTTTGTGCATGTCCGGTAACCTAAAAATCGAATTTGACACGTGAATATGAAAAGCCAAAAAGTGGGGTAAAACGGTAAGATATCGTAAAAAGTTATTTGAAAAAGTTGCTTAGAATTGTGTACTCATAGGTATACATTTTCAAGAGATAATGAGAGAAAATTGGAAATTGCTTTTTTTAATACTTCCGTAGCTGAATAAAAATACCAATTATATAGTATAGCTTGACCATACTGAAACATTTGTATTCCGATGATAATGACAAAAAGTTCTCATTTTCTCCATACCATAGAGCATTAAATTAAAAAAAATGTATTCTGTTTGAACCCTGGCTGTTACATTGGTTCGTTTGTAACAGTTATATCAGAATTTCACGATTATTATGACGATAGAGAAATCCAAAATTATCGTGTTTTTCGATAATCGTGCTCGAACGTTCCATTTTGCACATAATCTTAAAAATAGGCTTAGAGCTTATTGTAAAATTTTGTCATAATTTGAAAAGTGTTAAAAAGCCTTAGTTATTTTTAAACTTGGGGAAATTAAAGACTTCTTGGCTTTTTGCTTGATTGAGGACCATAAAGGTTAAAATATAAAAATACCACATAGTTTGGATGCAGTATGCGAAATATGTATTTCGCACACTTCTGCGCACCATGTCAGGAGGGAAAATGATAAAAAGGGTCACTTGCATATTGTTATCAAGGCGCGAACTTTGTCAAAAATGTATCATAAAAGTTCTATTTAGCGTGAATTATTAAATTTTCTTCGGTTCAAATTCATAACACATCAGTTTGTTTGGGAAGGAGAACAAGTAGCTTAGCTCTACTTACTTCACATTTTCCATAATTATTCACTTTCAGTTGTGAAGTAGATTCCATAGAAAAGGAAAACGATACAAGTTTTTGTTCTCCAAAATTTATTCTGCTGATTTCTTGTGTTAATATATCTCTTGTAAACAATTTTTGTCAGCTGATATTCTTCCTCGTGGAACACATAATTAAAATTATTTGACTAGACAAAATTGAATACTATAACGAAAGGTTATCAATTCACAATCATCAAAGGAGCGAATGGTATATTCGTGTTTGGCATGCTAGAACATCTGTTAATCACATTTCTTGGAGATGGCTTCGAAACAAAGCACGATAGCACTCCAATTCAGAAACTAATATCAACAGGTAACAGGGCTGTTTTCACAGTCACAAAAAAGGATATGTTGGAGTTTTTTGAATAGTCAAATCCAAATATGGTGTCAAAGAAGTTCGATCACATAACGTCACATCTGCAAACTATAGGTAGTCATATTTTTTGACCTCACCAGTCAAAAATAGATCCGTAACATATTTGACAATTTGACACATTGGAATAGCTGCTAGTAGAAGAGATGCAACATTTGAATAAGATGTTCGAGTCAAAGAAGATTCCAGTAGTAGTTGTTCTCTCTCAAAGGTATTTGATTCTCGATAAAATTGAGAATGATGGAATTAGAGGTATCACACGAATTTGGTTTCAGTTCTAACAGAAAGGAAGAAAGGTCTATGAAAATCGAAAACCTTCATGATAATAATTTGACGGAATTCAGATCAGGCTAGTGTGAACTTGTCCCCTTCAACATTGTTTTGTTATTGACGTGATTAAAATTTCAACTCGTTATCTTCAACGGTTCCGGAAATATGAGATGGTTTCTGGAGCGACAGACAGACGAGGGAATTTTTCGATGGGGAACATTTTCTCTTTGGTATCCATGGGTTTATCTCTTCAAATAAAAAAGTTGGTGTCCTCTGGAAAATCCGTAGGAATACTACTTCTCGAAAGATCGTAGTATAATGATGTAACCGAAATGTTGCTTCAATTATTAGTTAATAGTTAATACTTTATTAATTAGGCCAAATTATAATTCGAGTTGGTGCAAACGGCCGTAATAAATCAAAAATTTAAATGAGGTGAAAATTTGTGTCTCCTCATACAGTAAGGATAATATATGATTATTGACTTGTGTAATGGAAAAAATATCCAGGAGCACCAATATAAATTTCATTATATTTCTATCACTTTCTTTTTGCCTGTTTCTCTCACTCGAGAACTCAGCTTGCTTTGAAAATTTCAATATTATTTATGTTTTTAAATTATACGTTGGTTCTATCGAGGGTTCTATTCCTGTTCTGTGATTAATAAAGTACTCATTTTTTATTACTCATATTATTACATAATAATCCCACAATTTTCTTCATATTTCTATTACCAACTATACATGATATGAAGTAAATGAACTATATTTGATATAATTTGATGCTGTTAGATTTCCGAAGTAGGTACACTTTGACCATAACTTGGATTTTTGAAAACGGAAATAGAATTTCCATATCATCAATTGAAAAGGAAACTCGAATATCACCCGAAACATCATCAATTTCTAAGGAGTCACTTCACATAACCCTTCTACGATATTTACGGATGATCCGAAAGTCATGGATATTTTAGTTGATGTGATATAATAACACTGAAGCAGGAATCAGTACCCTCTTTGGACCATATGCAACGATTTAAGACTAATGAGACAAGTCTCACTGATACATGCCAAAGAAAAAACTGAGTATCACTCCTGTCTCAGTATAATAGTTCCATATTTACTTAATTATTCATAATTTTCGGATCATCCGCAAACATCTCCGTGAAGTGCGATAAAACTCGCATATTAAATTTGCATTAGAAAGTACGAGTCTTCAGAAACGACATAAACTTTTCTTTTTCCTTCTCCGATAATTTTTGCAGTTATGACCAATGAAATATTCGGCTCCGCCAGAACTTTCAGCGGCGGGTAAGGGTGAACGTGAAATTTTCTGAAAAAAACGAGCGCATTTCATACGAAATCACTAGGAATAATTTTTATGGAAAATTTAATTGTTTTTCATTCTGTTGAGTTATTTTTCGAAAATCATATACTTTCCAAGATTACAGCAAAAATTTATTAATATATTTTTAAACGAAAAAAAAAATATGTTCAACCCCTGGAATTTTGGTAAACTATTTTTTTTCGTGTTTATCACGATGACAAGTATTACCATACCAAATTTGGTGGTGCTACAATCGATTCTTGTCTCAAAACCCAATCGTACTGGATTATCAATAGAATCGAACCATAATCACTGAACCCGCTTACCATATTGGAGCCGCCATATTGAAATTATTAAAATCGAGGAAAAAACCATTATCTGCAATACCGACAACCACCAAATATCAATTTAGAATCGAATCTGACCATAACCACAAAACTCGTCCACCATATCGGAGCTGTCGTATTGAATTTAAGAATTTTTACTTAAAATTCATAATCTTTGACCTTAAAAACACCAACATACCAATTTCGAATCGAATCGGACCATAATCTCAAAACTCGTCCGCCATATGGGAGCGGCCATATTGAATTTGTTAAATTTAAAAAAATCATAATCTCTGACCCCGAAAACTCTCACATACTAATTAAGAATCGAATAGGACCATAATCACAAAACTCGTTCGCCATTGAATTTATTATTTTTGACAAAAACATTCCTAATCTTCCATCACGAAAACCTCACACTATTGTAGAATCGAATTGGACCATAACCACAAAACTCATCCGCCATATTGGATCCGCCATTTTTTTTTTCTCTCCAACAAAAAAAATGCATAATGCATTGTCACCGGAATTATAAACATCTGCCAAATTTCAAGTTAATCAGACAACTAGAAGTGGGTCAAAATTCAGTTGCAAGATTTGACCCACACATACCTAGCTGAACATGTGAAATTCTCATTTATTGTGCGAACGCTCATGTTGAGTGCCTTATCACTGGATATATTCATCTATGTAATTACATCTCTGCATACTAACAGTGCAAGTTAAATGAAAGCTTGTAATATGCATCTACGGTGCCAGTGCGTTTCAAATTAACTTCATATTTTTTCACAAATCATTGCCTTTTATTTTCTCGTTTATTCCTGTTCTGGATATGATTCATGAACAGAAACATTGAAATACCCCTACTGTATATATGATGCTTTCGTTGTTGTCAATGCATAGGACTTTTTTATTTTCATTTATCTGTCAGCAAACGTTGTTGGTGAAAAATGTGAGTACCCTAAACAAATGAGGGAAATATGCATATTTTCTGAAATATGATTGTGCAAAAAGAAACTTTCGTGTTCTGTATCACAAATTGCAATCCATATTATGAATAACGTAGAAGTATAAATGCCTCTTCATCACGAAGTTTCATTTGACACTCTGCCTATGAATGCTGATTTTCAGGGAAAATCAATTTTAACACCAACATTATTTTCATTTGATAATAATTATTATGATTTGTTGAGAACATATTCTAGTTCATAGCATCGAAGTTTCGTGGTGAATTTGTGGGGCCCTATTACCGAAAATATCCAACATATTCGAATAAGAAGCCATGTTGCCATGTGTTTTGAATTGCCTAAATGCCAATCCTGTCTACTGCTAGCTTGAAGTGCATTGATACTAGGACAAGTTATATGATATGTTTGTATGTAGAAATATTTTATGAATAAAGATATTTGAAAAAAATATACCTGAAAAGTGAATACGCCACCAAAAATCAGTAAGTTGCCGCGGAGCGCCACGACAAATAATAATAACTGATGTTCTCTACCTGCACAGTATATGTGTTTGGGTATTAAGTATCATTATTATTGGCCAGCCAAGATTTTGATATAATTTGGGTGTATTAATTTCCTTTTGACAATAGTGACATATGGGTACGTTAGGATTGCAAAAAACCTGATTTTCATCCCAAGGGAGCTAGTAGAAATGGCGGCTAATCCAAGATGGTGAATGTTACTTTTACTAAAACGGTCATATCTTTGGAAGCTTATATTGTGCCTTATATTTGAGTTCTTATGCAGTTTTACGATATTTGCAGCCATAAATTGATAAGATATGCGTTATTACTTTTACAGAATTTTTTAAAAATTACTTTCAGGATTTTCAAAACCTTCAAATGACACACTGTAAGTATAACTGAGCCACTTCACATTCTTTTAAAAACTAACTGAAAAAACAAATAATATAATGTAATATTTAATTTAATAATATAATTATTATAATGATAATAATTATTATTATTACTTAAGTCTTGAATGAGCATATTTTTTGTAGTGAACGTTGAAATGTCACAGATTTATACTTGAGTGTGTAATTTCTAGATTCAAATGTAATATATTTTCTTTTAATTTCTTTGGAAATGTTCAACAAGATTTTCATCATTAGTACCATGTGAACAAGGAAACAAGCTTATAACTAACTATATTTTTTTATATTTGAACTTCAAATCATATACGATATTTTTGAATTAGCATTATATTTTTTTGTTCGTTTCGTCATCTGGCTGCATCCTCATTAGCAACCTTCAAAAGTCTTCAGGCTTAGGAATGACGACGGTTTCACATTCTAACATGCGATTCCAAGCATAGAATTTTCCATTTTATTTTGATGGTCTCATAATTGGGGAAGTTATGGTTGAGTTCGTTTTAATCCATTACCAGTGCTTACCTACTTTCCCTTGGTTCTGGACTTTTCTTTGAGTGAATGAGATCTTAAAAAAGACAAAATACTGTTTATGATTTTGAAAGCATTGTTACCAGATAACTTATAAATAATATGCTTCTTATAAATAGGTGGAAAATATTATCATAATAACAACTGTGAATCATTTTCCGAACAGTTACACAAAAGAGAAAATTCCATTATCTAGATGATAAACCACCACACGAACGGCAAATTTTGGATTGATCATATTTCATTCATAGTCTAGACAAATGTCAACAGATAAGGTATCTCGGTTGTTCTCAAAGTACACTTTTCTGTTAACAGCTTTGAGAAATCGATTCTGCTGCTTTATTTACGATGAAACAAAAACAATGATGATCTTAATTTTTGTGACTATGAATTCACACGAATTGAAAAATCACTTGATGACCATAAGAAATAATATGGGTATTCGTAATATTTTGAAATATGAATAAATGACCGATTCTTTGCAATCACCCTTTCTGAAGGAGTTTCCCTTGCTTTGCTCACGAGAGGGAGCTGCGACGGAGTGATTGTAATTTGGGAAAAAGAAATACAAATACGAAATAGAGCTCACAATAGACATTTTGGGCAATGATTCTCATGCGGATGCTGAAGCTGGTTTTATACCAAGCGTCCATTCGCTATTGATGACTGTATTGGTAAGCTGAACCTATGAGATCGATATTTCAAAAAAAAAAAAATACGCTCTTAATATCTTCCTCTTCTCTTCTTCCTCATAAGTCTCACGTAAGTGCACCTTAGCCCAGGTTTTATTTCCCCGAAGCGATTCGAATTCGTTTTTCGTTGTGATATGTTCTTCTTAATTCTGACTGACATTCATTGTCAAGGTTATTCGAGTAATTATTTTAATTTTTTTTTTTTATTTGACATCAGTAGATGACTTCAAAATTGCATCACTACATGTCTGATTTCCCTTATTTCTGGGACCAGGTGAGTTTGAAAGATTATGCACCCCTATTTTTGAGACAAATGATCTGATTCAAATCACGACAATTCATGAGGCTTTTGAAGAACTAAAACATGATTTTTTGAGATAAAAACGAATTCTGTATGACTTCCTGTTTCGTCAGAAATGGCCTTAGTTTGAATTTTCTAAATAGAACACCTCGTATATTTTCACATTTTTTAAATCTAGAGCAAAATCTGAATATAATGGGCTGAATTTTTCATTTAATTATTTTGACTTTTTATTTTTTTTCAGTTTTCATATGAGGAACGTTCTTCCTCGAAAAAAATGTTCAAGAAAAATAAATTAGCATTTAGACTATAATTCTACGCCAATAGTTGAGGTTTGAGTGTGGCAAAAATCACTTTTTTTTGTTATCCAGTCTCTTTCAAAGGACATCTCTATGCCGCACCCTGAACATCAGATATTTTTGAAGGAAACGAATCCAATGATACCAAAATTTTGTATATCCGTCAATTATTTCGAGAGTTATCACTATTATTTATGAAAAATTGTACAATGATCTTTGTGCTCTAACTAATTCTGTATACATGCTTATAATATTTCCATTAGCGTGCATTATATTCCTCATCGAAAAATAACTTCTACACAGTGACAAACAAACATCCATGTATAACCCTGAAGATGAGGAATATTGAAAATGTTGGAAATTGATTTCATTCTTACTAAACCCAAAAAATTTATTGTATGACCGAAATTTAAAAGATTACACGTTTACACATATTTAACAAAAAATTTGCTTGACCATTTCTTGTCAAATATAGGCCTTATTTTGATTTAAATTCCTTATCGATCACATGAAATGAAGATGTGACATAACCTAATACCAGTCCAATGTTCCTCGTTTGATTGTTAGTCAAAAATTCATATAATTCTCAATGACATTTCCCATATTTTCATTTCATATCTTGAAGTTTATTGATACTTGACTAGGAACCTTTCAAAATATTTCTTGTCCGAAATTGATACACAGTGTGAGATGATGATAAAATTTGCTAAATAGTTTTTTTTGTAATTCACCGTGTATTTGAAATGTTGTCGGTTGACTTTCAGTTTGAGTACACTATTATAATATCAAACACTTATTTCTTTGATATGGCCAGTGTTTGGGATACGGATACACAGTCTCCTATTATAATATAATTTATCAAAAAAAATGTATACTTACAATAAAAATATTAGTATTTTCTGATCACCCTTTACGACATTAAGCTATGCATTGATGGATAGAATCATAAAAGTTTTGGCGAAATAACCATTCAAAATTAAAATAAAGAGACCTGCTTTTTCCTGCGGAATATAACTTTGGTACGTTGAAATACCAAAAATCTATCTTTATAAAACCTATTTATCTGTTATGAAACGAGAGCATCTCTTTTGAAAATATTTGTGAGAATATTATAGTGTTCTAAGAGATATTTGGATTTAAGTACTTAAAACTGAAGAATCCATTTGGTGAAACACTTTTCATTTTCACCGAAAATTATAGTAAGTATATTTTTACAATAATTGTTACTTCACTGTTTACGGGTTGTAGATAGTACAGCCTAACATGTATATCCATGGCGATTCCTTCGCAACAGCCTCAAAAAAAATAAGAAAAATATAATATTTAGGTTCCACCATATGTAAAAAAACTGCTCGGTAAGTTTTTTGTACTATTAAAAATTAGATCACAAGTCATCTAGAGAGAATAATCTCAAATTTTTAAACGTACGTCCATGGTCGGTTTTGAATAATATCTACAGCTACTCAACTTTAGATTTTACTCTATGACTGTTTATGTTACATATTCATGTGTTTAGTCTGGACATTTAATTGCGGTTTGAAACTATCTCTCGAACAAACCATGTTATACTAACTTTGTTGGATGGATAAGGGAGTACATGAAAGCTAAGTGTTCAGATTACAAAATAATTTGAGTGCGTACGTTTTCGTGGGTTTCTTTAACACACAAATTTATCAATTCAGTGATAATAATTGGTCTATAAACACCACCAGCGTCTCTTCTTCATTTTTTTAAGATACTCATCCATAGAAATTAGAAACAATGATACTGAACATATCAAAGAATATTTATATAATATGACTCGCGATATTCATCTGAAAAAATTATGAATATTAATACATTTGAAAATCAAATAATCAAAAATATTTCATACAATTTACAATTTGAATTGTTATTTGGTCTGTGTTTAATTCCTCAGTAATGACACATTATCATAATTGTTTTTATTGAGTGTTTAATTATACAGGGTGTTTCCGAAATTGGAGGAATAAATGAAATGGGAAGTAGAAGGGAAGAAAACAAAACGAATGAGAGAATATTTTTATGTTATTTTGGGAGATATTCAATTTTGAAGTTTTCAAGACTCTTTAGCAATCACTGCTCAGAGGTCTACAGTACGTCCCAAACAAAGGTAACTGAAAGCGATTTCATAATATTTCATAAAAATTTACATTATGTTCCATACAACAACACGTTTTTTTTATTGTCCAGTTTCGGAAAAACCCGTACAATTGAAAGCATGATAACAAAAATTGAAGAATGAATATACAGAGCTGCCAACCAAAATAGTGTACTAGGATCAAATGGAAAACAAACAAAAAAGACAAGACAAGATTATTTTCATTTCATGCTGGGTTATTATTCCTGTACAAATATATAATCAATGGACCTCAACACCAAAATGAAATTTCAAATGAGATACATCATGACATCATTTCATATGGTACTAATTAGAATTGCAGTAATTTTGTTGAGTTTCACTGCATTATTGGTCCAAAAAATCTCTCTCAAAGAATTTGCAACTTTACTTTCGATTCCTCAGATTTTATTTTTGCTGAAATTTCGTACATCGTCCAAAAAAGTACAATGTGTATTCGATAGATTACCATTAGTGTAGCAATGAGCGGCAAATTGCAAATATCTGAAAACCGGCCACGATATATTTCCCCTATTTTTCAAGATTTTGAAATTACAAAAACCGTTATAAAGGATCGCAATGTCTAATCAGAACTGGAATTTGAAGAACGAGAGATAATACTTATATTTTTCCATAATTTGTTGACTATTTTCAATCGAGGATGGAAATAATAATTACAATTAGTGAATCAACAAAAGGTGAATTGATTTACCCATCATCACCAGTACAGTTATGGGGTGTGGAAAAATTTTCTTCAAAATAACAAAAGTAATTATTTTCATTATCCATAATTTTGAATTGTTTTATCTCTTTGAAATTTTTGGTTTAGGTGAATTGTTGATATCAGCTAGGACTCACAAGTGTACAGCTGTTTATCGTCATGCCTTGCTAGATTTTCCAAGCTGTATGACTTTAGAACTTTCTCGAGAAAGATGTTTGCGGTGCATGTTACCAATGGGTTTTGAGGGCCTGTAACGCCCACTTCACCCTTTCATTCATCTAGGATTTACAGAATACATCACTGATGTATCCGTTCCTAGATCAGGTCCGTTCTTTGTGCAAATTCTGGTTGTTTATGCCCACTTCAAACTGCATCTTGAAGTCTCATCTAACTGTCATGTTATTGGTCGGTTTAGAGAGGGGTTCCAGGAAAATTTGTTCCAAAATCTTCAGATGTTTGATAAGATTTCCGGATTGGAATTCACTGTCTGGCTCAGTCTGAAGGCAGTGATTAGTGCTTTTTTAATTGGACATAGGTTCAGCATTATTTTTAATGCTGCAGTAGGGCACGTAACTATCGCACCTGGGATTCCCAGAAAAGCAGGCGCTATACTTTCAGCAGCTTGACTTGTGCAGAAGTTTGCTGCATCTTTGGCCATGGGTTTGATATCTTCTGGTATGAACAGTGTATCATTTTTCATTTCAGACCCCATATATCTCACCAAAGACTCTGCGGCATGTTCAGTTGCTGCTATAGTCCTTGGCTGATCCATGTCAGCTTTAGGTCAGTTTGAACGCCCAGATATTCCAACCCAATTGCAATTATTTAACGTGGTATCAAAGGTTGATTAATATTTTTTTTTTTCAAATGATATTTGCATACCTAAATTCAAACTGCCAGGTTGTTATATTGTTGTTAAAATTGTTTTTTACGTTAAGCATCTGTCGTCCCCTTACGAACGGCAGCCATCAAAAGTCGAAACTTGTGCGAGCCAAGAATTAACGAGGTCTTACCTTTTAACGTGCGATTCCTAGCACTTTCTCAGGCCATCAGATAAAAATCTGTAGGTAGTCGCTAAGGATTTGAACCTAGCCGACCAGCAGTAAATAAATTAGATTTGAAATAGGCATAAAAATAATAAGAATGATCCAATAAAATTAAAAAATATATCACGAAATCAGCAATTTGTCGAACATTATTTATCCGCTAACTAGTTACGAAAAATTTTAATAAAAGGAGGGTATATGTTCTTGACAGGGAAATTTGGCTATTCATTAAAAAACATATAAGTTCTTTAATTGTTTAGAAATGAGTAATGTAGTAGTACATTTTAATTTTTTTCCAGATAGAATAAGTTATTTTCTATGATATGTTGTTATCAATTATTTTCCAAAAATGCAAAGTGGCAACATTGCTCTTGAATTAATTCAATAACTATATGTCAGAACTGACATTCAATATTTATTGTACATTGAAACCCGGAAAAAACACATACGCTTTGTTGCCAATATGTCTATTTTATCATATTTTGCCTTCACAAATTCTGCTCTTAAATAACTTATTTGAAGATGTTCCGGAATGGTTTGGAAGTTGAAATTCTGGGGAAATGTTTCTTTTTTATGGACCTAAAAGTGTTCGACATTTTATGAACGGGAGCAGTTTGCCCAGAAAAGCATACTCACCTTTGAATATTTTATTTTTTTGTCATAATTCAATGTAAGTCTATATGCGGACTCACCTCGTCGGCCCCTAATTTTGAGAACACTGACAGTAACGTAATCTTAAAACTGAATATGTACTTACATTATATCACCAAGAATTCATTGTAATTTTTCCTCTAAATTATTCATACATTGAGGACAAAAAGTCCGTCGCGCCCCCCCGTAACTTCTTTATTTTATATATTGTAAAAAAATGTTGAATACATATGTTGTAGGTTTTCATTCGATCTCTGTAATGGTTCAAGTTTCATTTATTCAGATTGTCTCAAAAAAGCGCAGTGACTTAGAAGTTGATTTTTTTAAAAAGATCTGTATATCGTTGCATGACCGGTTCGAAATGATCATAAGGAATTAATTCAACAATACCATGTTTGATACTGTTATCTCCAAAGGCTACAGAGATAGCGCCTATTAATTTTTTTTTTATTCTTTGTTAATAAAAAAACTGAAAAATTATTATTATTTTTTTATTTTTCCAACAGGGATCTATTCTGAAGCTTTTCAAGAATAGCTCTATAGAAGGAAAACATCTCAGATTTATATTTAAACAATTATCACACTTGCAATATTCACATTCAAATAAAAAAAAAATTGTAATTAACTAATGCATAACTAACTGAAAATCGTGACATTTTTTTCCGGCAGATTATTGATTTTTTTATTTCTTAATTTTCATATTTAATAGGTTTAAATAAATTTGATTGTAAAAGTGTCCGAAGTGGGCTTAGCTTACGCAAGCGAGAGTTGTCGTTTTCGTCCGTATTTTCAACCCTTTTGGGAAAATTATAAATATTAGTCTTCCGAAAGTCAGGACTTTTTTTGAGAAATTTTATCCTCTTTTCGAATCATCTTTCATATTTCAAAAAAGCTAAATTAGTTTTGAAATATTTTTCCAAAAACCAAACCGTTTTTTTCTTTTACTGAATTTACAATTTTTTCGAGCGGAACCTAATTTCTTTCAAAATCATCTACACCTTTTCCAATTTTAGTTCGAAAACGGTCAATTGTATTTCCAAATAGTCATTTGAATTTCAAAAAGTATCAATTGTATTTCAAATTAGTCAATTTAATTTCAAAAAGCATCAGATGTATTTCAAAATTATCAATTCAATTTCAAAATGCGTCAATTGTATTTCAAATTAGTCATTTGGATTTCAAAAAGCATCAATTGTATTTGAAAATTATCAATTCAATTTCAAAAACTAACACTTCAAATTCCAAAATAGTCATTTGTATTTCAAAAAATATCAAATGTATTTCATAATGCATCATTTGAATTTCAAAACTGAAAAAGCACGGGCAGATGTTAGATGGGTGTTAGTTGATATTTTCATTCACCCTGTGTTATCGAAACGCTTATGGTTCCTGTCATTTTGACTTCATTTATTGATACCTGTAATTATTTAATTCGAGACTTCGAGAGAATGAATTTGGAAGACAATTGTGCTATCTGCCGAATCTCAATGTTGAGAGGTAACGTGCTGAAAGTTCTTCCTTGCAATCACTTTTTTCACGTAACTTGTTCAGAAGTAATTATCAACACAGCGGATGCAAGATGCCCTTTATGTAGGGTCGTCCTGGAGGGTAACGAACCATATGCTAGAAAGATTTACAAGAAGCACGTAGATCCAGATAGGAAGAGAATTGTTGCTTGTGCAAATAAAGGTGAGGATTGGGTCAGATTGGCATCAACATTAAATATTAATTTCCACACGGCCTACGAATGGATCAAATCAGGTCGGGACCACATGTTCCAAAAAGGAGGAAAGAAACCAAGGATTCTTTCGGAACAGCAGGTAGACAGAATCATTGAATGGGTCGAAGAAGATTGTTCGCAGACATTAAAAAGTTTGAGAGAAAAAGTGTCAGGAGAGTTCAATGTGAGAATCTGCCTTTCCACTTTGGGTAACTACTTAGAGGGTAGACTTTTCACTTTGAAACAAGTACATAAGCAGCCTGTTACAATGAATAGCAATGAGAATAAAATGTTGAGGGCACATTATGTTCGTACTCTCAATGACTATATCCAACAGGGCAAACAAATAGTATGGATTGATGAAACAAACTTCAATTTATTTTGTCGTCGTTGTAGAGGTCGCTCTCGGGTTGGTAATAGAGCAGTACAATTGCTTCCAGCCGCAAGGGGGCCAAATATTCATTTACTTGGAGGCATCTCGGCAGCAGGCGTCGTTGCAATGCACCGCCGTCGTGGCTCTTTTAATGCAGGTGCTGCTAATGAGTGGATTCTACAACTCATGCAACAATGGGAGAACGGGGGAAATCAACTTGTTGATTTAGTGATAGTTTGCGATAATGCTCCATGTCATGCTAGGTTGGCAACGGCCTTAAATGGCACTGCAGTTACTCTCTTGAAATTAGCACCGTACTCTCCAATGTTAAACCCGATAGAGACAATTTGGTCCAAGATAAAAACCTTTGTGAAGAATACCATGAGAATTCCAGATGTAGCTGCTCCTGGAGTAATAGAACAAAGATTGGTTTACTTGGAAAATATTGTAGACGAAGCCAAAAATACGATTGCAGGAGGTGATTGCGCTCGTGCGGTACAACACTCGTCGACGTTTCACGGACCGGCTTTAGCGTTGGAAGATATGCCTGTTGGACAATAACTTATATAAGCATATATAACATATTACATTGTTGATGACTGATTTTGAAATAAAAATGATTACATTTGAAATTGAAATGATGGATTTTGAAATTGAAATGGAATTTTTTGAAATTAAATTGATTAATTTGAAATTCAATTGATAATTTTGAAATACATTTGATACATTTTGAAATTAAATTGACTAATTTGAAATACAATTGACGCATTTTGGAATTGAATTGATAATTTTGAAATACATTCAATACTTTTTGAAATTACATTGACTAATTTGAAATACAATTGATATTTTTTGAAATCAACTTGACGATTTTTGAACTACAATTGGAAAAGGTGTAGATGCTATTCCGAATCGAATGACACCTTGTTCATATTTTCCGAGAATGCTGAATACATTTTTCATGTAAAACTAAGTCTGATCATTCAGACAGGCGCTGATCAATGATTTCGTCCAAGCGGGGTAGGAATGTTGATTTTACCTATTGTCCAGGAAAATTGCCCCCATTTCTATATAAAAAACGTATTCGAATATTTCTGACATGATGGTTTTGTAACTGGTCTGTAATTTTTCAGTAAGTCCGTCGTTTACTCAGCAATTACAAATGTTTTGAAATAAATTGAATTCCATGGGAATTTTGGAGATATTTTTCATACTATATCTTCTGAAAACTTACCAATCTATGGAAGTATCAGAACTAGACTAGCAGATTACTTACCTGAAACAGAAATATGCAATTAAAAAATTATAAAAATCAAAATTGTTGATTGATAAATAACATGGTCAGGTTGATATAGATGGGAAAGTTATTTTCAGAGTATTAAAATAGGGATATTAGTGCTAGATCCAGGGGTTTTAACTTGACACAAATTCCATTAGAAATGAATTTTGACAGGCAGTACTTTAAGAAAAAAAAAATGTTTTGCACGCGAACACCTATGTTAAGTGGATATGCGTAGCAAAGCACCAAATCGATTATACCATGTCGTCAAGGGTCTACTCACTTATCAATACGTGGTAACTAGGTGAAATTCGCAGTTGATAGTGGCTGATTTCATAATAAGTTGTATAATCGATATAATTCAGAATCATATGAATGACACTTTTCTGCTTACTTGGCACTATTCTAATGGAAATTTTCAGAAAAGAAAAAATGCATATAATACTATGGAATAGGCATCCATATAATATAATAATAAGACTCAGATTTCTCTACTCACATTATTAACAACAAATATAAGAAATGGATTATGGGTGATATGGTGAGCTCCAGCTTTTGAGAAATTGATATCAATTTTATATGCATAAATGTGACCAGGATACCTGTGATATGACTGTAAATTATGTTAATTACAATACTCATTTATTTTTATTAGCATCAAAGAAACAGTTAATCCTATACTACGGAACTATATTTTGGGCGTAGCCCATTTCGGCCCGAGATGGCAGGTAACGTGCATAAAAAGAGCCCCAAACACAAAATGTATCCATTCCACGGTGAACTAGTAATTAGGTACCTAATTAGAATTTTAAAACTAATGCGTTCACAGGTCTGTAACTATACACAGAGAAATAACAACATATATCATTCAATTTCGTTAAAAAGTTTATTAAGTTATCAATATGTACAAAAATCGCCCAAACGTGAGGTGGAAATTTTGATTCGTTGGTTAAATAATTTTCAAGAAGATAATCTGAAATTTTTTCTAAATTTGTATTTTGAGGCTAAATTTCATATAACTCAAAAAGATAGAAATTATCTACTTCAATGGGTTCTAAAAAGAGAAGTCCAAAACAATAGTGCAGCCATTTGCCAACATCTGACTTATCATCTTTATAAGATAGTGTCAAACCTAGTTTCTGTATTTGACGGTACCATGCTTGGGTCAAGTGAAACCTACAGCCAGTAATTTTGATATTTGTCCAAATTTGAGTTAAAGCTTTATGAATTGAAACTTCAAAGTCTATTACTACTTCTTTTGGTGAAAAAACTAAATTACAATTGTCACATAAATCATATATCTTAGACAGGCACAAGCGATTTGTTTCTTCACGTTTATCTTTTAACAAACAGAAAACTAACGGAATATGGTTGGTTGGTTGGTTGGTTTGAGGCTGACGAGCCAGATTCAGGGTTTACCCGTGAGGGTGACCCTTAACACTGAGACCATCTGGGGTCTATTGTATTATTCTGTCGTCAGTAGTTCCTAGTTAAATAGGCCTGTGTCTTTTATCAGGTTTCGTAATCTATTTGCTAGGTGTTTCGGATTCATGCCTATTTCTAGGTTGGTCTGTCCGAATATTCTATAGCGCTTGTTATACAGCGCATCGCATTCAAAGATGATGTGAGAGGCTGTTTCCTCGTCACCACAAAGTCTGCACTCCACGGTTTCTCTGTTTATTCCCATGGTGTACAGGTGTTTCCTAAGGCCGCAATGTCCGGTTAGTAAGCCGGTAAGTATGCGTATCTTAGGTCTGTTCAAGTTGAGAGTGTCAGCCGTCAGTGTTTGGCTTAAATGCCTCACCATGGCTGTGCTGTGTCGATGCCCTTCGATTTGGTCCCAATATGTTTGCTGTTTTGTTTTCTTCCACTCATTTATTAGGTTTCCGCATCGGGTTTTGCTTATACCAAACACTGGTTCTGGGCCTATGAATGGTAGTTCAGAAGCTCGTCTGGCAAGTTGGTCTGCTTTTTCATTACCTTCTATTCCTCTATGTCCAGGCACCCACACAAGTGTTACCTTGTTGTGTTTTGCCAGTTCATTGAGGCTCTGAAGGCATTCCCATACTTGCTTTGACTTGATCTGTACTGAATTCAGAGCTTTTATTGCGCTCTGGCTATCAGAGAGAATGTAGATGTGTTTTCTTTTGTATCCACTGTCTAGATTCATCTGTATGCATGTCCTTATGACATGTGTCTCAGTTTGGAATACTGTGGTGTCATTGCCAAGTGGAAGTATTATGTTCCTTTTTGGCCTCACCCCATGTATTCCTGCTCCATTTCCTATCTCTGTTTTGGAGCCATCTGTGTACCAGATGATGTTGCCAGATGATTGTGATTCTACTCCCGAGTCCCATTCGTCCCACTTGAGCTGTGTTCTGAATAGTTTTTCGTATGAGTATTTAGGTAGCATATAGTCTGATATCATTTCCAGGTCGGTGATGTTGACTACTTGAGTAATTTTGGTGTGCCCAATTTGTGGTTGGGATCTCCAATTACCTGTTTGTATAAGTCTGTATGCACTCATCCTTGCCTCCCCCATGACTGTGATGTCTGAAGGTGGGAGGTTCAGGATGATTTCCATTGCAGCGGTCGGGGTGCTGCTCATGGCGCTCGTGACACACAGACAGGCGAGCCTCTGAAGTTTTCCGAGGTTAAGTTTTACCTGCCTCTGTTTCACTTTGGGCCACCACAACAGCGAGCCGTATGTGATTCTGAGTCTTATGATTGCGGTGTAAAGCCAGTTCATGACCTTCGGTTTCAGTCCCCATATTTTTCCAAAAGCTCTTCTGCACATCGTAAACGATGATTTGCTCTTGTTGATTACATGTTGCAGATGCATGTTCCAGGTTAGTTTCTTATCAAGGAACAGCCCTAAGTATTTAACATGGTCAGCAACTTGTAGTGTTTCGCCGAAGAATTTGGGTAGTTTCATGCCTCCAAGAATTCTTTTGCGTGTAAAAGGAATGAGCGTGGTTTTGCTTGGGTTTGCCTTCAGTCCTTCCCTTTTGCACCATTCCTCAATGGTCCTCAGTGCATTTTGCATTAGCTCTGAGGTTATTTGGGCGTGCTTCCCCTGCACGATGACTACAATGTCATCCGCATAACCTTGGGTGTAGTATCCCTGATTGTTTAAAGATTCCAGCAGTTCGTCAACTACCATGTCCCACAGTAGGGGTGATAAAATCCCACCCTGTGGGGTTCCCCTGGCAATTTCCAGCTGCGCGGATTCTTCAAACATGTTGGTCTGGGCCTTCCGATTTTGGAGCATTGAAAGTATCCACCTGCAGGTGGTTTCATCAACGCTTCTCCTCCTGGCCGCTGAGACCATACTTTCGAAGGATGTATTGTCAAAGGCTCCTTCGATATCTAGAAAAGTGCATAATGCTATTTATTTTTTCGCTAGAGAGTCTTCCAGCCTTGACACTAATTGGTGCAAGGCCGTCTCGCACGATTTTCCTGTTAGATAGGCATGCTGGTTTATGTGTAAAGGCCGTTCTATCAGAGCTGCCTCCCGTATATCCCTATCTATCAGTTTTTCCAGTCCTTTCAATAGAAAGGATGATAAGCTGATCGGTCTATAGTCCTTGGCCTGGTCGTATTAAAATTAAAATTAAAATAGCCGTGTATAGTGAAAAGTTGTTTAAAAATTTTTGTGCAATAAGAGAAGGTCCCATCCATATACTAAATCTCTGCTAAATTAGAATGACAGGAAAATATTATTAAATTTAAGGTTTCGTCATTAATTAACACAAAATCTTCACCTTTATTAGTTTTTAACTCCATTGCAGCTAACACTGCGTGGACTTCTGTGACTGACTTGGGTAATGCTGGCAGCGATTTCCTCCGAGCGTAGTAGATGTTCTTCCTCACACATTTCTTGTCCTTCCGGGTGAGAGCATCCTGTTCTGGTTGCTTCGACAAAGCTTTTCTTATTATTTTTGCGGGTTTCTCACGTATGTCCGATTCAGCTTTCCTCTTCGCTGTAGAACTTAATATTTGCCATTGCAAGACATTTTCCAACTCTGCCCCGTGTGAATGGTTTTGATTCGATGTTGTCAAAACTCGATCAGAAGAATTGCCCATAGTCTTTAAGTAGGCATTGCACCTATCTTTGATGCATCTCCACTTTGTTTCTCCCGAACTTAATTATCGGTTTTGTTCTTTGAATTTGAACTGATTCAACACCAATTGTGTTTTACCGCTTGTGATTTCACTTAACTTAGCCGATTCACCCATTTTTCCGCCTTTTTTACTAGATTATTACAGTTTAGAAGTTACTGTGGAACTAAATAATCTAACAATAAGCGCCCCTAACAATGTATAAATAATTATCCCAATTCAAATATCCTTCAAATTACCTTTTAATTAGTTTAACTATCGTTGTGGGCCGAAATGGGCATTTACACAAGCTCATTAAAATTCATTTTACCTGGTATTTCACATTTTCGGGCCGAAATGGGCTAAACCCTACCCTGATTATCCTACTCCATCTACTGACATGTCTATATTATCAATACAAATTAGTCGTTGACACAAATGAAATTTCATTTGATGTAACTGAAAGTCAGACAAACCAAAATTATGTATTAATGACATACTAATTAACGAACTATAGTTTCTCACATACCAGACGTAAACAAACACTCAAGTGGCTAATTGACTCTTTTCATATCGAAGAAGTATGCATGTCCTTTGCCAACCCACTTTTAATCATTTGTTGGTAGCCGAAGAATGATGCAGCTGTCTACAACCTGAATTTTAATGAGAGAACGTTTGTCTCCATATCACTATAATTAATATTGGGGTATAATTTTTTAACAACCCCTAATAGCCCAGTCCTCTGGTTATTTTTTGTAAGTTCGCAACTTAATAACTGGAGAATAGCTATTTTTTTTAGATCCTTTTATAGCCGTCTTGTACGAACACATTGAATTTAACCCCCTCCCGCCCCCGAGGTGAGCGGAGGCGGTTGAGCAATTTTCACTTTTTGTTTGAAAAAACATAAAAAAAATGCATTCTAGTGATTTTGAAATGTTATTCTAAGTTGTTAAAGATTGAATAATAGTTACATCGATTGAGTACAAAAACTTTTAATTATTTCAGTTGAGATTCGCATTTTTCAAAATAGTGATTTTTTCACCAACTTTCCATCTACATGTTACTGACATTGACGTGCTCATTAAAAAGTGATTTAACGTACTCACCGACGTAAAACTAGGTATTCATGTGGTACCTATTACAGTTATGCATTCTCAGAAGAGGTGGGCTTAAGATTAATGTATTTTTTTTTGCATCACTAAAATTTATTGCTTTTCACTGTTTACCTTATTACATGTAGGTACATATATTAGTACAGTAACCACAGACAAATGTAGGCCACAAGTGAAGAATGAATCATAGCACTTTGAAACTAGGCAAATGACTTCTTGATATTATATATTGTTAGAAAAAAAATTGTTTATCAAAATATCAGGGGTGGTCCCAAAAATTTTTTAATTTAACAAAATTATAATTTTTTTTGCTGTTGTTTTGAAAAGTATAAGATTTATCAAGGAACAATTTCAACGAGGCGAAAGATAATTCACTGCCATTTCCGGCAGGACCGAAAATTAGATTTGTCATAACTTTGCTAAAAATTATAGTAGAAGGAAAATAAAAAGTGTATATCGTTCCTGAAGACATCTACTTCCTCATGCAAATATAACACGTGATTATCTGAGTACCCAAAATGTGTTTTTGTCCCACTTCACATAACCCTTCTACAATATTTTCGGAGGATCCGAAAGTCATCGATATTTTAATTATATGAAGCAGGAATCAGCACCTAATTTGGACCATATATGCAGCGATTTTAGACTAGTGAGACTCGTCTAACTTTAGACATACCAAAGAAAAAAACTGGGTTTTATTCCTGCTTCAGTTTTCAACTCACCCATAGTCCCGGAAATATCTTCAGTAAATGTTGAAAATAATCGCTCATATACATCCTACATGAAAAATGAAGAATGTGATTTCAAGCTTGAGGTTTGCACTTCACAATAGTGTTATTGAACATATATGCAGGATATGCATAAGCGATTATTTTCAACATTTACTGAAGAGAATGCCGGTTTTATGGGTAAGTTTTTTTTTGGCATGTATAAGTGGGACCTTTCACACTACTCTAAAATTGTTGCATATAGTCCAAAGAGTGTATGGGTTGCTGCTTGACTATAATAATTCCATATTTACCAAATTTTTCATGATTTTCGTTTCATCGACAAACATCTCCGTGAAGTACACACATACTCGAATATTATATTTGCATCAGTAGGAGAAAGTAGGAGTCCAGAAACAATATCATCTTTTCCTTTACTTTCTCCGATCATTTTTAGCAGAGTTATGACCAATCAAATATTCGGCTCCGCCAGAACTTTCAGCGGCGGGTGAGTGGGGACCTGAAAGTAGATGTCGGCGTTCGATCACGCTTTCTGAGAAAACGAGCACATTTCATAAGTAATTACTGGGAATAATTTTTGTGGAGAATTGAATTGTATTTCACCTGGTTACTGGGTTATTTTTTCGATAAATTACATACTTTTCAAGATTACAGCAAAAATCTATTTATTATTACAAAAAAGAAATATGTTCCACCCCTGTAATTTTAGTAAATAATTTGTTTTAGTGTTAATCATGGTTCCAACTACTAGCATACCAAATTTGGTAGTGCTACAATCGATCCTCGTCTCAAAACCCAATCGTACTGGATTATATGTATATATTAACTCATTTACTTTCCACACTGTAGTTTACTAAAACAAACAATACACATTCAGTTCATAATAGGAAATTCCATGCCTTTCATATGTTGAGAATATTATTTTATTTTCTGAATTGCATCAATTTTTCGAATGAGGTTATCTTTTTGGCATATTTAAAGTTGGAGTGCAGAGCTCTTTGATTGTAACCGCTGTATGCCATGTTTTATATCCCCCCTCCTACCGGCAACCACCAAAAAATATTCTGAGGAGTGGGGGGTATACCGCATTTCCTAAAAGGGGACCCATCAAACGACGAATTTAGCATCAGTGAGTACCTAAAATTATTATTTCGTATCAATAGGATGTAGATGGGAAGGTGAAAAATCAATATTTTTTTAAATGCATTTCTCAACTTAATTTAAATCCGAAATCTTGTCTTTTTAATCAATTGGCGCAAAATATTATTCTCTACATCTTTGAATATCCTTTTAAAATCGCTGAAATGCACATTTTTATGTTATTTGAACAAAAGGTGATAATAAGCAATTTTTTCAAAGTTATTTCAATATGGCGGCCAGCGCTCACCTCCTGGGAGGGGGAAAAATTAGTAAGTTCATACCAGCTAGCTTTCTTCCAGTTATTAATCTACAAAAACTCCAGATAACTGGGCTTTCATGCTTTGGCGTAAAAATATTCTTCTGATATTCATACTCTATCCTCTGAATCTAATTTGTAACTGATATTACAAAAAACTTCCATGACTCCTTGAAAACACTGAAAGTGATTTCTGTTCCCAAGTTTATGATTGGGTTTTCAAAACTATATACATTAATGGATTCAAAAAATTCCAGAAAAGTTTCTTTTACTTTGGAAATGCACATTAATTTGTACGTCAAATTAATGCCAAGTGTGTTTAATGACTCCACCAGAAGTTACTAGTCTCTTCACGTTTTCAGTCTGTTTCCAGTTCCAGTCATTAGTAGTCTTCACGAGCATTATCGAATTAACTTAAATCGCATTGATCTCATGCTTGAACATGAGCTAATATTCGCGTGCAATTTAATGAAGCCAAGGTTGCCAAAGCTAGCCGACAAAACATTCTTTCAGAAAAACTCGTTCAATGGACAAGTTCAGTGATGTTGTTATTACTATATTCAATGCTATGGAATTAAAATACAGATCAAAACTAATAAAACAGTGGACATTTAAAAAAAAATCTAAATCCATCAATAAATGTCTGAGAAATAGATTATTAACGTATTTAGTCTCGGACTCGCTTGTGACGTCATATGACGCGAGATCTCTACAACACAAATTACCTACTTATAACGTACGCAGCTACGCCGTTTTATTATATTCACAGTCATGAAATGTTTTTATTCAAATCCGTCTTATGTTAGTGCTGAAATCTGAAATAAAGGGAGTTAAACTTTTTAAGTATCTACATATAAGTTTGCTTCATCATCCGCACGGTTAAACTCATAACGATGATTTATTAAAAAAAATATTTCATTCAATATAACACTTTGTACTTGAGTACTGATTGTTGAAATTCATCAATTATCAATTGCAAGTTATGTTAGGAGTAGAAATAAAGAAAAAATGTTTACGATCCGTATAATATTCAGTATGAATCAGCAACCCGTCTCTCCACGTGGACTTGATTGCGCTGCTCAACCAATGAAAACGATGAATCACGTGTCCATTGTACTAACTCTTGAGATATTGGACTCTCATTTTTGTGGGGATTAGCCTGCATTCAATGGCCACTATTCTTTATTTGCTACTGTCCTATTGTTGGAAGAGTTTAACTATGGGTATTGGTAAGCATATATGCCTTGAATTCTGACATCATATTGTATTTCAACAGGCTCCCATTTGTATCACAAAACCTTGTCCAATCTATTCATTAAATGGAAATTGATTCAAAAAATTTTAATCATTTCCAGAAATCATCGGTAATTTGGCAACCATGTTGACATATCACTTGTCATCTCCGATGTTGCGTGTTCCTTGTCAGATTGGCAAAGTGGAATCAAAGTTGAGAGAATAATTACTGAAATATTCAAACGTAATTATCCCAGCATGCCGGCTATTACTTGCCGTATTAATTATGAAAAGAATATTCGATACTTATCTTGGCATGTTATGAATTACCGATCTTGATTTACAATTGTTATTAAAGCGCATTGCGATTTAGAATGCATTCTCACTCAATTCTTTCATTAACGAATGCATGTTTTAAATGAGGATACTGATGTTGATGTTTTATCACCTTGAGATCAAATAACGAAGATAGATGGAAAGGCAAGTTTTCCTCAAGTTAGATTTCTTTGTAAGTGCTGAAACATGGACTTGAATATTATTGCCTATATTTATACATGGAAACAAAGTTCGGAATATTTGAAAGTTATGCACCAAACCCAGATTTTTATTTGGTCAAAGAACATAAACTTTAGTTCGAAAATATGAATAGGAAATTGATAAAATCTATTGTGGAATCATTTGCGACTGAAAGACAAACTTTAGTCGCTATTTTCCATCGTTCAAGATAACCTCTTGGGAGGTATTCATGTTGAAAAGGGGAAATGAATGCATTTCAATTTTCATGGAGAATGTTCCCCTTTTCAACGTAAACTTAATTCGTTCGGAGATTTGATTAATTGTTAAGTTTTTGTTTTCATACCTACTTTCACAAAAAAGTTTATCTTGTATAAACTACCCAGAAGACGATCCGATCTTCACAAACTTTATTTTGAATCACACATGTTTCGCCAATACCCTGACTATACTAAATATTTATATAGGGTAAACGGTAAAAATTAACCCGGAAAAAAAACAGAAAAACCGGAAAAAACGGAAAAAATTACCCAGGAAAAAAACCGGTGAAAATCAGATATATTTCTCCTTCTTACCGGTTTTTTTCGTTTTTTCAGTGTTTTTCACCATTTTTTTCTTCCTAGATTTAATGAGAACGACTCCAACCTCTTCACCAATGATGGTAAGATCGTTTTCGATACTGACAAAAATGAGAACTTATTCTACAATTTTTTGTCAAACAACTTTGACAATAAACTCACTTATAAATGTCACGTTGATAACACCAGTATTATAACTTCTGGCTGCCTAGTAACACCATCGCTATTGTAGTTATTCGAGTTGTTTAAATGTTAAGGTGACATTGCATAACATCGTGTCGCTATTTTGTTACACGCTATAATAGTACATCTCTACTTTGAAAATCGCGAACTCGTAACCCGCTATTTCAATAATCGTCATTTTGACGTAATTATGCAAAAAGTAACCAAGCGACATGATCGTCGAAAATGAGTACTAAGCACAAATCGATGGCTAAGTATCCATTCTATTTTTAGCAAAAAAGAACCAAGCGGATTTCATAGATTAAGGCTCATTTTCCCCGAAAGAACCATCTCAAATCATGGGAATTAAATAATTTGTTATCTCCGTTTGATATTTTCTCGGCATATCAGTGAGATGGATCATATTTTGTAAAATGTGGTGGGAGTTATAAAACATATTGAAGAGAGAGTTCCAGATGGTGTCACAGATTTAGTTTTGTGGAGCGTCTCTTGTGGCGGGCAAAATCGCAACATCAAAATGGTGCTGATGTTGAAATGTGCTTTGCATAGCTACCCTTCTCTGAAAAAAGTTGCTATGCGATTCCCAATTTCTGGACAGTTACCTCCCAAATGATTATGATTTTGGAAAAATAGAATCTGCACTAAAGAGACAACAACGTCTTTACTCTCCTGAAGACTACTACAAAATTATGAAAATTTGCCGCAAAAAAATCCTTTGGTAGTGTCGCCACTGGAGAGTGGCAATTTTTTTGTAGTTGCAGAAAATATTGAAAAACAGATTACCAATCGCAAGAAGAGAGTTAATGGAGAAGATATAAATTGGTTGAAAACGAGGGAAATAGTTTCGATTAAAGACCGACCTTATGCCATTCTTATGAAGCAAAGTTTGGATGCTGAAGCGGTGGCGGTAGAAATAGGTATTTCCAAGAGAACTCGTGGTCGACCTCTGGCTAGTGGAATACAAAGAAGTAAACTGAATGCGCTTTGGCCAAGAAGGAAGGGAATTGCGAAGGAAAAACTCAACGATATAAAGTCGCTCTTGCATCTGATACCAAAAGATTGCCAATAATTTTATTCGACACTTTTTGCAGACGATACAGTGGAAGATGACATTTATCGGTATACGGGCCCATTAGACTTTGAACCCAATCCCAATATACATATAAATGGACTTATTGTTGTGTTTACTCTTCAGGTTTTCACCCAAACTTCCCTGAAAATTCAAAATGCAAGAAGGAAATAACCCACATTAAAAAAAAATGTTTTTTGAGGATATTTAAACTAATAATGTTTTCCATTGAATTCTGTATATTTTTCTACCTGGGATGAGATAAGAAATCAATAAGAAAAAATATTACAGATTTAATAATGATTCAAAATCTTCGAAGGTCAATATCTCATAACTTACTTTTTGTCGCTGGGTTCCTTTTTGCATAACTACGTCCAACTTGTCGAAACAAAATCGAGAGCGACATAGAATCAAGTCATTTGAGAATCCGCCCCTGGCTCGACTGCTGACATTGCGATCAACCTCGTGTTTTCATGCGAAAAGAGTAATAAAAATTCTACCTGGATCACGCACTAAAACCGCTGCGTGTACCTTTTAATTAGTCTGCGGCTAGCGGCGATGATATCATAGCCCGCCGAGCTTTGGCTTGTGTCTTGTCTGCGACCTTGGCTCATTGCGGTTTCATTTGTTCGTCGCTGGATTCGCTGGAAGGAAAACAGTTGGGAAAACACTAGAAATTAGAGAAGGAGACTCGACTCGGCGATATTTTGCTCCCGCCCGTCTATTATTACGCCCACATAGCCACGCTGTGCTTATGTAATCGGAAGAATTGAAGGTCGGTCTTGATGTAATTCAATAGGAAGATAAAATGCAGCCTCAATAAATCGTGAAGTAATGGATGACAAACAGTAGTTACCTATAACGTGGTTTGAACACAGTTGTGTAGCAGATGTAATAATAATAATAAAGCGCTGTAAGATGTAAAAAGGGATTGATATATTAAGGGTCATGTCCAACATCAACTGTGGTGCGGATATGAACATTCTTATCAACCTTTACAAGGCTTTGATTTTATCAAAGATGGACTAGGGGTGTATAATATATGGCTCAGCTAGTGACTCCAATCTCAAAATTCTTGAACAGGTGCAAGCTAACGGACTTAGGCTAGCATTGGGGGCTTTCAGAACCACCCTATATCAATCGCTATGCTGTGAGACAGGCATACCACCTCTCCGTTATAGAAGGCAATATATTATAATGTCTAGCTATTTTTGTAAAATTCTCATTGCACCCCACTATCCAGTGCATAATATTATCTTTAACAAAACACATGAAATTTTTTCGCATATACGTCGCACGAACAACCTTCCGTTTACAGTCCGAGCACTCCAATCGATGGCAACCATGAGCTCTGTAAAATAATATTCCCCCCTTGACAATGAGAAAACCCAATGTTTACCTAAACTGCCAAAAATTTGACAAACATAATACTCCCGTAGAAATCTTCATGGACGAAGTGAAATGGATTATGAGTTCCCCATAAATTACTTCACAAATATACGCTGATGGCTCTAAAACTGACCATGGAGTGGGAAGTGCTCTTTTTACCAAAAACGTAACACTAAAATGGAAACATTTTCCATGGACTAGTGTCTATTATCATTGTTTAAATAAGGGGGATAGTTAGTCAATGCCTGTGGAATTGGTATTGGAGACAAACGCGAGTGCCATCTAGCGTAATTATTTGCTAACATGAATATGTGACGTCATTTTAGTGCTGTACTGATGCGCCCACTATAAGAAATGTGGACATTGAGAGGAACTACAAAAATATTGTAGAAGGTTTCTACACGTAAACAAAACACTGCCTAAAGTTTCCTTCTTTGCAATTTCATCACATCTTCATACATGTTTATACTATTTACTTTAAAGCAGTGGAAGCAGAGTTGGACTTGCCTAATGATCATGAAGAAGTTTTGAGAGCTATTTTGTTTGAACTTTTTATTGGATATTTTTCAGTCTCTTTTAATTATTGAAACTACAGTATATTTCAGGATTGAGTACCTATTTTTATACTTACACAGTTCTTTTTGCAAAAGAACGTTAACACGGATAAGTTACACACAAACCTAACCTGAGCAAGCTAACCTGGTCATCAAGTATCACTAGCTTCTTCAGTGGCTTCAGCGATGTCCTGTACTGTCTCTGGGATATATTGTAAAATATTACTAGTTTACACAGGGGCACAGGGTACTGCGATGTAGCGTAGCCAAGTACATCTTTGAAGAAATCGCGCTGGTCATATAAGAGATTGGAATTCACAGATTCGCATAACTAAACTGGTAGCCGCGAGCATTAACGCAAGCAAGTAGCTTTTGTAAATATGCTTCTGGATGACTTTACTGCAAATGTATCATCACTCAGGCATGGATCCAAAGAAGAGTCACTCACGAAAGATTTTTTAACATTGATAATCTTGAAAAAAAAATTATTATAATTATGTAAGACCACTGTAGTCGATACCTTAAAAAAATAATTAAGTAACAAATTTAATATATTCTATTTCATATGGAGGAGGTTCGTTTTATGTAAAAATGACTCATGAATAATAAAATGAAGTATTTTTTCTGAAATACACCGAAATATATAATCTGAGAAAGCTGTTTAAAATGGTATGAAAGGTGTCAACGAATACGAAGTCTAAAATCAAGATTATTAGTTCACATATATGATACGTGAAGTGTTATTTGCTTAGGTTATCTTAAAATGTGGTTCAGGCGAACCTGTTAGCTTGATTTGATATTCTGGCACCATACCTATTTTTGAGGTTAGAAAGGGGTGATTGAAGATGAGGGCTGTTCCGAAATATCAATCTGAAATTAATTAAAGGCGATTACTTTGCAATAATGTTAAGTTGTAACCAGCTAGCTTTAAAATGATTTAAATTAAGTTCCACCTAATAACTAAACTAAAAATCGAAAGTGAGATTTATATATTCCTGCCACCATTTACCGCTGTCCAAATTGCTTTTAATTATCAGTTATATATTTAAATCACTTTACAAAATCCAAAACACAATATGACACTAGAATAAATACTAACACATCTACTGAATCCACATTTCAAACTAACAACTAAATCGCCACACCCCAAATGTACCTACCTACTTTACGGTGTGACCCTAATTATAGCGGATACGGTCCAAGAAATAATTTCTTAAATTGAACCATATTTCTAATGTTATTGCAGGCATTGGTGTCACCTACCTACTCATTTCCAATTCATCACATAATCCGCCATCTACTTTACGGAAATTCAACGTGACTGCCAAATGTATCCTGAAATTCAAGTTGCGACATGACTTGGATACGAACACCACTGACGCCATCTACATGTCAGCTCCATTTGAATCCAAAATTAATCCCATAAGGTTGACCAACTATCCTCCTTATATTTAAACAATGCTATTATGCTGAACAGCATGCTGTTTTGGAAGCTCTATTATACATAAAAAATAATCATATCCAAAATGCTGCAATATGTTCTGACTCTTTCAGTTGCCTAACATTTTTAAAAAATTCAAAGAAAGAAGATCCCTTTATACAGAAAATATGTCCACCATCCTTCATGAACTAACTCTGAATGAAGCGAAAATTAATTTCATTTGGGTTCCAAGTCACATAGCCATTCCAGGAAATGAAAAGGCTGACGTGGCTGCAAAAGAAGCAACGTTACTAGATATCATAAATGTTAACAGATATTGCCATCAAGACTTAAAAAACCACTTGAGTAACGAATATTGAATGCTTGGCAAAATGAGTGGGAACTTAACAATACTTTCCTAAAATCAGTGGAACCAGTAGCATCCTTGAACCCAAATACATACAACCTAACTAGAGGGAAAGATCAAGTCGTCATATCCAGAGTAGGAATGTGTCACACTCACTTAACATCATCCTACTCAGTTCTTGGACGAATCCCTCCGGCATGCGGAGAATGTAGGTGCCAACTCACCATCAAACACATTCTTTTCGATTGCACAAAATTTAGAAATATACGCCATCAATTAGACATACCAATTACCATCTCAACATGTTTATTTTCGGCAAAACACTTAGATAAGGTTATTGAATATCTGAAGTTGATTGATCTATATTCCAAAATATGATTTATATTGCAGATGAGATAACGCTGTTGATGTACCTATAACGTCAGGTAATTAACAGGGTTTTTTTTGGCTGGTAGGTTTTTCCCCCCTGCCACACAGACAGAGTCAATGAACTTTAGCAGTCGACGCTATTTAACGAAAAGCAGAAACAAAAAATAAAAAAAATGAAAGGGCTTTATTTTGTCAGAGTAGAATTTACTTGTATTGGCCACTGGGCATATTGACATAGAAAGCGGAGTTCAAATCTACGATGCAAACATTTCTGAATAAGAAGCAAAGTCCTGTCACCGCTTGAATTTTTTATTTTTATTTTCTTACAAAACAAGTTTTTTTTTGGATATGTTGTCATCGACTGCTATTATGGTCATTAGCCACGTAAAAAATATTATTTTTGCAACACTCCAGATACATACATTTTATCACAAAAGACTTTCATTGAAATTATAGTCCTCAGGTCCGATACCGTGAAAAAAAATTGATTTCCTTACCATTAATACTTCGTATATGTGTTCGTCCGTGGCCGGTAAAAAGCAAAATTAAAAAAAAAACGCAAAGGAAATAATCGCATTTAAAAAAAAGCGCAATGTAACATAAGCCCACAAGAAATATCCACTCGTGGAAAATTGCACACATGGATTGAATCGCACAAGGCAAAAACCTCTTATGTATAACTGCGCACATAGAAAAATACTCAAACTCATATTCTAAATTTTTTAATAAATATTTTTAAGGAAAACCAAATTTTCATGTTTTAATTTGTATTATCAGTGAGGTTAGATGACTGAAAGGATTGTATTCAACTTGGATAGCAAGGTTAGTTTAGGTTTGGCTAGGTCATGTCCCCTTCTTTTCTGTTTTTTTTTTGTTTTTGACAGAAGCTAATTTCATTATCGGAAAAAACCGCAAATGAGTGTTTTTTTTTCTATGTGTGCATTTATACACGACAGGTTTTTGCCTTGTGCGATTTAATCCATCCAATAATTTTCCACGTGTGGATATTTCTTGTGGGCCTTTGTAACATTGTGCTTTTTTCTCTGCGTTTATTTTATTGAGTTTTTTCCAATTGCGCATTTTTCCTAGATTCGTGTTCGTCATATCGAGTTGAACAGCATGCAATTTGCGGCAATTCTAGTTTTTTTTAGTGTCCCCGCAAACTCAGTTTCTTTATTTGTTATAGTATGAGAGTCATAAAAAAAAAATACTCTAACTATATTACCCAAAAAACAGTGTACCATGCAAACTTTGGAAGTCTCTCGAGGTATGGTATTCTATTCTTTGGAGGTAGTCGAGAGATCTATCCAATATTCACCCAACAGAAAAGAATTTTGAGAATATAGAACAACCTCAAAATAAATGAGTCTTTCAGAGGAAATTTCAGGAATTAAAAAATTCTAATTGGAATATACATACAAGAATGACTTCTGTTCATCGACTGACAATGACTGAAAAGCATGCATTTTACAGCTGCCTCAAATTCGTCAACTAATATGCCAGCTGAAATCAAGAGCGTACAACATGTTGGAAAACACTCCTTATATTACCCATGCATACATATTATGTAGGTTGGGGTAATTGTTGTTTTAAAATTATGAATTTTGTTAATAAAAAATAACAAGTCAGATTTTTTGACACGTTTTGTCAAGTATATAGAAAATTATATATTTTCACCCAATAAAGTTCTTTTCAATACTGATTTCTCCTCTTTCTCAATATTTTACATATTACATATTACTGGTCTGATTCCATGGTAGTACTTTCATGGATCAAATCTAAAGAGGATTGGAACACTTTTGTCGGTAATCGAGTCAAAGAAATATGTTCTGTTAGTGATCCTGTAGATTGGTTCCATGTACCTGGAATTATGAATATTGCGGATCTGCCATCTAGGGGATGTAGTGCAAAAAATCTCGCAGAAACTAAATGGTGGAATGGTCCGGAATGGTTGAGAAAAAATTCAGAATTTTGGCCAAAATCTGAAATTTCTTGTTCTGAGGAAGAATTATTGTCTGAAAGAAGGAAATCTATTACTTCATCGGTTGTTCATGAAACAGAGAAATTTACCAAACATTTTGACTATTTTTCTAAGTATTCAAAGATTGTGAGGATGATTACATGGATATTCAGATTTTATTTTAATGTAAAGGACAAGAATGAAAGGAATTCGGGTGAATTAACTTGCGAAGAAGTTGAAAAGAGTGAAACTTGTCTCTTGAGAATGATTCAGCATGAAAGTTTTGGAAAGATGAATACAGATGTTGTGCAGAATTTAGAAGTTATGAAGGATGGTAATGGTATGCTGAGGGTAAAAACTAAGTTGCTGTTGAGTGAAGATAATGAAGATTTCAAATACCCAATTTTATTACCGCATCATCATAATATAGTTCACAGACTTATTTTTGAACAACACTGTTTATCATGTCATGCTGGTCTCAAAACACTTCTCGCTATTTTGAGAGAAAGATTTTGGATTTTAAAAGCTAGAAGAACTATAAAACAAGTAATTTCAAAATGCATCGTTTGTAAAAGATATAACCAAAAATCAGTTGAAACACCTTTCGCACCATTGCCAGCAAATCGAATTGATAATGCTGCCACATTTGAAGTTTCTGGTATGGATTATGCTGGTCCACTTTTTTTGAAGGGCGGAGAGAAAGCGTGGTTCTTATTATTCACCTGTGCTGTTTATAGAGCGATACATTTTGAACTTGTAACATCTCTTTCTACAGAATCATTTCTTCGTGCTCTCAGAAGGTTTATTGCAAGACGAGGCAGAGTTAGCACGATTTATTCGGATAACGGAACAAGTTTTGTGGGAGCTAACAATCTTTTGAAGAGGATCGATTGGGAAGAGATTATGAAATTCTCTTCAGTGAAGAGAATTCGATGGATTTTCAACGTTCCCACTGCTGCATGGTGGGGAGGATGGTGGGAGCGATTAGTAAGGATTACGAAAGAACTCCTTAGGAGGAATTTAGGTAAAGCAAGCGTCACTTATGAAGAATTGATGACCCTACTATGTGATTGTGAAATGATAATAAATTCAAGGCCCTTGACGTATATCTCAAATGATGATGAATTGATTCCTCTCAGTCCATTGCAGTTTTTGCAGAGTATACCAACTAGTGAAGTCCCAGACCTTGATACTATAGATAGAGAATACTTACTGGGACGACAAAGATATCTGCAAAATGTGAGGGATAATTTGAGAGGAAGATTCAGGAAGGAGTATCTAGCAGAACTGGTACATCATGGTCACAGAAAGGTGGTTAGTATTCAACCAGGGGACATTGTATTAGTGGAAGTGGACAACAAGAAGCGCGTTAATTGGCCTTTAGCAGAAGTTCTCGAAATTTTTCCTGGCAAAGATAATTTGTCTAGAGTAGCAAAAGTTAAATTGTCAGGGGGAGAACTACTTCGACCTTTTCAACGGTTGTTCCCCTTAGAAATTCCAGGTCCAAATAATGAAGAAATCAGAGGAACAGTCATTCATCAGAAGAAAATTGACAAAAAACTCAAATCCGATTCAAAACTCAAAGAAGAAATTGACCAGGAACCCAATCCAGATCCAGAATCCACAGCTAGCAAGTTGGAGAAACAGATTGTTACTACAAGATGTGGGCGTTTAGTAAAAGTGCCCAAACGTTTTGGTGTATAGTGTTTTTTTATTTTTTCAATTCTTAGAATTGAAAAGGTGGGAGTATGTTGGAAAACACTCCTTATATTACCCATGCATACATATTATGTAGGTTGGGGTAATTGTTGTTTTAAAATTATGAATTTTGTTAATAAAAAATAACAAGTCAGATTTTTTGACACGTTTTGTCAAGTATATAGAAAATTATATATTTTCACCCAATAAAGTTCTTTTCAATACTGATTTCTCCTCTTTCTCAATACAACAGTTGAAAACATTTAAGATAGAAATCTTCAACGAATATTATTTGCCATTGTATATACAGGATGTTTCTGAAATTGGAGTATTAAAAAAATGTATCAATAAATGGCAAGAAATTTCGTTTTTGCAGCAGTCAAAAATTGTCGAAAATGTTTATGAAATTTTATGAAATCGCTTTCCGTTACCTTTGTTTGGGAGGCACTGGTTTGATTCTCCAGGCCACAGCGTGTCTGTCCGCTGGCACTGTTTCAGCACGGTTTGCGCCAGTGATTACCGAAAAAAGTCTTGAAAACAAAAATTAAATATCCCCCAAATTATTTTTTTTCGACAAAAAGTATTCTTTCATTTCGTTTTGTTTTGTCATCTTTTGTCATCATTTCATTTATTGCTTCAATTTCAGAAACACCCTGTATGTGTGTTGTAATGTTCTTTGAAATGAAATTTGTTTATTATTATTATAATCGGTGAGATATATAAAAATCCTGTATTACGATGTTATCTAAGCTTATTTCCGATGGGTTAGTCGAATCAAACATTAACAAATCAAAAGAAAACATCAGATCATTAATGAATGATGATATTGTTAATGTTCGGGCAGGACAAAGTCTGATGCCATGTCCGCTAGTTTCTATCATAAAAAAGTAAAAAGTGATCACTTTCAGCTCGAGGTGTGTGTTTGTCTTTCGAGCGAAACATGTTTCGGGTCAACCCCGTCCATTATAAGTGGCCCCAGTGCGACCATAAATCATAGAATCAATAATAAGATAACTTGATGAAACATCGTTACTACACTTAACGAAATTGGGATACAATGCTCCATTCATTTCGTCGAAGTCAAATGGAAATCAGCGATAACAGACTGATTAAATATTTATTTCACAGATTACAGCGATCCGATTATATCTGACTAGACGAAAAAAAATATTAGCTGATAGACAAAAAAATGTGTCACGTAAATATTTTTATTGGAGATATCAGTTTATCATACACATGATCTGTTTATCAGTTGACTTGACTCGAGATAGCACATTCTGACTATTTTGGGAGATGATACCGATAACATTCCTCTATTATTTTGAATAATGAGAATTTAAAGCCAATGTTCAGCAAGTTCAGCTCACCGTTATTGTTCGCCCATGTCTAGAGTACAAACTTAGCCGTGGCAGACAGCGGTTCATCAAATGTAGCAACAGGTATTTGTTCTGGATTAATGGAATTAAAAAATTGTTTTTTCCTTTAACCAGCTTTAATCTCCCTACGAACGCAGCCTTCAGAAGTCGAATATTATGAGAGCCAAGGATTAACGAAGTCTTACCTTTTCACGTGCAATTCCTAGCACTTTCAAGGCAATCGGAAAAAATTATGCAGTCGCTAGCTAGGATTTGAACCGCGACCAGCAACCAGAATAACTGAAAGAATGAGCTCTTAACCACTAATGACTTCCATGTCATGTTTATTCATTAGAAAAAAGGGTACAAAGGGCTGGAGGTTGCATTGTCCAGGCCGCCCATGTTACAACCACTCATAGACCTTTTTTACATAACTGAAAAACCTCCCGAATGGTTTTGTGTGCGTTAGAATCGGTGCATTTTCCACTGAGAAAATCGGAAAAATCCTTTATTAATAGACGTTTTTTTCAAAAAAATTCAAAATTTGTATTAATTTTGAGCTGAAAAAACAACACTGAAAATAAAGATAATAATATATACTTTAACTGTGCATAATATGGTTTCTATCCGAGGTTTAGTTTTTGCACAATCGAGTTGTGAAAATTTTAATGCCTTATCTTTGAACATCGCCGATTTTTGAGAAATCATCGTATTCAAATTTTGTAAATGGCATCTGGAAGTAGAAGTCAATATCTACAATTTGCGTATTTTGGATTTTTACCTGTGATTTGAATAAAAGTAGAAAATGTCATTGAAACTGGCTCTGAACGTTTAAAAATGTGCTCGAGGCAGAGGGAATCAAAACAAAAAATACAAATAACGTTGATATGAGAGATGTAGAATTATGATCGCTCATACCATTGAAGAGTAGATGTCTAAATGCACTCAAGGGAATAAAAGGGTACTTCCAATGCCTCATTTGAGGGCACTTTTAATTCATCAGTTATCAGAAGTAGAAAAATACATATATTTTTCCAAATTCAAAACAAAATCTATATTTTTCATTTTATTGTATTGACATTGGCTAAATAACACATATCTCAAAGAATAGATTTATTTCTCAATATTGTTTATATTTACATTTATGTTCACTCCAGTACAGAATGCAAGGCTGAAGAGGAAAAAAGACAGTCTAGAGTTGAAAATCAATCCTGAGACACTGGCAAAAATTTGGTGTGCCTCATATTTTTCCTTGGTCAGTGAAATTTCAACGTAGTCTTCTGCAACTGTGCCACTTTTCCACTCATATGTCTCTTCAATTGATCCAGGCTAGCTCCCGAGTCAGCAAGTAAAAATGCAGAGGTTCTGCGAAAACAATGTCCAGTATATAGGTGAGCGTCCGGCATCTTCAAAAACTCATTCAGTTTTTTATTCCTAATACAGAAAAACGCGTTTTCTGTCTCCTCCTGTGAACATGTACACCATAATTTATTGATATAGTCAAAGTCAATCGATATTTTCAAAGCATATTTATTTAACCCAACAATGAAGAAAAATCCACTCACAGACAGTATTTTCCATATTGGTGTTGGACATTCAGCCCATTTTTCTAGCTCACACTGTAGGTCCAGAAAAAAAGTCTAATGAAAAAATTTGCTTTATTAGACCTTTAGAGTAACACATCCAAAAACCAAGAAAATCTGACCCAGGACTCTACATATCCAGTGCCATATACATTCACCATATTTATTCACGTACCCTCGTACATCAGGGATCATCCAATCTCATACCATAAATGACTCATCCGTTATTCGAATGCCGACGGGCTTGCCGCTTTAACTTTCGCTCTCGTTCAGTCGCGACGCCGACGTCTAACCCTCTTTAGTCCCCACTCCCCGCAGACCAACGAGCACGTATCGACGTCGGGACGCACGATCATAAAGACGCCCACGCATATTCAAGACGCGGCCGATTACGTTCACACGTCGACGGATCAGGGATTCGAGGAGAACGCAGTTTTTACGAGAGTTTTTAGGTGTTCCAGCGGTGGCCATTCTTCAGACTGTTTTAGCCGGCAAGATTAGATCGTTTATGAGGGGCGCAGAAGATTTAAGGTTGAAGCTCACTACGGCGCGGTTGCGGAACCGCGCAGCGGCTTTCTGAAAAAATTCCGGCTGAATTCTTTACATCCTAATCCTAATGCATCCTAATGTAACTGAGTACACCAAGCCGCTTCGAAATCATTCCACGGTGGCCTGGCATGATGTACGCAGTTACATTAAGGTTGAAGCATACTACGGCGCGCGGAACCGGCTGAATTCTTCACATGCATCCTACCCCCTTTCTCGAAAGAAATTGTCAAGAACCCATATGAAAAAGTCCATGAAAATGGTGAAAAACATGGTACCATCGAATAATTTTATTTGGAGTAAGTATATCCCCTACTCCTTCCTCCAAAACACTGTCAAAACTCGCGAAAGAAAATCGGGAAAAATCCGTAAAAAAACAGTGAATAACATGGAACTTTGCATAACAGGAGCAATGAGGTCAACTACAACAGCAGCAATGGAGGTCATTCTGGACCTCATTTCTCTCCATCTCACGGTGAGGAGAACTGCTTGGGGAGCAAACCTGAGGTTGGCCAAAGTCGGACTTAAAGGGACAGCACACAGTGTAAGGGGCTCAACCCCCACCGGAAGTGCACACCTTGCCGATCTCCCAACTGACGAAATTACCAGGAAATTTAGTTTCGAGAATTTTTTTCGAACGGGACTAAATACCAAGAAACAATGGAGCACAGAATCCATTCGAGCACTGGGTAAGAATACCATTACATGGTACACGGACGGGTCTAAAACTCCCGACGGAACTGGAGCAGGAGTATTTGGACCTCGTACCAAGTACTCCGAACCCATGGGACACTTCCCCAGCATTTTTCAAGCGGAAATTCCCGCCATAGAAAGATGCATTCAGTTCAACCTCGATAGGAACTACCGGAACAAGGAAATTGCAATCCTCTCCGATAGTCAAGCAGCCATCAAAGCGTTGGGCTCATATAACATCAACTCGAAGATGGTCTGGGAATGCCTAGAAAAACTCAATGATCTAGGCAGGAACATCAAGGTGATCCTCCTCTGGGTGCCTGGGCACGTCGGAGTAGAGGGAAATGAACAAGCAGACACCCTGGCACGAAAAGGAGCATCAACGCCACTGATCGGGCCAGAACCATTCTGCGGACTTGGAAAATCTTACTTCCAAGAAGAACTCAATAAAACTGAAGAAGCAATGAGAGCAACATACTGGCAAAGACTTCCAGGGCTAAGGCAGGCCAAAGATCTCCTCGGCAATTTCAACCGAGCAAGATCGAAAATACTGATTAACCTCAGCAAAACTAGTCTAAAGACAATCACAGGATTTCTAACGGGGCATTGCAGACTCAAAGAACACCTAAGGAAGCTAGGCTTAGAGGAGGACAACACCTGCAGATTCTGTGGGGAACATCCTGAAACACCTCACCACATATTGATGGAGTGTTATGCTGTACACCACAAAAGATTAAATATACTGGGATCACACCAGCTGACTGTGGAAGAAATACCACAAATGGACCCCCTCAAAATCCTAAAATTCCTGAAGGAACTGAGGCTTGAGGGGATGCTGTAAACGAGAACACCTTGAGATAGCAGAAGAAGATGGGGCACAATAGATCTAACTAGGTCGCAGCGCATCAGTCACCATCCATACCAACCAATACCAATACCAATGGAACTATCAAATAATTTAATTTGATTCACGAAAAAAGATTGTGGAAACACGCGCTAATAAAATCGAAAAAATCCGTGAAAATAGTGAAGAACATGTTACCATCGAATAAGTAAATTCCCTACCTCCTCTTTGAAAAAATTGCGAAAACTCGGAAAAATCTGTAAAAATAGTGAATAATACGGGATTATTGAATGATGTAATTTAAAACAACTTTACTCCGCTGCATTCTGAAATCCAGAAAAAGGACGCGTATGATTTCGGATTTCGAAGTTCGGACGTTGAAAATTAGAACAAAGGAGAATGTCGCGATAACTCGTAGAAATAAAATCCGAAAAATCCGTAAAAATAGTTAAATATATGTGATCATCGCATACTGTTATTCCGAAAAATGTTCCAATGTCTCCTTAAAAGACAAACCTATAGAAAGCGTAGAAAATCAAAACACGTTTTCCTATAGACAATTATCTCAATACTTTTCGACCACCTATATTGCTTGTGACTTGATGCCCTTTTGAATGCAATTTCTCAATAGTTGCTTTTCTCTTGACAATACGGTACTTTTCAGAACATTTCTTGAGAAAATTCACAAATCTCAATTTATTTTCAGTAATAATATCCCGACAAAATCGAGAATTTTCAAAAACTTCTTTCACCTTGCTTGCTCGAAAACTTTGTTGCTTAGAAACACAACCAGCACTTGCTCGAGTTTTGTACAGCAGCACAGTTTGAGTGGCCAGCAAGGTGAAAGTATTTTGAACATGCTGCGTTTTGAAGGGATATTCTATCAGACAATTTCACGAATACTATATCGTAGTAACGGTTCATCTTGTGTGATTATTATCAGTTGAAGAGTTGGACTTCAATTATGTCTGATAATTTGTTTCAAATTAACACCATATTATCGTTTAAATGTTAAAATTGTGTCAATTCCATGTTATCGGTGCATGTTTTGCATCACATTGTATAAAGGCACCGTGAAACCTATTTGATTGGGAATTTTTGGTTTAAACTATTCAGAAATTATGAATAACACCAAAATTAGATTCATATTCTCTTATTCTAGCAAATTGTACACCATTCTATCAAGTATCCATTACAATTGTTCAATGTGTATTTTGCGAGACGATGAAAAGAACCGTAAAACCTTTTTCATTGTGAATTCCTGGTGTTTTTCTTAATTAATATTTCACAAATTCCAAAAAACACCGAAATTACGTTAACATTCACTTATTTTAGCAAAATTCACAAACATTTTATGAAGGGCCTGATTAAAATTGATGTGTCCATGATATTTTAGTGTTGTTTTCCTTTGTGAAACCCGGTGAATAAAATCACACTCAATTATTTTTTAGTGTGTAGGAATCTATAAGAAAGCCACTTCTTGAGTGATTTGTAATACGCGTTCGATTAAAGATTCAACTTGGTGCCTCGCAGATCTACTGTTTGAGCTCATTCATCAACGAAAAAAAATTAATGACTCCGAAATCCATAAAGTGATAAAAATGAGAATCTCAGTATATAAAAGAGGATTTTTCTTCTACCACTGGCCCGGATTTACATTTCCACAGCTGGCAGCCTACTAAATCTCTTGGAACGACAAAACTTCTTCGAATATATATGATAAGCTGAAAGCTCTCAAATACGTCACGACAACGAAAAAAATTGTGCGGTCTTCTGCGCTTCTACTGTTTCACTTTTGTGACGTTCGTCCTTTCCTTGCCTGTTGTAATATCTCCACCTTTCAGCATACGATGCAAACAATAAAGCTATTTATATTACACGAAAAGATTGTTTTAAAAAAAAACACTTGAACTTTCATCACTGCTATAAGTCACGAACATATACAGTTTGTCCATAAAGTAACCCAAATTTCAAACGAAAATATTAGAAATCTTATTGACTGATAACTTCAGAAGATATTGGAATTTTTCTTTGGAATTCTATTTGGTTAGATGATAGTTAATATACTATTTTTTTACAATAAAAAAATGTCTATTTTTCAAAGAGGCGTCGGCCGCCACTTCTAATTCTTTATTGAAATCGTATTGTGGGTCGAATAATACCTCATTTGAATCGTCTTTCAATTACCTATACGATTGAAAAATTTCAGGCACAAATTTTCATTCAAAACAAAATGTCAGTACATATCGTTGAAGCTCTGCTATGACGATCCTTCCGAATGTTAACGAGTTCCAGTAAAATGTACCTTCAAGGTACCACAAAAGTTCTCTGTACCTATAATTTACTCATTATGATCAGCAGACAGATAACAAAGAAAACTGAATAATAATAGTAGGGGAGCCCAGGATGCTAAATCGGGATTTACTCGAGCGTCGAAGAGACCTATTGGATTGCGAAGCTTAGATGATAAGAAGAAAAAAATGTTATATAATATATACACTTGCTTCGGTGGGGGGAGCGGCTACAAATTTTCAAAAATGTAAAAAAAACAGTTGCATGGACATACTCGAGCGCGTCAGATATTAATTTCATCCATGTCCTACGTTTTTTTGAAAACATACGTATGTTAATCTGATTGTTTCCATAATCGGGGTGGTCGCGCGTAAGGGTTGAAAACGGAAAAAAAAATTTAATCGAGCGCGTCAGATTTTCAAAGGGGACGTTAAGTGAACCTAAAAGAAGGCTCTTATATAATAACCTGACGATTTGGATGTGACCTTAACTCGCGGCCATTATTAGAATGTGCAAAAAAATCGCCATTTTGAAATACTCGAGCGCGTCAGATTAAGATATATGGTTCATTTATATACCTTAAACGTGCTGTCTCATAATCTGACGATTATCTGGAGGGATTCGCATAACCTGACAATGGAAAGAATTTTTTTTTGTATTTTTTCAAATCTTTTAACTTAACAAATTAAAGAGCTGAAAAAATAGCATGCAAATGAAACGGTATATATTCTTTGAAGTACAAAACTTTTATTTATGAGAAAATAAGTATAAAAAATATAAATTTTTTTGAGAATTTTTATTTTAATCATCATCTTCGTCGGTAAAATCATCTTCCTCTTCTGGCTCCATAATTTGGCCGGATAAATAGTCTTATACTGTGCCCAAAGTGGGGACGGAGTGAGAGAGTCATAGATAGAGAAAGAGTGAGAGAGGAATAGAAACGCGAGAAGGGGAATACCGGCATCACGTAGCTGCATGCTGCATGCATTACACTTTATCGATTATATTTCCTAACTTCGGCTTACGGAAATCGTCAGATTATATATTATTTGTGAACGTTGAATTATTACCTTCAAAATAAAAAAAAAATCAGCCACGCTCCAGAAAGTCGAGATGACGTTTTTTTTTACAAGTTTGTAACCCACCTACTTCTTATCGTCAATCGAAAATTGTCAGATTTGTGGAATATACACTTTTTAGCATATAACTAACTTACCCTACCTTAATCTGACGCGGTCGAGAATTTCAGATGATCAATTTTTTTTTACTAATCTGATCCTTTATCCTTGACGCGCGGCCACATATACGGGGCTAATACTTGGTGGAGGTATTTAATGGCGTACTAGATTCCTCCCTGTATGTTAATCTGCCGCGCTTTAGTAAATCCCAAAATCCCCTCTTGGGCTCCTCTACTATAATAAAGAATCGTCATAGAAGAGTTTTTTGTGTACCGCCATTTTGTTTGTGAAGATAATTGAAATACGATTCAAATTAGGTATCATTCGACCCCCAATATATTTTTTCATTGTTAGAAATTAGTTTATGAACTATTGTCCAACCAAATCGAATTCAAAGAAAAATTCCAATCCGTTCAAAAGTTAAAAAAGGGGTGGGTTTACTCAATAAGATTTCTAATATTATGTTTGAAATTTTGCTCTTATATAGAGAATTGGAAGACGTTTCGAATGAGGTATCACTCGACCCACCATGCCATTCAAAAACATCTTTCCTGCCCAATATGGGCAGGTTCAGCTACCTACCAGGCGGGTCCCAGGCGGCCGATAAGGAACGACTGGGGCCTTACAGGTCCCGACCAGCGATAGCCATGAGAAGGGTGTGGGGGCCTAAAAACCCCATAAATTATTTGCGAAAGCATCGCCGCGGACCAGCTCACGACTCAGTCCGTGAACCGCTTGTGATCAACGACCTGTGGGACACCTAGTGTCCCGTGTCACAGGGGGCACATGTAGTCCTGGCTTGATCGCTCGGACTGCGTGTTGGGGACACTCTAAAATCCCCCTCTAATCACAAGGGATGAATGTTTGAGGGGTACCCAACCACTAGCGACAATAACGACGTGCGACGACTTCTCTTCCTCCATCTGGTGGGAGAACTCCTTCTAGGGGTCCTCCAATATCCACGCAAATGGACCCCAATAGCGGTGGGCTTATATCCAAGATTCATCCCTTCTCCCATCCATCATATCCAAGCGGGCTCCTTCATGCGGAGTCCGCCACTTCCATTCTGACGGGCTCCACCTTGGGGAACTTGGAATAGATAACTCCAACAGGAGCGGTGGGTGCATAACGGGCCCGACTGAGAGGCCTAAAGGCCCATGGTTTCGTCCGCGCAAAAACCGCCTCCAATCCAAGCCAAACATCTTTCAGATTGACGGTCAGACGCCATTTTGAAAGATAAATCATTTTGGTGCCAAAAAGTAGCTTATCAAAAATCATTTCACCTCCAGAAATGTCAAAGGAAAATTCCAATCAGTTCAAAAGTTAACAGAGGGGTGGTTTTTCTCAATAAGAGTTCTAATATTATGTTTGAAATTTTGCTCTTATATAGAGAATTGGAAGACGTTTCGAATGAGGTATCACTCGACCCACCATGCCATTCAAAAACATCTTCCCTGCCCAATATGGGCAGGTTCAGCTACCTACCAGACGGGTCCCAGGCGGCCGATAGGGAACGACTGGGGCCCTTACAGGTCCCGACCAGCGATAGCCATAAGAAGGGTGTGGGGGCCTAAAAACCCCATAAATTATTTGCGAAAGCATCGCCGCGGACCAACTCACGACTCAGTCCGTGAACCGCTTGTGATCAACGACCTGTGGGACACCTAGTGTCCCGTGTCACAGGGGGCACATGTAGTCCTGGCTTGATCGCTCGGACTGCGTGTTGGGGACACTCTAAAATCCCCCTCTAATCACAAGGGATGAATGTTTGAGGGGTACCCAACCACTAGCGACAATAACGACGTGCGACGACTTCTCTTCCCCCATCTGGTGGGAGAACTCCTTCTAGGGGTCCTCCAATATCCTCGCAAATGGACCCCAATAGCGGTGGGCTTATATCCAAGATTCACCCCTTCTCCCATCCACCATATCCAAGCGGGCTCCTTCATGCGGAGTCCGCCACTTCCGTTCTGACGGGCTCCACCTTGGGGAACTTGGAATAGATAACTCCAACAGGAGCGGTGGGTGCATAACGGGCCCGACTGAGAGGCCTACATGCCCATGGTTTCGTCTGCGCAAACCGCCTCCAATCCAAGCCAAACATCTTTCAGATTGACGGTCAGACGCCATTTTGAAAGATAAATCATTTTGGTGCCAAGAAGTAGCTTATCAAAAATCATTTCACCTCCAGAAATGTCAAAGGAAAATTCCAATCAGTTCAAAAGTTAACAGAGGGGGGTTACTTTATGAACAGATTGTTTAACGACTCATTGGAAGTATCAGGCGTAAGAAGTATGACTTGAAAAAGGTATTCGACAAAAATTAATTTTCAGTATTTACCATTGGTTTTTATCAAAGTTTGATTAATTCTACCATATATGATTTGTTCACGGACTCAAAGTTTCTCAACCTAATTGAAAATTCAATTTCTACCACCGAATCGCAGATAGGGTCAATCATGGCCCGTCAATACTTATCAAATTCTGATTGGGTTTTATGGGAGGGTTTCCTCAAACGCAAGAGAATGCAGTACTGTCGCGAAGCCCAAGCAGGTCTCGACAAATTTTAGGGTGATGAATTTCCAGTGGACCATTCATCTCATAGAGTAGATGAATTCGAACTGTCTCCAAATAGGTTCATATTTCTGCATTTATTTAATACAGAAAAAGAAAACTCTTAGCGTTATTTAAAATCATTTTTTTGACACTGACAACTAAAATGTACTATTTTCATAAGAGACATTCAAACAGACATGTTCTATTAGAATTATTTTATCCAGGTTAATCCTGGCCCAGACCTTTTTGTTATAATGTGTTATTTTTAAATCACTTCCATCGTCCTCTTGACGCATGATGTTTTTATGGTTTTGGCTCTTGTATACCTGACGAGTAAGCACCGATGATGACTTTTTAGTCGAAAGCGCTCTTCTATGATTTTATAAATATATTTCTGAACGAAATACAAATTTTGCTTCATTCAAGAATATTCATTATGCTTCATCCTTCACCCTTTTCAGCTGTATTGTGGTAATTCAGAAAATTATCAGAGTTCGTACAAGAGGTATCCTGATCGTTCCATGGTGGACAGACAAATCAATATTCCCCCCAGACCATGAAGGCAATTTCCAAGGAAAGGGGTCTTAGGAGTTGCACCTGAAATTTGACTCCTGGTTGTTGTCATAGGGCATTTAAGACAATTTTATCACAACGAAGATCTGAAAGAGGAGTTGGTCGCTAAAGAAATAAATAATAACTCTTACGTTAATAACGGTTCACGGCGCTTAAAAGGATTATCTTATATTATGAATGGAAGAACAGCTGTAGCCGAATTTCCACCTTTTGTGTTGTACCTTCTTCAGTACTGCTCAATATAATTTTTTTTTATCCGGGAGGATTATACCAGTCGGGCCCTGTCTCCGGATCTCCGACACATCCGAATGGCGCGCTGGTGACATTTACCCAGATAGCCACTCCCCACCTCCGTGGGGTGAGCAACCACTGGGTTCGAGAATCATGTGCCCTAAGCAGACGGAGTGAGCCAAGGATGACATACTTCTGCATTCGTCCGGCTAAGATTTCTGCCATATCATGGCAAGCCGGTATGATTTTCAAGTTCGAGAGCAGTGTGTCCATCATACCACCAAGGACCCCTATAATCAGAACCACCATTTTAACAGAATGGTTTGGGTAGAGCATTCGGAGTTCAAAGTCTCGATATTTGGTCCGTTCCTCCTCCTCTTTTCGGACAATGTTCGTTTCGCCAGGAGCCGAAAACTCCATGACGAAAATCGTCGAGGAGGACTACATCAGACTTATTGGCTTGTATTTGCCTGAGGGTGGAGAATGAGTAGCTCCGATGTATTCGGCACTTCTCATTCTCCACAACGGACTCAATATCCCCAGGAGCATAAGGCAACACCGGTATCTCGTCTATACCGTACAAGTGTCTTAGATGGTAGTACAACACTCGTAGAGCCGCGTTATGCCTGTGGATATAGGCTGAGACCGTGTATGCTGGACATGCTGACAGCAAATGCATAAGGGTCTCAGGCGCCCCACGAGACGCTCTGCATCTAGTGTCGGGGATCTCTATACTCATCACGCGGCTACGGTAGACCAGAGTGTTGAAGACAAGCCATTATGAATCCCTCGGTCTCCAACTTCAGCTCACTTGACCTGAGAAAAGCAAAGGTCAGGTTTTTGGATAAGCCAAGGTCTTCAATGTTCTTAAAGAAGACCCAATGCATTGGCTTATCCTTACAGGAGGACCTCAGTCCCGCTGCTTTGATGTGAGCTTTTTGCTGAAAGGGTTGCAACTCGGTGACAGAGTTTGGGTGCGCCCAATTATTATTATTATTTTTTTTTCTCGTTTATGGCATCGACTACTGAGGTCATTAGCCTTTTCTATTTTGGTTCTGCTAGATTTTATTGTAAAGTTCTGTTGTTTTCAGGAATTCTAGGGTGTCTTTCATTTTGTCGTTGCTCAGGCAGTCTTTTAAGTTGTTTGGGATGTTGCAGTGTCTTCGAGCATATTCGTATTTGTTGCAATGTAGAATTACGTGTTTAACAGTTAGGGTACTTTGGCATATTTGACATTCTGGTTGTCTTTCTCTTGTCAACATATAGCTAGAGGTTAAGTTGGTATGACCTATTCTGAGTCGGGTTATGATAACTTGTTCTCTTCTTGTAAATCCACGTGGGTATCTGATATTTTTTATGTCAGGTTTTATATGTTTGAGTTTAGAATCGGAGTTTTTCCATTCATTGTCCCATTTTTTTGATATTTCTCTCTTGCAGTAATTCTTGCAGTCTTTGGGAGTTATGGGAATGTTTTTATCGACGTCTTTTGTAGGTGCTAATTTTGCTGCGATATCTGCATTTTCATTTCCTGCTATACCAATATGGCTGGGGATCCAGATGAGAATGATGGTTTTGCTTTTTGTTTGGAGGTAATTGAGTTGGGCGGTGATTATTATTATTATTATTATTATTATTATTATTATTATTATTATTATTATTATATTAACCTCCAATATGAAAGGGAAAGATAATGGTTTGATCAGAAAACATTCAGTTAAAAAAAATGGGAATAACGTGCATCAGTGGCCGGTTCTCAACATTTTGTATTTTTGACGAAGGCCTTTTCGTTATTGTCGACAGACTATTTGTAACCCTCAAGAAGACTCACTAGAAATCGGTGCCTCAGTCGATTCACCCTTGAATCAAGAAAACCTTATCTGAAAGTGGTGTACACGGCATGCAGGGACTTCGGCTGCTAACAGAATGGGTGGCCTCAAAAATAAATATCAAGTTGGTTTTTTGCTTCATTCTATAATAAACAAAATAAAGGATGGGAATGAATTTATTGTTCTGTCGCAATTTGTCAATCGAAGTTGTTATTATAACAAAATGAATGTCTTCTGTCTGAATCATCACAACTGCCTTCAAACAACGACATAGTTTAATCATTGAGGACAAGGCGTGAATATAACTATAATATCAAACGAACTTACCCAAGTGAAGAAGTTCGATCATAATTATATAAAACGCCTTGTCCGAGATGATCATACCCGCCCTCAAACCCCACCCATGATCATCTCAAGTTGCAATGACATGGCTTTAAAAATAATGACAGGTAAATATGGCCGGACGCATAGGAACACGGCGGGCTTAGGGGAGAGCGGGGTACATGCGAGCTTCAAATGTTGTGGTACATTTGTCAGGAAACGGGGAAACTACACAGTTAAATCATCTCGGACAAGGAGTTTCATATAATTATAATCGAACTTCACTTAGGTAGGTTCGTTTGATCTTATATATTCAAATTGTCGCAGAGAAGATAATTTTGTAATGTATTACCAAATAAATCGTAACCAACGATTTCCATATTCACACTAGTCCGGTATGAACTGGCATATTTTTACTTGTGCAAATATGACCGTCCTTATGACATTAAAATGTAAACAAAAAGTTGCCATATTGAACCAAAATTACAAAATAGTTATTTATATAACAAGTAATAAAATTAGCCAGTTTTTTGCACCAGACGTGTGCAAAAACTTCGCCAATTTATGTAATGTGTTATATACCAGTCTTTTTGTTAATTTGTTTTTCAATACTTCGGTGTTTCAAACACTGCAAAGCATTTACACCTGCGTGTTTTGAACATCTACTGTTCGTACCTGCATCATCAAAATTATGAAAAAAACTCCATCAATCATTTATTCTTTTCACTAGAATATTTTTGTTCGATTATTAAATGAGTTGATTCTGAAAAATTATGTTTTGTGTGAAATTCGAGATATTGAGCTCAAGGGTTTCATATCTAATATTTAAATTATAAATTAAGGAGATGAATTTTCTGTAACAGAAAGATTTGATGGAAAACTGAAAAAAATTATATTCGATAACATAGAATAAAATATTTCAATTGAATCCCAATTATCAAAATACATATTGGTTTGAAATTATGTCAATACCGTTAACTATGATCGGACACATTTATAAATTGTATTGAAGTCCTTTATTGTTAGTGAGGCTGCATTATAATACATATCAATGACAATAAAAAACGGCAAGTACTGCAAGTATTTTTTATCACTTTCGAAACCAAATCTGATTATTCATTTGCCAGATTTCGTGCAAATTCATTTCGTTTTTTCGTTGTGCCACCCGTGAAAAAATTAAAATAGGCATATTAGGAGATATTTTCGAAAATATAATTTTATCGTAAAATATGGCTTACATTACTTACGTTACGTTACATAAAAACTTTTTTCATGAAAATCCATCAATCATTCTTTTTTGTGATGAATAATATATCCTCGATATTTTCAAAAGTTGGTTAGTCATAGGAGAAAAAAGACTACTTTACCCAAAACGGATCTTTGTGGTTTTATTGTAATTTTCTTTGACCTTTACCATTCGAAATTTAGGAACTAAGATAGTTTGAGATTGTATTATTGAGAGTTTTCAGTTAGACAGTATGACTGTAATATCCAATATTTTTCTCAAAAATATAAAAACGCCTCCTAGTCCTGAAATATTTGGGTGTACAGTTAAGCCAGCTTAACGTTAGACGTGAAAACGTGCTGCGCACTTGTCGGACTACGGATTATATTCCGTGATATATCTAGTGATAATACACTCAACATGAACGCACGGAAAATTTAAAAAATATCGGTAGATTGCTTTTACGGCAATGCATGCTGGCGCACTTACAGTTTAATGAACAATTTTACTACTATAAAATGAATTATTCAAACTCAACTTGCCGGTAATTGGAGATATATTTAGCGATACTCTGGGTAATTGGAAATAGTTTACTACTCGGTAGTAATTTAGATATATTACCTAGGTTTCAAATATTCAATGAAATTTATGGAGCATTTTAAGGGCCATTATTTTAATTATTGTAATTAATCGGATGTCATTTGAAAAAAAATATCGATAGTTTATGCTGAAACTGATTTGATAGCCCTTGGTTATATAATTTTCAGATGGGTTAATGATTTTTCATTGCTTACCTATGAAATGTATGGCTGTGCATGCTCGTTTATTCTCGGAACTTTACATCTCTTTCATTTTGGCCCTGATATATTCTAGTCCTGGAGCTTTACTATACATGTGTTCAACTTGTAATTTTTTATGAGAATATTTATGATGCAGTATGTCGATGAAGAAAATATAAACGCAGAACCTTAGAAGGGAGGCTATTATTAATATTACACAAAAACCACAAATGATCTGTCCGCAGTGGAGAATTTATCAGAAATCAAATTCAAATGCATGTGTTTTCATTTCATGATTTATCGTTGATATTTGAGATATTTTATTGAATCAATTCCTCTGATCTTCCTGATAGATTGTAGAGCTGGAATAGTGGTGAGGTGAGGGGCTAGGCTGCTACTCCTTCCGAAGGTGACTCATCATGTTTCCCAATGCTATAATGGTCTTTCGTTAGTAAATTTTCGAGGGAAGAATATTTTTAAGATGTATACGATGGTTGCCTTACGTTTGCCCGGATAGATTTAACGCTTGCAATCTCGTGCAACAAATCTAATCGAATGTATCTGTTACTTTTGGTGACGAACGATACGGAATACTTTGTTCTGCACCCTGGTCAACCTTGTGAGCTAGTTTTTGTTCAGGCTGCAAAATACTGTACATGCTAACTATATTGCTGAACAGATAATTTGCTGCTGATCCTCTTTGAGTTTATAGTGCTGCTACATTCGCAGTTTATGCAGTAGTACCCCCAGGTAATTAAATAATCCGGGTCAAATTTTCTATGGGCTCATCTTTGATCAACAACTTCCTTGGGAATTCTAAGTATATCTCGCGATGACCTCGCATGAAAAACTGGGTACAATATTCGTGAACTGCTTTTTCGTACCTACCTATGTATTGTTGAACAAAGTTCACGCTCATACAAAATACTTTACGAACTTGTAGAACTATTTCATTACCGAGACTTTGTATTTTAATATGAACTACAGTCATTCAAACAGTGAGCGTGAAAACAGTGAAACCGAAAAAACTCACTTTTTGTGGCAACTGTCAGAGTAACAGTTCCCAATTGTAACAAACGTTACCCCAAAACCTTCAAGTGCTGTTTTTAACGGCTTGACGTGACTATTCTTGTTCAATATCACTTCTTGGGTAGATTGGTGGAATGCAATGTATTTTCAATAAGGCGTAAGAGCATATATAGCTCAGCTCTTTCGCCAAAAATTCGGATTATCAATTCCTTGTATCTAAATAGACAATTTGATCCAAATCATTGCACCCGTTTCCGAGATACCCAAAATATATAAACGATTGTAAGTGGGTGAATATTGAAATTGAAATTTCTCATTATTATTATTATAGGATCAATTTTTTTAAATTTTTGTATTGTCGTCGATCCTTTATATGTGTCAATTTTTTTAATATTCGGACAATTGGAAGTAGGTGAAAATTATTTTTATTTCAATTACAGAAATAACGTTTTTTCAGGATTGACGCCTATACAGTGGGGCTTTTAATAGTCCCCATTAATAGTCCCCATGCACTCTGTTAACTTCCAACCATTCGACGTACAAACATGAATAAAAAACCCTCTGAAGGGTTTCACAGATACCACTCTTTGAAATGAAAAATATGATGATTGCTCGACAGAGGGCACGTCAAATCAAAAATTTTAAATGGCATGGGGGTCAAGTGTCACATCGTTGAAGAAGGAATTCCATTTTCTTTACAAACATCTGTTAACATCAATAAACATTATTATTATTATTACCTATATTTTTTTGATGCGGTTGATATTTTTTTTGAAATTCAAATTCGAAATATCAAATATAAATGCGGATCTGAATACTACTCATATCTTGATATATTTGAACGGTTTGATGTGGAACATTGAAACCAAAAATATTCTGAAGGGTGTTACCGATACTACTTTTTGAGACAAGAAACATTACAATTACTCGACAGATGACGCTGGGGCATATCAACTTGAAAATTTTGAGAGTCATTAAAATCAAAATTGTGAAAAAAATTATTACCGAAATTCATAAAAATTCAAATGGTTGAGAAGAGAATAGAATTCCCTTTTCAACTTGACACTTGACACTTGATCCCCGATACCATTTAAAATTTTTAAGTTGATGTACCCTCCCTGCGCCCCCTGTTTAGCAATCACCATAATTTTTATTCCAAAAAGTAGTATCGTTAAAACCCTACAAACGGTTTTTTATACATGTTTGAACGTCGAACGGTTCAAAAGTCAACAGGGATGGGGTACTATTAAAGCCGCACTGGATAGATGAACTTAAGTAACAAGACTTCTATATACAAAATATGATCCAAATAAATAATCGGAAATATTTCATTGCCATACCATGAACCATAACGATATCTAACAACGCTGATAAAAAAAAACAAAAAAAAAAACGAAAGTTGAATAATGTGACGATATGGTACCAACTTTTTGAATCTTTGAATGACGCTGTAGATACAAGAATTGCCCGTTTGAACATATTAGATTAGATAAACTAAAGTTTTTACCGATTGCTTGCGGTTGACATTTGCAGATTAATGAAAATATACCCGTAGAACAGGTACAGGAAGTATGTCTCGTAGCTCAACTTAGAAGGGTTCTCGATGTATAAGCTAATAGGAAATCTAATCTCAGTTTTATCTCTGGATAATGATTATTACCAGTCTCGCATTACTACTGAATTTCATTATTCTTCATAAGCCAACCTGAATTATCTCCACTGATCATGCTGCCGATACAGCCTGGTCTATCAATGACATTTATTTGACAATATATTTCCTTGCTTAACAACCAATCAGTGGATTTAAAATTTTGAAATTCAGCCAATAGAATCGGAACTACAGTGAATATATAGCTTGTCGCTGTATTTTCACGGTGATAAACCTGCTTAGTTTTTGTTTTACTGTCATCTGTCAAGTGAAAATAATGATTTAAATTGTAAACGTCAAATTTATGTGTTTTGACTAGTTATCTTTATTTATCGTTGGGGACAAATGTCCATTGGTATTACAGATGGGGCCGTGGAAAAGAGTATTCCGTTGAATACGGCTAGAAGTAAAGCATCAATTACCAGGTGACACGATTTTTCTTTATTTCAAATCGATATATTGTCGTCCTAAATATAATTCGTGGTATGATTAAAAACCTATAGGTAATATTCATACCCCTGAAAATGAATTATTTCAAACCCACTCGACTCAAAGACATCATTATGCATCAAGAATGATATCATAATGGAAAAAATTAAAATGAATAATGATCCTTACGTCTTCACGCTGGTTGTATGTACGTTACGAGACAGTTAATTAAATTTGAAATTACAACCGAGTAAATTAGAAATCACGAAATCAGTCGAATGAATAATACTTATCAATTTCATTCAATTGTTATTTTAAGTGGCACAATTAATGTGAAATGCACGGACACGGATAGGATGGGATAATTAAACATTTATCGAGTATTTATCACTAAGTTACAGTCTACTAATTTTCAGAAATGGATATCTTCGTTTATAATGGAAATGGACAAGTGGGTGAGGCAGATTGTTGATTATTCTAGTTTTTGAAAAAAAAACTGATTCAACTTGGTAGTAACAAATGGTAGAAGAAAAAGGAAATGTATTACATTTACAAGATTTTATTTGACTTGCCTGTGTGGGTCAGATCTTGCAAGTTAATTTTGACCCTCTTCTAGTCGTCAAAATAACTTGGGAGATGTTCATAATTTCAGTGGAAATGTGTTATGGTTTTCGGTGTCGGGGATTATCAATTCATCGAAAAAATCTATGAGTTCGAAATGGCGGCTCCAGGATGGTTGCTATTCTCGTGATTATAATTCAGCTCTATTTGAGTTTGGTATATGGAGATTTTCGAGATGGAATTCATGTATCCAAAATAACGAACTAGTTTTATAATCATTGTACGATTCTCTTCAAAATTGGTGGGTGGGGTTATTTGGGTTTGAAGATCTTGAACGGGATAGCCGACGAGTTAATATTTAAATAATATTCTCATAAGAGCTAAATAGCTTAATACTCACAGAAAACAGGCCTTGAAATAACCATGCTTTATCAGAAATCCATAAATTGATGAAAACCAACTAAGAAGTAAAATAATTATTATTTTTTTTAATACTAGTTTTATAGAAATATTAAAAAAAAAATCGAAATTATTTCTAATGTAGTTATTTCTGTAAGTTACAGATTCAAAAGGCTAGCTTGTCGCATTCGTATTCGAATTGAAAACTTTGCGCGACAAGTGCTAGAATTTGTTACTTCAAATTAGGGCCACTTCTATTTCACATACAGCGTGTCAATTTGAAAACTACCACCCCGAAAATTTCAGCCCTCGTAGAAAATCTCAAAACTTTATTTTCATGGGGGACCTTTTGTAGAATGGTTTCCATTCAAATTATGTCAACCCTGAAGTAGGGGTGGAAACAACCCCTAAAATCTTAAATAGAAAGAGGGTCAAATGATACCTCATTTTGAAGACAGTTCAATTTCCTTTTCAAAAATACATAGTTGATATTTCTTTTCAGTACTTTTGGAGAAATCAGGTGGAAACTTTAAAAATGTTTAGGTAACACGAATTTGCAATCAAACAAAAACAAAATAACAAAAAGAATTTTATTATATCAAATTTTCGAAATGTTGACCATTACATTGTGAACAGTAATAAAGTATGCTATCAAACTCTTCTTCAACGCTATAAAAATCTTTTACCTGAATTTCTCTATTCACAGCTTTTATTCTTCTCTCTCTTCAAATCTTCCAAATATCGAGGTTGTATTTTGCTCACAACCGTTATTAGATGCCCCCATAGGAAAATATCTAGAGGTGCTAAGTCGGGTGATCGTGGTGTACAAGAGTAAAGATAGCGCGTTAGAAGAAACATTCGAAATTTTTCCACGCCCTGCACTGGTCAAGTTTGAAGTCATTATTCATGAAGATTGGCAGTGACGATAGTAAACTATTTGAGCACTGGCTACCAAGACTTACACTATGTAGAGGGCAACAGAAATTTACCGATCTTTCCATCGATTTGTTGGGAAAACCAATGAATGTTTGGATTCATTCACAACATAAGAATCTGGATGGTGCCCTAACACCGAAATATTCGAAATGTAAACAGAAGAAAAAGTGCACTGAATCTACATCATTTTATGAATTCCCTAATATTTCAGTACTAATTCATTTGAAACGGTACCATATATTTTCCTTTGGAAGGATTGGACATGAGCAACTATACATCATCAGATTAACAATTGTACTTACATGAATAACTAAATGCTTTGGGGGAAAAATAAAAAAAAACTTCCACCAGTAAGATTTGAACTCACGCTCTTATAACAACCATTAACTTTTCCGCGGTTCCGTACCACTGGACTACATAGGTACTTCAAAAATGTGTGTATGATATATGACTAAACAAACTCTGTTTGACCAAAAAACCAAGATTGTGTAGAATGTTCAGATAAATATTATTCGAAATACCTTTGTTGCAAGAAGATTTCATCAGGATCTAAAGTTAAAACTAAGAAATCAAATCCTTATTGAGAAATTCGTTTGGTACATTTGCTGTTTTGTCATTGGTCTGAACCTCTCAGGTACCTTGGATTCTGAAAATTTTGAATCTGTGATTGGTCGAGTGCCGTTGAATAATGAGTTTGTTCAATTTTGTTTTAAATAAATTTTTGAGTTTTTGTGTCTTTTTCATTATAGTAGTCAGTACTCTAATGAATCATTATAGTACTCAGTCCTATAAAGTATGTCATTTTGACATTTATATTTTTTCATTATAGTCCTCAGTACTCTAATGAATCGTTATGGTACTCAGTACTATAAAGTGTGTCATTTTGACATATATATTTTTTTCATTATAGTTCTCAGTACTCTAATGAATCGTTATGGCACTCAGTCCTATAAAGTATGTCATTTTGACACTAAAAATGAAATCGATGATATCATCTTGACACGTCGAAATATAATAGATATTTTTGTATCTAGAATGCGAAATGATACTTTTGCGTTCGAGAATGGAAGCACAGCAAAATAACCATTCGAGGATGCAAAAGTATTTGGCATTCGAGATGCAAACACTATTTTTTCGAAATTTGCATTGAAATAATATGAGAATGAAAAATTAATGAATAAGTATATGTCATTGTCAATTGACATTTCGTGTTTGCACCAAAGCATAACGATCTAATAGTCATTGCATGACTATTGTATAACGGTGGCAACGTAATCATAAACAGGACGCAGTCTTTCACGATCTAGAACATTGAAGTCTTTTACGTTCTAGAACGAAAAAGAGTCACTTCGGTAAATGAGAGTTTGACGAAAATGTCAATATTTGAGTTGAGTTTTCGAAAAAACTATTTAACGTTCATCTCAGCAATTCAGGAAAAGAACGTGGTTTTTCGATACCCCGAAATTAATATTTTTTTCAGTATAGGAATCTGTAGACTTAGATGAATGTGAACTTCGTGCGAAACTCGACTATAGAGATAAATCAATCTGCTTCTGATGTTTCTCGTAGTTTCTATATCTAGAATAAGAACTTAATGATTCCATTGATGAGCGCAAATCAGTTGATCGAAGGAAAAAATGTAGGTACACATTTCTGTTATAAAAATCGTGGAGCGCAAAGCGGCCGATTTCAGGTAAGAGCGCAAGTCGGCCGACAACCTTTGACAGCCTCTTACAAACAGGAAGGATTTACCATGGGACCATAAACCCATATAAAAAAAATACTATAAAAATATTTATTATCTGAAAATACCAAGGTATATGCTTTTCATGTGAGCACTGTATAAATACGTATATTCATCCGGTTGTAGTAGACTTTCAGTACCTCGCAGCTCTGTGCCACTGTTCTCACTCGACCTCATAAAGAATTCGCCTTGCAACTTCGAATGGGAATTTATTGACCACAACCAACCGTTACTAATTAATTTGACAAAACCTAATCTACCGGAACCCAATAAAATACCTCCACCATCGCCCGTATGCCATTTCTTCTCGAATCCGCGGTACAGCACAGATGATCTATCCCCACCACGTAGTGAACACATTGATCTACATTACTCCCTCTCCATCTAACCCTGGTCTCTTCGAACGGGCGAATGTTCCTACCCAAACGTGACTACAATCCATATCTCCCAATCATCATTCAAATGGGATCTTATCGACCACCATCGCAGATAGGCTACTGTTCAGAATCAATTTAATAGGGTGGAGGATGTGTTTTTTATCGATCAATTTGTTGAACAATTCTAAAAATCATAAAAAATATAGAGAACGCCGGTTAGGCAAATATATGTGATTCAATTAAAAATATCTAATCCAACTGATGGTTTGCAGCAGGTGTAATTTGGGTAAGAAAATTTGCATATGTATTGTTTTTTATCTTTACTTCAACAATAAGTTAAAATTATTATTATGCAACAATTTCCCCTTTTTCAACATTCATAATAATATGAACAACCAGCAAAAAGTGTATTTGCTTGTACCTATACAGGGTTAACTATGACTACTCACCGATAATTATGCAGTGTGCTCCCCCCATCAAAAAAAGTTACCTTTTGTCAGTGTAGGAAAGCGCCGCCCTAGATGAACGTACATGGAATTGCAGAATACATGCTTCTTTGTTCCTCTTTCTTGAACAAACCGAAACTGGTTATTTGAAATAGAGCTTTATTAACATGACAATCAATAGTAGGATGCAAAATAAATTATTTTTGAAGAACACAACACAACATGAAAAAAATTTGAGTGAATAATATTGGTTTCGAAGAAAATTTCCGTATACGCGAACACAATGTTTTTTAGGCTGGCGACACACCAAAAAATCAAAAACGTTTCAACGCAAACCATTTTTGACTAATTTAGGTAGAAGTTGTTTTTCCTCCACGAATTGTATGAAGTGACACACGCTGGTAGAGCAAAACAGGAAAATACCTTCAGGCTCTTTAAAACTGCTCGAAACAAACTTCAAAGTCGGAATTTTATTATTTTCAGACTTTGCAGAATACTTGTACATGAGTTGTCAAAATTTCAACTTACAGGGGTACAGGGGGAACAAAAATAGGAATTTTGATCAAGTGTAAACTACCCCTTATTATTGACATTATCAAAAAGTTCATTCGAGGAGGTTGTTCGGAATTGAAAACAATACTTAGTCAAATTTGGAATCATAGCCAGTGAAGTTTACTCTTGATCAAAATTCTATTTTATGTTTCCCCCTGTACACCGTTTGGAAATTTGAAATTTTGACAACTCATGTGCAAGTATTCTGCAATGCACCGATTTTTATGAATGATTTTTATGGAAAATAAAATTTTTCGTCAAATCGATAATTTTTTTTTTGAATGTTGCAAATTTTTCAAACTCTCTGTATATAGTCTTGACCACATTTTGATATTCTCCTATTTATGAAACTCCATAAGAAGTATGTTTCGTCCGTCAAACAGAATGGTGAAGGTTGACCTCTCTTCGGCTCCTGTACTAGGCAGTTTCGAGCAAGAGCAAGAGAGGCCAGCATGAAAAACCATCGCGAATTTTTATTCTAACCGAGTAACAGACGGTTTTTTCTCCACCATCACAAATTTTACATATATTCAAATGGAAATCGTGAATTTTCACTTATAAACCACTAGACCTTCAACTATTACTGGAAAACAATATATATTCATGTTTTAGAAAAAAAAATCTGTTTTTAGATGAAGCTAGAGTGGCATTTGGTAAGAAAATTTCACACCAAAATATTATTAAAAAATACTAAGATAATGACGGTTTTTGATGGTTATAAAATTAAATACTTAGTATGTTAATTCAAAGTGTAATATTTTTTAGTTGATATCTAAGCAGCTATAGGTATTCAGAGATATTAGTATAGTTGCTTTTATTTCTAAATCTGTTCTGAATTTGTATTCTAAATATTCTAAATTTGTATTGTTTAAAATTAGGGAAATATGGCTTGTTAGAGATAATTTTGGACCAAGACTCCCGCAGTTACGCTAAATAAAATACAAATTACTGATTTTGATTACGCAGTTGTAGTTTAAACTATTATTCTTGACTAGTTCTCATTACACTACAGTTGATGGAAATATATTTTGTTATCAAGAACTCGAAGTCTTCAATATTAATAAAATTTCACATGCATAACATTGTTAGGTTAAATAAATAGTTATTTATGCAACAAGTACAAAAAGTAGGTGTTTATTGCACTCGACGTGAAATTGTCCAACGAGGCCTGATGGCCTGATGGCCTGATGGCCTCGTTGGACAATTTCACGTCGAGTGAAATAAACTCCTTTTGCTCGAGTTTCATACAATATTTTTTCTACGATCATGCAAAAACCAGAAAATGTTTCATTTAGGTGGCACATTTTGTGTAATTCAGATGACATTCGAAGGAAATGATTTTATTTTTAACAAATTGCATTTTCTAGTAATTTCAGAGTCCACTATATAATGAAAACGATGAAACATGCAACTATTTAAAACGTAATACAATCTCACAGAAAATGGGCTAAATTTGACGTCGATTTGAAAGTTTATGTCTGTCATGATGACAGAACGCTATAGTAGAATGACAGATGAGTGCAATAAAGAGACAGTTTTTCCACCAAATATAGTTCAATAAAGTTTTGTTTTTTGCATGAACGTAGAAAACACAATTAACCTACTTTAGTTACACAAAATAATGAAAAATAAGTCAATAGCAGCTCAATATCTCAGTTTTTTACAAATTCTTTAGTATCAATGAAATCTGACAAATGTAAATGTCATTTTACCTATAAACGTCAAACAATTTTCACTTACAGTCTCCCTAGTGCTTGAATAATTGAGTTAAAATTTTTAAAGTACATGGATTTTTTGAAAATTACACGAGTCGCGCACCACTTATTAATTTCGCCCCAAATTTTCGGAAATTTTGTGGGCCATACCAACTGAACAAAAACCAATTTTTTGATTGGCTGGAAAGGTGAGGTGTGAAATTTCCAGTGTAATTTCATGCTCCTTACCCCAAGGAGGATAAAAAAAAATTCTAATTTTTTTTAGTTGCCATGGTAACCGATGAAATTTAATTGGTCGAAAATATTAGGTGTGGAATTTTCTATGGAAAGTAATCAAGCGGAAAAAACCACCCCTGTTAGCAATTCGGTTGCCCAAATAATCTTTCACTTTTTAATCGTGCTCCCTTGGAATCCATGTTGATTATTCCGCTTCGTCTAACTCAACCGTCAGGAAAGTCTTTCCCTTCCATATTTCTTTCACTTTATATTAAATGAAGCGGAAAAAAGTACATAAAATTTTTATGGCCGTGCTCGCTTCATTAATATGGGGATCCTTCAAGAGATCATGACGGAAAACGTTATAGGTATCTTGTCTAATATACCTACTAGGTTTGTGATCATTTCTGAAAGTTATAAATTAGTTATAGGGGACATTCCCATGAATAATTCTGTTTAGGTAATATGCACACAACATAAATTATTCATTTAGAAAGAAGATCGTTTTCATTATGTTTCATTTTACCTTTACTGTAAAAAATTAATTGATGCAGGTAGAATGGGGGCATTGATATAGAAACGTTTAAGCCACAATAGAATAAGGGTTTATAATATCGTTGCGCAGTCAGCTTATCTATGTTGTTAATGAAAATTGAAACAAATACAGAAACGTGCATTTCATCGGTTTATTGGTTTCCGCAAAAAAAAAATCATAAAGTTTTTGAACTACCTGTTCCAAGGAAAATCGGACATGAGAGTGTGAAATTTCCATTTTGTTCGAGTTGTATCCTATACTTTTTCTACGACAATCTTTTACTCATTTTAATATGGTAATGAACAAAGACAGGCTAGCAATTATTTTGGTTTTTGCTTTGAAGTTTGAACGAAAGACATATAAATTCTGTGATTTCAAACATTTTAAAATCGATCAATATCATCATTATTTCAGTACATTTTCTTTCCAGCAAATTGTTTTCATCGAGAACATTGATACAAAACTGACCATCTTTCTGATATTGTTGATGACATCCTGAAAGCTCAGCCTAGCAGTAGAATATGTAGTCTAGTGCTCCTAGATTATTCTAAAGCATTTGATATGATCAATCATGAAATTTTAATCTCTGTTCCACTATTACGGATTCAGTGAGTCCGCCTGCAAAATGTTATCATCATATCTCAGTGACCGATTACAGAGCGTTCAAATAGATGACCAAATTTCCCCCCCAACAGAAATCCTGGCCGGGGTTCCTCAGGGTAGCATACTGAACCCACTGCTGTACACCCTGCATACGTCAAATTTCGCTAATGTGCTGCAACATATTGGTTGTCAGTTTTATGCTGATGACACTCAAGTTTATTTCGCCTTGGAACACTCAAATATTGCTATGGCAAATAAATTCATGAACACTAACTTAGACGCACTATTTACAATTTGAACCAAACATTTACTTGAAGTTAACCCCAATAAATCAGGTGCATTGCTTTTCTGCCCAGACAATGTTAGAAATGATATTCAATCTATTTAAGACTCAAAAATTTGCAACTCTACAAGTGCCTTTAAACCCTACTACAAGAACTTAGGTTTGCTAGTAGACACAAAGTTACATTTCACTGGACATGTCACGCAGAAGCTCAGGAACGCGTATGGTTCACTAAAACTGATATATTCTCAAAGATTTTACTTGAACAGTGATACAAAAAAAATGCTTTGTGATGCATTAGTACTGTCACATTTTAACCACTGTGATGTTAGTGTACGGTCCATGTCTGAAGTTGAACGATTGCACTAGAATCCAGAAAGTACAAAATTCTTGTATTAGATTGATTTAGGGCATAAAATATTTCACTCAAATTCAAAGAACTAGGCTGGCTAAACATACATAATAGACGTTATCTACACATGGCATGTCTATGTTACAAAGTCTTGAAATTCAAAACTCCTCCGTACCTTCATTGTGAACTCTCCTATAGAACCGACATTCATAATTTGAATATTCGTTGTCTAACAATATTCACAGTTCCTAAGCATAAAAAAGAAATATATAAACGATATTTCAGCTACAAAGCGGCTACTGTAATTAACAATTTGAATAGTCTAGATTGTTCTCTTTTGACTTTATCCATGAACTCTTTCAAAATAAATTACAAAAAAATCTTATTAAAAAATCAAACAAAATAACTCATTCTCTCATTTCATTTCATTGACCCCAAATATAAATAATGAGTATAAGTAATATCTGATTAAACTAATCTTCTAATTCTAAATCTAAAATACAAAACCAGCAAAATTATCTGCTCCAATCCAGACTTGAATCTTCCCGTTTCTCTCTTTCTCTCTCTCTATATCTCTCTCGCTCTTTCTTGTTTTGCTATTGCTTTCTTCTTTCTTTTTATTTTATTCCTTAGGCTCCTCAATGTATGTACATTTTTGGCGCTGGTATGGAAAAACAGAAGTGAAAGCCTGCCTTTCACATTCTAAACCAGATTTTCCATTTGTTTGTGAAAAAGAAAATGTATTTATTTATATGTTTATCCAACACATGACAGTTATGACTGTCAAAATTAAAGTCATTTTAGACAAGTTAACTATCAAATAACACACTAGTGAGTTATAATCCATAAGTCACTAGTGAGTTATGGATTATATTATTTGATATGTTATTTGATATGTTATTTGATAGTTTACTTGTCTAAAATGGCATTAATAATGGGTCATAACTGTCATGGGTTGGATAAAACATTGTATGACACTCATGTGTTATTTTTCCTAAGTCACTTTAGAATTTATACCACACGGCCTGATCTTTCTCTCGTGACTTATTTTCAACATAACACACTAGTACCATAAATAACTATTATCCAATACATGACAGTTATGACTGTCATTATTAAAGTCATTTTGGACAAGTTAACTATCAAATGGATTATAACTCACTAGTGTGTTATTTGATAGTTTACTTGTCTAAAATGACATTAATAATGGGTCATAACTGTCATGTGCTGGATAAAACATTGTATGCCACTCATGTGTTATGTTTCCTAAGTCACTTTAGAATTTATACCACTCGGCCTGATCTTTCTCGCATGACTTATTTTCAACATAACACACTAGTACCATAAATTACTATTATCCAACACATACCAGTTATGACTGTCATTATTAAAGTCATTTTAGACAAGTTAATTATCAAATAACACACTAGTGAGTTATAATCCATAAGTCACTAGTGAGTTATGAATTATAACTCACTTGTGTGTTATTTGATAGTTTACTTGTCTAAAATAACATAAATAATGGGTCATAACTGTCATGTGTTGGATAAAACATTGTATGTGTTATGTTTCCTAAGTCACTTTAGAATTTATAAGTCTTTCTCGCGTGACTTATTTTCAACATAACACACTAGTACCATAAATAACTATTATACTTTAGCTGGTAATTCATTTTCTGATATTACAAAAATTGCTAATAAGCAATTTCAGTTTAATATATTCAGGGTGTAATCTAACTTCTTGCACTCCCATGAAGGACTGGTGTATAATGCTATTTTATAACGAATGGCAGATGTGAAAAATTCGAAAAAAATTTGTGGAAAGTTTAAACTGTTTTGGAAAATTAGTCGAAATTTTGGGAATCGCTATCCGCGGAACGTTAGCACACCGGAGCAGAGCCGCAATAATACTGGACCTACCGGATGGAAGAAACTTTGTAATTTTGGACAGCGGTTTCCAATATTTTGTTTCTTACGTTATACTGTTTATGTGTTGCCACAATCGTGCATGAACGGCGCAGTAGTGCTTGGTGCATGGAATTGTGTATTGCGGACAATTGGAGTGCAACTGTTTTTTTTTCTTCTAGAAACGATTGTGTTCAGGACCATCGATACTGAAAAGGGGAACATTCTCCATGAAAATTGAAAAATGTGATTTATTTGTAATATCTAACAGAAAACAACTACTTCCCCGGCACAAGCCACGCTGGACATTGAACTACTTCTGATAGATATTGTGAAAAGACTCTAACTGAAAAGGAAAGAAAAAAATCTGAATGTGAAAATTTGCATTTTCATTCAGATAGCTGACTTTTTTAATTCTTTCTAGTTTTCCTTGAAAAAATCATTAAATAAATTAGATAAGGAGAATTATTAAAAAAAATATCACTCACAGAAATCGTTTATTTCATTGAAGCAAGGTCCGCTTCTCTCGCATTTAATCCCCAATACATTTTGGTCGACAAAAATCTATTTCGCTTTGCCAAGCTCTTCAGGAGGATTGATATAGGATTGGAATAAAACAGGCTCTTCAGGAGCATACACATCAGGGATGGATATGAGAGAAACATTTCTTCTGCGGTGACACTTTGAAAATTATTTTTTGACATAGACCTGAGCATTTTGATTTTAGTTCGAAAATATGAATAGGAAATTCATAAAATCTATTGTGGAATCATCTGCGACTGAAAGACAAACTTTAGTCGCTATTTTCTATCGTTCAAGATAACCTCTTGGGAGGTATTCATGTTGAAAAGGGGAACATTCTCCATGAAAATTGAAAAATGTGATTTATTTGTAATATCTAACAAAACCGTGCATATATTTTTTGAAACTCTCATCATCAACCCACCCTGTATACCTACTCATAATTGACTAAATGTTCGTGTCCTCCATTCATAATCAGAAAAAAATTACGAATTCCAAACGAACCAATAGTGCAACAACTTTTGGCGTGTATTGTACGCTTTCGTTATAGGCGCACCCCTCAAAAATACGATCGTTTACGCACGGAAATCCTGGTGTATGCGGGCTCGGAAGTCGGAAGCACGAGACTATATTGTGTCCTCGGGAAAACCAAAGAGGGGGCTATGGGGGTGAGCTTCTGGGAATAACGTAACGACGCCTGACTCGTACGCACTTAACTGTGATATTTGTCTCTTTGTACCGAATTTCATACAAGAATGTGTTGGGGAGACTTTTACGAGATTCTTCCTCATGCTTCCTAAATCGTTATGCGTTGATAAATCCATTTTTCAAATTGGTTCAAAGGGTAGTTCAGTAGAAAAAAGCATTAATTTGTAGTTGAGTTCAAATAGCGTTGATCGCGCGCTAAATTTGATTGGGAATGGACCTTATGACCAACAAATATTTGCGACATTATTAATATTGTACCAGAAATTTCAGTCATGCTGGTCCCAAAAAGCATTTATAGAACTATACGATTTTTTTTATTAAAGGGTATATTTGAATAATATTACCTACCATAGCAAAAGTTGCTGCATGACTGCGGATCATAACAGCAGCAATTAGTTAAAGAAAAATGAATAATAGTAATTTATTTACCATCAAGCGAGTAAAGTGATACTTTTTTTTTTCGAGTACGAATACACCACTGGTTCCGCGATATTTTCAAATGGTTCATTTGTTAATTACGTTGAAATGCGTCTATCAATAAAAAAGTTATAAGGAAATGAAATTTGAAAAATATGTTTATGGAATTTCAGGAAAATGTTATTTTATCTCATAATTTTTATTTATCCACAGATTTCAATGAAATTATAGTCAGTGATATTTCGAAACACCCATAATCCAGTGTTGTAATCAAATCATTCTCTTGTAACTTTTTTATTCTTTGACGCATTTCAACGTTATTCACATATGAACCATTTTAAAATGTCGCGAGTGGTATAGCCAGATTTTTTCTAAAAAAATCCCTAGTAATTTTTGACCTTGAAAAATAAAATTAATTGGCCCTGGAAATAGAGATTTATTCATGAAATTTGGTGTCCAAGTAGACTTTCTGAATGTCTACCTAAAAAAAAAAATCATTCCAATTGGTTGAAAAATGTAAGTTTTATAAGGGGTCACACTGTGTATATAATGTTATATATTTTAATGTAGTTGATACATATTCATAGTGATGTTAACACGATAGCCAGGAACGTATGTCACTTTGACCTAAAGCTTGTGATCGCTGAGTAGTGTTAAAATGAATTGTTTTGTTAGGATAGGTGGCATACGACTACGGCTATTCTCTGAACATCACTGTTCAATATCAGTTTTTCAAGTGAAAATAAATTTTTTCTTCAGTTGAGCATGTGTCCCAACTTGCTTCGGTTTCGATATAAAGTTTTGGGAAAGATTTGGTTTTTTATTCGTTACTCAAAAAACCTTGGATTTTGATAAAACATTGCATATATTTTGGCGGTAACGAAAAGTTTATTCCAATGTATCTTGAAAACGATGCAAGTTTGAACAGATGCTTATATAAAGAAAAAATCTTATTTTCAACTGAAAAACTGATACTGAACGTTTGGCGGAATAACCCTGGGTCACCCTGTATATTAAATACTTCATCAAAAATTAAACTTCTTTCAAGTTGAATCCTTATTACAAATTATTGTAATGTCTAACAGAAAACAACTACTTCCCCGGCTAAAGCCACGCTGGACATTGATACACTACATCTGATAGATATTGTGAAAAGACTCTATCTGAAAAGAAAAAATCTGAAAGTGAAAAATTCGCATTTTCATTCAGATTGTTGATTTTTTTAAATATTCTCCAGTTTTCATTGAAAATTCATTAAATTATATAGGGAGAATGTTATTAAAAAATATCACTCACAGAAATCGTTCATTTCATTGAACCAAGGTTCGCTTCTCTCGCATTTAATCCCTAATACATTTTGGTCGATGAAAATCTATTTCGCTTCGCCAAGCTCATCAGGGAGATTGACATAATTGGAAAACAGGCTCTTCGGAAGCAATTATAACATCAAGGATGGAAATGATGCAAATATTTCTTCTGCGTTATATTTTGAAAGTGTTACCGCAGTAGTAGGGGGCTGTTGAATCATTTTCTGTTCGATGTTTGCCGACAAAACTCATATAGTATAGGAATAGTGCGAAGGGCTGGATTATTTCTCTGATTCATTTTCATTATTCGAAATTATTGCCTTTCAACAAGCATGGCCAATTCCCGAGCCAATTCCGCATGAAAAATATTTTAATATTGTTCATGATGAAATATTTGTTGAAATATATAAGGTGTGATATTGAAAAAAATAAATACTTTCATATATGTTGAGAACGCGACTGTCATTTCTTCTTTTTAGCATCTAGATGGTTAAGAAAAATGCCACTAGTTTGCCCATTCAACTCATGCGAGTTGTAGAGCTCGAAACATGTGTCTGGGGTTTCAACTACATCCAGCCACCAGAGCATACAATGATGCAAAGACAAAGATTTCTGAGAACATCGATATTTCAGCCACCTTATTGAATCCATATCCTATCATCCGGTATATCAGTTCCCCCGTTCCCATCCCTTCTCCATCCCCATGCACGATATGGATCAATAATGGTGTCCTCACCATTCTCATTTCGCTGGCGTTGTCTTCTGCAACGCTCCCCCCGATTTCCTAATGGGCACAAGGGTCGAAACGAGGACCTCCTAAAGATTAGACGTTTAATATAACTTCCGCACTCAGACCTCACGCAGTTCCATTGTTTAATGGGGGTCTTTGATGGCGTGCTAGATGGTGCTGCGTGTATAATTAAATGCTATCGCATCGGAGAGGCAGTAAAGCACAGATGAGTCTGATAGTCCGAGAGCAGTGATCAATTCCATTGCAGTCAACGATGAATATAAAACAGAAATTGAAGAAAAATGTTTATCACCGAAGATTTCCGAAGAAAGCAACCACAATATTGAGGCTTATCTACAACTTCGAGCGAAAAGTATTGTGAGAAAAATTGAGGCTATTTTTTAAGGCGTATTCTACGAGTTCTGAATCAATCAGAATTTTGAAACTGATGGTAGAATGTGTCATATTGTAGTGAGCAAATATCCCCAGAATTTCCCGACCAAATGTTGTTTTGTATAAGAGATAGGCTTGAAGGAGAGCAAACAAATGATATCAAAATTTTGATTATCCTTCGATTGTTTCCATAGTTCTCAAAAATATAAAAACTGCACCAAATAGCAGTGCGGCCGCTGGACTTACCAATATCCAAATGATAGAAATTTTTCACACTCCTATTAATTTGTTTCCTGGCGACGTACAACAATGAAAATATTCATTCGATCAACTTATTCTCATGAATTTTTAGAAATACAATGGTAAGAAACCTTAAAATTTATTATAACTTTCGTTAAACAACGAATACATGGAAAGTATCGTTTCTGGTAGATGTGCCAGATAGTATCCCACCGTGGGAATACCATACTAGCAGTAACTGTTGTAAAAATTGTATGATACTGTAACGTTCACATTTTGTAAACGTACGTTTAATCATGAAGTTCCATCATTTCATCACAAAATAACATATCTGATACCTATAACTGTCAAAAGCGGTTATTGACTTAATTCTTTATATTCATTTATTATCTTGATCAGTTTCAGGGTAAAGTATTCGTTAAGAGTCGAACACTCTGTTTACCTAGTTTCATGTGTTGTGTTCCGACTATTATGATCAAGGTTATAAGTATGAGTTAAGTTGTAGGTTTTGACATACCATCCGATTCTACATGATATATAACCATTTTTATTTCCACAGATCATGGTGCTCACGAATATCTCTGTCGATTTATTCAAAACTATGATTGTTTGTTTATCAAGGATTGTTTTCAAAACAACACGAACATAGGTGATTAACAGTCATTCAGACGTCACCGGTTCTTCTTCTCTATTTCGTTTGGTTAAAATAGTGTCGTTTCTTTGAATCGGTTCGACATAAAGTTTGGCTTACAGGGGAAAAGAGACAAATATATTTATTTGCCTCTTTATTTACATATGAGATCACGGACTGCTGTTCTGTTCTTGCACTGCAGTGTTCGGAACCTTTGGTGTAGTAATGAGTAAACTATACTGCTCGGTTCTGTTCTGTGGCAAGATCCAATGAAAAGAGTGTTGGCAACAATGAAAGGAAATATGTTTTTTATTAAATTAATTTTTGGAGAGGACGGAACTCTTTGAAACACCATTTGTACATTTCTGACCTGGTAACGCTGATGCTCACAGGAGGTTGATTTTTGATTTTTAATTTTGAAGTAAATTACTTTTGACAACCTACCTATTGCTGCTAAGACCATGTAATTGAGAGGTGAATATTTTGCTGTATTTAATTTACTGAACTTTTTGTTGATGACTCGCCTCACGAGCATTTTTTCTTATAGAAGGAAGCATGTCTTACAAATTTCTTTTCTTTTTGCCACAGCTCTGCCAGGAAATTAAGAGGGTCAAGTGTAGAGCACGTTATGGGAGACATATTCCATAATGTTGGATTTGTGCCTAAGTTTTGACTGGGCCTACACGTTATTATAAAGCCAACACGGTATTGTAAAGCCTACACGGAGTACACGGTATTGTAAAGCCTACATGGTACTGTTAAACCTACTGAAGTACTGTAAAGCCTGCCATGGTATTGTAAAGCTTATTGGAGAATTGAGTAGTCTGCTGTGGTGTTGTAAAGCCTTTTGGGTATCGTAAAGCCGATCAAATAGACCTCTAGAGTCTAGTTAGATATAGAGAAGCAGACCTGATTTTAGAGATCTCCGTGAGGACTGTGATTTTGGAACCAGTTAGGACCAGACAAAGTCCAAGGAAGCCGACAAGTCGTGATATTCCTATATTAGTTGTGTCAGGTTTGAATGCATTCAGACCAGGTAAGACAGTTATATATTAATATGAATCCTTTTGATTACGACTTGGAGGACCCATTATTTCGCTCAGGTCCATAACTTGTTTGAGTCTTGAACACTGGATTAAATTGTTACATGTTACTGTGTCATTTATTTGGAGTTGGGGACACCTTTCTTTCAGCACAGTAAAGGTCTTTCTACAGAGATCGGCCTGGGAATAAGTTTTCTGATTTCATTTTATACTGTAGATGGCGTCCCATTAACATCATAAATAAAGAAAGCTTATTCTCAGTGCCACTAGTCGGACCTGTGAGGATTATCGAGTGACGTCGACCTACGCCCTTGCCTCCCAAATCTTGTAGCTAGCCGAAGGCAATTTTTGTGCCCAACTAAGGGTTACATAAAATGGCGCCCAACGTGGGGCGCCATTTTTGCCCACAGATTATGAGGAGAAACTTCTAGATGAAATCAAGAATCGTACTCAGGGTCGTGATGAACCTATTGATATTTTTGTGGCAATAATGCATAGTCTTTTTAGTAGGCTCAGTAAACAGTTAGATGAAAAGGAGCGTTTGAAAATAATTAGAAAAAATATTTTGCCCAAATACATAGATCACTTAGTTTTGCAAAATATTGACGATACTTCTGAGTTGATAAGTTTTTGTAAAAGGATCGATGAAGCAGCTCAGATCAAAAATAAATATTTACCACCCAAATCTCTCAATTGTTTAGAGACTGATCTAGCTTATCTTGAGGCACCAGGAGATAAAAATTTTTCTTCCAAAATTACTCACAAGAAAAAATTGTTCAATAACAAAACTGATTCTAATTCAAACCTTCCTTCAACATCACAAGTAAATACATTTTCGAAAACCAGTAATATTAGATGCCACAGGTGTAGAAAATTAGGTCATAAAATGGAACAATGTAGAGAAAATCGTAAGATCTTTTGTTATTTATGTGGTAAACCTGATTTTACAAAAATTACTTGCCCCTCTTGTAACAAAAAAAACTAGTGAATCAGACTGGTGATTTAAGCCTTCATCAGGTCTGTAGTGTTAAGAAAGGCTTTAGGAAAAATAATAATTCTCAAGTAAGTGTGAAAAGAAAACTAACGAAAAATTCTTGTAAAAATGATTCAAAAAATTTGACCGTTGAAAATGTTCAAATAGAAAGAAATTCAGAACTAGGTAGTGTATCACCTTTATTTATTTCTAAACCGTTTGACAATAGACCTTATATTGTGGTGAGTCTTTTTAATGAAGAAATTATATCTTTACTTGACAGTGGAGCTAATTTAACTTGTTTAGGGTTGCATTCCTTGGATCTATTGAAGAAATACAAAATCAAAGTAGATAGAAGTCAAAAAAATATTGTTAGGACTGCAGATGGTAAAGTTCAAACTGTAACAGGCATTTGTCAAATTCCATTATGCCTTGGAGGTTTTTGCAAGTTGATAACTGTGTCAATTATTCCTTCGCTTCAATGTGGACTTATCCTGGGAAGTGACTTTTGCAAAATTTTTAAACTCTCAATTGATTTTTCTGATAATTCTTGGCAAATCCAAAGTGAGTTAGGATTGAAAATCAACATTTTGTCAACTCCACCTGAAAATAAAGAAACAAGTGTAAGTACTTTTAACAATCTTTCTAGTACACAAATTTTAGAAATGAATAGGGTTATGGACTTGTTCAAATCAATCGCTTCTGAAGATCAGCTAGGCTTTACTGATAAAATAACGGCCCATATCGATACAGGAGAGCATCGTCCGTTTAAAAAGAGACAGTATAGGATGTCCCCATATATGCTGGAGCATCTTAATAAAGAACTAGATAGAATGCTAGCATTAGGTATCGTTGAAGCTTCGTTCAGTCCTTGGAGCTCACCAGTATTATTAGTAAAAAAGGCTAATGGTGAATACAGATTTTGTTTTGATGGTAGAGCCCTGAACGAGATAACTAAAAAGGATTCTTATCCTTTACCTTTAGTAGATGATATCCTGAATATGCTTAGCAATGCTAAATTTATATCGACAATTGATCTTCGAAGTGCATTTTGGCAAATACCCCTAGATGATGAGAGTAAGGAAAAAACAGCTTTTTCAATTCCTGGACGTGGTTTATTCCACCACAAGCGACTTCCTTTTGGTCTCTCAAACTCTGCCGCTATAACACAAAGGTTGATGGATAGGATTTTAGGTCCTGAGTTACAACCTAAGGTGTTTGTTTATTTAGATGACATCGTTTTATGTACTCCAACTTTTTCAGAACATATTGCTTTGTTAGAAGAAGTCTACAGGCGATTAGCAGATGCTAATCTGACTGTCAATTTTAAAAAATGTCAATTTTTCAGAGAGTCATTAATTTATCTGGGTTTTGTAGTAGATCATAGAGGTTTGAGAACTTCCCCAGATAAAATAAGAGCTATGGTAGATTACCCTAGACCTGAGACTACGACACAGATAAAACGTTTTGTCGGAATGTGTTCCTGGTACAGGCGTTTTATTCCTCATTTCAGTACCCTTATTAGTCCATTAAATGATTTATTGAAAGGAAAAGGTAAAAGGCAATCAATTGTTTGGAATGACGAGGCAGAAAAAGCTTTCATAGAAATCAAACAAAAATTAATTTCAACACCGATTCTTACTGCTCCTGACTTTTCAGTTGAATTCTGCATACAAGCGGACGCCAGCGAGGTAGGATTGGGAAGTTTACTTACTCAAGTCCAGAATGGTGAAGAAAAAGTCATAGCGTATGCTAGTAGGAGTTTGAATCGAGCAGAAAGAAATTATTCAGCAACGGAACGTGAGTGTCTTGCCCTAGTTTTTTCATTAGAGAAGTTCAGACCCTATGTAGACGGAGTTCGATTCAAAATAATTTCAGATCATGCAAGTTTGAAATACCTTTCAAAGATGTCTGGTAGTTCTGGTCGTCTTAGTCGATGGGCTATGAGACTCTCTGCATTTGATTTTGAAATAATTCATAGAAAGGGTAAACTTCATGTTGCTCCAGATGCTTTGTCAAGAGCTCCCATTTCTGATGAGATAAATATTTTAGGAATCTCTTTGGAAAACCTTGAACCTTGGTACCTGAAATTGAAAAATAGAATTATTAAAAATCCTGAAAAATATTCTCATTGGATGGTTAAAGATGAATATATTTTCAAGCACACCCCTAGAAAAATAGCTTTGAAAAGTAACATATCAGAATGGAAATTATTAGTACCATTTGACCAGAGACAGAAAGTTATTTATGATTCTCATAATTTGCCTACGTCTAGTCATTTGGGTTATTTCAAAACTTTAAAGAAAGTGGCAGAACTATATTACTGGCCACGAATGAGAGGGGACATATTGAAATATGTTCGACAATGTCCTGAATGCTGTAGTCAAAAGGTGATGAATGCTCAGAGGTTTGGATTGATGGGTAAGGAGAAGAAAGTTAGTTTTCCCTTTCAGTTGGTTAGTACTGATGTAATGGGGCCTTTCCCTAGAAGTTCCAAAGGTAATAAATTCCTTATAGTAGCTTCAGATTATTTTTCAAAATTTGTTGTTTTGAAGCCAGTAAGAAATGCGACGGCTCAAACAATCACTGCTTTCCTTGAGGATGTATTTTTAACTTATGGAGTTCCTCAGATATTATTGTTAGATAATGCTTCAGCTCATACTGGGAAAGTTTTCAATGAGTTTGTCAAGCAGTACAACATTTCTAAAGTTTGGTATAATTGTAGGTACCACCCTCAGGTGAACCCTACAGAGAGGGTTAATCGTACAATAGGAACTTCCATAAGGTGTTTCATAAAAGAATCCCACAAGCACTGGGATAAGGAAATTTTGCGAATTCAGCACGCACTGAACTCCGCCACTCATGAGGTAACTGGTTTCAGCCCAAATTTTCTTAATTTTGGCAGAATAGCCCCTGTCTCTGGAGATTATTATGGAGATGCAGTTGATTTTGTGCTGAATAATACCGCAGAAGCTAGGAGAAATTATTCTGAGGAGTTGAGAAAACTCATTCCCCTGTATAAAAGGGTTCAGGAGAAACTCTCAGCGTCCTACGTTAGGAACACTCACTATTACAATTTAAGGAAGCGTGAACATGTTTTTAGAGAAAATGAAAAAGTCTGGAAGCGAAATTTTGTGTTATCAGATGCTGCAAATGAATATGCATCAAAATTAGCACCCAAGTATGTCTTATGTAAAGTAAGGAAAGTTTTATCGAAAGTGGCTTATGAGTTGAGTAATATGGATGACTCACCAGCAGGTACTTGGCATGTGTCCAAGTTAAAGCCTTACTTTGGGTCCAATTCTGATTTGTCAGAATAGCTACGGGAATCATTTGAGTAACACTGTAGTGTTGGAGATATTGGTCTTTTGTCAAAAACCATGATTACTCATTACAACCTTGATTTGTTTTATTTTGTTCTGATCGTTCCTAGAACCGAACTTAGAAATTTTTTTTGAGATTACGTTTTTGTAATAAAATTTAATCTAGGAAAAACGATTTTGACAAAATAGGTGAAATTTTGTATTTTGAACACGATTCACATGGGTTTGATATTTGAGGTTTTTGAAAGTCTTGGCAATTGACTGATGGTATTTATGGTCACCTAGTTGACATGTTATTGAGTATGGGAAGTCTGTCTGTCTGTCTGTCTGTGGATGCGATAGGACAGAAAGTAATTCAATATTTGAATTTGATATTATATTGGAATTTACTTCCAGGCATGAATTAATTCATGATAGAGAATGGAAAAATTACATTTTGAAATTTCTCTGGAAAAATCTTGTGTTTTTTTTTAAAAAAAAAAAAAAAAAAAAAAAAAAAAAAAAAAAAAAAAAAAAGTCTTCAAGTTTGTGTAGTCTGATCAACTTCACAAGTGTAAATAAAGTACTTTATATTTATTATTCTTTAAAGTTATTCTTTATGGATAATCTAAAGAGGTTTGTATATATTCATGAATATAGGTATTTCATTGAAATATTGTAAATATTGTATAGGTATACCTTGTAAATAGTGTTAACTTGAGAAGTTAAAATGTAGAAGTTTTCTCGAGTGCTTCTACAACAAAAAAAAAAAAAAAATAATAATTTAGCTGTAATTTAAATAAGCTGGAATACTGTTTCTACTTATTGGAAGACATGCAAGTCTGAGTAGATATATTTTCTTGTTTGAATACTTACATCTTGAACAAATTGGAACAGTTGTTATTTTATTTGGGGCAGAAGTTGGCTGTCCCTGGCGTAGGCCTAAAGCAACTAAAACATGGACACAGTTTCCAACTAGTGAGATTTTGGCATCCACAATAGCTGGTAATGGGTTGCATCCACAAAGTCTCACGACAGCAACAAAGCTGTAATTATTTTCATGGAGTGTCATTCTACAATTTTGATGCTATTCGGTTTTTTTTTTGATCCTGTTCATTTTCTGTAAAGAAGAGTGAATTAATTTATCAATGTTCTTGGATGTTGAATTCCAATAAATTCTTAATGGATTTAGTTTTGGTTTATTGATAAAAGGATTTAGTAATAGCGATAGGTAGTTATACGTACCTCCATAAATAATACCAGTAGGAATCAATGTTGGTTATGCGGGTAGTCATTTCCAATAGTGAGTGTCCACTCAACTATCCAGTAGATATTTTAGTTTTCTCTGGACTTTGTTTCAGTTTTGGAGCTTTCGAATATGCCAGATTTATTTGAAATCCTGATTGGCTTCGAAATCATTCGTGCTGTGCAGAACATGGAATTGGTTCGGGAAAATTGAAAATTGTCTTTGTGGGATATGGCTTGGAGCTTTCAGCTACAGATACTGTTAGTATCTTGGAAGTCCATTGGCCTTGGGACTTCGTTTCTGTTTCGACAGGTTCGTTTTCCGATTTCTTAGTTTATGGGAATGTTGGCATGTTCCACATTCCACAATTGTGTTGAAGCATTTCTCCTTCGGGGTTGGTGGCTTCAACACAAATTTGATATTTACAGTTAGTAGACTGAAATTTGTTTGTCTGTAGGAGGCCAACTGTTTGTTGCTGGTTTGTTCAATTGGTGTGAGAGACCGTTAAAGCTACGGTGGGTTGAGCTGCCTTCAATGACTTTTGGAGTACCTCCGAGAAATTTTTGTTCATTCTTTTGAGTTGATAGCTCTTTTAGGTGTGGTGAATATTCCTATAAATTCACTGGGGTTTTATAGGGTTTTATTGGATTTTATTGGGAATCCTGATGACCAATGTTAATTATTAAAGTTATGTAATTTACTGTTTAGAAAAATTCAACAAGTTAAATTTTTCTTTCTTGAGGAAGAGGGTGTGTAACGTTCACATTTTGTAAACGTACGTTTAATCATGAAGTTCCATCATTTCATCACAAAATAACATATCTGATACCTATAACTGTCAAAAGCGGTTATTGACTTAATTCTTTATATTCATTTATTATCTTGATCAGTTTCAGGGTAAAGTATTCGTTAAGAGTCGAACACTCTGTTTACCTAGTTTCATGTGTTGTGTTCCGACTATTATGATCAAGGTTATAAGTATGAGTTAAGTTGTAGGTTTTGACATACCATCCGATTCTACATGATATATAACCATTTTTATTTCCACAGATCATGGTGCTCACGAATATCTCTGTCGATTTATTCAAAACTATGATTGTTTGTTTATCAAGGATTGTTTTCAAAACAACACGAACATAGGTGATTAACAGTCATTCAGACGTCACCGGTTCTTCTTCTCTATTTCGTTTGGTTAAAATAGTGTCGTTTCTTTGAATCGGTTCGACATAAAGTTTGGCTTACAGGGGAAAAGAGACAAATATATTTATTTGCCTCTTTATTTACATATGAGATCACGGACTGCTGTTCTGTTCTTGCACTGCAGTGTTCGGAACCTTTGGTGTAGTAATGAGTAAACTATACTGCTCGGTTCTGTTCTGTGGCAAGATCCAATGAAAAGAGTGTTGGCAACAATGAAAGGAAATATGTTTTTTATTAAATTAATTTTTGGAGAGGACGGAACTCTTTGAAACACCATTTGTACATTTCTGACCTGGTAACGCTGATGCTCACAGGAGGTTGATTTTTGATTTTTAATTTTGAAGTAAATTACTTTTGACAACCTACCTATTGCTGCTAAGACCATGTAATTGAGAGGTGAATATTTTGCTGTATTTAATTTACTGAACTTTTTGTTGATGACTCGCCTCACGAGCATTTTTTCTTATAGAAGGAAGCATGTCTTACAAATTTCTTTTCTTTTTGCCACAGCTCTGCCAGGAAATTAAGAGGGTCAAGTGTAGAGCACGTTATGGGAGACATATTCCATAATGTTGGATTTGTGCCTAAGTTTTGACTGGGCCTACACGTTATTATAAAGCCAACACGGTATTGTAAAGCCTACACGGAGTACACGGTATTGTAAAGCCTACATGGTACTGTTAAACCTACTGAAGTACTGTAAAGCCTGCCATGGTATTGTAAAGCTTATTGGAGAATTGAGTAGTCTGCTGTGGTGTTGTAAAGCCTTTTGGGTATCGTAAAGCCGATCAAATAGACCTCTAGAGTCTAGTTAGATATAGAGAAGCAGACCTGATTTTAGAGATCTCCGTGAGGACTGTGATTTTGGAACCAGTTAGGACCAGACAAAGTCCAAGGAAGCCGACAAGTCGTGATATTCCTATATTAGTTGTGTCAGGTTTGAATGCATTCAGACCAGGTAAGACAGTTATATATTAATATGAATCCTTTTGATTACGACTTGGAGGACCCATTATTTCGCTCAGGTCCATAACTTGTTTGAGTCTTGAACACTGGATTAAATTGTTACATGTTACTGTGTCATTTATTTGGAGTTGGGGACACCTTTCTTTCAGCACAGTAAAGGTCTTTCTACAGAGATCGGCCTGGGAATAAGTTTTCTGATTTCATTTTATACTGTAGATGGCGTCCCATTAACATCATAAATAAAGAAAGCTTATTCTCAGTGCCACTAGTCGGACCTGTGAGGATTATCGAGTGACGTCGACCTACGCCCTTGCCTCCCAAATCTTGTAGCTAGCCGAAGGCAATTTTTGTGCCCAACTAAGGGTTACAATACATTTGTTAAAAGTGATTATATTATTGTTGAAAATTGTTAAAATTGTTTTTTCTGTTAACCAGCTGTCGTCCCCTTACGAACGGCACCCCTCAAAAGTCGAAACTTGTGCGAGCCAAGGAGGTCTTACCTTTTAACGTGCGATTCCTAGCACTTTCTCTGGCCATCAGATAAAAATCTGAAGCCGCTGAGGATTGGAACCTAGCCGACCAGCAGTCAATGGTTTTGAACGATTCAGTCTCAACCACTGAGCTACTTGACCGTGGTCGTGGGGTTGCTCCACTCGCTAACGCTCGTTTCGCAATATTCCCCACTCACAAAATAAAATGCCACTTTTAACACTTGTATCATAAATAACTATTATTGTATAAGTGTAGAAATGAAGTTGTAACGGAATAACCCTGTATAATCCGAAAGTCTGTGAAGGGATTTCTTTCAACTGATAGCCTGCGAAGCACCGAGTTTTTCAGTTAACTTATTTTTGTACGATAAAATCATGGAAGGATCGAGTCATGGAAATCGGTATTTGTACGACAGCTAATCACTGTTATTCTTTGTTTACGAGACCAGAACCCAACGAGGTGCTTTTGCGAATTTGATAGCCTTTTGGGGCTGGTGATGTGAAATTGTTTCTTACTATTGAGCTATCTATACCCTGGTATTAGATTTTATGCTGGCACTTTTTGTATCGATTTGGGGAAAATAAATAACCTGTTCTCGCCTTTCCTTTCAAACACATTTGTTTTTCTTCACGCCCAGTAAATTAGAAGAACCTTAAAAACCGCTGGGATAAACAAAGTCCTCTTTGAGCTCAACCGCCACAAAGTCAATATTTTCTTATACCAAACTTTGGAGATATTTCAGTTTTGTTGCAGCAAGCATTTACGATATTCTGTCAGATTTTTCAACTGAATGTGAAGGGAGAAAAATGGGCTTCCAGAGGATGATATCTAATAATACACAATCATGGTAGATTATTATTTCTTATGTCTTTACAAAGTGATGAGGAGGAATCAGAAAGTAAGTGAAATATTAAATGGTCATAGTTGACTGTGGCAGAAACAAGAAGAATTTTTTCCTGCCCCAACCGACTAAACCCTCATAAGCATCCCCCCAGAAATTTTCAGGAAACTTGTGCAAGCTATAGGAACGACGAGGGTCTTATCTTTCAGCGTTTGAACAATATTTACTCTCGGCACTTTTTCTATGTTTAGTAATGGAGCAATAGTACCATGCTTTCTTGATAATAAAATAAATGTTTTTTATCTCACCCGTAAACTAAGAATGGAAAATAGAAATATACGAGTTGGTTTCGGGGTGAAGCAGAGATTTTTATCAGGAATGACATTTTATGGGACACCAGTATTAACAAATCTTTCCTCAAAATACTGCCGGACACTGTATCTGACTCCTACCGCAATCGATTTTACCGTGTATACAAAACTCTTACTTATAAATCAGAGAAGACAGGTATCTTAAATGACTAACATTCCGGGAATATCTGGTGTATAGTCACACTTACATATAGATCCTCAACACGTCAAAAATATCCATGCCTGAAACACCAGCATAGAAATATGCAGCCAAGTTTAAAGAAAAGAAAATAAACAAGAGATGGTTACCCAGCTATTTCTGTCCAGTGTTCCATAAAATATAAATCCCAAACAATTTGCTCTTAAATAGAATTTGTTTCTATTTCGGGAGTTCTTCTGTTATAGTCAAGTGTCATACGGAGTTTCTGTTTGTGCTTGTTGGGAACACATACTTATCGTTATTAATTCGAAAAAACTGTGAAAGGAATGTTTGACCGTAATGGTATACAGATTGGGCAAAAATTTAACGCATCATAGCGTGTGTCATGCCATCCGATGTGCTAGACAGAAGGCAGTCGACCATCACTTTATATTAGTGGCGAGACTGACACTGAGACTCGAGTAAATGGAATCACTCGACTAGCTGCGATTGACTCTGGCAAGCAGTGCTGGTTCAGATGAGTCGATGGAACTCTTCAATGCATAACGTCACACATTTGGTGCTGCTCGACTGTATTCTGTCTCGTACATCGAATAGCATGGCAAACGCTATGATGCTATGATGTATCAAGTGAGTAAAGTTATACTCTTTTTATGAGTAGGAAAAACACTCTACTCACGAGCATTTTTTTCTCCAACTGTAAAACTTTAACTTCTCTGTCTATGTCAAGAAACACTAATATTTGCACTATCCACGATTTTATTTGTTCAATCTTCATCACTTTCCATTTCTACTTATAATGAATTCATAGTTATCAAGAATTCGTTTTCTCAAGAAACACACAATTTCACCAATTTCATTAATTATTACCTGTAGTAGACTCTAAATTGCGGACACAAATAAAGTAAATTTAAAATTGTTTCTTTTAGGTTCATTTCTTTATTGAGAAATCCAGTCCAGGGTTATTTGAATCTAAGAAAAAATATTGAGTATTTATTTAGTATAATTGAACCAGAACGAACTAACCTGAGTTTAGTGATCAAGAGGTGACCGCAATGGAGAGGGATTTGTAGGGTGTCCGCAAACGAGAAGCCACCAGAGCCACAGCTACCTTGTGTAAATTGGGTCAAACAGTTCCAAATATTAGATATTATTGCTGTGAATCCGTATATTCCAATAATTATAATGTTTTATTAATTTCATGTTCGTGAATCGTGGGCAAAACTTCTGTTCATGAAAATTAACCATAACAACACTCCAGCATCGCGGGATATTCGAAAAGCAGCCCACGTATTCATTTGTTTCCTCGTAAACAAGTTGGCGAATGTCTCGCGTTTTATCCCACATTTTTTCAGGTATAAGTCGGTATACACCAGGGTTTTTAGGCATCTTACGCCAAACTAACGTTCCAAAATTTACAGTGATTGTTGTAACTATGGAAACGTATGAATAAGGAAAAGGCGAAACACCGATTTGAAAATACCACGGGCTGGAGACAGTGTTTTCGAAAAGTCCTTTTCTCATTGGTTTGAATTCATAAAATGATGGCATCTGATCGGTTTAGTGTGATTCATGTACCAAATTTGAACCCAATCGGCCAATCCCTGTATTAAATATGACGGATTGAATTTCCTGTCTAACTTCACAAATCACTCTGTAGTCGGTAACGAAGCGGTTTTGGACATTTGTATATGACATTTTGCAATGGTATGGGCAGTCCCTTCAGCCTCATAAGTTTTGTCGGTTTCATCTCTGGACACCCTGTATATTTGAATTATCAACAGTCGAACATGATATATTGCTATCTGCCAGTTACATTTTTGCATGTTATTTCTTCCTCAAATTTAGGGTCTCCAAGATAGGTGAATACCTTAGAGAAACATGACATCACGAGTCAAAAAAAAAAATAAAATTCGATTTGTATGAAACTTCGAAGCTTTGAAGCTATTACTATACCAAGTTTTGTAATCACGTGAAGACAATTCGAATCCTATCAAACCGCGCCGAACTCCTCTAAGCACGCTCCTGGGCATTCCTGTTTCGAAACTTAATTCAGCCTATAAATAAGACCGTATTTGAGTTTGGGTCACTGGGGGTTGGCAGTAGTTAGGTTGGTATTGCCGAAATTGTGCGAGAACGGAGTTCAAGGTGACATTGTCTCGGCCTTATCGAAATCGATGATGAGGATGCACAGATAAAAACGTCTGAATCAGCAAGATTTTATCACTGGGGTATATGTGTGAGAAAACGTGGAAGTGCTCTATCAAGAAGCAAGGAAAGGTTGAGAAAACTCCATAGCCTAGAAATCTATCACACAGTGTAACCAGACGGTTAAAAACTGAATCAAGCCAATTTATTCATTCGATATCCATTAGTCACGATAATGAATCGACAATTGGGTATCGTTTATAGAATGTTTATTACTTCTGGTCTTTCTATCTTGAAGTGAATTGGGTGATTGGAGAAATTCAAAAAAGAGTAGCATTTAATTTTTTCATAGAATCCGGAAGAATTTAGCAAGTATGTTCATCATATTTTACCAATATTCTGGCTAACTAAGAAAATTGTAAAGTTCTTGAGACCAAAACACAGAAAAAAAGTGAACATTTAAACGTTGAGATTTCGTTTCGTCTGTTATTCATATCGAGTCAAACATGTTACTTGCGAAAATTCTGAATAAATTCTAGTGCTTTGCGGGGTTCCCAAAAGAGCCGGTTTTTCGGGGTTACAGATTATGTTTTTTTTTCAAAATTATCAAATTCAAGATGGCAGCACCAAGATGGCAGATGAGATTTGCGATTATGGTCAGATTCGATTCAAAATTAGTATGTGGGGTTTTTCCAGGTCGTAGATTTTGAATTTGAAAAAATCATTAATTCAAGATGGCGGCTCCAAGATGGCGAAAGAGATTTGTTATTATGGACAGAATCGATTCATAATTAGTGTGTGAGTGTTTTCTGGGTCAGAGATTATGATACAAGATGGCGGCATCAATGCGGCGGACGAGATTTATGATTTTGGTTCAATTCTATTTAAAATTGGTATGAAGGGGTGTCTGAGGTCGAAGACTTCGGTTTTTCAGTCAAACAAATAAATAATACTTTAAAAAACTGAAGAACACGCTTTACTTCCAACATCGACTAAAAAGTGAAAAATAATTTTCAATTAGTTACTCAAATGTAAAAAAGGTTTGGGGTGCTTGACAAAGGTATCTTGAGCTCTCGAACGCTCAGTATTGTTAAATTGAAATGAACATTATGAGAATATAGATCGAAATCACCCACGCTTTTTCTATATTTGAGTAATTACATTTTTAATTATTTTCTACTTTGCAGTCCATGTTGGAAGTGAAGCGTGTTCTTCAGTTTTTTAAACTATTATTTCAGTATTGATTGATTGTATATCATTCATAAGATAATTCCAGGATTTTTTGGATCCCTTGCCAGACTCCAAACACCGATTCAAAACCTGTTAAACATATTATAAAAATTGAACCAATTCAGTCTAGAAATATAAAATTCAACGGTTGATAAATATTTCGGAAGAGAAATTCGCGTTCAATATGTGGTATCACTTTTGTATTGATCAAATATTCTACGTACAATTATGAAATCGTATATTCATCACAAAATGATGATGGAGGTCGTTTTCAGAACAACATATTTTCCCTTTATATCCCTTCACTGCGCGATATTCTGTATACGTTAGAGAGCTTCTTTTCGTGTGGCCAAGACTAAAAAAATAAGGATATTCGAATGAAAGAAACTAAATTTCAACCGCGAAAAGTTTAAAGCCATGTTTATTGGAATTTTGGAAAAGAATCACTTTTTGTTGTTATGAGTACAGTGAGTATTGTTGATGCACTAGCTATATCCTCAAAACAAAACAAAACAATCAATTATTATTTTTTAAAGAGGAAATACACATTGAATATGCGTCTGGATTTCAGTCTCATGAATTCATTGAAGGTCAATGAGGACTCCTGTTCGTAATTACACTGTTGTTGTTTTCCTTTTGTTTATGTATTTTTCACAATTAGTTATCTATAGACGTGGAAGTCCAATTAGTCTGTCTGGCACTGACAAGATGTGGAGGTTCTACATGAGGAAAGCAGTTTGAAATTATAATTAAATTACTTATAGTCACGAATTTAGTACCTGGCAAATTTGAAAATAATGTGAAAATCGTTTACGAGAATTGTTAAAATTAAGTGAAATGTTGAAGAGGAAGTTTTTTCAACAACTGTCAGAATAATCTTCATGCACATTTTCGATAACTTTTGGTCTCAAAAGATTTTCCGCAATGGGGATCGAAGTTCGTGTAACCCTTACGAATATCGGACTGATCTAACAGATATTTCTTGACCATTGCGTGGAAAATTCTTCGAACTCTCTTGAAGATTATATTGCGAGTCGTTGTCTGTTTGAAAAATCTGAGGAATTCCATGAACCGAAAACCAATTTTTCGAGTGATTTATTCTCTCCATCGAAGTGAGTGTTTTGAGAAGTTTGAAGTTAGCAAAACCAGAGTAACTGTCATAAATATTCAAGTAGTGTTTCCTCTGCAAGTAAATATATCCGAACTTATGATCTGCCAAGGAAGAACTGGAATTTTCTTCAAACAGATAGTCTCTTAACAATTTTCTCGCTGGGATGCTTCACATCTCGGCATTCCTTTATGAAATTCTGTATATCTGTGCTGAGCCCTAATTCTTCTTTTTAATCAAACAGATAGGATATAATCTAGTAAATTCTTTGAGTTTCGTAATTTTGAAAATTCACTTTTGTAACTTCCGTACAGGCGCGTATACAAGGGGTGGATAATGGTGGGAATTACCCCCCCCCCCCCATGATCGAAGAAAATTCAGTATTTCAATCAAAATTAGCTTTAAGATTCACAAAATGAATCTTATTCCATTCAACGCGTAACTATATAAATCTAATCATCTAATCTATTCCTTCATGAAAACTGAAAAATGCCAAAACTGCAGCGTGGCAACGAACATGCAAATATAACGTAACAACAGCATCTAATTCTAATTCTAATCTTCATTAAACTTGGAACTTGGGTACCTGATTGATTTGTGTTATTTGATTTGCTTCAAGTTACTCATGTAAATGTAATTAATTTCAAATTCTGTTAGACATGAGTACCTGATTGATTTGATTTCTATACCTTCCTAATTTGCCTTCGCTTCAAGTTACCTAAATGTTTAAAAGTTGTATGTATTTAGTTTCAGAATGCATCTGCTAATTTCGTTGAATTAGTTTTTTTGAACATATTCCATAATACTTACTCATCTCATTTTCTATTTCATTTGGAAGGTGTCATTGTTTGTTTGTTCCACTATGCTTTTCGTTTTTCATATTGAATAAGACAAATTGAATTTAAAATCCTTTTTTTCCCACCTTTATGCTTTATGACACCCCACTGACAAACCTGACTATCAATTTAAAGTCATTTTTGACCTTGACCATGAAAAAATCTCGCCTGCGGCGCTTTTTTATTTTCTGTCAGTCCCGCGACACGAACTACTCCCCCCCGTGGAACAAAGCAGGCGCCTGATATGTCAGTCCCGCGACACGAATTACTCCCCCCATGGAACAAAGCAGGCGCCTGCTTCCGTAAAATCATTAAGATTATTAATGACATCCACCTGAAGGCGAAAAAACCTGATATTCTGGCTCTAACAGAAACACAAGTAACGTCGTCCACCAACAAGGTCCACTTGCTATGCCCTGGTTACGTGGTATTCGTTTCCAGTCTGAGACCAACCTATCATGCCAACGCGAAGAGAGTTTGGAGCCGAAAGACTTTGACTTTTACAAATAAAACTCCTCAGCTTCTGCATAACTATCCTACAGTGATCAAGTGATCATGATATAAGATTTCAATGTACACCTCGCTCAAATTCTTCTGCAAAACAGATAAGGCAGGTCATCTTGCTGAGGCCTTTGCTATCACTTATGATCTAGAACAACTGGTCGACCCATCCACAGCATTCCTGATGTCAACAACCAGTATGTCAATACACCTGATTTTTTTCCACAACTAACCCTGATCCATACAGTACAGAGGTTTTGCTCCACTTCCGAACTCCAACCATAACCTCATCTTCACTCTTTGATCTTTTACTACACCATCTAGCAGCACAACGCTGCCCTGTGTCATATAGAACTACAATTCAGCCGACTGGGATGGAATTCGCATTTCCATGCGAAATCCAACACAATTCGCCGAGACAATTTCTGAGATCATAATGCTAGGAATACAAGCATCTGATAAGTACTGGTTTAGCAGGAACTGCTCCAGAGCTGTGGCCTCAAAGCAGGCAGCATACCGTCGATGGTTGAAAAATCAGCGCACTAAGATCAAATCGAAATATTTATGTTGAAGCAATACGTATAGGAAGGGGGACAATCGAATCCTTGAAATTTCACTTCCACTTAATTTACTCCCCTAACCAAAGAAGATAACACTTACAATGAACGCTCAGGAAAAAGCCAATATTTTTACTAACATGTTTGCTGAACATTATACGCTACATTTATTGGGAAAACAACCCCAGAACATCATATGACTGAGATTATCTTCTGACAACGAACCATCAGACGCATTTTACTGGGTCTGACAGAAATCAGTGCGAATAAAACCGGATCATATATTTTATCTAGAAAGGCCGATCACATAGTGGACAGCGTATCCAAACCAATAAAATCTTCGATTTCAGTGCTCGGTATTAACATTAGCAGTACTATATCATTGTAAAACCATGTGAGGCCAATTGCCGAAAGTCCTGGAATTCTGTGTCAATATATGAAGTGCGGCACCTGAACACACATTGAAACTTATACATTCTGTCGTTTCGTCAGTGCCAGTCACTCACTGGAATTTATTGGAATTGGAATTTATTTCACCACCCCAGGAGACAGGAGACCAACCTAAGTGTTGTGGCGTTACTGGATCCCAGCGTGGACTGAATTATAATATAATTTAAACTTACAGTATAAGGATGCAGAAGTAGATTGAAAGCGATTGAAAGGGAGTGATAATGAGTGATAGAGAGAAGAAAGAAGAGAAGAGAAGGAGAAAAAGAGAGAAAGAAAAGAAAAATAAAGAGAGAGAAAGAGAGAGAAAGAGAGAGGGGGGTTGAGAGAGGGAGAGAGAGAGAGAGAGAGAGAGAGAGAGAGAGAGAGAGAGAGAGAGAGAGAAAGAGAGAGAGGAAGAGAGAGGGAGAAAGAGAGAGAGGGAGAAAGAGAGAGGGAGAAAGAGAGAGAGAGGAAGAGAGAGAGGAAGAGAAAGAGAAAGAGAAAGAGAAAGAGAAAGAGAAAGAGAAAGAGAAAGAGAAAGAGAAAGAGAAAGAGAAAGAGAAAGAGAAAGAGAAAGAGAAAGAGAAAGAGAAAGAGAAAGAGAAAGAGAAAGAGAAAGAGAAAGAGAAAGAGAAAGAGAAAGAGAAAGAGAAAGAGAAAGAGAAAGAGAAAGAGAAAGAGAAAGAGAAAGAGAAAGAGAAAGAGAAAGAGAAAGAGAAAGAGAAAGAGAAAGAGAAAGAGAAAGAGAAAGAGAAAGAGAAAGAGAAAGAGAAAGAGAAAGAGAAAGAGAAAGAGAAAGAGAAAGAGAAAGAGAAAGAGAAAGAGAAAGAGAAAGAGAAAGATATAGAAAGGAAGAGAAAGAGCGACAACAAAACCAGAGATGTTAGATGTTATTTTTGTGCATAACAGTTATATCAGAATTCCACGACCATTGTGATGACATGACACTCCAGAAACATGGGGTTTTCTAGATTATAATCAAGTTTTGATGATAATCGTGTTAAAGCGTTTCAATCTAGCCTCTTTAATTTGACGCACTATTTTTAAGATTATGTGCGAAGCGAACCGTTCGTGCACGATTATCATCAAAAATTGATTATAATCAGAAAAACACGATATTTCTGGATTTTCCTATAATCGCAGTAATCGTGGAATTCTGATATATCTGTTAGATACGAACCAATGTAACAGCAAGGATTCTGACAAAACTTAATTTTTTTAATTTAGTGCTCTCTGGTGTGGAGAAAATGAGAAAGTTTTGTTATTATCATTGAAATACAAATATTTCAATTTTCTCACATGACTTTTTCAAACTTTGCATATATGTATAAAATTAAATTCTAAGAAACTTTTTCAAATAACTTTTTTCGATATCTTGCCATTTTACTCGACTTTTTGCATATTCATAGTAAATTTTTTCAATTTGCCGATATACCAGCGATCACGTGACATGTGTCAAAATAGATTTTTAGGTTATTAGGAACATGCACAAACTTTTACCAAGAATCTTTTTTCAAATACTCTAATAATAAACTTTTTTCCCATATGTTACATACTTTTTGGCGGTCACTGTATATCATTGTGATATATAAAATCTCTGATTGAAGTTGTATATTTAGGTAGACGATATGGATATTTTACGTCATAAGACAAGTAGTTATAAAGTTTTGGTACAAAAAAGAAGATAAAACTTTGCGTTTGAGATTTTCTATAAATTGGTAAAAAAATCGACTTATTTTCGACGGATCTAGTGTGTTTTGTATTAAGGGTAACATATCTATGTTTATTATGAAACATCCATACCAAGACTGGTAGATATAAAGACGTTATATCCAATATTTCCCTATAGAGCTGATTGGCAGAAAAAATCTTGTTTTTTTTTTTATATATTATTTTCAACAATGTGTTTTGCATAGACTGAAGTTTCGAGATTGTGTTATAAGCCCCCCCAAGCTGTAATGCAATATCTAATAACCGACTCCGCCAGTGAGTTGTATAATATTAGTAGATTTTTTCTATCCAGGATATCTCTTATGCTGTAGAATTTATGGATTAGTTGTCTTAACCTTTTTGTAACATGTGCACTATGTTCATCCCACCTCAGATGCTGATCGAGTATGATACCGAGATATTTGATATTTGATGTTTTTTCAATATTGCGACAGTTGCATGTGTTACAACCATGTATCATAAGAGAGTTGTAATTAGGCTGTTCGGTTTTGTAAAGTGAAAATGAAACGAATTTAGTTTTTTTTTACATTTACACTTAAAAGATTGTGGTTAAGTCAAATTTTAAGATATTTTAAGTATTTTTCTGATTCATCCTGTTATTGTTGCCACGAGTTTTCTCTAGTTTGCGCTTAAGATAAAAAACAGGTGGCGGTGCTCCGGCACCTCCATCTGATCTTCGGCGTTTTCCTGAATCTATTTATGAGATTTCCTCAATTGAGGTTGATTATTGTCTATTTTTGTACTTGAATAAGATTTGGGAAATAAAGACATTTTATTATTATTATATATAATTGCTGTGTTATCAGAATATGAGACTATAGTTTCTTTGAAATTATTAATTGATAAAATACTGTTAATATATATGAGGAAGAGTACTGGACCTAGTACTGTTCCCTGTGGAACACCAATTTTGACATCTATGGGTTCACTTTGACAGTCCCCGACTTTGACAACTTGTGATCTTTGTGATAAGTAATTCCGCATTAGATTTAGCATGATTGTTGATTTTACTTTCCATATATTTTTTCATTTGGGAAAATTCCGCTTGTAGACTCGTAACTTTTTCTTCGATTCGTGTAAGTTTTTGTTACATTGTTTTGCTGACCGCTATCGACACACTATCACAGAGTGTTTTTATAAATGTTTCATGTATTTATTCAACGCAACGGTTTTTATTTCATCCATAATGTCTCTTGTGAGAACCATTTTCAACTTTAGACAGGACACCCAAGCTTATCACTTGTTTGTGGATGCACTTTCCAAAATTCACAATTTTATGTGTTGTTTTTCGCTATGTTTGAACCATTTTAGCAGGAGCACTGGCAAAACACGTCTACTCTGCACTGCGAACAGACATTGGAACACCGCAGAAAGTTTGGAATCTTCTCCTGAAATATCGGCAATCTTTCCACTCTTAGCGATCCCATCGAGACTGATCTCGTCGAGCTCAGTCCTCACATCGATATGCCGTCACTTTGGAGACGTTCCGAGCTTTCTCAGAGCTTGGTCTTCTAAAGAGCGGCAAAGTTTTTGAGCTCAATGCATGGGGAATACAGCCTGCAGAGATTCAAGAAGAACGCCAATTCCTACTTTCTTTCCCTCGGCTCTCAGGATGTTCTCTGAACAGCATAGGAGTTTCCTTTTCGTGGGAACAAAAAAAAAAAAGAAAAGAATGGACCCGAGGGCTATTAGGTGTCCAGTTCCGTTGTTGAGCATTATAACGCAATTCCCATCTGAGATGTACTAAAATTCCATCCTACAGAATGCTTTCAATTGTGTATAATTTGATTCCTCGAGACAGCACAATAATCTATACATATATTACGAACATGTGGTTGGTATTGCAGAGCCTATGGAACTGGTGTATATCGCCCTAGAGACACAAACACGTTTTACAACGTCAGATACATTCTCAGTCATATATCGAAATCACAGTCCATTATCTCGTCTTCTAACCACAACACGGAATGTTTCCATCACCGTAGCCACATAGGTGATTAGAGCAGATAATTAGGAATATCGATCGAGCGCAGTTGCAGCTATTCCGTCGATTGATTACACGCTGATCCTAATTGCTAATTAGACCGAACTGCGGGCTTCAACTAGTATTGCTGTAATCAGGGGCGGCAATGCCGTTCAAGAGGATTATACAGGTTATATGGAGCTATTGCCAGGGTAATTCTCTCTGAATCGAAAGACTTTTTATAGATCGTTATCCGTAATGATGGTTTATGGCAGTAATTATAACCGGCGTAAACAGTAATTTGTCATTGATGATGAGATATTCATCGAAAAGGATGAAAATAATTTATATCTCTATAAAATGAAGGCAGACCACCATTCGTGTGCTAATGATTTCATAAGGAGGAATCATTACCGTAATTGTTTTTGGGCAGGTCATAAAAAATCACACTGAAGCCGAATGGAGACTCATCAAAAACACCACGACCAACTTCTCCCTGCCACCAGTCAACAGATTCTTTTTTTTTAGAGTACCAGCTTTGGGCAATCGTCAGGGTTCTCAGGGTTCTAGAATTCCTGTTGGTAAGTGAAAACAAACAGCATGTGCTGAGATTCATACAAGATTTTTGATAGCATATCCAATAACCAAAAACATTAATAAATAGAACCTTTGGTGTGGATACAAACACCGTAGCTTTAGTGTTTGCTGGAAGAAACAATTCTGATAGAGGAAAGAGGGACCCATGAGAATGGAGGTCATTTGGATGATCCGTATTTTTCTTCTGAATTTGCCAGATAATACTCCTAGTACAGTAACCACAGACAAAAAATGTAGGTGCGTGTTTACTGGAAGAAACAATTCTGATAGAGGAAAGAAGGACCCATGAGAATGGAGGTCATTTGGATGATCCGTATTTTTCTTCTGAATTTGCCAGATAATACTCCTAGTACAGTAACCACAGACAAAAAATGTAGGCTATAAGTGAAGAATGAATCGTATAGCACTTTGAAACTCTGCTAATGACTCTTCGACATAATGTTTTGTTGGAAAAAAATTGTATCACAAAAAATCAGGGGTGGAATCAAAAAATATTTTCAATATATATATTTTAGTTGAAATGACCTAGTTATACTGGAGCAGGAATCAGTACCCTCTTTGGACCATTTTCAACGATTTTAGACTAGTCAGACAAGTCTCACTTATACATGCTAAAGAAAAACACTGGGTTTTACTCCTGTCTCAGTTTTCAACTCACCCATGATCCCAGCAATTTCTTCAGTAAATGTTGAAAATAATCGCTCATACACATCCAACACAAAAAATGAAGTATGTGATTTGAAGCTTGAGGTTTGCACTTCACAATAGTGTTATTAAAGATATATGCAGGATATGAATAAGCTATTATTTTCAACATTTACTCAAGAGAACGTCTGTTTTATGGGTTAATTGAAGATGAGGCAGGAGTAAAAAAAGTTTTTTTTTGGCATTTGTAAGTGGGACCTATCACACTACTCTAAAATCGTTTCATATAGTCCAAAGAGGGTATGGGTTGCTGCTTTAGTATAAATCCATATTTACTAAATTATTCATGATTTTCGGATCATCCGCAAACATCTCCAAGAAGTGCGACAAAACACGTTTTAGGTACTTAAATACTCTCTCTCTTCAGAAACGATACTAACTTTTCCTCTTCCTTCTCCGATCTTTTTCAGCAGAGTTATGACCAATCAAATATTCGGCTCGGCCGGAACTTTCAGCGGCGGATAAGCGTGAACCTGAAATTTGATGTCGGCGTTCAATCACGTTTTCTGAGAAAAAGAGAGCATTTCATAAAAAATTACTAGAAATCATTTTTGTGGAGAATTGAATTGTGTTTTACCTTGTTGAGTTGTTGTTTCGACAAATCATGTACTTCCAAGATTGCAGCAAAAATCTACTTTTTTATTTTTAACCGAAAAAAAAAATATATGTTCCACCCCTGGAGTTTCGGTAAACATTTATTTTTCGTAATAATTATGGTTCCAACAACTAGCATAACAAGTTTGGTTGTGCTACAATCGATCCTCGTCTCAAAACCCACGATGTTTGAACTATGCAATGCTCCATTTACAATTATTATTCGTGTGAAGTTGAAAAAGTCTTGGAGGTGAAATAAATTTCCTGTCGAACAAAATGCCTAACAGCAGTGTTCACAACTGGGAAGACAGAGCATGTTTGGTGAGTCACCAAAGTTTCATCTCAACGACGAGAAGACTTTGGTTCCAGAAACGATCAAACTGTTTGAGATATCCAGTTCAACAATATTTTATTATACATAAGGGTCTGCCCGCGACTTTGTCTGTGTGTACTTCAGAGCGAAATGAAAAATCTGTAATTATCTAATAAAACAAAAGTATTGGGAAAAAAGTTCATTCAGGTATTTGATATGGTACAATCACAAAAATTGATATATATTTTTTTGAGCACATATTTCAAGTTAAAATACTTGTGAATTTTGGGGATACTCTTGAGCAACCTATATCATGCAGGCCACGTAAAAAGCAAGAAGTGCCCAAAGGAATTGTTGCCACTTTCCGTGTTTGGCTCTTGGACTCATTCATGGTCAATGCCAACTTCCAGGGGAAATTGCAGCCTTTCAAATCAAAATGGTGAATTATTTGGGATCAATAGGATTTGAGGACACGCCCTGTCCTTTAGCTGCTCAAAAAAAATACTGGCCTTTATGATTTCCTCCCCAGCTCTCTGGCAAGTTACCTGGTTCCATTGCACAATTTTTGTGCAACAAGATTACGCAAAACCGGGACGCCAACCTTCAGCTCATGTACACTTTGTACGGAGACAAGAAATTTACGTGATCGAAGGGCAGTGAGAGATGGAAGTGCACGAAATCTATATTGATTAATAATTTTCTAAATTTTCAGTGATCCATTTAATTCGTTTTCCTCCAACATATAAATTTAGAAGTAAATAAAATGCTGCAATTGATTTTTTTTACTTTAGAAATATTGAATATAAGTATCTTGTTGTTACAGCCTATATGCATTGTCCAATCACTACCCGGATTTCTGTAGACGCCCTCAAAATGACTCATGGCTTGAGTACAATGACTCTAGTGTGTCAATGGTGCCTCCAAAATCTCTTGTGAGCAGAATGGTTTATGTTCTCATGATTATATATATGATTATAATATATCTGATCATCATTACTTTGAACATGTTACTTATTTCTTGTTTCTTCTTTGTTGTATTGAATTGATGTAATATACAGGGTGTTCCTTAAAGACATGCTGATATTTGAGGGGGTGATTCTTTGACTTATTTTAAGGAAAAAACTTTCTATAAACGTATGTCCTAAAAGTCCTAACTTTTGAGATACAGGGTGATAAAGTTTTGAAAATAAATAAGTTTTTTAATAATAACTGAGATAGTATTGTAGACGTTTTTATAAAATTTGGTACATGTCTTCTATGCATCAAGGTGCATTTTTTAATGCACAAACATTTTCATTTTCTCAACCAGTGGCGTCCGTACGGGTTTTGCATTGAATATTTTTGGAGAAAAAAATACTACGCCACTGCTTTCTCCTGAAAGAAAAATACTTTTGAGATCTTCATTTATTTTTGAGCATATTTGATCTCTTGAGTTTTCTTTGTCCGCCGCATGGTTTTCGCTTAAAAAAATAAAAATCGCTTCATTTCAGGATCAATTTTTCAAAAATCTGATGCGGTGTGGAAATGTTTGTGCATCGACTGAAAGCAAATTGAGGGATCAAATTTGTTCCAAAATGAATGAGAATCCAAAAAAATGTGTAATTCTTGTCAGATGCTCGGTTCTTGATTAAAATAATTAAATTGTAATTGCTTCATATCGCAGTAGGTACCTAACATTTTCTTGACAATAAATCGTCCGATAGTAATTTGATATTTCTTTTCACTACTTATTAATCTTTTCACTTATAATCTCCCAAGTGCTTGAATTATTACCTGAATGGATTTACGATATTAATTCAGCTACCTATCTTAAATAATCGTTGGATAGGTCGCGGAGGACCTCAGCAATGGCCAGCAAGATCCCCTGATCTCAACAGTTTAGATTTCTTTTTATGGGGGCACCTTAAAACTCTAGTGTATAAAACTCCCGTTAATACTTTAGAAGATTTAAGAGAGCGAATAGTTGCCTCGTGTGAAACTATTCGAAATACGCCGGGAATATTTCAACGGGTGCGTAATTCCATGCGTAGACGGGCGGAAGCATGCCTATTAAGTGAAGGTGGCCATTTCCAACAATTTTTATAATCAGTGTTAGTATTGTCAATAATTAATGAATTTGATCCGTTCATTTAAACTTACTTTTATAAAATAAAATAAAATTCGTTTTTGTACAAGCTGAAATCCATATTTTTTTGATTCTCATTTATTTTGGAACAAATCTGATCCCTTTATTTGCTTTAAGTCGATGCACAATCATTTCCACACCACATCAGATTTTTGAGAAATTGATCCTGAAGTAAAACGATTTTTATTTTTTTAAGCGAAAACCATGCGGCGGACAAAGAAAACTCACGAGATTAAATTTGCTCAAAAATAAATGAGGATTTCAAAAGTATTTTTTTTTTGGAGAAAGCAGTGGCGTAGTATTTTTTTCTCCAAAAATATTCAATGCAAAACCCGTACGGACGCCACTGGTTGAGAAAATGAAAATGTTTGTGCATTAAAAAATGCACCTTGATGCATAGAAGACATGTACCAAATTTTATAAAAACGTCTACAATATTATCTCAGTTATTATTAAAAAACTGATTTTTTTTCAAAACTTTATCACCCTGTATCTCAAAAGTTAGGACTTTTAGGACATACGTTTATAGAAAGTTTTTTCCTTAAAATAATTCAAAGAATCACCCCCTCAAATATTAGCATGTCTTTAAGGAACACCCTGTATATGTAATATGTATATAATTCTTAGCTTGGTTGTGCCACTGAAAGATTCTCAAACTGGTTTAAGTGGAGGTCCTTATCGAAGAGACGATTGGCTGAACTGACTTCCCAGGTTTGTCAATTTTAGCAAGAGTTTTTGTTTCATTTTGGGTGACCCTTCCAGAGCTTCGTATAATCGTTAATCTTGAAACTAGGCATCCTATGTAAATCACGTAATTTATTGAATATACTCAGTATTTCGTCACATATGTGGTCTAGTTGAAAATATTGATAGAAATTAAGTTTTCCGAACGGTGGGATGAAAAGTGGCCCTTTATTCTTCCAAATCGAGAAGAAAAATAATTTTAGTAATGGCAGTGGAAACGATCAACTAATTTCATTAATTCATTTTAATACATCACTCTTAATAACAACTTCAACAACTGCTTTAACAATTTTGTCTCCCTTCTTATAGTCGGAGTCATATTGAGAAGTCAGTATTGCAAATTGCAAGATAGGACAATACTGTTATCTGAGTTCACACGTCAGAAAGCATACTTTGAATTGAGTAAAATACCGAGTTGTAACTTGGAAATTTAAATTTACCACGCTGAACACAGAATTTTGAAATTCCGAGGTTTAATTCGGAATTTAAAAATGCCGAGTTACAACTAGGAATTTAAAAATGCCGAGTTACAACTAGGAATTTTACCTCCAAAAGTCCAAATTACAACTCGGAAGGAAGTATTCATTCTATTTTGGGTGTCCCTTCAGAGCTTCGTACTATTGAACATTCTCAACTATGATCTCTTCCAATATGTGTGATATTAATCACTTATTATGCTGTTTTTAATGAATTACTGAGATAATTTTAGAACAAGAGGAAATGGCACGTGCCTGATACACTTACCTTTCGATATCACCCAGATAAACAAATGCCATCCATTCCTACACATTATCAGGTCAATGGCCCCTACGCGTACGGTATCATTTCTCAATATTAAGGGCACGAACAAACACCGAGACATAAATATTGCATTCGTCCTCGTACCACATTGCATTTATGAAAATAAATCGAAGTGACTAAGTGCAACGGAATGAGTCCAATCCATTGAGGTGAAATCCTCAGGAATATAATAATGATAAATGCGATGCTGCTCAGCTACTGTGCGTAAGACCACATTGAATAATAGAGAGTGAACAATCGGCGTCAGACGGTTGGTAACCTGTAATGAGGTCGGACCGGACGGTTGATATTGTATATATAATTTTATATATACCGCATCACTCAAGTTTGTATGTCTGCCAATGGCGTAGCCCGAACAATGGAGGTAGACCAATGTCTGGATCAATGTAAAAAAAATTTGAAAAAATACAGTGTCGTAAGTTTCAGAAATACAGGGTTATTTAAGATAAGTGGCCAGCTAATCGTTTTTGTAGTACGAAAACCCTCAGAATGCCGAATTTATGGCAGAATACTTCTCACAAGTGCATGAAAAAGTGCCTGACGTTAGTGAGGGACATAAATATGCACTACTTCGGTAAAGTAAAATTCATTTCTTTCTCTTTTTAAATGTCAGTCTATTTAATGGAAAAGGATAATTAACAAGAGCCAATTTATTATAAATTTGAGTATCTATCCCAGGATTTATCAGGTAATAAGGTTTGAATTTTTTAATTTGTAGCAGATTCTATATCTGAATCTATTCTCTAATGGTCTGAACTAATGTCGATGAAATTTTACTGAATTGTAAGGAACGTGTCAAAGTTGAAAGTTCGCAAAATAAATCAACAATGGGCGCAACGCTTGCTTGTTGCATGATTCTAATATCACTAATTTAAGGAATATTGACTGATTTTGAGTAAATAATTAACGTTATTGATAGTAGGTAAAATATTGTACAATATTTGTGTTGTAAATTCATATTTAGATAATCGCCTCCTTTGACAAATGTTCCATCTCATATCGTAATATGAATCTTTACGACTCTTATATCGTAAATATCTTTTTCGATAACCCATTATGAGTTTCTTGATGAGCACCAACTTTTATCACGTATATATTTTCTTGTGAAATAAAAAAAAAAGTTTCCCATACGGTTCCAAGTTTTTGGCGGATTGTTGGTGCATAAAAAAAAACTGAGAATCCGCCTTTTTATACGTGTCGTCTCATTTCAGAACCTCTCATTTGAGGACCTATGCAAAATTTACCTGTTTTTGTCTTATTTACGGACCTAGCCTACGATACAAGTTTAAACCGAATCACTTGCTGACCTTTCAATTATCTATTACCTGAGATAAACAACAATGTTTCAATAATACGACGGTTGCAGGTAATTAAGGATTTTCAGACAAAAATGCTGTACTCCCATAGGATAAAATGGCTGATATTAGCATTCGACCTTCTGTGAGATAAAGTGCTGTTTATATCACAAGTAGAAATGTCTGAAGCTGAACATGTTGAAATCGTTGACTTCAAAAGGTATGTATAGACTTTGAAAGGTCTATGATTAATACATTGAAAAAACATTTCCCCAACACTATTTGGAAGGGTTGCAATTTCCACTTCAATCAAACCCTTTGGCGAAAAGTTCAGGATTTGGGACTGGTGCAGAAATATAAAACTGAAATTGACGTAAGACGGCACGTTAAAATGTGTGCTGCATTATCACATTTACCTCCCGAAAAAATCATTGATGGATGGCTTTTCATCATGGAATCTGCACCTGTGGACACTGTACTGGAGCAGTTCAATGACTACTTCGTTGGGCAGTGGCTCGAAAATGACGCAATTGGGACTATGTGGAATTGCTACAAGGAAAATCTATTACCGACTTGGAACAAAACAAAGTTTCACTGGGTCGAACTATGGAAATTTTACAACGTGTGGTCCCATTTGTTTAATTTTATTGCACATGTAAACGAAATTATTTAAAGGTAGTTTATTGACATTGAAAATGAAAGTCTTCCGATTTTTCGGTTGTTTTTTTTTCTCTAACTTGAATGATTACTAATAAAAGGCGGAGAAACTGCAATTAGCATTTTTTCATTTAATTTTCAATAAATTTCTAACATACTATGTTCACTAACAAGAGACAAAAGTTTCTGATAACAATTTTGAAAAACATCTACTTAAATGTAAATTCTTTTATAACAGAAAGTGTTCAAATACCGAATGAGAATGTTTTTGAATGTTTCTATTAATTACCGAATTTTATATATTGAACAAAAAAATTGCAGGTGTATTATTAGCGTCTAGGCCTAGAGTGGATCTCGCCTAGAGGTCCTAAAGTGGTACTTCATGATATGGAAAATTTTACGGCTTTGACGAAAGTCCTCAAACGGGGCCGAGGTCCTCAAGTGAGAGGTCCGCAAGTGAGACCGTTCCTTTTCGTATCTAGGTAAAACCCCCTGCGACTCCATTGCTTCCTGGAACGCTCCATCTGTTGGTATGTTTACTACCACTTACCACGGCTGGGACGATTGGACAACCTTCAGCTCGCCGAACAACCTTGTCGGCCCCGGCCCGGCCGACGGTTCGGGCCTCGACCAGACCGCGGGCCAGCCAGTCTGCCCGTCGCGCCGCACCGGTGACCTGACCGAAAAGGTGACCAACACGGATAAAAACCAACCGAACGGAAAGACCCTACATTACAAATTGTTTATAGCAGACGTTATTGTAACCGCAATGACACTGAAAGGAAAGGTACTCTGATATTCGAAACACGTTCTCGTTGATAGACAGACATTGAATTGCTGAATTATGCTGGGTGGTGGTTGCAGGTTACTTTGCTGCGTAGATACTTTCCGAGGAAAACATTCATAACACAAAAATTTTCTAAACGTGATAAATAATGTCGTATACTGTAATTTAATAATGAGAAAAAGTTGCAAAATATAGTTTTATTTCATAAAAATTGCAAAGCTATTTCTATAACAAATAATGAAGTTCTGTAAAAATCAAGATTGACAATGATTTAGTAAGGTTATTCTGGACTTTCATTGCCTATACCGACAAAGAACAGAAAGAAAATTCAATTATATGCATTTTTCATTATTACGTTTCAACTGTTGAGAACTACAGCCGTTTTCAAGTGTATAAATGCGACATGATGATACTTCATATACAGTATCGGAAAGTTTTCACCTGGGGTATGGTGGTTTTATGAGAGCGTAAAGAAAATCTTGCTCTATGTTGAGAGAGCATTACAATTTCTCCTCTATTCGCTCGAGGAAGGGATATCGACGTGAGTTGTTAATTCGTCGGACGAGGTAGTAGGAGAGGCGCGCAGTAGTGCGTGCGTCTCTCTTATTTATATGATATTATCATATCATATTGCGTTCCTTGTTGTTCGCGTAGATTTCTGTCTATACCACAGATGAAAAGTTTCCGATACTGAATATGGCTGGTTTTCATTTTTGTTATTAGCCTGGGGGTAATTTGTCTGTGTCCAGGTACGTATATTAATTACCGTGCCAGGCCCCATCTGGTACAGCATTGTTAATTGTTATCGTAATTTCAATTGACGCATTCCACTACTTAAGGGCCAAAATCAGCGCGTCATCACAAAAGTAAAATTTTATCATTGCGCCGCACATGTTGGGTGTGTGGGGATATATTTTTCAAGAGCGATAGTGGAGATGACGAAGCACCTATCCGTAACAAAATTACGTAGCTGGGAGCGCCAATAAGGTAGATAGCTCCTAATCGTAGAATCGGTTATACGTTAAAACTAATGATTTCATAACAACATTTTTTCTTCTTCTGATTCTATAATTCCTCTAAGAATTCGGGTATTTGCTTATTTTTTTGATTTATCAAACCACAAAAAAAAATCCCTCAAAATCATCAAAACCAAAAATCAGTTAGATTCCCGAATTCTCACAAACGAATTGAATCATTTGTTCCAACAAAATTTTCGCAAAAAAATAAATTTGAACGCTCAAAACCGATTCCCGTTTCATCAAGGGTATTGTATGCTCTTAAGGGTTTCCACACATTGAAGACATTTTGTTCATAATATATGCACTCTCTTTAAATTTCCGCAGTTCTCGATCACCAAAGTAGCATTTAGCGCACTAAATACAAAAATAACTACTTACGAGTTTCATATAGTAATTTTTTCTAAAACTGTCAAAAAAGATAATCGATTCAGATTTTTATTTCAAATACGAAAAGAATTTGGCATGTGTTGATGCCGACATTATTATTATTAACGTTGCCTTAACTTTCAAATAACTAGTCCATTGGGAAGATCTTCAAATATTCCTACTTTCCAATTGCTTGAATCTGCAATGGCCTTCAGGTGAATACAGTATTGGAACTTAGTGAAAAATTGAAAGAAGAAGAAATATTTCAACCATAAAGGCGATGGAACACCGAAATGCAAGTAATCTAATAAAAACTTATATTCACACTAACCACGATTTTCTATGTTCTGTCTTCAGTGTTCAATTTCTGCTAGAATTGATTGCATAGTTATCATGAATTCGATATTTCGAGAGATGCACCATGTCACCAATTAATCTCAGCTAGTTTCTGAAGGCCCTGAAATTTACCGAAAATATTACGATTTTTGTTAACACTTGCTTTATAGTCAAAAAGCAATGAATATTATCGGGGGTAATACAACAAGAGCTCAGATTTAGCCGAATATTTTTTGTGGTTGTTTTCGAATACTTACTTTCATTGGCAATTTAACAGATTCGAACTAAATTACCTATATGAAAGTAAGTATGAGAAAACCACCGTAAAAAATATCCCGCTAGATCTGAGCTCGCGTGGTATATTTTAAGACAATCCCATAAATAGAACATTCAATTCAATTAAACTGCATTTAACAAACTAAAAGAACAATTAGTGGAAAAATAATGTTTAGAAAGAACCAAATCAAAATCTCGACAAACTTACTGGAATATTGTTTGCTGTTTAATTCTGTTTTTGACAATTACAATTGTCAAACTGATGCGACGCGCAATGCTTGACGAACTAGCTAGCGTTGGTGTGGTAACGTAATTTATCCGATATTTTTATCCACTTGCATTTCTGTTCCTTCCTATTTAGCCAATAGCAAACTACGATTTTTGTACTCGCAAATGGGAATTATTATACATGAGTGGGATTGTCGATAAAACATTTGTATATTCAATATTTATAGGCTATTGGTTCCAACATACAGAATTTCGCTGTTACCTCTTCGGTCCTGTCATTGGACACGTTTATACCATCTCTTGGTGAGCTGACTAATGACTTTATTTCAACCAAATAGTCTTGGTCATCTAGGTATATATAGTACACTTGGTCAGGTAACCAGCTTGGTTTGGTACCGAAAATAGTCTAGTTTCTAATATACTAAGAGTACCAAACCAAACCAGTTAAATGGCCACGGCCTTGACTTTCCCCAAAGATGCAAAATTTGGTTTCAATCCTTAAGCCCTATGTCTAGTTTCTAATACACTAAGAGTACCAGAACAAAACAGTTAAATAACCACGGCCTTGAATTTCCAGAAAGATGCAAAATTTGGTTTGAATCCGTAAGCCCTATGTCTAGTTTCTAGTATACTAAGAGTGCCCTAATAACCATTTTTTCTAGTAACATAACCTCTAATAATAATATATCTATTTTCACTTGAATATCTAACTTGGATTGCCATTAATATATTTATGTCATGAAATATGGGTTAATAGAGTTGCGAAAGGTTAGAGTTGTGTTGTCTAAATGATTACCAAACAAACCAAATAAGTTCCAAACTGTTTACTGATCAAGCATGGTCACAGCCGACTCAATCTCGCGAGCCGTGGTGAGAAAATCGGCAACACCGCATGGAGAGCAATTTGACGTCCTACTCATTAATTCTTTAATGTGAAGTTCTTGGCTTATTAGGAAAACTAAGAAAATAACACAAGGAAATGAATTTTTAGAGAAAAGAAGGACAAGTATTGAGGTTATTTAATTTTTTTCATCACACACTGATGCGGAATCGCAATATATTCAATTTCTTAGATATGAGAAATCTGTCAAGTTTGATTTTTCCATGCCCTAAAATTTACATTTTGAGAGATTTTTTTCAATTTTTTTTTTTCGTAAGTGCAGATAAGCACATTATACAGAATGTACCAAACTCGGGTAGTTTGGTACATTCTGTATATGTACCTTCCAAAAACATATTACAAATGAGTTGAAAAATCTGAAAAAAATCAGAGATCATCTATGTGGCTTTTGCACTTATCAGAAAAAATATTTTTTAAAAATCTCCCGAAATGTGAATTTTAAACTTGACCAACAACCAAGAAATTGAATATATTGCGATTCCAGTTTGTGATGAAAAAAATTAAATAACAACATGAATCGTCGTTCTTTTATTCAAAAATTCATTCTCTTATGGTTTTTTTTCTAGTTTTCCGAATAAGCCGAGAAATTCACATTAAAGAAATAATGGGTAGGACGTCAAATTGCTTTTCATGCGGTGTTGCCGATTTTCTCACCACGGTTCGGGAGATTGAGTCGGCTGTGGCATGGTGTAAATAGGCAACTCAATCCATTGGTCCGAATTTGGTAAGGTTAACTCGGTCAGTACCAAATTCACGCACGGTATAAAAGTGGCCATTGTTGTAGACGACAAATGCACGAACTAAGCGCTCTGGGATTGGTCACTCTATCCGCGGGAAGTTCAAATGAAATTAATGCTGTAATCAAACTCAGTAGTATTGATCGGAGCGTTCATTATTTTCCTGCATTTTACTGTAAAGTCATTAAAGTCATAAAATTTTCTGTCGCCTAGCAACAACCATTAAAGAAGTATATTTTTTTCACGCTTTTCGGTTTAATAATGAAATCGTATGTTGATAGTGAGATATTGTAATACTTCAGGCACCCAAAACACACAAAAAAGTGGACTTTCTTGGGAGTTGTTGAAAAAAATGAATATCATAATTATTACTCTAGCAAATAAAATGGGAAAATGTAACCACATCCCGATTTGGCGAATAATCATCAGAAGCATTATAATACTTTATTTCCGGACCTTTGAATATTCTCAACCTGTCAAGTATTAGTTATATAATTCAAGACAATGAACTGTGAACGACTAATTGTCTAGCTTCACCTATGCATGAATCTTATGCTACTAGAAACGGACTCACATCTGCCTATTAAAAAAAAAACATAAAAAAAAGAATCAAAAGAGTTCCTGACATGCAATTGTAGCGAAATTCAACAATGGTTCAACTTCCGTCCTTTCAGAGACAAAGTTCAACGGCATATTCATAGTCTGCATAGTAATTTCGAAAGTGGGTTAATAGAGTTGGGGTTGTGGTATATCATTCAATAATTCGACCCACAGACTTCGCAAGGACGTATTCAAATTATTCGTTTTCGACGCAAATGCCAAATTGGCGCACGAAAATTCTATACAGAATTGCGTTTTATGAAGTCATTGAATAGTAATTGAGGAAAATGGGCTTTTGGTTGGGTGTAACAAAGTAATTTGTTGACCTGAATAGAGGTCATTCCATATATGTATATCATGAAGAGAGGATAAACTCAACTTGCAAGCAGTAATCAATTTCCTGACTTCGACATCATTAAAATCACCAAATTCAAAATTCAACTCTTAGCCTATTAATATTACTCTTGAAATAGCCAAATAGAAAACAAAATATTTGTAAAGTTTTGCCATTTGGAGATTATACACAGCAAAGGAAGATCTTTCAAAATCAAAAGAGTTCTTATATTAGCAGGATGAGCTTCACCACCAAAAACCAGCCCTAACATGCAGTGCGGTGGCTTATCTCGTTTTTCCTAGAAACAATTGGTCGCACAGAAATTGTTATACGCACTAAAAATGATCCTAATGAAATTTTTGGTTGTTACATTTCATCAAGTCAGTCAAGTGTCACATTGTTGAAAAAAAATTCAATTCCCTTTACAACACCCTAAATTTTTTTGAATTTCGTTTATTTTTTTTTGCAATTCAAATTTGAAATATCAAATATAAATGCGGGTCTGAATACTACTCATACTTCGATAAATTTGAACGATTTGATGTGGAACAATGAAACCAATAATTTTTGAAGGGTTTTACAGATACTACTTTTTGAGAGAAAAAATATTGCAATTACTCGACAAATGGCGCTGGGGGCACATCAACTTAAAAATTTCGAAAGGCATAAAAACCGAAATTGGGAAAAAATTATTGAAAAAATTCAAAAATATTTATATGCACCGAGAGAAATATCTATTACCTGTAATAAAAAATTGTATAATCCTTAAATGATTTCTGAATTGAATAGGCGCCAGAATAGTTCGCTTTTCAGTATGATCTTTTTTTCAAAACAATTGTATCGCTTTTAAAAGTCTCCCACTTAATAGCGTATTTAAATATTGTTTTTTCAATACCATCTTTCAACTGCAATCGTGTTCTTTATCAAAACTAAAAGGTAACCCATAGAGACAAAAGGAACGTTTTGAAAAAAAAGACCTGTTTCATGTTGAAAATGTTCACATTTTGCATTCATCCGAGAAAATTTAGTGGTTAGTTATATATTTCAATTAGCAGCTATAAGATTTTTTTGAAAAAATACTTGTATAATTAATTTTTTCTGGGTGAGGTTGTAAAGAGAATTGAATTCTGTTTCCAACGATGTGACTCTTGACCCCCCATTCCATTTGAAAATTCTGAGTTGATGTTTGTGTGTGATCCAGTAATTGCAATTTTACCGCCTTATAGTGTTAACAACTATTACTTGTGCCTTCCAGTTGGACTCGAGCTATCCCCAATATCAATTTACGTTTCATCATTTCATAATATCTCAAACTTTAAAGTTTTTGAAACCCCCATGCAGGAAGCCTGTATACTTTTGTTAATGATGTTGCCGTCATTCATGAATCGTTATTAACATTCGCAAATATATTACACAACGAGGCTGTAGGCCAAGATTATGTAATAATATGATAGTGACGGCGGAGAACTCTATGAATATTATCGTAAAAGTTTGTTATTGCTCATTGGTAGAAGTGCATAGACATTTTTCACGTTTCCACTTAATTTCCCACATGATTGATTAATTCGCTAAATTGACTTCATGAAATTTATCTATCATAAAATCCAAACTTTCCCCATATATTCACAACTCGATGACAAACTCCATGTTCAACTTGGTCTTTCACAAACTTTACTCATTCTGGAAAGACCTGAATGAGTTTATCCTTACGAAGACATCGTTTTTGACCCACTGGCGTTGTGCAAACTCATCGCATCGTGTATTTCGGAGATGATTCATTCGAAGTTTAAATGAGTTCAACTCCCTGAGGCAAACAAGCATTCGTAGTACTATGAAAAACGTTTCGATTCGGAACTTGGTGAAAACAGCAGGAAGCGTACGTTAAACTCGTACATGTTTCAATTATTAATTTTCAATTTGAAAACAGAAGTTTTGACTCGAGCTGGAAAGTCATTCAAAACCCCAATATACAAATAAGAATGGAAATAAGAATGCATAGTCTCCAGATTGAATGAATACCTAACTGAAAGTAACATAATATCAATTTGCCAACGTTATCCGCGAGATTCTATATGAGCTTGTTAAAGACAATCTGACCGACCGTATGCAAAACGACAAAAAATATTAATACCTGAGTGAAACTCAAGAAATAAACTGTTGTATCCCCCAAGGAACCGTTCATGGTACACAGTTATTCCAACTATATTGAAATAACATGTTGAATGTTGATATTTCGGGAGATATTTTATCATACTCCGATAATACTCTGCTACTCTTCACAAGTCACAAGTTTACAAAATCAAATGGTTTCTTGACACCAGTTTATTCAGCTTAAAGTTCCAAAAAATACTGGACCACGCACTGGTCCTTGGTTTTGTTGATCCCGGTAAAATTGGCTGAAACTGTAGTATGTTATATTCTAATTCTTATCCTGATCAAAAGTTTTCATGGGTCTAACTCGATCCAATGGGTATTTTTCAAGATACAGTCCCTCAAAGAGATGATCTCGTACTTGCTCATACTTAAAGCTGTGACGAAACATTGTGAAGAAGTTATTGTCAAGAATTAAGTCGATATCGTGTCGTCGGTATTCAAGTTATTTGAACGTAATCATTAAAAAAAAAAAGAAATTATCACGAAGTTATAACTCAAACTAGATTAAGTACTCATTTTAAAAGGCCATGAGCGCGATCACATTTTGGCCGTTTTTTAGGGTAAAGGACTCAATAACTCAAAAACGGTTCATCGGATCAATTTTAAACAAAGATAAGCTTCTAAAGGACGTTTGATTCTATGTAACTATGTCTGCGGCAGCACCTCAAGATTCTTTTCAAGATTTCTCTTCCATTAAAGTTTGAAGCAGTCTTAATTGGATCGAATTGAATTTGGTATGAAAAGAAAGGTAAAACGTTGGTCTATGTACGTGCTGTCATGTTTTTTTTAAATTATTAGTTCATCTACCCAAAAAATTGCTTCAAATAACTGCATCTTTGGTACAGTTTTGAGTATTTTTTTGTGAAAAAGTGGGTTGAATATTCAATTTCCATTACTGCACGTACGTAGAATCAAACTTCCTCTAGAAGTTGAACAACAACAACAAAGGTACTTACATTTAGGGTTGTTTTCTGTAAAGTGTCCGAAGCGTTTTATTTTTCATCGACTGTTATTTTACATAATTCATTTTGTTTTAATCAAAATCACCTTTGACAATACCATTTTAATATGTATGTTCTTGTTTATACTTCAGAGTCCTGAAGATTAAACAATAAAGTTTCGAAACGCCGACAATTTAATAATTGGCTTTCTTCAGCATTTCGACCGAATTCCCGCTAATTCAACACCTGAAATCATATTCAACGGTCGTCATTCCATTCAACTGTTCTTAAGATTGTTGCACAAAGTATGAGAACTGCTATCACTTGCACCTTCCAGTTGCATTCAACCCACTTTTATACCATTATCTCATAAACTTTTAAAGTTTTTGACATCCCCATACATATACATCAGCATCTGTATAATTCTGTTAGTGCCTTTGCCGTCATTAATGAAATTGGATACGTCTGTAATTAACATTTACAAATGATATATTGCACAACGAGGCTCTAGGCCAAGATTGTTATCACATGAGAGTGACGTTAGAACTCCATGCACATTATCGCAAAATAATGTACTTCACGTCTGTAGTTGAATTGAATTCGAAAATGATTTATGGCTCAACAAAGCGAAAGATGAAACTCAGAACTTAATTGAAAAAATGTGGATCAACCGGGATTCGAACCCGGGCCTCAAGGTTTCCGGCTATGTGCGTTAGACCGCTATGCCATCGATCTTGTTTTAAAACCGGGAGATTCAAATTCAGCACTATGTTAATATGAGACGGTGGGTTAAATGAAAAGATGGACACATTCTCGCATGCACACCCATTGAAATTATATTGATGTATCAGCTGGTGTCAATCAAATATAGGATTATCGACCGACTTCATGTCCGAAATTTCAAGTGGGTGTGACTTATCCAAGTAAATATAAATAATGTAGTTTTACGTCTGTAGTGAAGTCGGTCGATAATCCTATGATTGATTGACACCAGCTGATACATCGATATGATTTCATTGGGTGTCTCATATTAACATGTGCTGAATTCGAACTGTGAATCGGCGGTTTTTGAAAGAGGATCGATTGGGTAGCGTTCTGACGCACATGGCCGGAAACCGTGAGACCTGGGTTCGGATCCCGGATTATCTACTTTTTTTAAATTCAGTTATGATTTTCATCTTTTCGCCTACTATGCCATAATAGCTATTCATGATACAAGTTTGTAAAGTAGGTCTTTTTTGTATGAGCGTGAAGTTTGTTGGATGAGGCGCAGCCGAGTTCACAAAAAACCCCGTACGAAAGTGTAATATACAAAGTTTTTACTTCGACAGATATTATTCTTAAAATGTAGCAATTGTATCATTAGTTTAAATGTTTTATGTTATGAATTGTCGTCGTATTATCAAATGATGACTTTCGCATGACGCAAAATTCTGTATTCTTCAATGATTGAATAGTGTGTATAAATTTACTTTATGCACTGTTGATGATTTTACGCACAGGTGATTTTTTACGCATTTGTGCGCAAAAGTATCATTTAGTTCACACACTGTAGCAGCAAAACTCATTTTTGAATTATCGCAAAAGTTTGTTATAGCTCGTTGGTGGAAGTGCATGGCAAATATTTTTCACGTTTCCACATAATATTACACATGATTGAATAATTCGTTAGATTGTCTTCATGAAAAATATCTACCATAAAATCCAAACTTCCTTCATATATTCAGAACTCGATGACAAAACTTCACGTTCAACTTGGTCTACAAACTTTACTCGTTCTGAGAAGATCTGAATGACTTTATTCTAATTTTACGTCTCTTCAGAAGACGAAGACGTCGTTTTTGACCCATTGACGTTGTGGAAAATCATCGCAACATGTATTCCGGAGATAATTCATTCGAAGTTTAAATGAGTTCAATTCCCTGGGGCAAACGAGCATTCGTAGTACTATGAAAAACGGTTTGTTTCGGGAACTTGGTGAATACAGCAGAGAGCGTACGCTGAACTCGTATGTTTCAATTATTAATTTCCAATTTGAAATATGTTGAAAACAGAAGTTTTGACTCAAGCTGGGAAAGTTCTGAATAAAGTTTTTGTAAGCATTCATATATTTACTCCACCACTTCTTTCATGAAACGAGTACGGCTCGATAATATGGTGAAATTTCCCGATACGTAAATGGAATGGATTTAGACACATCCTTTTATTAGAATTTGAAGAAAAATCATCTTTGGATTTTTACATAATAATAATGAAAATTTTTTGTCTATTCAGTTCAGAATAATACTGATATATTTCGACGTTGTTAGAGTGAAATGTAAATAGGTTCTTCATGATCACCCATCTTATAACGTTTCCAACCTCACAAACGCCGCTGTTTTTGAGTGATACTACTAACATCAAAATTATACGAAAGAGCGGTCTCCCATTGTATTGCAACCTGTGCCTTCTTGGTAGCTCAATTGGTAAAGCACTGAACCTGCTAGTTAGCTAATAAAAATGTTACCGATCTCTATGAACTCCGAACAACTTTTTAGCTAATATCGGATCACCAGCCAGTACACTTTTAAATTGAGGACGGAAACAGCCCAAAAAAAGAAAGGGTCTTCTACGACTACTCCAAAACTTATTGGAAAGAATACAGGCGAGTAATTAACGAGAAAACGTCCATAACACCAACGACAGCTAAGGACCGAATCGAGTAACTTAGTAACTCAGAAATTTATCAGGACTATACAGGAAGCCAGAGACAAAACTATTAGGAAGAAAGTAGTTGGGGAGGAGAGAGGCCATCTTCCAGACTACATCCTGAACTTGATCTGGCTGAATAACGCAGAGAGGAGAAAATGGCAAAATACCAGACCCCCTATCAACAGAAAAAACGTGATTAATTTCGGGAAAAAAATAAACAGCCAGATCAAAAGTCATAAGGATGAAGTCTGGAAGAAAAAACTTCAAAGTCTCAACGCCGGCGACGGTTCCCTGTGGTAGATGAACAAGCGCCTCCCACGGGGATGCAAGGACATCCCAGACTTGATGGGGAACAGCCAATGGCCGACAATGACCGATCCTGGAAGAGCGGAGATGTCCGGGCAATATTACCATAATGTCTTCCAGACAACACCTGATGTCTCTCTTAAACAGCAAGCATTAGTAAATAGGGAAGCTGAAAACTTAAAAACCAGAGATTATCCCGATCCTAAAACAGGGCAAGTCTGATTTGAGGGTTGAAAGTTATCGCCCCATCTCCTTGCTCAGTCCCGCCACAAAGGTGGTGGATCGAATACTCCTAAAAAGATTTGTTGACCTAGAGGAAAGACTCAACCACCTCCCGGCGGAGCAGTTCGGCTTCCAGAGAGGGGCACTCCATGGCCTTCCAGGTGGTCCGGATTGCTCAGGAGGTCAGAGAGGGCTTGCAGCAAAGGTTCAACACAGTTATGGTCTTGTTGGATGTCAAGAAAGCTTTCGACACTGTTTGGACAGAAGGATTCATTACCAAAATGTTACGAGCAGGCATGCCGGAGTACATGGTGACACTACTTGACTTGTTGCTGATCATCAGAAACTTCCGAGTGAGAGTAAAGGAAACCAGCTCGCAATGAGGTCAGTTAGAGCAGGTGTACAAAAGGGGTCAAACTTGTCCCTACTCGTATACTCGCCATTTACGGACGTCTTTCCAATGTTGGCAAATCCCAGCATGGCTGCCTATGCTGAAGACACTGTTATGTGTTTCACACCACGGCTACATAATCTTGAATCCTGAGAGGACAGAACTGATACATTTCTCAAAGAACCGCACCAACGTGAATATCACTGGGGGATTTGGGGTACTGGATAACCGAATTGGGGAGTCCGACTCCGAGATACTTGGGGACATACCCGTTGATAGAGTGGGGATCCGTCTGGCTCAGAAAAACAAAGAGCTGATTTAAAAGCAAGTTATAAAACCGGCAATAGGCTACGCCTGTCCAGTATTTTGCAGCCTCCTCAAAACTCAAATGCTGAGATTGGAGAGGATTCAAATCACGGTACTTCGTATCGTTACGAACAGTGATCGATACATCTGGCTGGACTCATTGCGGTAGCTGGTGGAATAGCCACCTTTTGAATAATATATAAAGGAAGTCTCAGACAAATTTCACAGACACTTCCTGCTCGGAAGTATATTAACCAGAAATATAAAGCCAGTCAGAGCCAATCACAACAAGCCTAGAAGGCACGGTGGGATCCTCTACCAGGAATTGGATATTTTTTATAAAAATCCAAACGGCCAGGAATGAAACCAATCTGAAGTAATGTTTTCAACCTGGTTTTTCGTGCTTTTCCGGAAACCTACTGATACCTTAAAAAACGAAATTACTTTGAGAGATATTGAAAAAAAAAAAATTGGTAACTACTGATCAGAGGTCTACGAGACTGTGCTGAAACACTGCCAACGGCCAGACGCGCTATGGCCTGGAAAATCAAACCAGTGCCTCTTGAACAAAGGTAACTGAAACCGGTTTCATACATTTTATAAAAATTTCGAAAATTTTTGATTGCTTCAAAACCATAAATTCTTGCCATTTATTGTTACATTATGTTCCATATAGCAACGCATTTTCTTAATCACTTCAATTTTGGAAACACCCTGTATATAATTTATTTAAGAATATTTTCCAATATGCGTTACAGGGGTTATTGGAATGAGCTAAATCCTTATTCTACATTAGATTACATTAGGTAGGTCATCAGGTCCTGGGGAAGGTTTATTCTGAGTTGTGTAAGTATACTTGGCTGTTAAGGAAATAGTTAACATAAGACAGAACTTTTTGAAAATTTTCACTATGTTGGCTTCTTTTCTCAACAGTTCTGAAAAATCATTCAGAAAGCGTTTAGAATTTTAAATTTTTTATAAAATGATTTGAAGAAAATGTCCAGACGAGTATCTAGTTGTTGCCAAGCAACGAAAAGTAACTAATGGGAAATTTTCCGTTTTTTGTACTCTAGAGAAATCACAATTGTGCAATGCATCAAGTGTGACAATAAATCATCTGATACGTTTCAAGAATTCCTGAACTATTTGCTGAAAAATATTATGTATACCATGTAGAACAAGCTCATTCCAAGACTTTGTGTCATTTGTCTACGTTTCCACTTCGACAAGTTGACAAGTAATTTTCACGTTGTTTTTTTCTAGGACCAGAAGGAATGTAACATTTCAGTCAGTCATGTCAGTTTTTGAGTTAATTAAATAACCCTATTTTGAAAAAATAGCCAGTTAGACAGGAGAAGTAGGTACAGCATGCAGAAATTCAAGAAGATTAACAATTCCTACCTACTTCTCTCGCCCTTTTTTTCAACAAGGGCGAGAGAAAGGAGACAAGGGATAAATATTTTATCTATTTTCAGAGGATCATTTTTCAATAATCTTGAACTCACAAGTCTATCAAATCACTTATAAAAAACTTCCTCTTGAAATCAGACGGTGTAAACTAACTGAATTCATACAAAAAAACTTTATATTCACGAACAGATTCTGGTTCCATAAAATTGTTCATTTTATCTATTTAATTTCTTGTAAATTATGTATAATTGCTGAATATTAAGATAAATAAGTCGAATTCATTCAATGTATTCTGTTTTTTTCCCACTATGGTTTTTCACACACCAATTGAAAGGACAATCAGAACTAGTTATATTATCATGTTTTCATTAGATCGCTTTTTTTGTCTGTGTGTTTGTTCGGTAAAAATTATTTTGAAATCGATTTTTAACCAACTTCTCGATGAGCGACTTGCAACTCTGGACAGCTCAGAACTGGATGATAAAGCGGTATTATTGCATTATACGTAAATAAAAATAATATAGTGATAATAATGATTTTGCAATTGATTTTAAAATACCTTCTAGATGACAATGTGAAATAATTGTGTGAGATATCAATTATCATAATAATACTTTCTATTAATAATGAAGGAATTGATAAAATGCTTCTAGAAAATTGGGAAGAAAATAAAGGAAAAGAACTAGGAATGTTCTCATTAGATAATTTGACTATCAACTAGATGAATCGAATGGTTTTAAACGGGAAGGCAATTATCATCAACTTTTTTTTCTATTATGGGCGCCATATTGTTTTTTACATAGAAAAATAGTTGTTCTTATTCTGATTTCATTAATGTTCAAATTGTTATGATTTGCTGTTCTGAAATCACAGATATTAAAAAAAATGAAAGTATAATTATTTTTGGCACTTTTTTGGATAAATATATAGTCTCAGAAGAAATGGATGTGCCACAGACGAGCGTTTGGAGGAAATTCAAAGAAAGACATTTGAAAGATACATATTTCACAAAAATTACATCCAGGTGATCCTGAGAGAAGGGTGGAATTTTGAGCTGGCTCTCGAATACGAAAAACTACAAACTATTTGAAAAACATTATTTGGACCGACGAAATTACTTTTTCGAACGGTAGTGTTTTTAATAGAAATAATGAGCATATTTGATAATAAATAAATATTCACACTTCAGAGAAGTCAGACCACAAGTTCGGTTCCGTTTGAATATGACCGAATACTTTGATTCCATTTCTTCTTTAATACTCCGAATGGGGAAACTTATCTTCGGTTCTTCAGAAACGAATTCGAAGAATACAGGGTGTTTCCAAAATTGGAACAATTGAGAAAATGGGTTGTTATTTGGAACATAATGTAACCATAAATGGCAAGAAATGTCGTTTTTGAAGCAATCAAAAATGTTCGAAATTTTTATTAAAATTTTGAAATCGCTCTTAATTACCTCCGTTTGGAAGGTACTGGTTTGATTCTCCAGGCCACGCAGCGTGTCTAACCCCTGGCAGTGTTTCAGAGCGATTTGCTCAGACTGTAGACCTCTTATCAGTGATCACCAAAAAAATGCTGAAAACTTTAATCTTCCAAAATAATAATTTTTTCGATAAAACTCTATTCTTTCATTTCGTTTTGTTTCGTGATTTTCTATTTCCCATTTCATTGATTGCTCCAATTTCAGAAACACCCTGTATATGGATACGTTTCCCCCCGTTAATTATAACAGCTGCTGGTTTCAGCATGACGGGGTTTTTCCACACAATAAAACAGCAGTTCGCAAAAATTTAGACCGAAGATTTCCTAATAGATGGTTAAGAAATTCTGGACCAGTGAAGTGGCCGGCAAGGTCACCTTAACTTACAGTTTTTGAATACTTTCCTGTGGGACATTTTAAAAAACAGAATCTATGGAAAGCAAGAATATGACATAGTGGAAGAACTTAGAGAAAATATCATCACGCAATTTAGATCTATTAGATATATTGTTGGGATATTGTTAGGGCTGTTCTAAATTCGAGACGACGAGCTCGCTTATGTATTCAAGAGGAAGGCCATCATTTCGAACACTTGTTTTAATTTTTTTTGATCATATTTTACAAGCTCATGATTTAATTCTTGGTTTTTGAAACGCACCGCACTCAGCCAAGTGTTTGTCCAAAATTCCCAATAATGTTCTATCCGGCTCCAGTCTTTCCGGATATAATTCAAAATAAATTTGTGCTGTTTTCGTACGATTCTTATCGAATGTATGAGTTTCATCATTCCTTGTTTTTCTTCATTTCAGAATGGTGACATATCGACTGAATTATTTATGCGAACTTGTGATATTTGACGAGTTCTGACTACTAGTGTTTATTAAACAAAATTATTCTATGGAGTCATGACCATCTCAGATGAAGTTGTTTTTCTTAATATTCGTGGTTTCAGAAAAGCAAATTATTATAAATTATATATCAATAAAATCGGAATGAGAAGCACTATTATTGTGAGGAAAAAACAATATGGCGCTCATGATAGAAAAAAAGTTGACGATGATTGCTTGAAGATGAAACGTCGAATAGTGAATCTGAACATGACAACGTGTAGCTGAAAAAAAGTATCGATGAAAATGTGTCTTTGGTTTTGGGCTATGTTGTCAAATAACGCTAGAAAAAAAATGAAAACGAAAATTTCGATTTTCAGTTTTTTTCCGGATACCAGATACCAGATCAACACAACATTCTGAAAAATAGATGGCGCACATGATATTCCATAAGATAATCTGGTAAATTGATACATACCGACATATGTAATGATGATTAAATATTTTTGAAATTCTGGGTGTACTATCAGCTGCTGATATACCACCAGATAGATCTGATACCGTGAATATTTTACCAGCTTCCAAACTTACAAGTATTCAATAGTAAATATGAATTACTTCATTGTTTTCTCAACTTCATACAATAAATACAATTCATATTTCCAAATAATTCGGAAGAAATCAAAAGGCGGAGTTCAATTTGGATTCCGCGGACGTCACCAAATTGCCCTTCCACTTAACTTTAAATTCTGGCTTTGGCAACGTATACTGATCTACATTTAGTACTTTATTAAAAGTAACTCGAAAATCTGTACAAATACGCAATTTCCGATCCTTCTTTAGAACCACTAGGATGGGTGAAGCCCATTCGCTGAAATTTACTTTCACCATGTGTTTTAACTTATTTTCTACCTTAGGTTTCAATGCGTAGTCATGTTATTAGCTTTTTTCCTTATTAACACAACATTATTTTTAATGGTTCATTTAACATCGAAGTCTTGGATCGGATAACATACATTTTAATCAAAAATGTGTTTGCATTTTTTTTCTTGCCCTATCAACTAAGTTGGATTTTCCTGAAGAAATAAAAGATTTTATTGAAATGTTGTTTTGCCAATCTGCAAATGAAATGTTTAGACAATTCTTACTAGGAAATACTCGGAACTTTCCCAGTTTCTAATCAATATTTTGTTGAGCATGAAAATACGCAACTTGTCCTAATTTGAGCTCCGACGTATCCCCATAGTTTAGGAGATACCAATGGTGGGGTTCGAATTTGAATTACCCTGTTAGTTATAAATGAAATATAAAGAACTATTTCAATCTGCATGGCAATAAACGCAACAAAAATATCAATTATCATCCTCATGAGAAACCAACAAACTGATTTATATTCCTAAATAATCGCGGTCTCACTACATAATACTTCAGTGGGTATATTTTTCTATCTTCTGCTATAATTTCATTCTCCAGTTTCCATTAGTTATGCTCCACTACGACCTACACACCTCAACAAAGCACGCAGAAACACAACAACGGTGAATTCCAAATAATTTATTAGTCCGACTCACGTATTTAATTTGGTGAACAATTTTTAGTCAACCACAACTCGTTGCGTCCTGCATACCTATATTATTATTATTATTGCGGGAATTGTTTAGTCGCGAGTACGAGTCACAGGATGGTGTTAGGGGCAACTAGGGTAATGCACAAAATAGAGATGAATATCCGTATGAATACTGGTTTTCATTCCGAAAACACATCTGGTAGACAGCCTGTTGTGCTCTTACTAGTTTTACTTAAGGAAAAGTCGTAAATTGTAAAAACTTTTATTCAATGTCCTGACTGACTTCTGTCAGATACCAACACCCATTACCCATGCAACTATATAAACAAAATCTACAGAATTGAATAAAATATAAAAACTTCTATTAATGTTGATTCCTAACACATTCATTATCTCGTAACCCAACCCAACCAAAACAATCGTAAATGTGCTCTCAGAACAAAAGGATCGCCAGGTTAATGATATTAAAAAGTTATGCAATGAAGAAAGAAGCCAGTTTATTGAACATTCAGTTATAATATCCCGACAAAATGCAGAGATTTCAAAACATACCCTGATGGCACGAAAATTGTGTTGCTTACAAACACCACGAGAGCTTCCTCAAGTGGTGTTATAGAACCTAGTGGCGTTACAGTTGATGAAGAGAAACGAAAATTCATTTGGATAAAGTGAGGATAATTTTTCAAGAAAAAATACAATTCAAAAAGATTTATTTCCTCCAAAACTAACTAGATCTGGCATGTTTCCCTCCTTTTCAATATCCAGCAGTGTCAACTCAATATTATATATCATCTCACAGCACCAGTGACAATGAAGAAGATTGCAGTATTTTTCGCAGCACAAACAGCCCCATTACCATTGGGCTCAACTCACAAAGTACCGTGCAATGGTTTGGTAACAAAGGTTTGAGTAGTATGGGCAATACTTGCTACATGAATAGTGTTATTCTATGTACCTCTACCTAGTTTGAAGGTAGATTAATTCAAATCCTTTGCGGATATGATAGAGTATGGTCAGAAGATTCTTCATCTCAAGTAGGCATTTGAAACGGAAGCATTAGAAACACATTCTATCATTAATGCCCAACTAGATGCTCAGGAATTTTTACAAAGGTCGATGATATACTAAGAGACAGTGAGAAAGCTGAAGAGGTTTGGACCAGATTCTTGAGTATGAATATAACTCCAACATTGTAGGTAACTCTGTTGGATAACTAAAATGTACACATTGTGGTACAGTCACATTTGACCCATTCTGGAAACTATCTCTACAGATTCCACAAAGAACCAAAGAACGGGGCATCTATTCGGATTTTTTTACTGGAGGAAAAACTTCAGATGGTGGCGAGAAACCTACTTATTCGAAATGTTCGTTTTTATTTCAGCTTGATTCGTCAAACGTCCTGTCACGAATATTGGTTGATCATTTCAGACTCTTATTATTATTATTATTTTGAGTTCACAAAAACTCAAGGATCAGAGTCCTTTGATATTTCTGTCGTTGTAATATCTTTCTGCCCCACTCCAACCAGCAAATTTCGTACCAGTTCGGACTTTATTTATTGGATCAGATTTGGATGCATGCCAAATTTGTTTGCACAATAACATTGTAAAATATTTTAATTAATGCGTTGCTCTTCCTTCGAAGCTCACTGAGGATTATGTGACAAGGCGCGGAGGCTGGCATTTTTGTATTTTTTAAGCTGGTGACACTGATTCGAGGGTCTTTAATCATTCGCAGCACATTTTTCATATCATCTTCCGCTTTGATACATGTAGGGGCGATTTGAGAAATGTTCTGGAGTTTTGGAGTGAAAATAGAAAGCATTCATCATAATAATCATGACAAAAGTAATACTTGTTATTATAGAAGTCTGGCGTAGGAAATTCCTAGATTCATTGAAACTACTCATTTTCCATCAAAACGCAAATGTAAGCTAGTATTGCTATAGTAAGCCCGATTTAACAGTTCCTTGACCGTTAAGAAAGAAAAATTCTCATGGACCTTACTATCCCGTAAAGGTGAGAGGACAAACGAAAAATTTTGTTTTTCTTGGTTAACTTTATTCTCACGTGATTCTTGGACTCGGTACCTACTCATTTCATGGATGTGGGGATCTTCAGGGAACATGAGACTGGAAAATGAAGAGAATTATAATTTTGCAGTGATAATTCTAGGAGCTTTCGATTTTTTATTGAGAACTAGGAAAGACCTACCAACATCCACATAGTTGACTACAAAAAAGCACCGTCACAAAACACTAGACTTTCTATGGAACAATGTAAGTGTGCGCCCACAGAAGCTGACATATCCCCAAATATAAATTTTGTGTAGAAATCTCGCACACTATTGTTTATCTTAATTTGTTGTAATAATATACCCACATTATATCAATAATTTGTTGTCCATCTATGACTCGCTAAATAAGAACATTCTGAAAATTCAGGAAAACTGGTGATATTCTGTTTCTTGTACATTTGTATGTTTTAATAAAACATTTCCCCCTGCTCTCTTGAAAGTTTCGTACGTCGAACATAAACGCAAAATAACTGTCGATCGTGGGGCTACGATCCTCCTTTTTCTCGAAAAAATTGCGAAAGTTCGCAGAAATGAAACCGGAAAAATACGTAAAAATTATAAAAAATGAGTACATCAAATAGCTTGAGTTGAAAAAATTACCCTTCTACCTTCCTTCATTCCTTCATTGCTTCATTGCTTCATTTCTTCATTGCTTCATTTCTTCATTGCTTCATTGCTTCATTCATTCATTCCTTCATTCCTTCATTCCTTCATTCCTTCATTCCTTCATTCCTTCATTCCTTCATTCCTTCATTCCTTCATTCCTCCATTCCTTCATTCCTTCATTCCTTCATTCCTTCATTCATTCATTCATTCTTTCAATCCTTCATTCCTTCGTTCCTTCATTCCTTCCTTCCTTCATTCCTTCATTCCTTCATTCCTTCATTCATTAATTCCTTGATTGCTTAATTGCTTCATTGCTTCATTGCTTCATTTCTTCATTTCTTCATCCCTTCATTCTTTCATTCCTACATTCCTTCATTCATTAATTCCTTTATTCCTTCATTTCTTCATTCCTTCGTCCTTCGTTCTCCGTTCCTCCGTTCTTGCGTTCCTGCGTTACTTCGTTCCTTCGTTCCTTCGTTTCTTCGTTCCTTCGATCCTTCGTTCCTTCGTTCCTTCGTTCCTTCGTTCCTTCGTTGCTTCATTAGTTCATTCCTTCATTCCTTCATTCCTTCATTCCTTCATTCCTTCATTCCTTCATTACTTCATTACTTCATTACTTCATTACTTCATTACTTCATTTCTTCATTCCTTGTTTCTTTGACAGTGATATATTGAATGAAAAACATGGTTAGAGAGGTTCGACCCCCCCAAAAAATTCCCCTGAAGGTTGAAAGGAGAACGCGTAGAGATTCAGAAATACTTAAATTGGATAAACTCGTAAAAATTGTGAGGAACATAGGGCAGTCAAATAATTGTCGTAACTTGTGGCCTATAGGTGTCCATTAAGGTAGGTTTTCTTCCGAAAAGATGGATGATTGGGTCTATCAAACATACGCATGCACTATTATAGTAACAACCTCAAGGCACCTGGTGTACCTATTTATAGACAGACAATTAAACGAATTCTAATGCTGAAAAGTACAAAATAAAATTAATATAAAAAATCTTCCCAAAAACAAGCTTCTATTTATAAAATATCGAACTAAAAATTTAAAAATAATATGAATTGTATGAAAACAAAAACTTTCAAATTTAAAATTATTTTATTGAAAGCTTGAGGGGTAAAATATAATCTTAAAATGAAGCTCCAAGCTTTTAAGAAATAGGTCACATTTTCAAAAGTTTTTGTTTTCATACACTAAATATTATTTTCCTTTTTTCACAAATGATAGCTTTTTTCAAAAAATTGTTTTTTTTAATCAATAAATTATGTTTGTTTTATTCAATAACGAATCTCTTGAGATGATGTGAAATATATAATGCCTAATGACATATCACACACTTTCTTGAATCTTCCCATATGCTTGAATCGAATTGAAGATAATTATCGATATAAGTTTCCTGCAATAGTTATTTACCTAACAAGTTCGGAAAGTAGTACAGTTGAACGACGCGGAGCGGAGTTCGGGCAAGCCATTAAGGGCGGAAAAGACATTTTCCGTAAGAGTTAGGTACAATATTTTTCCTACGAGTGTTTTTGTCCATCTTATTTATGAAAAAACAAGGTTTTTAATAAACAAGTTTTTATAATAATGCTACAAAATGACTAATAAGACAGAATAGTTACATAGATCATTTAGTTAGTCCTAAATGTTTTCAAAAATACAAAAATCGTGCGGAAAAGTAAAAATCGTACGGAAAAGTAAAAATCTTGCGGAAAAGTAACTTTTCCGAACGATTTTAAATCGTACGGAAAAGTACAACTTTCAAAACGAAAAATCGTAGGAAAAGTATTTTTCAAGATGCACTTGGTTAAGCATGTTAATAACTGGAAGTCGAAAAAAATTGACAGAAAAATGTTTACTCACGGGTGCTGTGGTCGGAGAATCCGCGGCGTTGTGCGGGTGGGTGGCTGGCGTATCTGCCCCGCTGGTGCCACCCGTTGCCCAGTGGTAGCTTGTCAAGCACGTGACCAGTCCTAAAATCAATCCTGCTACTAGTAGTACCACGAAAATAACGCTGAAGATGCTGACAGCTGAAAAGCAAAATACTCATTGAATTTGAAATATAAACTTCGTGATCAAAATAAGGGTCAACCAGATAATACGGTAAAAGTCCCTTCCAGATGGAATTTGTTTGTTTGTTCAAAATTTGTTCTAACCGTCATCCGGCTGCACCGCTACGAGCAACCCTCGGAAGCGAGGGGGAAACCGCTGAGGAAATTGTGTACACTAATTCCCAAAAATCGTAAGTCTAATACCCAAGCGATTTTTGAGTAATACCCAGTAATGCCTGAGTAATACCCCCAAGTAGTGCCAGTAATGCCTGTCAGAACGGAATTTGGTATTCTTGTATAAAGTGCAGTGAAAAAGGTACTTATAAGAATAATTCATACATACTGACGATGAGTTGCAAATATCGAATGAAATAGTAGGCTAAATTTTGACCAGAAATTTATTTCTACATACCGATTGTTCCACTCATAAATTAACAATAGACATGTTTCTGGAAATGTAAGTTTTAAAACTATAAGTGGATTTCATGGAGTCCAAAATTATTTGTTGATTAAAAATGAACAAGTACCTATGCGTTGAACTTATTATTTTTCGACGACAGTCATCATGCGGCCAAGTAATAATAAGGTGAATCCAGGTAATCCATAGAAGTGTAGAAGGGTAAACAAATTAGTACGCCTAAGAAACTTACTTCGTTTGAAAAATGATTTCAATTATGTTCAGAAAAATAATTCAGTTCATCGTCGTCAAAATGAAGGTTAATTGACCATGTCTCACTTTTGCAACATCATTATTACTTATTGTCGCCCTACATTATTTTCTATTTGCCTTGAAGAAATGAGCTTAAAATTCTATGATATCACAAATTTTTAGTTAAAAATTTCTCCAGAAATATTCATTTCAACTATCACAAAATGTAGGAGTGATCATACTAACAGAAAAAACAATGTTGAAAAGGGGGAACATTCTCCATGAAAATTAAAAAATGAAAAATGTGACTTATTTCTAATATCTAACAGAAAACAACTACTTTCCCGGCACAAGCCACGCTGGACATTGAACTACATCTGATAGATATTGTGAAAGACTCTAACTGAAAAGGAAAGAAAAAATCTGAAAGTGAAAATTTGCATTTTCATTCAGATAGCTGACTTTTTTAATTCTTCCTAGTTTTCATATTATATTTGCAACTTAATGATTTGTTCAAGGAAAACTAGAAAGAATTAAAAAAGTCAGCTATCTGAATGAAAATGCAAATTTTCACTTTCAGATTTTTTCTTTCCTTTTCAGTTAGAGTCTTTTCACAATATCTATCAGATGTAGTTCAATGTCCAGCGTGGCTTGTGCCGGGGAAGTAGTTGTTTTCTGTTAGATATTAGAAATAAGTCACATTTTTCATTTTTCAATTTTCATGGAGAATGTTCCCCCTTTTCAACATGAATACCTCCCAAGAGGTTATCTTGAACGATGGAAAATAGCGACTAAAGTTTGTCTTTCAGTCGCAGATGATTCCACAAAAGATTTTATGAATTTCTTATTCATATTTTCGAACTAAAAATAAAAAACAATGTTTATAAAAAAAAAATGAAGGAAATAAGTCTGGAATGTCTGAAATCAGTAGATACTTTCAGTATGAATTTTGACAAAAAAATTACGCTCTCTAAGTGATAGCTGTTTGAAAAGGTTTTCTAACTAATATTTATTCAAGTCTTTTTAGTGAATCATTGAAAATTGGTGATCTGCACAACATAAACAAACACCAAATTTCTCCAGATAGATTCATTTCAACTATCACAAAATGTAGTAATGATCATACTAACAGAAATAACCATTTTTATAAAAAAAATAAAGGAAATTAGTCTGGAAGATCTGAAATAAGTAGATACTGTCAGTGTGACAGATAGGGATAAGAATTTTGACACAAAAATTATGCTCTCAAAAGTGATAGCTATTTGAGAAGGTTTTCTGACTAATATTTATTCAGGTCTTTTTAGTGAATCATTGAAAATTGGTGATCGGCTCAACATAATCAGATACCAAATTTTATTATGCTTGAACCATACGCCAAGAAACTTGTAAGCCCTCTTTAATTATTTAGTTTAAACCAAAAATTCTTATAATCAATTAATGATCGCCGGAAACCCCCAGATTCCAATAAAAGATATAATGGGACTATAAACCACAAAACTCGTTCGCCATGTTGAATCCCCAAATTTTGATAACAAATGCTTTACCTTTTCCTAAAACTCGGCAATGAATGTTCAAAAGTATCACAAAAATTGTCATTTTGAATTCTTTGATTTTGAATAAAAACAAACCATTTCCGACCCCGAAATCCATGCATAATGCATAATGTATGCATACAACAATATGAAACTGAATCAGACTATAGACTACAAAAATTGTCCGCCATAATTTTTCGCATATATTAATTTATAAAAGTGAAATTCTCACATTTCTCCAAAGATCAGACTTGAACCTTTCCTAATTTCTTCACGAAAATAAGGATAAAAGTGGTTTTGATTTCCATAAAAAAGCATGTTACTGTCACTGTGCAAGAGGTATTTTTTTTTTTTCGCTTCGACTGTCAGAAGTCCAACACGTAACAGTCTCCACAAAAGAGTTATCTTCGGTTCACAAAATTGCTCGTATTTTTGGCATTAGGTCTATTTAGAGTTTTTTATTGATCTGAGCATACCATCGACTGCAATTCAGCAAAATTGTTACATGATTTTTTTCAGAATTGCTCAATAATAATATTGAAAATTTAGTGGTGGTGGTTCTTGTACAAAACCAACCAAACAGATATTAAGATATTTGAACACAAAGCTAAGAGTTTGCTGACCGATATTTCATTTTTTTACTCCCATATACACCTACAACGTTAGACGTATTTTGGCAAATACCTGTCAGAAAACAAATACTCTCCTGGCTAATACCACGACGAGTATAGGATTATATCTGACAAACACTTTTGCAATGTAACTCATCACAGAGGGAACAATTGTAAATACTCAGCTGTAACCAAAAAGCGGAATTTTGTTTTAATTTACATAATTACGAAGATTTGCTGAACCACTTTTTTTTAAGTTTAGAATATTGACTAATAGATAATTATTCTTCAGAATATTCTGATAGGAATAATCAGAATTCACCTAGATTACCGAATACTTCAAGAACAAAACAGAAGCAGAAGAAGCGATATTTTTGTGATAAAAATGCGAATTCTCATTAACAGTTCATTAATATGATATCATTGGTGTGCAATTAAAACGGCAGTGTGTCCTTCGATATTCTCGGTACGAATTATATATCTTTTTAAAATATGCATATGAAAAATCTTTATCATGCATGATACGATAAAAAATTTCTCAGAACTGACACCACATGGGTCTGCAATCATTAAATTGTCTCTTATACGGTACAAACTGAGGAGATATTTTAATTATTATTTTCGACATCATCAGGAGATCCAAGCGAATATTTTTCCAAGAACCATTTAATTGGAATCTCACTACTCACCTTTTACATAAAATTAGGGTACGTACATTTTCAAAAAAACTTATCAGCGAACGTAAAATTTGTTACGATTCTTTCCATACTAAGTTTTAATTATTTAATGTACTTACTGATTCAATTTTCGGAACTGTTGTCAGTGGTTCTTGATTGGTTAGTATTTAATTATACATATGGATAAATATAGTTTATGACTGTCATTATTAATGTCATTTTAGACAAGTAAACCATCAAATAACACACTAGTGAGTTATAATCCATAACTCACTAGTGTATGCCACTCCTGTGTTATCTTTCTTAAGTCACTTTAGAATTAGAAATCTTTCTCGCGTGACTTATTTTCAACATAACACACTAGTACCATAAATAACTATTATAGACCGTCAGATATTGACAGATTGTGCTGACTCAGTTTTTTCTTTTCTGGGATTTTGGCCACTGAATATTATGTCAGTGTTGAGCTCAAAAAATGAACATTTAGCGATCGGACGTGTGCTAGGCATATGAAACAAAAAAATTCACAAAATTTACCTCAACAGCTGACCGGCTTATGTCATTTTTTTTTCGGGTTCCATGCGATATCAAATTTCATTCTGTCGATTGCCATAAGCGAGAAAATGAATCAGCGACCGAGTATTCTTTTACGAAATCACGCCCTTATTTCAACCCTTTAAGTACGTGCCAACCTTATGGCTTGGTATTTCACTATTAGATTGTTGTACCTGTTGAATGTATTGAAATGACATAAACGAGTGATTTGAAAAAAAAAATATCTGCACAAGGAAAATTAATTTTTTATATGCCTACCAGACATCCGATAGCTGAATTTTAATTGTTTGAGCTCAATACTGGAATAATTTTCAGTGGTTAAAATGCCAGAACAGAAAAAATAAGTTTCACTAACTCATCAATCACCTATATAGATATTTGGTAATCAGGTAACTATTTTTCTGTGTTCTTGAATAACTTTTGAAAATGTAGATGGATATATTACAGAAATTAGTGTCGAAAAATCACTTGACAATGTTGAGGAATATATTATAGAATGATACTTCGACTGTTTCAAAAGGTGGGTGTATTTATCTAGTATTATTATTATTGATCGCCAATTGCGTAGAATCTTTTTGCGCCCGCTGTTTTTCTGGTAAGTACTCCCGGTTGTTCTGATAAAATCCTAGAAATATCTCCCAAGGTGTTTCTACTGGATGGTATCTTCTACAATACAACAGTGTTCTAAGTTTCGTCCTCCTCATCACAGAACCTGTATTGTTGAGTGTCTTGGTGTATACCCAGCAAATAATGTATTCTAAGGTAGCAGTGCTATGTCAAGAGTCCAATCCTCTTCCTGCGAGAGTTCTGGCTCAGTTAGAGAATGTGTCTTAGCTCCATCATTATCATTTATCCGTGAAGGTTGCTAATGAACTCATTTTTGTCCTTCTCAATTTTCTCAAACAGGACTCTACAAGCTGGTTATGATCAAATTAAGATTTGTTGTTGCTCCCGATCTTGCAAGGGCAGCTGCGCTCTGATTCCCCTGGGTACCCCTGTGAATTGGTAGATAAGTTACACCTTCTTCTGTGCTTCTAGGTCATAGAGATTTATGTGTGTCTCTCAAACTAATTTGGAAGAAATGCAGGGCGTTTATTGCTGCGTTGCTGTCAGAGAGAATTACTATGGGTTGTTTTCTGGGACGCCTCCTCAGAATTCCGTGCATACGGAAATAGCCATCCCCTTGGCTTGGAATATAGAGGCTTGATTACCAAGGCATAGATTAACGGACTGATTCAGTCTCTCCCAGTATATTACTGTCCCTACCCCATTGCGTGTCTCAGATCCATTCGTATACCAGATTTGCCCTATTGACAGTATTGGTAGGGCCCTTGGACTTTCCCATTTTGTATTATGGTGGTGTATGTTCCATGACTGACAGCATCTCATATGAGTCGATTCTTATGACCTCCATTATGTTGGAGTGGCCTAGGTTGTTGCCCCTGCATTTCAGTCTGGAGGCTCCTAACCTGTTACATGCAAATGCAGTGGATAGAGTTTCAGAATCGTTGATGTGCTGGACACTCCGAGCTTGGCCAGTCTTTGTAAACTAGCCAGCATCCCTCTAGTTGTGATTTTTGGCAACCTGTGTCCAGCATCACCATCGCTGCGTATATGGCCCAAGTGATTGAGTCCAAGTCCCCATGATTAGCCAAAGTAACGTCTGGCCATCATAATTGATATCCTTTGCTTTGTCAGCACTCTTTCCAGACGTTTCTGACATGTGAACTATGAGTCTAGGTTTAACTTCAGGTATTTCTCAGCCCCTGACATTTATAGGCTTCTACCAAAGATTCAGAGTTCTGTTGGTTTCTAACTCTTTTACTGGTGCACGGAGAAGTCCTGCTTTCTAATGGTTCTTTCTGAGGGCTGAAGCAAAGTTTCTTCACCTGAGGTCTGAAGTGTTATACTGCCAAAAATGTCTCAAAGAGACTGATAAAAAAAGTTATAAGAGAATTTATGAGATCCAAGTTGGATAGTGAAACCGCAAATCTGTATAGAGCTATATTCGATATTCATCAGTATTTAAAAGGCATTACAGATACATATTCCTCTAATACGGCTGTCAAATCACTCTATAGTTTTGAAATCAATTTCTGAAGAGTTTTTGAGTGTTTACCAGGAGTCAGCTTTATATATGATTGCGGTGTCGTCTGCAAAGCTAATTACCTTTCCTTCTGTCCGCAGTTTACAGAGATCGTTCAGATACATATTAAAAAAAATCGGGCCCCGACAGTACCTTGAGGAACACCATACTTGACCGTTCTCTTTTCTCTGATTTCTCCACCTTTTTTCACATATAGACTATCTATATTATGAATTCGTCAACAGCAAGGTTTCTTTCGCGTCAGCTATTTGGAACCCTCAATTTGCCGTACACTCAGGAAGGATAGAAAGTGTTCAAAATGAATTATTGGAGGAGTCATCCAAAACCGAACGTGAAGCGATGATTCCGCTTCGTCTCTAGAGAAGAACGGTCAAATCGAATAGTAACGAGAGGAACAGAGATAGTTGCTTGGAGTAGTCGAATGTGTTTTCATTGGGTTTCGGCAAATACCTAGTCAAACTTTGAACAGGTGAGGCAGCAGGCATACGATTGCTTAGTTGATTTATGTAAAACCTTAATGCACGATGCAAATAAAGAATACGTTGTTAAAAAATTCAACAAATAAAGGAGTTCTCCCCAAGGGTCAATCCTTGGACTTGCAATTTTCCGTTTAATTTTCTTTCTTGCTCACAGCATTATTATACTGATGACACTCAACTTTATTTATCATTCAAATCAGAAGAGCAGTCAGGCCAGGCCGTCTCAGCTCTCAACTATGATCTGCATTGTATCAGTGAATATTCTGAAAGTCATTGTCTGAAATTCAACTCAACTATAACAGCAACTATAGTTTTTGGGAGAAAGTTTGAAAGAGAGCATTTTGTTACACATTTTTTCATTAATATAAAAATTCAACAAAACACCATTCAAATTTCTCAAAAATAAAAAAAAAAATTGGGTTTATGGATAGATCAGGATTTGAGGTTCTCGTTTCACAATAGTAACTGTCTTCAGAACGCTTATTGTAATTTTAAAATGATTTATCAAAATATGCAAATATTCGATAGAAAAAGTAAATCTCTCTTATGCGACTCTATTGTTTTAAGTCACCTCAATTACTGCGATGTTGTTTGTGCACCCTGTTTAACTCTTCACGGTGTAAATAGAATACAGGAATTATAAAACCGTTGTCTCAGATTAATATATGGCATCAGAAAGTATAAAAACATTAGTCATATACGTTACAAATCAATAATTGGCTGAATATAAAAAACCGACGACACCTCCACTATGCTCATTTTTTCCATAAAACTTATGAAACTGAAATCTCCAGCTTACTTATAATAAGATCACTTATCGAACAGATATACATAATCTCAATGTCAGATTCAATTTCACATTAAAAACACCGATTCACCATACAGAACTATTCAAGAGATCCTTTTCTTATAATTTACCTGCCATTATGAATGACTTAACCTCTGAACTGAAAAAAATACACACAGTCTACGGAAATAAACTGAGTAGATATATGATGTTGAAACAACTGTCTAAATAAATGACCAACATTCATTATTTCATAACATGAATACGTATTTAAAAACTGTACTTTTTTTTACCTTTTTTTTCTTCTGAACTTCCTCTACAGACTTTTGGGGTTAGGTGGAAGAACAGGCAGTTGCCTGCACACATCTGTGTGAGGGTACGGACCATACCCATAGTACGCCAACATCGTTCCTTCAAGTATCTCGATAGCTAGTGAGTCTTTTTTCGTGATGTGTTCTCTACATTTAAAGAAAAAATTGCAGGTTCAATATTATTAGAAAATGAAGATTCCAGCAGAAAAAAAAGTACTGGTCTTAAAACACCAGTTAGCTGAAGTTCTCTTCTTGAAACTAACCGTCTCGGGGCAGCAATCAATCATGCAACAATGTATCGACTGTATTATTTATCGGAGAGGCGTGGTAAATCATCACAGCTATTTAGTCGATCGTAATAGCATATGAAGGTTTGGGTAAGATATGTGTAGGTACGTATTGAGTATTTAAATAAAAAAATAAAAATTGAGACTTCAGGACGTATAATATGCATGCTACAGCTCATACTCTTGAAACAGCACTTCATGCAACTGTTAACTCATCATCTGGTTAAAAGTTATCTTTAGGACAACGATGTATTCAATAATTTGAACGATCGAGAAAGTGTGCCAGAGAGTATACAGAGTGTAATCTAACCTTTTGCACTCCCGTGAAGAAGCATTCCCGTGAAGGAAGCATTCCCTTGAGGGAGGGAGGATTGGGAACCTCTGTGTTAGGTGTGTTCCTGTCTTCAGCTATACTAGTGCTGCCTTGAGCTACCAGTGTATCAGTTTGGATACTCGGATACCTATGAGGTTCGTTGATTTTCATTTATCTGTGATACTTACGTTCCTATTATATCTGCTTGCAACCCATAATACGGGTGAGAGACTCTCTGGAGTTCTGTAAACGCAATCTTAGTGTCTTTCCTTCATTGGCAATTACCTTTTCTGGTATGGAAGGATGGCGAACAGAGGTTCCCAAAATGTAAACCCACATTTCATAAAATTGTAAAACTCTCCAAAGTTTTTAGCGCATTTTTCACAACACCTGCCATTCGTTCTAACATAACTTTATATACCTTTACTTCACGGGAGCGCAAGAAGTTAGATTACACCCTGTATAAAATAATTGATGGAAACCCTTTTCGAAGACAAGCTTGCACCAAAAAATAAGAAATAATTTTTTTAGATGCGTGATGTAGGTTATCGTGTGAGTTACATAATCAAGAGCATTCCGTTCAAAGTTTTTCAATTCGAATACTTCGAAAACGGCAATCTTTCAAATATGAACTCACAGAATGAATTTGAAGTAATTATTTGTTATATTTTAGCGCAGGTGAATAAAACCTTGCCATCATCTCAAATTTATGAATTTCAACAAAACATTTTTGATCTTCGATCCAAAATACCCCCATATACCAATTTCGATGAAAAACGGATAAAAATAAAAAAACTCGTAGACAACTTGAATTCATGAATTTTGACAACACATTCATAATCCTTCACCTCAAAAAGTCATACACATAACACACACATAACAATTTTAAATGAAATCGAACCATAATCACAAGAATCGTTAACATAAAATTCATAATCTCCGGCTCCGAAAACCCCACATACTTATTTTTAATCGAATCTAATTAAAATCACAAAACTACTCCGCCGTATTGGAGCCGCCTTCTTAATTTTTTTTTATAAAACATTCATAATCTCCGAACCCGATAACCTCGTCAAAAACTTGTCTGCCATCTTGAAGCCACCATTTTGAATTTCAGACCTCAAAAACCCCCACATGCCTATTTTGAATGGTATCGGATGATAATCACAAATCTCGTCCGCCATCTTTGAGCCTGCATTTATTCTTTCATCTAACAAACAATAATTCAATGCATTGTCACTAGAGTTATGAACATTTGACAAATTTCAAGTTGATAGGACGACCATTAAATAGGACGAATCAAACCATCTTGATCTGCCGAAAGAAATCAATGAATGTAACCCGGAAGACTACAGGAATTATTTTAGAATGAAAAATGACACGTTCAGTTTTTTGCATAATTCGTTTCAAAGTAGTTTACAGAAACAAAATACAGTGATGCGTCAGGCAATTCCGCCAGAAGCAAGATTGGATGTGACATTACGTTTAGATACGGGAAACTCGTCGAAGAGAAGTTTTCGAATTTCTCCTAAAACTCTCAGAGATCTACTTCCAGAAACCTGTAGAGTAATCTATGATTACGTTTATCTCGCTAAATAAATACAAAACTTACATGCACACATTTTTTTTTCAAAACTTCATAGTTCACGAGTTTGAAATTGACAGATGTCAGGTAAAACTAACCAAACTCAGACCTATAATGGGCATTGCATTTTGATTTTTAGTTATAATGAATATGAATATTCATATTTTCGAACTAAAATGAAAACATAGAATAATGATTGTATATAATCCAGTAGACAAACTCGAGCAAAAAGTGAATAATGAATTATAGCACTCTGAAACTCGGCACATGACATCTCGACATCATGTTTTATTTTTTGGATTGACGTGGCCGTTACTTGATGAAAATCCATAGTTATGACACTAAGGTAAAAAACGATTAAAATTTCCACAAAATTTATTGTCTTTGCGACATGTTTCGACACACAGTATCTTTTTTAAGCGAATTTAGTACACTCTAAATGTACTTACTGCATTACATTACATTACATTAAATGTACTACATTCGCTTGAAATAATACTGTGTATCGAAACATGTCGCAAAGACAATAAATTTTGTGGAAATTTTAATCGTTTTTTACCATAGTGTCATAATTATGTTTTATTAGAAAAAAAATTGTTTATCAAAAAATCAGAGGTGAAAAAGTATATAATTTTTTTTGTTGTTATTTCAGAAAATATAAGATTCATCAAAAAACGATAAAATACATAACTCATAAAATACGCTCGTTTTCTCAGAAAACGTCGTTTAACGCCGACGTCACATTTCATGCTCACGCTAACCCGCCACTGCAAGTTCAGACAGGGCCGAAAATGTGGATTTGTCATAACTTTGCCAAAAATTATAGTAGAAGGAAAAGAAAAAGTGCATATCATTCCTGAAGACTTCTACTTCCTCATGCAAATATAACATTTGAGTATCTGAGTACCTAAAATGTGTTTCACTTCACATAACCCTTCTACGATATGTACGGAGGATCCGAAAGTCATGGATATTTTAGTTGATATGAAATAATTATACTGGAGCAGGAATCAGTACCCTCTTTGGACCATATTCAACGATTTAAGGCTACTGAGGTCTTGCTTATACATGCCAAAAAAAAATGGGCTTTACTCCTGCCTCAGTTTTCAACTCACATATATTCCTGCAAATTGTTGCATATAGTCCAAAGAGGGTATGGGTTGCTGATTCAGTATAATAATTCCATGTTTACTAAGTTATTCATGATTTTTGCAATCATCTCGCAAACATCTCCGTGAAGTGCGACAAAACACATTTTAGGTACTCAAATACTCCCATATTATATTTGCATGAGAAGGTAGGAGTCTTCAGAAACGATATGAACTTTTCTTTCTCCTTCTCCGATAATTTTTAGCCATAACTTTCAGCGGCGGGTGAGGGTGAACCTGAAATTAGATGTCGGCGTTCAACCACGTTTTCTGGGAAACTCACATATAATCCCGCAAATTGTTGCATATAGTCCAAAGATGGTATGGGTTGCTGCTTCAGTGTAATAATTCCATGTTTACTAAATTATTCATGATTTTTGCAATCACCTCGTAAACATCAACGTGAAGTGCGACAAAACACATTTTAGGTACTCAAATACTCGCATATTATATTTGCATGAGAAGGTAGGAGTCTTCAGAAACGATATGAACTTTTCTTTCTCCTTCTCCGATAATTTTTAGCCATAACTTTCAGCGGCGGGTGAGGGTGAACCTGAAATTAGATGTCGGCGTTCAACCATGTTTTCTGGGAAACTCACATATAATCCCGCAAATTGTTGCATATAGTCCAAAGATGGTATGGGTTGCTGCTTCAGTGTAATAATTCCATGTTTACTAAATTATTCATGATTTTTGCAATCATCTCGCAAACATCAACGTGAAGTGCGACAAAACACATTTTAGGTACTCAAATACTCGCATATTATATTTGCATGAGAAGGTAGGAGTCTTCAGAAACGATATGAACTTTTCTTTCTCCTTCTCCGATAATTTTTAGCCATAACTTTCAGCGGCGGGTGAGGGTGAACCTGAAATTAGATGTCGGCGTTCAACCACGTTTTCTGGGAAAACGAGCGCATTTCATAAGAAATTACTAGGAATAATTTTTGTGGAAAATTGAATTGCTTTTCAGCCTGTTGAGTTGATTTTTTGATAAATCCTATACTGTCCAAGATTACAGCAAAAATCTATTTATATATTTTTAAACGAAACAAATAATATGTTCCACCCCTGGAATTTTGGTAAACAATACTTTTTCGTATTTCAACTACTAGCACACCACGTTTGGTGGTCCTACAATCGATTCTTGTCTCAAAACTCAATCGTACTGGATTAATAAAGTATGCTGTTTTTGGAACTTTGTTCTGCAAGCAACCTGAAATTACAAATCAATAAATCCCTGAGACAAGAGTCAGCAAACAATCCGGCAAGAAGGTTGGTGAGCATGTCGACACGGAAAGCTGAGCAGTTGGACAATGCGTATATTATCTCAAAGCAAGGGCGTCGATACGGGCGAGGAGGGGTAATGGGGGTAATTAACGCCCCCCAAGAATAATTATAAAATAATATTTTTAGTATTTTCAAATCAAATTTAATAATTAACACGTGCAAGTCTAATATACCTGGAAGCCTGGAAGCCTTTACCATCCCCTACCCACAAAAAAAATTAAAGGCCACTGAAAAACTTTCCACAATTGAGGGTCATGTACAAAAGATCTAATAGGACGAACTGCTCGTGAGGCCGCAGAGCTTTCACACCCCCCCCTATAATCCACATTCTATACGTTCCTTCCTATTAGTTAAATGTAGTGAGTTTATGTTTACATTTACGCAATGTCTTTATACAAACATTTTGAGTCACCTATTTTAACATTTGATATTTTCATAAGAATATATTATCATTCTGCTAGAGTATAAAGACACATTCAATATCAAGCCTTTCAAACATCAAATGAAATAAGCTTCCAGACTGTTATTCATCCACTTTTACACATGACTCAAATTAATTAGAACCCGAAAAACAAACAAACAACTTCTGTGTGTGCGAATGCATTATGATCATTTTAACACTTAAGGCTCTACCCAAAACCATGAGTCATCAAAACGAGTTTTTGGTAAATACATTAGTATGAGACATCGGTGCTTCTCGAAACGACACCCTGTCCCGGTCCCAGACGTGCGAAATTTCTTTTATTTTCTGTTGTTCCGTCACTTGTTTTGGAAGATGTTAATAAAAAGTCAATAGGTATTGTCTGCGCCAGACGTGTATTTTTAAAAAAGTACGAAAAGTGTCAATATCATAAAAGACAATGAGTATTTTAGTGGTTCCTTCAACCGAAAAATAAACAAAAATGTTGCAAATTTATGCACGGTTAAATAATCGCGAAGTACACGTTCTCGGAATAAAAATAAAATAAGAACCAGCAAGAGCATGATACCGAATGCGAAAGCAATTGCAATCTTGTGTTGCACGTCCCAGAACTGCATTTTTGTTGGTGTTTTTATTTTTTGGGCAGCAGGTAAATATTTGCATATCGCGGCTCAACTTGTCTGGTCCAGACAAAATAAAATTTTGGTTTTATTTCTTCTGTCGCATGGAACACCGTCTTCAATGTCACAATTACAGGGTGAGTAGGTGTTATTGTCAAGATTTCGGAACATGTTGGACATTCCAAAATGCACACTTCGCGATACCGAGTGTCTGAGAAATATCGGTTTTGATAACTTCTGAGAATAGAACAACACTTCTCCTCACAGATGAAATATCTTTAGTTCGAAAATATGAATAGGACATTCATAAAATCTGTTGTCGAATCATCTGCAACCGAAAGACAAACTTTAGTCGCTATTTTCCATCGTTCAAGATAACCTCTTGGGAGGTATTCATGTTGAAAAGGGGAACATTCTCCTTTTTATCTTGAGATATCTTACTCAGATAACAGATTGAAAAATCGTAGTCGTCTAATGGAGTTTTTCAAAACACGACCGATGACTAGACTAGAAATTGATGTTGTTTCGGGTGATATTCGAGTTTCCTTTTCAATTGATGATATGGAAATTCTATTTCCGTTTTCAAAAATCCAAGTTTTAGTCATGGTGTATCTAGAGAGAAATATCTGTTAGCTGTAATACAAAATTGTATAACCGTTAAATGGTTTCTGAATTGAATAGGCGCCAACATAGTTCACTTTTCAGTATGAACAACGTCTTTTTTTCAAAACAATTGTATTACTGTTAAAAGTCTCTCACTTAATAACGTATTTAAATATTGTTTTTTCAATACCATCTTTTAACTGCAATCGTGTTCTTTGTCAAAAATAAAAGGTAACATTTAGAGACAAAAAGAACGTTTTGAAAAAAAGACCTGTTTCATGTTGAAAATGTTTACATTTTGGATTCATCCGAGAAAATTCAGTGGTTACAATATTTCAATTAGCAGCTATAAGATTTTTTTGAAAAAATACTTGTATAACTAGATTTTTCTGGGTGTACTTCTAACAGCATCAAATTAAATCAAATATAGTTCAGTTAGTTCATATCATGTATAGTAGGTGATAGAAATATGAAGAAAATTGTGAGATTATTATGTGATAATATAAGTAATAAAAAATGAGTACTTTTATAGAACCAACGTATAATTTCAAAGCAAACAAAGTCCTCATGTGAGGAAAACAGGCAAAAAGGAAGTGATGGAGTGAAAATTATATCGGTGCTCTTGAATATTTCTTTCTTTACACAAGTCAATACTCATATATTATCCTTACTGTATGAGGAGACAAATTTCTGGCGCCTATTCCATTCAGAAATATTTTTAACAGTCATACAATTTTGTATAACATCTAATAGAATATTTCTGTCGGTGTAGTTTATTGCATGTATTATAAAACTATTTTGACAGAAAACTAGAAGTTAACTTGTGGAATGACGTCACATCTTGCAGTTAACTTCTAGATGAAGGAGTTAACTTTATCCGGTGGAATGGGTATCAGTTGTAGTTAACTTTGTAATAATTCAGCACATACTTGAGTTTATTGTTGTATTATTTATCTGACTTTATTAAAACGATATCCACTTTATTTTTGAGGAACTTTCAACCGACGATGAAGATACTGGTTGAAGGCCCAGGGCGACCAAAAATGTTTAGATATCGGTTAGACTATTTCAACTTGTGGAATGAAATATAATTCTAAAACCGATTTCAATTATTTAGAGAATCTGTGCACATTACAGCAAATTTAAAATAAAAAATGGGACCTTTATAAAACTGACATTCTAAAGTAAAAGTTAATTTGACTGTTAAAATTAAAGTTAACTGTCAAATATTTTTATAATACCGGCCCTAAGTCGAACAAAATTCGAAAATTGTACCGGAGATTTTCAAACGAATGAAACGAATAACGACAAAGTGAAAATCCCATTTTTTCCACACCATCCAAAATTTGAGGAGAATATCTGTCAGAAAACGAGTACTTTCCACTGTGAAACTTGAATTACATCTGACATCCCTTTGTACAATGTTTTTCCAGGCAGACACAATTGCAATCAAGTAGTTATTCCATATTATCCCCCATGGTTAGGAATGACAGTGGAATATTGATAATATGAATTGAAATTTTCTGAAAAGTATTCTTTCATTGATTATATTGGAACTATACATATTTTCGCTTTCGACTCTTAAATTGAATGTAGTTTTTAGAAAATTGAAATAGGTACATACTAACAATTGTTGCAGAAAAGTTACTCATCAACCCCCGACAAACTTTTTGTAAATTTCACGCTTCTCTTTTTTTGTATTTTCAACAGTTTTTAAGCTTATAACTATAGTACAAAAGAAAGGACGTATTTGTTTTATCAGAAGTAGGTGCAATTTTGATTATGCAGTGGAAAAAAGGATTTCAAGAGAATTCCTGTAGAAATAGAGTTGGGACACCCGTTATATTCACCAGACCAAGTTGACACCTGAATATAAGATCAAACCTAAAGAAAAGTATGTGTCAACATAATATGAGCCATGAGAACCACGTCAACAAGAGCGATGGAAGTGATAGTCTCACAATCACATGCCTATAACCTTACTGACGACCAAAAATTGATCCAATCAGGATATTCAGATATGGCAGTTGGAAGTAGTGCAAAATTCAAAAAAAAAAACATTGGAAAAAATGCAAGCTCGTGTTTGGTTGACTATCAGACTTGTAACAGAAAATTTTATTTTGATATATAGAAGAGACAATTTTGTAGGGCCAATGCCGGCCCTACATGATGGCCTTGTTGGACAATTTCACGTCGAGTGCACTAAACACCTACTTTTTGCACTTGTTGCATAAATAACTATTTTTCTACGTTCATGCAAAAACAAAACTTTATTGAACTATATTTGGTGGAAAAACTGTCTCTTTATTACACTCATCTGTTATTCTACTATAGCGTTCTGTCATCATGACAGACATAAACTTTCAAATCGACGCCAAATTTAGCCCATTTTCTGTGAGATTGTATTACGTTTGAAATAGTTGCATGTTTCATCATATTCATTATATAATGGACTATGAAATTACTAGAAAATGCAATTTGTTAAAAATAAAATTATTTCATTCGAATATCATCTGAATTACACAAAATGTTTTTGAATTACTTTTAGCAGATATATTTAAACAAACAATGTCTTCCTTACAGTTTAGTGCCACCTAAATGAAATATTTTCTGGTTTTTGCATGAACGTAGAAAAAATATTGTATGAAATTAGTGCAAAAAGAGAAAGAAATTTCACGTCGAGTGCAATAAACACCTACTTTTTGCACTTGTTGCATAAATAACTATTAATTAATCAGATTATTGAACGATAACCAAAATGCAGAGAGGAGATTGCCACTAAAATCTCATATTGGAGAGTACCCAGTGTCGAGGGGTAACTATCAAAGTTATAATGTCTTTCCATTACCTCCTAAGAAATGTCACTCATTCGATCATTTTATTATTAGTTACTGGTATTTTCCTGGGAAATAATGTTTTAAAGATTGCCATGTAAGATTTTTTTTTCCATTAATTTTAACTGTATACAGTGGCAGAATAATAAATAGAAATTTTGTTATGATGAATGTACAGGTGATTGGAACAAGTTATAGTGCCAACTTATTGAAGATAAACGTAAATTTGAATAATTCAACAATGAATAACATAGAACATTTTACGCGTGAATACAAAGTAGCACATTACTATACGAATTATAAAGGATATAAAATGTATTGGTATAATAAAAAAAATCTGTTGAACAGTTCAAACATTTCTTATGATTTTTTTTCTCATATTGATCATATTCACAATAATTCAGCTCCTGACTTCACAATTTGGTTTCAACTCAAATTGATTTTAGTAGAGTACTAATTTTTTGAAGAATGAGTCACAATTCATTTCAAACATAATAGGGAGTATTTTGTGTAATTCTTAAAGAATTTTGTTAGAACTATTTCTTTTGTGATGAAAAAAAGTTCTAACGGACAAACTTGGAATATTTTCAAAGATAATCTAACCTTAATGTTTCTCCCGATAACATCGAGCTGATGCTTGTTGTCTCAAATGAAGACATATGAAATGATATTTGTTCTCGAAAGTTAATTGGTGTTGAACGTTGGGTTCATATGAAAACTAGAATATTCACACATTAAAAATGTTTGATAAACAAATGCTTTCAAACACCTTCCTGCCAATTTCTTGAATATTTTCAATTGATTGAAAGTCATCGTTATCAGAATCACATAACATCTAAATAAGACTGGAAATACACGACCACTTACCCTAACCAGTTATCAGACACAATGAGTAAAAACACTCAATAATACTAATCAAGAGTGAATTGTTGAAAACGCGAGTATCAAGCCTAAGATAAGTTGATGAGTTGTAATTCAGCAGTAGACATATACTCATTCAGTGACATGGGAAATAAAGATTCGTATACATGGTGTTCGCCCAGAAAATGATCACCCAATATACTTAGTTAAATAAAGTAGTTTCTAGAGAAATTTGTCAACGCGTTAAATACCATACTTTTTTACGAACCCCTATTCAAAGAACTAAATAGTATTTTTTCCAGTAGGTTTTTATGATAGTTTCAATTGACTGACCTAGAACTATTTTGTTTTATTTATCCAACACCTCACGTTCATATTTAAAGTAGTATTTTATTTATTAAGTGTGTTGTTTGATGGTATGAATCTTTCTGGCGTGACGTATTTTCAACATAATAACTACTGTCTGATTTCAACAATGACTGATATTGCTATTAGGGCAATCATTTTAGCATTAAAAATTAAAAATGAGAAAAAAATTACAAAAGATGCGAAACTTTCACAAAAGTTGTATTTTAGTGCTAAATAACACTGTACAAATTTGCCACCTCATTGTTGAATGATTCTTTATCGTTCCCCAATTTTGCCACCATTTCCAAATTAGTCATCAGAGTGGATCAAGTAGGTATTTATTCATATATTTGTTAAAAATTTGGCGGAAGAAACTAAAATAGTAGCGAACGTAAAGTTTCTAATTCAAAAGTCTCGCTGACTGAATAATTTATTTTACTCTCATGCCAAACTTGAAAATGGTCGCAAATTTGGGGACCGATAAAGGATGATATTTTCTTCTTTTCCACTATTTTGCATCTATTTCGCATTTTTACTCTATATACATAAATAACCACAATTTTTAATATATTTTTTTTTACAATGTTGCTGGGCTTGTACGAGAGGGCAAATTTGTATAGTTCTATTGTGCACCAAAATAAAATCGGTTGAACAGGGCATGCCTTTCTCGTGAACTGGTGTGTTCACTGAGATCCTTCGCGTCAGCGAACTGATTACGGCAATAGGTCATGTTCTCTCGATTTAAGAACCCCAAGTCTATTCGTAAATTGTATGCTCGTAGAACATCCATGCCTATCACTACATCCACAGTGAGTTGTGGCACAATCAAAAGTTCTGTGGATATCTGAACTTGTCCAATGGTCATGATTGGTTTGAGACTTCGGCTAAATGGGTTGAACGGCCTGGCGGGACTGGCGCACGGTATGGCTACAACAGGTGCCAAATGCCGGATTTGCGACAAAATGGGTTGCTCTGGAGCCTATGAGAGCCAGGAAGGTGGTGTCACCGATGTCTACCTTCACAAACGGTCTATTATCAGCAGAACGAACAGCAGGTAACTAACGGCGGATGCTCGACGATCCCCATAGTCGTCGAGCCTCTGATCCGTTTCCCGACTCGCTACAGTGACAGTCTCGTGGACGTACAAAATTTCTTCAGGGATTATATCGGCAGTTACTCCTCATACATCCTCTCTCACCACACCTCCAACAGGTAGTTCTTTCCTGATGTGATGAAGGGGTTCTCTGCACGTTTCTTGTTACTCCTCATACATCCTCTCTCACCTCACCTCCAACAGGTAGTTCTTTCCTGACGTGACGAAGGGGTTCTCTGCATGTTTCTTGAGGGCAGTGGCGATCGGTCATGGATAGGGAGACCCGGTGCATATCGTGGCTGCGTCGCCACCATATGAGTGAGGCGGTCCCTATTCTTTAGCTGAACGATATGACTGACGGCAGCTGCGGTTGCTGTCTCAGCCATCACCCTGAAGAGAAAAAAAGTTATCGCAGACATTCCTGTGTGCGGACTTGGGTTAACGGAGAGGCAACAGAAACGGTTAACAGCGTACGGTCGGTCGGTACAAGGATATGTCGTTGGAGCCTGAGGTGGCTCAATTTTAGTATGCACCAGGAACCTCAAAGTCGAAGTGGTGATCTACTGGAGAGAAAATGTCTCGAAAACTTGTGCAGAACTCTTGCCAGTTACTCCAATGCATATACGGTTGTTTCTGAACAACAGTGCATTACTTGGGCAACAACACGGGCATAGCCTGTAGAAATCGATCGGGAGGTATGCTTTAGGATTCTTCCAGCCTTTCCAGAAACGTGACGGGGCCCTCTCTCCAATCAAACGATATTCTCCAGTCCTTAACCTTTAGGGGTCTCATTACCGGAATCAGAGTTGTTCCAGATGGGTACAGGTTGGGGTGGATACCCTCTAGTGTGCCAGTACTGGGTACTGGTTACTGGCGGCAGCCCATGGCTCGTCACTGTAACGGTGGGTAATGCGGTGGTGGCTATGATCTCTGCAGACATCGTCAATAACACAAACTGGATCGTAGTAGTCTGAACTGGAGCATCACGACCCTCTCGGATGAACTTACTGTGGCGCCGTCATTTGTCATCTACTGTAGTGACTAGCTGACAGTTAGCTAGTTCGACGTCCGGCTCATCCTTTCGTAGGAGGTATATACATCAGATTGGAGTGTCGGTAGTTGGCCTTCTCTCGGAGTATTCTGGGTTATGGGTGTCATCATTCAGCTATCTAAGAGCGAATCGACGTCTCGTTGTATGGTCATACAACAAGCCATTGTTGTATGGCGAAACATATGTCGCGGTTTTGAGAACTAAAAATTGTGAAACTGAATACTAAAGTTTTAATATAAACGTTAACAGAGATTTTTACCAAGTATTACGATTCCGATTACTGAAAACGGCCAATTTATTCACGAGAAGCAAGGGCAAACTTCGAAAGCATTTGTAACAGTTGAATACATCTCGAGATTGGTTCAGTGGTATCTCTCGAAGTTATCGAGACTGATACCACTTCTGTATTTAAGAGTAAACATGTTTTTTGTGTGAGTCTTCTATTATGAAGCGCTATTACAGACGCCGAGGTAACTGAATTATGAACTTACTAATTGCTAATGACAGACAATTCATTAAGAGCTAGGTGGTTGTACATTGAAAGACATTCTGACCGTAACGTTCCTGAAAGAAAAAACCAAAGATTATATCAACGACTTCATGAACAGACACCTGCGATATCTGTGTGGGTTATCGTGAGTTTTCAACCGTGAATGTGCAAATAGACTGGCAAGAAAACTCTGCTGTCCGTAGTCCAAACAGTCACTGTCGAAGCAGTATAGACTACGGACAGCAGTGTCTATTTGCACCTTAACACACTGATATCGTTGGATGGGTCGAGGTGAACTTCTTTGATGTCCTGCTTAATCTCCGGACTTAAACAATCTGGATTATTTATATAAATATGGAAGACTTGCGAAATCGAATAATTGTTGTTCATTGTTCATTGAATATCAATATGAGTACCGAAAATTAAAAAAAAAAAAAAAAAAATAACATATTTCACTAGGTACTTTACAAATATATGGATTGATGAACATCATTACGATAGCAAATTTCAATTGAGTTTTTCAAGAATCTATTTATTGACTTTTTTATTTCATCGGAAATGTTGTTGTGAGTTTTTATGGAATCAAATACAAAATTGTTTCAGCCTTCATTAGAATGAATGATTGTAAAATGGAAATTATTTGCATGCAGATTTTTTTTAATGACTTACTTTTTTGTAAATTATTTGTCAGCTTGTATGCTAAATTTGCTCCTTAAAATTTTATTACTTCATCTAATGTAAAACGTTTAGTATATTTGTATAATTTCAAAGAACGTGTTTCCCACGGTTTTTTAAATGTTACTTTTATAGCTCTACTGCATTAAACGATAAATTATACTTTTCTGGATTTTAATACAAGAAGATCATTAGATTAATATGCGAAACAACATGGCATTATAAATGAGATATTGAGTCTGAATCATCTTCTTATTGATCCAGTTGAAGGGGATTGATGTCTCAATTATATTCACATGGCATTCAGAATTTCAATTATTCTTATCGATCATCAGGCCTGAATAATTGTTATTCAACTTCATTTAACACTTTGTTCTTTTTTTTTTACATTCAATTTTATTTGGTCTATATTTTTTGTTTGAAATTCATGTAAATGGTTTTTTGTTAACTAATAGTCCGATTCATTTCATCTATCCATTTTTGAATAAGTTCTTCGATATTGAATTCCGAAATTTTTCGATCTTTGGCCAAATAACTAATAAAGTATAGTAACATCTTCGAAGAAAAAATTTTTTTATCATTTTTATTTTAAGTATACTCTCTACATACATCAAATATAAAATTGGAGCCAGTACTGAACCTTGTAGAATTCCAAAGGTGAATTGTTACTCAATAGTTTCATTTATAGACAATACCTATACCACAACATTTGAAGAAAGTCTAAGGATGCTCACAGAAGCACACTTTCCGGCCTCAGAAATTCTCAATGGTCCGTTAACAGTAGACAGTACCAGAAGCAGGCCAAACAAGCCAACGGCTTCGGAATGGAGACTGGCTACGGAAATATCGAGACCAAATAGAATCAGGTGGGCTATCAGCAAATTCAAACCATAAAAGTCCCCTGGAGTAGATGGAATATACCCCATATTTCTCCAAAAGGGACAGGAAATACTTATTCCACACCTGTGCCGTATATTTAAGGCTTGCATAGCATTACGGCATATACCTACGATGTGGCAAGAGGTGAGAGTCATATATCTCCCAAAAGTAGGGAGAATAGGCGACAAGACACCCAAGGCATATCGTCCCATAAGTCTAATGACCTTTCCACTTAAAACGTTGGAAAGGCTGATAGATAGATACATAAGAGACGAGGTATTACAAATAAACCCGCTCAACGAACGCCAGTATGCGTATCAACCAGGCAAGTCAACGGACTTAGCACTGGACGACCTCAACAGGCTACTAACGAAGTCCTTGGAAGACAAAGAGATAGCCATGACAACATTTATAGACATCGAGGGTGCCTTCAATAATGCATCCACCGAGTCCATAGCAAATGCCCTAGCGAAAAAAGGGGTACATCCCCTACTGTGCCAGTGGATAAACGCCAATTTGAAGAACAGGGTCATTATATCAGAAATTGGCGGAACAACACTGACAGCTAGAGCAAACAAGGGATGTCCGCAGGGAGGGGTACTATCGCCCCTACTTTGGGCCATCCTAATTGATGAATTAATTGAAAAGCTAGTTTCCAGAGGCTTTCATTGCCTAGGATATGCCGATGACCTTGCAATTATTGCAAAAGGCAAATTTGCAAGGACAGTATCGGAGCTTACACAGTCAGCCCTAGATATAGTCGACAGGTGGTGTAAGGAGGAGGAGCTGACAGTAAACCCTCATAAAACCACAATAGTCACATTCACACGAAAAAAAGTACTGGAAGGAATTAGGTCACCGGTACTGAACGGGATAGAAATTCCATTTGCCCAAGAGGCAAAATACTTAGGAGTCATCTTCGACCATAAGTTGACCTGGAATCAACACCTACAAAAAACCATAGAAAAAAGTACTGTAGCCTTCAATCTGTGCAGGAGAATGTGCGGGAAAAATTGGGGGCTACAACCAAAAATGACTACATGGCTTTACGCCAGAGTTATCAGACCCATGATAACGTATGGGTCGGTGGTATGGTGGCCAAAGACCAAGCAGGCAGGAGTGGCTCGACGGCTTGGAGGACTACAAAGACAAGCATGTCTGAGTGCCACCGGGGCCATGAGAACTACCCCAACAGCCGCCTTAGAGGTCTTGCTCAACCTACCTCCACTACACATATACATCCAAGCCGAAGCCAGGTCTGTCACGAGCAGGTTGCTTAGAGGACAAGCACCCATTAGCAATATGCACGGGAGAGACTACAACAAGCTATATGAAGAGTTGGATAACGACCCGGTTACAAGAATGCCATCAGATAGCATTCTTCCCAGATATAGCTTTGACAAAACTTTCAAGACAAGTATAACGGACAGGGATGCGTGGAAGAAGGGGCCTCCCATCAATGCGGAAATCGCTGTCTACACGGACGGCTCCAAATAGATGAAGGTGCAGGAGCCGGCATTTACGGAACCAAGCCGAAGATGAAAATCTCACTGAGCTTGGGCAAACATGCGACGATATTTCAAGCGGAAATCGTTGCAATACATCATTGTGCACAAGAGCTAATAAGGCACGATTTTTCACGAAAACACATTGCCATATACTCAGATAGCCAAGCTGCGATAAAAGCAGTCAACTCAATGCAAGTTATCTCAAAACTTGTTTGGGACTGCATAGAAGCCCTAAAAGAGCTGGGCAGTCAGAACAGACTGACACTAGCCTGGGTACCAGCACACACAGGTTATAGAGGCAATGAAGAGGCCGATACACTAGCCCGAGAAGGAGCAAGTAAGGCCCTGAATGGACCAGAACCGTATTGCGGTATAGCAAAAGCTGTACTAAAAACAAACACCAAATCATGGATTCAACAGAAGTCTCAAGAATGGTGGAACAATGCACCAGGGATGAGACAGGCCAAAGAGTTTATCAAACAACCGCAGCCAACATTCACAGACTACCTACTAAGCCAGAAGAGGAACACTACTAGAATAGTAGTAGGACTTCTCACAGGGCACTGTAGGCTCAACAAACATATGAGTACAATAGGCCTGGCAGAAGAAATGCTATTCAGGTTCTGTCAGGAAGAAGAGGAAACATCAGTACACATACTATGCCACTGCGAAGGCTTGTCAAGGCAAAGGTTTCTAACACTGGGAGAAGAAAAACCAAGAGCTCCCAGATTCATGGGAGTTCTAAAAACTAGCCTGTGGAGTCTCGTAAAGAAGACAGGGCTAGACAAAGAACTCTAAATGATATCGAGGACAAACACAATAGATCTGAAAAGGTCGCGGTGTAGAGGCTTGTAGCACGAAAGTCCCTAATATATAATCTATAATCTAATCTTTATTTTCGCCAATAACAATATACTGAATATGATTTTCAAAGTAAGTTTCAAAAAGTTTATATGAGTGATATCTTACTTCGAAAATATTCAAAATGTCTAGTAATATTGTATGATGTATGTATGTATGTATGATTGTATGTATGTATTGTATAATATTGTATCAAATGTCTATTTGTATATATCTAAAGAAATAGCACCGCCATATTAACATTTATCTGAAGTTTCAAAATTATCATTGGTCATTAAAAACACTTACTGCTGATTGGATATTTGTAACTGGCATAAAAGCATACTGAAATTTATCGAAACTAGAATTATCATTAAAAAAAACATCAGTTGGTCTTTCAATACTTTTTTAAAAGTTTTCAGAATAGTTGTTGGGCGATAGTTAGAAACATTATTCGTTTTTAAATTGGTGCCCCTTTTTACCTATTTAAAGCACGCCACAGCGTGTGCAAATCGAACTTTAAAAAACGCGCTTTTTATAAAGTGATCATGGATATATCAATAACTCGAGAACAGTGAAGTCTGAATGACAATATTATGATTATTGATCTGGCAGGAGTACCTTGTAACGTGAAATGAAATATTACAACAAATGCAAAACTTTTATTCAAATATTAACGAAGGTATACTGATGTCACATCACGAATTCAACTATTTTACATTATAAGTTCTCATTTCCATCACTTGTAATAATGAAACCAGTATTTATGATTTCGAAGTGCACCAATTGAAAAAAATAACGTAAAGTATTCGTGGATACGTGATCTTTCAAACACTTGCTCTGTTTCGAGCACTCCGGCTGTGCCGTCGAAAATTCGCGCGTGTTTGAAAGACCTTTTTATCCACTTATACTATTTCTCCTCCCTTACAAATTTTTTTCGATATGGTTCTTTAAGGATAATTTCGGAAGACACATTTTTTCGGGTATGCTAATTAGGTTAACTGTATAGTAATAATAACAATGACAATAAAGGTCTTCATTTCCTTCGAGTTTTTCGACGTATACCATGAGCAATATCGGATTTGAGTAAATTTATAATTTAATGAATCTCTTATCTCGAAACTGGTTAAAAAATTATAGATTTACTACAGCGTGATGACATTATCTATTTTCACTTATAATGCCACTAGAGTGGAGATTTTTTCGAGAACAAAACTTTTCTAAAAAACATTCCTGTTCGAGAAAAAAAAATCTATTTTCAATTGAAGCTAAAGTGGTATTCACCAAGACATTTTTACACCGAAATATGATTAAGAAAACACTAGGATTATGACGGTTTTATATGGTTTTAAAATTTAACTAGTAGGCTTTGTATGTTAATTGAAAAGGATATTTCTCTTTAGTTAATATCTAAGGAATTATAGGTATTCATATATCAATATCGGTGGTTTTCTTTCTAAATTTGTTCTAAATTTCTATTCTGAATATTCAAAATTTGTAGTGTTTAAAATTGAAGAAATGTCTCTTGTTATCTGAGTGATAATTTTGGACCAAGACTCTAGTTGAAATTACGCTAAATGAAAAACAAAATACCGACTTTATTTACAAAAAATAAATATAAGGCAGTTTTTGGTAGTTCAAACCATTATTCTTGACTAACTTTATTCTACTTAAGTTAAGAAATACATTTTGTTACAAGGAACTTGAACCAGTATTTATTTTATTAATAAAATTCACATCCATAACATCGTTAGGTTACATGAAACACAATTAACCTACTTCAGTTACATAAAAAACAATAAAAAAACAACATGATAGTACTTCAATTTCTCAGTTCTTCATAAATTCATTGTACTAAAGTTGGTAAAAATATATTTTCCTACAAGGCACCCGAAGTAGTATTTAGTATCAATGAAATCTGAAGTTAAATGTTAATGTCATTTTAAATAAACGTCAAAAAAATTCCAGTATAATTTCATACTCCTTGCCTTAAGGAGGGGAAACATTTCCGGAATTTTTTTCAGTTGTTATGCTAACGATAAAAAATACAGACTTTTAATGGTCGAAAATGTTGGGCGTGGAATTTTATGAGAAAAATGTCTATGCTACACGTCACCAAGAAGAAAATTCAATTTTTGCACCTCGCTGGTGGTAATTGTTTTCAACAGTTCTTGTAGTTTATGAACTTAACATGTACAAGGTAATTAAAATTTATTATCGAAAGTGTGGTTTGCCCTATATCTTCGAAACTAAACTGTTTTCAAAAATCAAAGGAAAAAAATATCCTAATAATCGTCCAAGGATATACCCCTCGACTTCTGCCGTTTAATATAGATTAGTAGTAGTTATATATAATTATTGTGATCCCGTGTGAGCCCCACCTCGCAGCCACTGATTTAATTTTATGAACCAATCCCACTACACGTACCAACTTTTCGTCTGGGTAACTTTTGTTTCCGAAGGCTATGATTTATGTGAGATTGTGAGAAGTGACTCGTTTATCGGAATCCTGTGAGATCTATTTCCGTCTAGACTGGTGCGAGCGCACCTCTCACTTCACTTACTAGACAAGAGTATTATTTCCAGGAATCCGTAGTGAAACTAGACAGTATTATAATGTTTGTTTGTATACGGAGATTGTGTAATGCATGACACAGCACGTGTAGGCCAGTAGAGATAGACATTGAAAATCGAAAATTCAATGATAATTCCAAAAGTTTTAAAAGTTGTCAAGTGAATGGTTCATCGAGAAACAAATAAAGAAAAATGGCATCAGGCCGTCATGTTGAAAGATTTTTTAAAATCTCACTGGGAGTCGACTGATACCTCATTTGAATTACCTCTAAATTTTCTATACGACAATGGAATATCAGACAATCACATATGTTGGAGCTGTGCTATGAGGATCCTTCTGAATCCAACTAGTTTCAATAAAATCATCAAATCTTTCAAGGTAGCCTTCTTAAAAAGTTCTCTGTATCAGACAAATAGCATAGCAAGTTGAATGATAATAAAAGTTCCTCTTGAAGAGCTATAACGTTATATACCTACCCCATTTTGTTATGTATAAATATTCTTGTCATCAGAATTTTGTTATCGTAACGAAAATTAAAAGACGAATCAAATGAAGTATTATATTACTGGACCCCTCGATTTCAAAAAAATCTTTGAAAAATGGCGACCTAACGCCAGTTTGAAAAATAATTTTTTTTTGTTGTCAAAAAGTAGCTTATGAAATTTATAAAATTTCAAATAAAAATTCCTATCTGTTCAAAAGTTAACAGAAGTGGGATTATTCAATAGGAGTTCTAATATTTTGTTCTGGATAAATAATTTCGTTAATAGTATAATAGTGACAATCTATCAAAGCTTTCTTGATTGAATTGACATTTGAAGTATGTCTTCATTCATCTTCGTGCTAAAAAATATCGTTCGCCCGACGCAATAATAATTTATAGCGATATAAGTGGTACTTCTCTAAGTTTATGTTAATGTCTACCCATTTAACATATTTTGTTACGCGTTTATATAATATATATATATATAATACTCTTATATAATAAAGATATATATTAATATTTGTGAACATGAACATACAGGCCATACAGCTTGCATAGATTCCATCTATATTTATATATTTTTTACAGAATAACCAGATATTGAATACGTATGAAAATTAAAACCCGTTAAAAATTAACATTCAGCTTACAGAATTGCTCCTTTTGTGCTTCAAATAGGTAAAACTAGGCACCATTGAAAAAAAAAAAATTCCCTAGGGTCAAATTATTCGGAAAAATTGCATGCACCCTCTGGACAAACTCAAATTTATGTTCAGATTTTTGCACACTTCTTGGAAATTGTAAATTTCATTTTGTAAATATTGGTAATTATGAATTTATATAAATATATATTTTCACTTGCCTTTTGGGGAAATGCAAATAGAGTAACTTCTCATAACCTAGTCATAATACATAGGAATTTACTCAACGTTATTCGTGAATCAAGTAATTAACTTTACAAAGAAGATTAAGTAAACAAATATTTAATTAAATACAAATCAAAGTATTTAGATATATTTTTCATGCAACATATTAAACTGCTTCTATCATTTTCCATATAAAATAAAGATTCGCAAGCTATTTCAATTTTATTCGGAGAAAATTTTAAATCTGTGAATGTCCCATGTCTTATGAAGCAGCTGACTTCATAAGAGGTCACTGAAATATGAAGAACCACAATTTCAATTTTTCATTGGAACATAAAATAAAATGATTTTTTGCAAATTGTTGAAATCATACATACCTACGATATTTTGCTGATTTTAGGTTCTTGTTATGTATAAAATTAAATGAAATGAAATGAAATGAAATGAAATGAAATGAAATGAAATGAAATTTATTCAGTAAGTTAGGCTTTTACATTGGTACATTCATAAATATATACATTTTAATAAAGATAATCATAAATATAAACATTTTATAGATAATTAAATTCATTTGTTTGAAATCATATGCAAGAGACGCCACCTAAGCAAGGCTTGAGCTGTGGATCAATCTCCCACATATAATTTTCAAAAGAATTATAAAAAAGAGAATATTAAGTTCTGTACATTTGAAATCATGTTTACCTTACACAATACTTCGAGGAAAGGAAAAAAAACAGGCATCTGAATGATATTCAAATTTTACTGATTTTCAATTATCTTCAACAATTTTTCATGGTGAGAAATTACGAATTTTTTTATTTCTTTTTTCTGAATCTTTTTACTGGTGAGATGCTTTATGCTGGAAGGTAGCTGATTATATAATTTAGGTCCGTAGTGGGTTATGAATTTCTGGGTATGGGTTAGCCTACAGGGAGGAACATTGAGTATTTGACTTGTAGTTCTGCGCGTATTATACGGATGTGAAACATAGTCATGTTGGCTTTCAATAGTCCATAAGATGGATTGATAAACATATAATGTTCTCAACGTAAATACTTCTGATACTTCATACAATTGTTTTGTAGAGAAACGTTTGTTTTTTTTCAGAATGATTTTCAGCAATGTATTTTGTAATATTTCCAAATTGTATAGAGACGTTTTGAACGTTCCACCCCATATGACTAAACAGTAGCGTATTATAGATTCGGCTAATGCGTTATATACCATCAACAAATTTTTTGTGTTTAAAATATTTCTCAGTAAATAGAATTTATATATTAATTTTCTCAACCTTTTGACTGTATAACTGATATGCTCGCTCCAGCGCAAATGTTGATCGACAATCACCCCTAGATATTTGATAGATTGTGTTTTATGGATTGCTAGACATTTGCAGTTAGTAAAGTTTTGACAATCATATTTATGAAGCAGAAGGTTATCTTTGATAGGCTGATCTTTAGCTGTAGATGAAAAGGTGATGAATTTGGTTTTCTCAATGTTGACACTCAGCAGGCTGTCACCGAGCCAGTTATATATTTTTTGCATTCCGCTTTCTGTATTTTCATATGTTTCAGACCAGGTTTTCCCATCGAAAATGACAGCAGTATCATCTGCGTAAGAAACTAATTTTCCATTAAAGTTTGTTATAGAGAACATATTGTTGATATACAATAAGAATAAAACCGGTCCCAGCACTGTCCCCTGAGGTACGCCCATGTTTATTGGTAAAGGATCACTAAGTGTATTTTTTATTTTAACAACCTGCATTCTATTTGAAAGGTAATCTTTCAGCAAATCTAATATAGTTCCTCTGATTCCAAGTAGTTCTAATCGTTGATATAGAATTGTATGATTTACGGTGTCGAACGCCTTTGCTAAATCAAGAAATACTGTGAGGCATTTGTTATGATTTTGAAAAGAGTCGAAAATAGCGTTCGTCAACTTAAATAGTGCATTTTCGGTGGATAATTTTTCTCTAAAACCAAACTGTGAGCCTGAGAAAATATTATTACTGTCACAATAATTCATTATTCTATTTTTGACGCATTTTTCGAAAATCTTTGCAAAATTATTTATTATAGTAATAGGTCTGTAATTTGTACATTGTGTTTTGTCTCCTGATTTGAAAACAGGCGTTGTTTGGGAGTTTTTAAATGCTGCCGGAATTCTGCCTTTTGTAAGAGTGAGATTCAAAATATAGCATAGAGGTTCAATAAAGAATTCGTGGTATTTTTTAATGAAGTAAACAGTTATTTTATCATCAATACATTTTTTGTTCTGATGAAGAATTCAAATTAAATTTGTGTAGTTACTTGGTCCTTCATCAATAATAAACAGTATGTATAGATTACAATGTCCTAAAAATATTCCAGAGAAATCTTATGAAGCAGCTGAACACATGGCAAATTCACATATTTCTAATTTTCTCCGAATAAAATAGAAATGGCTTGCGAATCTTTACAAAACTGAATTTGGAATATTAGTTGCTGGCTTTACTGATGTGTTTCTTCGTCAGAAATATACTTTTCCAAATAGAATTTTTTTGCGGCTAAAAATCTATTTTAATTTTTTTATCCCAGATCTTTTTAAATTTCCCGACAAACACGAAAAGATGAACCGTCAAAATACATTACTAAAAAGAACCCTTATGATTCGTACTTTCTGCTGGTCACTGTACAGTTTACGGGTCACCCTATAATCAATCAACCGACCATACATTCCACGTGAAAGGTATATTTGACAACAGCTAACGATTCGAGTACGAAGATTATTTCATTTCCAAATCCATCGACCTTGACTCACATTGCGCCAACATTTGAAAGAAGTACTTACTCAGTGCATATGGAACGCCAAAATCACCGTTTGGTCCTTGTCTACGGATCTTGGGCGCCAGTTGAATGTCACAATGCAATTTCGCCATTCTATATTACTACCTTTCACTAACTGATGCTGTTAAATAATATGGTTGGAGAAAATCAAATATCCCTACGGTAGGAAAAAAACATGTGACGAACTGAGGTTAATGATCGACAAGTGGTGCAATCATATTGAGTTTGAAAGATATCTTTTCACATTGGTAGGAATATTTATATTTATTTTAGTAGCTGTAGACTACATGTAATGTGAAAAACCTTTTCAACTTTTAATCGTAATTACGATATTTTTATTTCAGCTCAAAACAAAAAAAATATATATATTTAAGTACCTTCTTTAATGGTAAATAACTATAATATTGTCAAGCGTGCGTCTGTCGAGTTTGACACATTGATATGTAATTTTTTATTGTGTAGTTAGTTCTGTTAATGTAACGAGATCATTATGCGATTTACAATAATCGAGGATGTTGCTAGCTGCGCCGAGTCGCCTGTGCAACCTCCGAGATTTATTTAAATTGCATAATAATCTAGTTACATTTAAAGCTTTACCGTATCATTGATATTGACAACAATAATGAGAAAATGAAATCAACAACTTTGGTTATGTCACGTTAGTGTTATTTGAGCGTGCCATTTGGTATCTATTATAAAGTAACTAAAGTTAACTAATTAATTATATATAATTAAATATGTGTTGTTATGATATTATGATGTTAATAATTTGTAATAAAGATTTAACTTGAAGGAAGCTTAATATCCAATGATACGATAAAAAAATATATTTTTGTTGTTATGTGATATTAACCTCGTATAGGAAAATGTTGTACCTAACAAGTGAACAAAGTGCTTTTCCCGCACGCAAGAACTCATTCGAACTCCGCTTCGCGTCGTTCGTCTAACTGTAAGTGCGTGAGGAAAAGTAACACTTTGCGCACTTGTTGGGAAATAGTTATTTACGTAATTAGTTATGAAAAGACCGATATTGTTCGATGAGTGTAATATTTACCAAAACGAGCGAACGGAGTGAGTGAGTTTTGCAAATTACGCGAATCTTTTCATAACGTATTTCGTACAAAATTTTATCTAATGATATCATTTCATGAATATAATACAATGGTTTTCTCCTGATCTGGGACAGTGGCATTGGCACTTGTCAGAATGAATATTTAATAAACAATATCAAACATGTCAGACTTATGTCAAAAATGAGTAGTTGTTCCGACGAAATAGCGTCTGATACAGAAGAATCTGCAAATAAAGCATAAAATGAATTATTAATCCAAGAAAAATCTAAAGTTAGATATGACGCAGCAAATCCTGTTTTGAATATTTTCAAAGATGAAATTATTAGTTTCTTATTCTATTTCATTACACAACTAGTTGGTTAATGAATGTTAAACAACTCGTTTTCACTTATCTCAAGTGACACTTTTGAAAAAACTGACGTTTCATAATTCACAAACGTCATGAAAACTGAATTAGATAAATGATTATTATGGCATCGAATGAACATCCCCCACAAAATTCTCCATGAGCCTGTACATGAAATAAACATACATATTACTTGAAGATTTCATGAGGCTCATTTTGGTGATAGATACAGTGGTTCATATCAAAGTTGCAGAGGTTTCTCTTCTGTAGCAACAAACACTTCGACAAAGATAGTTCAGTTCATGGACACCCTATGGGTTTCTTTCTCCAGTCAGTCAGATGATACCTCCTCTGTATATCATCTGACCATGAAGACTATAGTCCTAAATTTGAAACCTATATTCATAAGGGTCCAGTAACTCAGTGGTTGAGACTGAAGTGTTCAAAACCATTGACTGCTGGTCGGCTAGGTTTCAATCCTCAGCGGCTTCAGATTTTCATCTGATTGCCCGAGAAAAATGCTAGGAATCGCACGTTAAAAGGTAAGACCTCGTTAATCCTTGGCTCGCACAAGTTTCGACTTTTGAGGGCTGCCGTTAACGGAAAAAACAATTTTAATAATTCAACAATAAATTTGAATTTATGCTCATCTTTGGAACATGCTACATATTTTCTGAGTGGTTACTACAAGATCGTCCACTGACTTCATTTACACACCTATGATAACTTACCAGAAACATTCGCGGGGATGTTGACAAAACTCAAAAAACTCTTTGGAAACGAATTGTAATTGGTTACTAGAAAACATCAGAAAAGTTTCTTATATTTGTTCTCAATTTTTTAATTTCGTTATTATTTTTTTTAAAGAAATTGTTTGAAATAGGAAAATTGCTCAAAATAAAACAAATAAATAAAACCCAAAATTCATGTAGGTGTAATTATTTATTCAAGGCAAGACTATTCAAAATGAGTGTAAAAATTCAAGAGAAAATATGTCATTTGAAATAATTACTGAAAGAAATTCTGATTGGCGATGTATCAACATTTTTTAATGTTTAATCAAAAACGTATCAATGTGCTTCGTGTATTGGCTATTTTATCAGGTTGAATTTGAGAAAAATCGATTGATGACGAGACAGTGCCGCCATATTGATAAGTCAAAATGACTCTGTACACAAAAAGTCAAAAAAAACGCTTTGGAAACGAATTGTAATTGGTTACTGGGAAACATCAAAAAAGTTTTTTATATTTATTCTCAATTTTTTAATTTCGTTATTATTTTTTTAAAGAAATTGTTTGAAATAGGAAAATTGTTCAAAACAAAATAAATAAATAAAACCCAAGATTCATGTAGGCGTGATTATTCATTCAGGGCAAGACTATTCAATGAGTGTGAAAATTCAAGAGAAAATATGTCATTTGATATAACTACTGAAAGAAATTCTGATTGGCGATGAATCAACATTTTTGAATGTTTAATCAAAACGTGTCGAAGTGCTTCGTGTATTGGTTATTTTATTAGGACGAGACAGTGCCGCCATATTGATTTTAGTAAAAATTACTCCTGCGCTATGCGCTGCCATTTCCAAAACAAATGTCTACTTGTGATCTGCCATTCCGAAGGGATGCTCTATCGAATGGTGTTAAAATATCTAAGGTTCCATTCAAAATTCTTAACCTAGGTCTATTTCCCGTAAAACCAGAAGTGATGTTCAATTGTATTTTCATGAAAGATATATGGGTTCTGAGGAATCATATCTTTGATACAAATTCTAAAAGTCTGAATAGAAAACAACTGAATAACGCTCTTGCCAATGATTTCGTTGTCTCCCGGTATAAACGCCAAATGATAATTCCGTAAAATCCTCCTCACATTGTGATTTTTCACGGTCATGTGTTGTGAAGTGGATGAGTTCTCGAACACACTGTATATTCAAATTAACAAAAAACAAACCCGCAAAATTTCTTTTGAGAATTGCAGTGACCAGTGTCTTCTTCTATGAGTACCCACTCAAAAATAGATGGTCATGCAATCGTAAAATCGGTACCTAGAGTGCGATCGATCTGTCTGGGCCAGTAGCACACGATCAGGGTTTGCCATGGCAGAAACAAACCAGCAGCAGAGACAGCGCCGACTGCATGCGGCCAGACGATGTGACCTAGACATCTTTGACACACTTATTCGCTAAAACTATCATGGAGTGTTCGTTACACAATACACACGAGTAGTGTTTCGACTAATTGAAATGTTTCAGTTGTAAATCACTCGGTGATGATTCTCAAACTTGTACAGGAGTTTTGGTGATTTACGTGACAAACCCGGATAATATTGTTTTTTTTTTGAGGAACACACAATCCAGAAAACAGTTTTAGGGCGTGTTGCGGACACTATTTTCGGCTACCGTGTGGAATAAAATAAAGCATGTTTATTTATAATATTTATCCACAATCACCTTGTAATTGAAGTTTTATCCACACTTATCAACCGTATAAAGTACCACTTTATCCACTAGTGGAATAATGAAATTACTTTATTCCACTAGTGGAATAATGAAAAATACAATCTTGAATATCCATCACATTTTACTTATTTATTATTAATATTAACATTAACATTTATATTAATAGACATTTCGTTCTTCGTTTTATCATAATTCACTTCGTTTCCATTAATAACAAGCTTGTAGTTGTCATTGGTTTCAGAACGCATAACTATAGTCGAAATTTTTGATAAATCTCTAGAATCAATGGATGCATCCTCTTGTAAGGAACGATTAGAACCAGGAGAATCTTGGATTTTTCTTGTTATATCAAGCTTATTAGATATAGAATCTTCGATATAACTTTCTGCTACAGCTGAGCTTTTCCACCCACCATGTCGTTTAATTGTTGTAAGATCAGCACCTTTATTAGCCAATAAGGTTGTTGAAGTGCGCCTCATACAATGGCCGCTATAAGCTTCTACATTTGCCAGATTCAAAAATGAAGCAACTCTTGAAGGAACTTTCGACAAAGTGGTGATTCCAACAGGTTGTGAAGTACACTTCTCATTAGCGTATCGTAAAAAGAATCTGTCGTTGGATCACTTCTTCGGACGTAAGGACATATATTTTCTACACGTCTCCAAAGTATTGATAGAGAATCCTTCTTCTATAATTGTGAATTTTCGTGAAATGCCGGTCTTCGTATCTGGTATCGAAACAAGCAGATATGCGCCACTGTCTTGTACATCACTGATTTTCAAATTCGTCAATTCACAGCATCGACAGGCACAAGAAACTCCCATTATTAGTGCTACCTAAATATTTCAAGGATTATTATCTAAACTGTTCAAAAAGTTACGAGATATTATTACCTTGATCATCAAATATTCTTTATCGCAAGCTCTCGTCAAAAATTCTTCCACGTGTGCTCTTTCTAATACTGCAGCTTTCTTCGCCTTGTATCCTCTCGACTAACTCTTCAGATAGGCAGTGAGTTTACTATATTTCCCAATGTCTATGTTTTTATAGAACTTTATAGCGGTTATATGCGATGAAATTGCATACTTCTTCTTTAAATTTAAAAAATACGATAGCATGACTTCCTCACTTATTGCCGTGACCCTCCGTTTTTCGTTCCATTCATTAAATTCGGAAAATACTTTTTCATAATGTTCCCTGGACTTGGCAGGCAATAATTGGCGTGTTGCTTCTTCATCTTCCTCAAGGATTATATCAGGAACAGAATTATTTTCTTGCATTTTTCACCAACTTCACAAATTTTTACAAATGCAGTCGATAAACAATCAAAAATACATAGCAACCATTCAACACCTCCCGATATTTTTGTATGTTATTTCAATGATTTTTGAGGAGGTGATAGCCGCTGTTAGAGCAAAACGTCAAATCATTTTGTGATGAAAAATTTCCGCGATTCTGATTCTAAATGAATGTGATTGTGAATAAAACGTTGCATTGCATGCGTGTTTTAGATACATTCATTTAAGCTCGAGCGTTTAACATTCTTGTGCAAATAAAATGATATCTAAAACACTTATACAATAAATAAATATTATTGGTAGGAAAAATGAGGAACATCCTTAATTATATTAAAATTTATATTTGATTTTTTGAAGGATATTTGTTTCTGGACAAGGTTTTTTGGGTACCTTCCATTTGACTTTCGTTAAAGAAAGACCTTAGCATCTCCAAACATAGAGCTTTTCAGCAAGTTTTATTCTCTTTTAATAATCTTGGCAATTTTAATTTTGTTCACACTCGAATTATTCAACTATATTTCAGTGACATTCGCACACCAGCCATTTAAAAAAAGCAATTATTTAACAAAGTTTTAGGATTGGGTATCCATTGAAATTCTGCACTCCTCAATCCTAGATTTCCTGACTTTGTATACCAACAGAGAACACTTTTCTCTTTTCACTATTTTAATCAGCTCACTTTATTGTCTGTCTGTTCGGTTTAAACTGTTTTTCCGATGAGCTAGAGATTTAAATTTTTTAACATAGCTCAGACCTGGATGAAAATGCAATATTATTACATGATATATTGAAATAATACAATGATAAAAATAAAAATGATAAAAATAAAAATTATAATGAAATTTGAGTGGCCGACACCCAGACGGTTTTGCTATCCGAGCACCAGGATAGTCAGCGAATAGTTTTATTTGATTGATGAAAATATTGGTATCATCAACATATTGGATGATTTGATTAGGAGTTTGGCGATATCACATACATAAATAATAAATGATATGGGTCAAAGTATCGAACCTCGTAGCACCCCCATTATAGGTTGTATGGAATGACAAAATAAGTCCATAATTATTGCTGGCTGTTGATTTATAGTATAAAAAGAAGCAAAATATTGCACTCTATGCTGCAATATTGTTGCACAAATAATACGTCTATCTGCAAAAAAGTCACTTATCGAACGGATGTTCATATTCTTTACATTAGGACAAAGGATTATTATACACCTCTTAATTTTAAATTAGTATGTTAAAGTATAAATGGATAAAAAGGTCTTTCAAACACGCGCGAATTTTAGCAAGTGTTTGAAAGATCAGTTATCCACAAATACTTTACGTTATTTTTTTCAATTGGTGCACTTTGAAATCATAAATACTGGTTTCATCAGTACAAGTGATGGAAATAAGAACTTATAATGTAAAATGGTTGAATTCGTGATGTGACATCATTGTTTACCTTTCGTTAATGTTTGAATAAAAGTTTTGTTTTGTTTGCAATATTTCATTTGACGTTACAATATACTCCTGTCAGATCAATAATCATAACATTGTCATTCAGACTCGAGTTGTTGATGTATCCATGGTAACTTAGGAATTGACGGTATACTTCCGGCCCTTTTACAAAAACGGCAAACGGAACTACTAGCCAGATTCAGTCTGACGCTCGGGTACATACGGAACAACTGGAGGAGAGCACGGGTAACCTACCCTCCCGAAGTCATTCAGACCGATGTCTCTCATCCTTCTTACTGAAGACACTGGAGAAAACGGTAGATAATAATATAAGAACCAAGATACTGGAGAGGATGCCACTGCACTCCGGACAGCATGCATACAGGGCGGGCAGATCAACGGAAACCGCTCTGTACGTGCTTACCAGAAGTATCCAGAGATCACTTAAGCACAAAGAAATGGCCATATGCGCCTTCTCAGACATAGTGGGGGCATTCTACCCTACCTCTCATGAAGCAATAAATAGGGCCCTAATGAATAAGGGAGTGGACAGAACCACATCCAGATGGATGTGCCAAATGCTGGCTACAAGAACTGCTGAAACGAAAGTGGAGGGGAGGGGTAATATCACCTCTGCTCTGGAGTCTCGTAGTAGACGAACTACTCGGAACACTGACCGGGAACGGAGTCACTTGCCTCGGATATGTGGACGACATAGTCATTATGGCCAAAGGCAAATTCGAAGGAACCCTCTGCGATCCCATAGAAAGAGAGCTAGAGACAACCAGAAGGCGGTGCCTCTCGGAAGGGTAGAGAATTCACTCATCACAAACCACAGTAGTACCATTCACCAGAAAAACAAAGTTTCAGCACCTAAAGACTGTTCGCCTCGACGGAGCAGACTTAGAATGGCAACAAGAGGTAAAGTATCTAGGACTTACCCTAGACTCAAAACTACTCTGGAACAGACACGTAGGAAAGATCGCTAATAAGATAAAATTATCACTTTTGGTGTGCAGGAACATTGCAGAAAAAACATGGGGCTGTAACCCATCAGTACTGCGATGGATGTACACCATGAAAGTGAGACCTATGATCACCTACTGGGCAGTAGTGTGGCATGGCAGAACCGAGCTCGCCACAACAAAAAAGATCTTGGAGAAAGTGCAAAGACTAGCATGTCTTTGTATAACAGGAGCAATGAGGTCGACTCCAATAGCGGCAATAGACGTCATTCTGGACCTCACTCCTCTCCATATCATGGTGAGGAGAACTGCTTGGGAAGCAAACCTCAGGTTGGCTAAAATCGGACTCAAAGGGACAGCACACGGTATAAAGGGCTCAACCCCCACCGACTGTGCACACCTTGCCGATCTCCCAACCGAGGAAATTACCAGGAAATTTAGTTTCGAGAAATTTTTTCGGACGAATCTGAACACCAAGCGAGAATGGAACATAGATACATTCGAGCACTGGGGAAGAATACCATAACATGGTACACGGACGAGTCCAAAACTCCCGAGGGAACTGGAGCAGGAGTCTTTGGGCCTCGCACCAAATACTCCGAACCCATGGGCCAGTTCCCCAGCATTTTTTAAGCGGAAATACACGCTATAGGAAGGTGCATTCAGTTCAACCTCAACAGGAAATACCGGAACAAGGAAATTGTGATCCTCTCCGATAACCAAGCAGCCATCAAAGCGTTGAGCTCTTGTAACATCGACTCGAACATGGTTTGGGAATGCCTAGACAAACTGAATGATCTAGGCAGGAACAACAAGGTGACCCTCCTATGGGTACGAAAAATGTACTGGGTGTCCCGTTAAAAAATATTATGACCTTTCTACTTTATTGTGGATAACCCTTTAGATTCCCAGTAAGGTACAAAAACTGGCCATTTGGAGAAGAAAATCGAACTGTCCCAGGGTTTTTTCGAATTATTCATGTTCATGAATAATATTTTTTTTCTTTACTTCATGGATGCACTGTATTATATATTATAATCTGGTAAATATCTGTTTTCTTTTAATGCAATTCATTGTAAATATTTGATTTAAAGTAATTTTTATTCCAAACCATTAGAGATGAGAGCGAGACAAAATAGCTGGCTCATTATAATGACGTGGGTAAATATAAAAAAAGTCTACGTCAGTTGGATTAGTTCATCCAGTATGACTACAAAAAGCGGTTCTATTATTAATGAATTATTAGAGGAACCTCGTATCAGATGTATTCTACGTAGTTGATATAGAAATCAGTCGTTTTTTTTTCAAATACAAGATATATTCTGATAAGAACGATGACAAGTAGTCTGGTAGACTCACTAATCTACTTATTCACATCAGCTTATCTGTCTTCTGATTTCTGATTTCGATAGCAGCTGATTAGACTACAAGGTTGAATTTGTTTCATTTCCAATTACTTTTGTGACGTGTCTGGTCTCAATTACAGAATGCGAATATTAGTACCTATACCTATTTTGTGTATCAAGAAGAATACTGCATTATTTCATTATTCATTTTGAACAAACTATTTCTGAAAAATATTATAATATTATAACTTCAAACCTTGACTTCTATATAGTTTTAAATTTATTATAATTTCACGACTAAGTTTTCTTGGTAACAATTATCAAGGAAATAGTTGTACCCAGCAACCCAGTTATGATTCGTTTAGTCCTTCCATATTCACACGGTTTCACACAAAGTTTTTGAATAGGGTGATTGCGAAAAAAAAAAGGTAATCTCATGTTGATGTCAAAATTGAATTATCGTGCATAATAATTCATGTACAAATGTTTTCATCCATTTACACAGATCTGGGTTTACTATTTAGATTCAATTCTCTCAGATGAAAAAAATCGACTTTCCGAGGGAACCAGGAAGAGTATTTTGCAACCTCTTAAATAAAAAATTTTGAATTTTTGAAAAGTTTTTGTTGGAGCATGTTGAATTTCGATAAAAATATTTCTATTAGTTTAAAAAATAACCAAAATACTGGTGAATCAAATACGGCTGCTAATAGTTGGAAATACCAATATAAGTGTATGTATTTGATGCAAGGCTGAACGGTAGAAAAGAATGGAAAAAATCTCCTCGGAAAACCTCCTCAGTAAAAAACTCCTACGAACAAAACTAAAATTCCCACGCAGTCAAATGTCTACGTGAGGTTAGTTCGTTCTGGTTAGATCAGAATAAATAATTACTCCTTTTTTTTTCCAAGGGTTTTTTTTTTGTTGTATTAACGATTTTTTATTTTTATGTGCCGTAAAAAACAAAAAATATATTTCTGTGAGCAAAATAAAAATTCTTATTTAATTTCTATATTTTTGGTGTTCAGACTAACGGACGAGAATCTGATTATTGACGCTCTACTGTAGTTGTTTTATATACCTACTTACAGACAAGGATTTCTACACCAAAATCTGACTAGTAAGTATATGGGTTGTAAAATAGAATCCCTTATTTTCTCTGGAAGTCGAAGCAATTCGTTACATCCTGTGGAAATTTGTTTATGATTCCACGAATTTTTACTATCTATAATTTTGAACAAAAGTGACTTGGTTATTTCGATTAGAACTCCCTGTGAGCTATCTATATCATTTCCTATTGAGGTTCCCTCTATCTAATCTAAAAAGCTTTTAAAATATTGTTTTTTTCAAATAATAGTTCTCATTTCAATGCATTTCTTGAATCCAGATAGCTTTGACACGACATATATTCGATTTGCTCACCGAATTCTTATAAACTCTACTTCATTAAAAATCTTCACTGTGCAATAAAATCAAATTATTATTTACATTTAAATTCTGGCAGTAGTTCATAACAGACTACATAATCTTTTTCTTTATTTTAATAAAATAACAACAAAATATGAAAAGCAAACCTATACGCTTACTACTTGTAGAAAGCGTATAGCTCTTGAGAATACCAACATTGTTAACGAAACGTGCGTCGAGTGAAAGTGACGTAGTTCTGGTATTTTTGTAGCTTTTATTTCTTGAATTGTATTCACACCAGGTTCCAAACATCCATTTTCGAAAGCAAACCTAGTAAATTCAAAGTATAGGTCCTCGATATGTCAACCATCCTGTTGAACACAAAGAGTCACTGTCTTCTTGAAATACTCCATGATAATATGTAGGCATGATTGTTCTAAAAGCAGCACTTATTCTCTCTTTGATATTTTCAAGTGTAGTTTGAGGGGACTCGTAAATCTCATTTTTCAAGTATCCCCATACGAAAAATTCGAGGCAAGTAAAACCCGGTGACCTAGCTGGCCAATTTTGTGGTCCTTCCCCACCAACCCATTAATTCCTTCACTGAATTTGAAATGTACCTGAGCCTCATTCAATTGTAACTACTTCCATTGTCTGATATTTAATGGAACATTCTCCAGAATCTCAGCCAGAACATCTTTTAAAAATAATTCATTCGTCCATCAAAATAGTTTGGTCCTTTAACTCGTGTACCTATAATTCCTCTCCAAACGTTCTGGTGATTCAGAGTGCGGAAAAAATGAGGATTCACTATGATAATGCAGCGATTTTTCATAAAACAAAATAGAATCGAAAAAATACTCATCCCCACTGCTTACACCTGTATCTTTCTCGATCTTACGTTGACTCGTATGATATTTCCAATGATGGGTTGGAGTCTTTTTCCATTTCCATAAGCTACACTTTCCAGTCTGGATATTTTTAGGCATAGGTACACCCTCGACGCCAAAAGGCAAAGGCCAAAGTCAGTCACAGAAATCGTTCATTTTATTGATGTAAGGACCGTACCTCCAGTAAGCCATTTCACACAGCAAGGATGGAAATTATGGAAATATTTCTTCTGTGTTACCGACGTTACTGCAGATGAAATATTTACATATTGAATCAGATTTGTTTCAATGTCCCACGTGGCTTTAGCCGGGGAAGTAGTTGTTTTCTGTTAGATCTTACAGATAAATCAATGAGGAATGTTAGTCTTTTCAACATGAATACCTCCCAAGAGGTTTTTGAACTGACTGAACTGACTGAAGTTTGTTCAGCCGCCGATGATTCCACAACTAATTTTATGAACATCCTGTTCATATTTCAAAATAAAAGTCAAAATGCAATACCTATGACAGGTTTATGTCAAAAAACAATTTCCAACGTGCTACTGCAGAAAAAATGTTTCCATCATTTCCATCTTTTCTATTCTTGCTGTGTGAAATTGCTTTTGAAGAGCCTGCTTCCCAATTCTTTCGATCTCTCTGATGAACTTGGAAGAGCGAAATAGATTTTCGTTGACAAAAATGTATTGGAGATCTAATGTCAGCGGTGCGTTCATTGCATCAATGAAACGAACGATTTCTGTGAGGGATCCTTTTGAATAACATTCTCCCTTTCTCAGAAATTTATATGAATTTTCAATGATAACTATACAGTGTGTCCCACTTTGAGCAGCAACACCCTTGTATTTTCTTGACAGTAAAGTGATTTCAAAATTTGTTTTTTATTACATATAGTACCTACCCAGAAATATCTACCTTCAGGTTGATAAATATTCGTATATCCATTTTCCACGGCTACCTACGACCAATTGAAAAGTGAAAAATTGGGGAAAACATAGTAGGCATTTTTATATCGCAAAAATAACATCAAGATCTGTTTCAGAACACCCTAAAACCCCCAAATCTCAGTGATAATATTTTAAAATATACAGGGTGTCATCTGTAACTAACAACACTTTTTATTTGTTATTCATCCGCAATGTTTGGTAGTTTTCGATTTTTTTCCTTGGTCACGAAGTATCTGAAAATGCTGTAGGGAATGTTCCTATATTAATTTTTCATGGCTACCTACGACCAAACTGAAAAGTGAAAAATTGGGAAATATATACCAGGGATTTTTTTATCGCAAAAATAACACTAATTTTTATCCCAGAACACTCTGAAACCCCCAAATAGCAATATTTAATTATTTCAAATATACAGGGTGTCACCTGTAACTGACATAGTATTGATTTTTATTCATCCGTAATGTTTAGTTGTTTTCGATTTTTTTCCATAATCACTAATTACTTAAGAATGTTCGAATAATGTTGTAAAAAATACCCAAATTTTACTTTTTCATGGCTTGCTATGACCAGTCGAAAAGTGAAAAAGTATGGAACACACATCAAGGACTTTTGTAGCACAAACGTAACAGCGGATTCTGGTTCAGGAGACCCTAAAATTCCAAGACCCCAATTCTTGAATCATAAAAATATACAGGGTGTCATCTATAGCTGGCAGAATTGATAACGCTTATTTATTCGTAGCGTTTAGTTGATTTACAAAATTTCTTCTCGAGTCATAAAGTACCCATAAAATGATGCTGTACAAAACACCAAATATTACTTTTTGATGTCTAGATATGATCAGTTGAAAGTTGAATTATAAAGGAAAACATACTGAAGATTCTTTTGTCTCCGAGCTAAAACCAAATTCTGGTTTAGAACACCATAAAGGCCCCGGATCCTGTTGTTCGAATCATGAAATTACATAGGAAGTCATCTGTAAACGAAAACATGTCTAACTCTTTATTAAATAAATTTTGTTGCTAGTTTTACAGATGACACCTTGTATATTTTAGTGATTTAAGTAATTAGATCTGAGTGATTTAGATTGTTTCGAATCACAATTTGGTTTTCTGATGAAAACAAGCTCAAATGTTTCCCAGTTTTCCTATTTTTGAATATTATAAATAAAAATATAATCACGAGTATAATCATTTCTTTCACAAAACTAACACCGGATTCTCGTTATCAACAAGCTTAACAAGATTTATGAATAAAAAGTGAGATATGTTACCATTTACAGGATGATATCCTGTATAATTTCATTACCCAGGCAACGAATTCTGGAGGTTTTGCAGTATATTCTGAACCAGGATATGTTGTCTCGGTAATAGAAGGATGTTTACCACAATTTTTCAATTTTCAACTGGTCATATATAGCCATGGAAGTATAATATTTCGTTTTTTTTACACAGTATCAATTAAATATTTTGTGTGCTTCTTGATTGGAAAAAAAATATTCAGAAACAATTCAACATTACGGATAAATAAAAGTTATCAAATTTGCTAGCTACAGATGATATCCTGTTTATTTTTAGATTTAAGTATTGAGGTGGGGATTTCAGGGTGTTCTTAAAGTATCCTTAATGTATTTTCTCCATTTTTTCGTCTCTCAACTCGTCATAGCAAGCCATGAAAAAGTAATATTTGGTTATTTTCTATAGCAGTAATTGAACATTTTAGGTACTATAGAAAAAAAAATCAAAAACAACCAAAGATTATGGATGAAAACAAATTGAAAATGTTGCTAGTCTGTAAGACACCCTGTATATTTTAATGAGATCTGGGGGTTTAAGCATGTTCTGAACCAGAGTCTGATGTTAGTTTCGAAGTAAAAAATCTTTTAGTATATTTTTCCCACTATTTCACTTTTCACCTGCTCATAGCAAGCCATGAAAAATTAAAATTTGGGTATTTCTTATACTCAGCATCAATTGAACACGTTCAGGCCCTTTGTGACAAAAAAAATCGAAAGCAACCGATCATTTCGGATGAATAAAAATTAATAATGTTGCTAGTAACAGATGCCACCCTGTATATTTTAATGAATAAAGTACTTAGATCTACTGGTATTATTTTTGCGATAAAAAAATGCCTAGTATGTTTTTCCCAATTTTTCACTTTTCATTTGGTCGTAGGTAGCCGTGGAAAATGGATATACGGATATTTCATCAACCTCAAGTTAGATATTTTTGGGTACTATATGATATGAAAAATAACTTTTGATATCACTGTACTCTCAAGAAAATACGAGGGTGTGGCTCACACTGTAGATACTTGAAAAATCAACTATCTCAAAGAAAATTCAAATTTTCACCTTCACATTTTTTTTTCAGTTAGGTTAGGTTCAGTCTTTTCACAATATCTATCAGATGTGGTTCAATATCCAGCGTGGCTTTAGCTAGGAAATAAGTTGTTTCCAATAGATATCTCAAAATAATCACATTTTTCAATTTTATTGAATACAAAAATTCATTTTTATTTTTGTTTCAAAACAAGAACAGGATGCTCATAAAATCAAACAGGACAAACTTTAATGACTATTCTCTATCGTACAAAGAAACATTTTGGGGGTTATTCATGTTGAAAAGAGGAACATTCTCCATTAATAGTTATTTACCTAACAAGTGCGGAAAGTAGTACTTTTCCGCACGCGACGGCAGTTGCACGAACGACGCGAAGCGGAGTTCGGGCAAGCCGTTAAGGGCGGAAAAGACATTTTCCGTAAGAGTTAGGTACAATATTTTTCCTACGAGTGTTTTTGTCAATCTTATTTATGAAAAAACAAGGTTTTTAATAAACAAGTTTTCATAATAATGCTACAAAATGACTAATACGACAGAATAGTTACATAGATCATTTATTTAGTTGTAAATATCCTCATTTTCAAAAATACAAAAATCGTGCGGAAAAGTAAAAATCGTGCGGAAAAGTAAAAATCGTGCGGGAAAGTAACTTTTCCGCACGATTTTAAATCGTACGGAAAAGTACAACTTTCAAAACAAAAAATCGTGCGGAAAAGTTACTTTTCCGCACGCTCGTAGGAAAAATATTTTTCCGACTCAGTCGGAATTTTATTATTTTTCGATTTTGAAGTCGGAATTTTATTATTTTCTGATTTTGAAGTCGGAATTATCGAATAAAAATTTGTTTTTATTATTTCATTTTGCATGGTTATTACAAGGGCCGTTTACTGTGAATTTTGAGCTATCTAACTTCTATAATGAGAAGGCCATCTAAATATTCACTCGTCCGCCATCATCAGTTTAATTTTGACGAAACTTTCATGATCTTCACCCACATACCAAATCGAATCGAATCGGACCATAATCACAAAATTCATCCGCTATATTGGAGCCACAATTTTTAATTTTTCTGTAACAAAAAATTATTAATGAATTATTATTAGAATTATGAACACCTGCCAAATTTCAATTCAATCGGTCAACTGGAAGAGGGTCAAAATTCAGTTGCAAGATTTGTCCCATACATAAATACTTACATACATACAGACTACAGGGCAAGTTAAATAAATCTTGTAAAGACACAACTGTGATATGTCACTCAGCTTTGACCCACCTGTGGACTGCAAAAAAACTTTTACTTGTAGCCCTCACTGTGAGGCGCCGCGCCGTTCGGATTAAAAGTGTTTTTGCAAATATAAATAATTTCTGTCAATATATTTATTAATTGTAGCAATATTTATTATTTTGCGTGCCGATATTTATTAATTGTAGCAATATATATTATCTTGCGTGCCGATATATTTATTTTCGATCAACATATTCACATTTCAAGTATTACTAGAATACAAAAACGTGAAGTCTCATATATTTATAAATTTGATCTATTTTATGTCGTCAAGAGATGGCGCAATCTACGCGATTTGTGACACGATCGAGCATATGGCAACATGGGAACGATGCAAAGTCATTAGTACAGAATTTGTAGAATAGATGGTTGCAGTATAATATTTCAGATTGGGTCATTCAATCCTAGAGGGCCTTCGTTTGACCCACACATAGGGTCACTGAATTTAGAAGGACGTGGCGTTCAATTAAGTGCCCAATTGTAAAGCAGAAAACTGCACAATAACAAAACTGCCTGTGCTACTGCTATCTGTTAGCCACTTTATGTGCTAATGACTGCCTAGTTGCCATGTTGCCACATGCTTGGACAAATCTCTTGACGATGGGGTTACCCAAACTATATAATTAAAAGATTAAACTGGACAAGTACGCCACTGTTCTCTGCGTTCGGGTGACTTCGGATATATTGGCCGCTATCTTTGGCCGCTGTGTTCAACTGGTTGAGATCCATACCACGGGGTGATTGTACATCTTTTATTAAATTTGGGAAATTGAGTATTTTTGTATTTTTCTATAAGACGAATGAATACCATACATTTTTTCAATAATTTGATTTTCGATTTGGTGGCCTAGAGTCGACACAACCAGACGTATCCTATTCTTAATACCTACCTAGAATTTGACTTTCAAATGAGCTGGATTCTATCGACTCATATCAAAGATGATATTGTAAACATAAGTGATTCCTTCGGGTGCTCAAAGCATTATTCCTGTTGATGAGGACATCATATTACCCAATTTTTGAGCTCCAATTAGAAAGATATTCTCGACTATGTTCAGTCAACACTCTATAGTGAATATGTTCACACCGTTCCTAATTTTAGGAATGGTGTTAACGTAATCTTTCAACAGGTCATGTAACGCATACTGTTCATCACGCTGAAACTTCGAATATCAAGCATAAAAAAAAATCAATTAGGAAGTTATAACGTCGGATTATATCACGATCAACTGTTATAACTTTAATTATTTCAATGTAATCTGATGCCGCATTTCCGCATACAACAACAGATTGGTAATTCGATAGTACTCGAAGATTTCTCGACAAGGTAGAAATAATTAGAGAATTTTTTTTTTGTTATGAGACAGTACTCTCATTATTCACTGTAGGTACTGAATATGCAATTCATATGTATATACTCAGAATTAATTTTATTGTTTATAACGTCCTATAAAGTTGATAGGCGTGCATAATTATTGTAATGTCCTAGTGTTACAGGATACTTTTTTCCCTTCACTGATATAGTTCTAGATGGAATTGAATTTTTTACAGGAGCAATATATTAAAGGTGTAATGAACGTGCATATGTGTATCTCCATTATATACCTGAATAATTAAGAAGCTCATAGTACTATACCAGCTGGAGATCTATATCACACGTTTCATGTTTTTTCTTTGATAATCTACAAAGCATAAGAGATTCAGTGAATACATAACAATATTATTATATCTTTGATCATCAAGACACACATACACATATTGTTACTAGATAACTCACAATAAAGTTGGACGAGTTGTCCAGAAATGAGAAAGGTGCAGAGATTATTGAGGAATACTTGCCTTATTGCATGCATATTCATTTACCAAAAATTTGTAACCGAAACAGTTTTTTGATATGGAAACCCAGAATACCATGTATTTACAGGTATATTCCAAACGTGCTAGTTTGAATTTTCCATTTCATTGTCTTTTGACGTTTACTCTCACACAAGAGAGGTTTGGAAAAGAAAAGTCGACAATACAGAGAATAATATTCAGTAACGGTTTCTCGAGGGGTAATACCTAATATTCTAAGAAAAAAAGTTAAGGTTGAGAATGAATGAAACCTCGACCTTTAGAAATGTTATAGACTACATTTTTGAAACAATTGTTTCGGATTCCGGATTCCCAAAAATTATTTGACAAATTTACGGTTTGAACATGTGAATATCGACATAGTGAGACCATTGCCTTCCTCAAATAGTTTTCCTTATTGTCTTACCTGTAAGTATAGACCGATATTCAAGATGGGTGGAAGCATTTGCCATAAGAGACATGTGTGCCGAAACACTAGCAAAAAAAATTTATGGTGGTTCGATAACCTGATTTGGAATACCCTCAACAAAAACTTTGTTCAGGGAAGATGGTTTGAGGGCTCTCTTTTCAAGAAATTATCGAAAATTGTAGGTTTTCAACATTTGAGAACCACACCAGATCTTCCAAGTTCCAAAAAATTATTGAACTATTTCGCATAGAACCATAAAAGTTGCTTTGAAATATTATTCCAGTAAATGTTCTGGAGATTTATCTACAATCTTAATTGGTATACAGAATACCACAAAAGAAGACAGTATGAGTTCCAAACTTTCTGTCACCGTTTTCCTTTGGGACTTTTCTCGTTTCGGGGGAAGTTTTCCGAAACACGTCGTTTTGACGAATACAAAAAATTTATAGATATGGTTTTATTTCCAAGTTGAATAGCTTAAATACTTGAACTGAATCCCGAAAATAAAATTCTCTGAGAATGAACATTGGTCATTGGGGGTGTCTGCCTCCTCGAACATGTCGGAAAAAAGCTGATTTTCTCAGGATCCATTCATTGAGAACTATAAAACCAACTTTTCGTATTGTCTAACAGAAAATGGGGCGTTTTCCCAGTCTGACACGTCAAAGTGGTCGATTTCATGTCCACAAAAAAAATTATAGATAGTCTCTCCAAACTTTCTGTATGGCTTCATTGGACCTAGTCTGACACGTTGTATTTTTTCGTCAGACTCTAGTTACGCCCCAATATACGTGTCAGACACTTATGCCACATTTTAAGTACTGTCTTTTTACATGTAATATTGCCATGTATATCTATACATTTTTTGTGGTCGTGAAATCAATGACCCATGTTCATTGTCAGAGAATTTTATTTTCGGGATTCAGTTCAAGTGTTTAAGCTATTCGACTTGAAAATAAAACAGTATCTATAAATTTTTTGTAGTCCTCAAAACGACGTGTTTCGGATTTTTTTTGGAAAAACGCCCCCGAAACAAGAAAAGTCATAGAGTAAAACGGTGGCAGACTAGGTCCATACAGAAAGTTTGGAGAGAGTATCTATCAGTAAAATTTTTACCGATCGGCACTCTTACTAAAAGTTCGAGAGTTAACACAAATGAAAAATTCGTGTCGAGTCTGAAAAGGAAGATGTTTTCATGAGGGTGAATGGAGTTAAGAAAACATTACAACAATATATTCTGGTCCAATCAAGGTTTTGGCATGGAACAATAAATATTTCACCATTTTGTTTAACAAAAAAAAATAAGAATATTTCTATAGAAAAACTGAAACCTGCCTTCGTGGAATGTCAGGAAACAGAATACGAGAAGGATGATGCTGTTGCACAGTATTCACATAACACAAGGAATTCTAAACATGATGAACATGAAACAGAATTTGTTCATAAAACTCGTTTTAGAGAGTGAAATTTGTTAAGGAGATAAGTTAGATTTTCATCAAATGTGGGAGGATGGTGATCAACTTCCAACCGTCATTCAGTAGCTACATGGAAAAAGCACCGATATAAAAAACAATTGAAGTGTTTTTTTGACCATCATATATCAAATATTTCCAAGTATTTCATTGTAATTCAATAAAACCTGTATTGAAGATCGAAGAGAACATAATTTTCACAAAACAATATCCTTTTACTTTTGAAGCGGTGCTCGAGATTTGAGCTTGCGTGAGAAAGCGACGAAGATGGTTATTGGCTTTTTCTGTCCCGCCTTTCAATTTTTCAGCTCTGGGGGCTGATATTCCCATAGCTTTCTCCCTTATATACGGCCCTGGTTCCTGGTCTGATACACCGTTCTATACTTCACAGCTTCCTTCATATTTGGAAATGAATAATCGGACAGTAGCGATAATTATTATGGTATTGCAGTAACATTGTATTGTTTGCAAATTATGCAAATTACTCTTGTTCTGTAACAAAAACAAGCTGTGAAAAGTGCAAAGTAGACAATTGGAGGTGTATGCTAATGAATATAAACATTAATTCAATAAAGGTCACATGAATAATAACTTTTTCATAATAATTGTGAAACTGCAGTCGCTACAATTTAATTCGAATAATGACACATGAAAAGCAATTCCCACTTGGGGAGAGGGGAACAAAACTGCTTTTTTCTTTTCTGTCAAATTAAAAAATGAATTCGATATGGTATAGGTAAAGAAAGCGATCTTTGGGTAATGAAGCTCAAGATTCAGTCCACCAAAATCATATGCTTATCAACGTCAACAATACACTAGATTTCTTCAACAAACATGAAAAATATGATAAAACTTCCTTTGTTAATTTTCCTAAACATGCATTTCGATGACCAAGTTAACTTCATCAGTAGGATTTCAATATTGGTCATGAAAATTCACATCAAGAAATATGTACAAAGCATATGTTTGAAGGAGGGAAAATATATTATTTTGTCCTCAAACAAAAACATATTTTGAACCACTTTTATCCTTGGTGACAACGAAATCATTGGACAGAGTCATTTAATTGTTTTTCAATATGGACTTTTGACATTCGGAAAGAAGATGGAGTTCCTCAGAAATCATAATTTCCATAAAAAAACAATTGAATATTACTTCCGGTTTTATCAGAAATATACCTACGTCGAGGATTCTGAATAAAACCTTGTAACCTAACTGTAATGATGCCTGGTCGCTATAGCTTTGTCTATTTTTCTTACAGAGATAATGCTTTCATATTACTTGCCACTCTGGTAATATGCACCGTCTGTAGGAAATAGGTAAGAAATAGGTGAGAACATGTTCTTTTGACCAAAGGGGTGGGTGGTTCTTTACGAGTGAAGCCATATCCGTCCAAAACAGATAATTGGACCCAGTTATGCAAAAAGGAATCAATCGACAAGTTGTAAAAATACGAAATATTAATACCAGGCAGACCTAATTTTATTTTATATATCCATTGATTTGCAACAAGGAACCAGATATCAGCCACCGAGCGCCACCTTACGAACAATAGATGTATATTGAAGAATGAAGTAATATTCAAAAAAGTTTTGCGACAGAGAACCACCAGAGTCGCATGGATCTGTTTTGCAATATTCTATGGACTAAATTTGATATACGATTGGATCCAAAGCTACTTGTTCTCTATAGTAATTTTTTTTTATTGAGTACATTTGTGAAATTGTTATAAATACTGTTCGTGTATGGAAAATATTTCGAATTGTTATCATTGGAGGGATTTTCTCTGATTTATTAACGTCGGAATAGAATTAGTTATGGGAACTTAGCAGATTGGAATGTACCAACTGCGTTTATACCAATATATGTGAGACAGGTTAAACGAAAAGTTTTTACTACAACTTCCAAGAGCGTCAGTTCTTGGGAATTTTTTTCTTGAATAAAAATGAAAACTGTAAGTTTTTCATCAAACAAAATAGTTATTTATGATAGAAGTTCGTAGAGTAGGACTTTTTTATATGAGCGTGAAATTTGTTGAATGGGTTGCAGCCAAATTCAATAAAACAATTGTGTAGGAAAACACAATTTTCGAAAAATTAAAATTGAGCTGAAGAACAAGTGAAGAAAGAATTCGTTGGTGACCACCATATGTACTTACAGGAAACAGAACTAACTGAAAGAATTATGAATAATGACTTCAAAACAGCAGAAGAAGACAAAAATACCGTAGCCATAACTTTTGAAATACACAAAACTTATTCATTAACCCAGGAATGATCACTACAAGGCAGTTTGCTCAAACTATTCGACCGTGAGCAGCGGGTTCAACTGAATTGAAGGAGAAGCTGGCAGTGGTGCCTAGGAAGTAGGTTTGTGATTGATGAAGTACATTGAAAGCGATATAACTGAGTCTGTGGAAAATTTTATTGCGGCGTCCAGGTTTCTAATTTTTGGTAATAGCACCTATATGAATACTAAAGAATACAAAAAAAAACATGAGAGTAGGAAAAAGAACACAACCTACGGTTACAAATATCATTTTTAACCTTCTGAAACCATTGTGGCCAGATGGAAAGATGTTGCTGAACTAAACTTGAAAGACTTCAATAACCTATATACATTCAATTCTGGTGCAGTTCATCCATTTTACACGAATTGACGGTTCCAATAGAAAATTGAATTTGAACCAGGAGAAATTCCTTGAATTAACAATAAGCAACAGAGAAGCAACTGATTTTTCTTTACATATAAGTGAGTTTCAAGTAATTTTTCGCTCAGAATATTGGTTTCATTTTCATATTTCATCAAAAAGCCAATTTTATACATAAAAACTTCTGTTTGGTATTGAATTATTTTGATTAAATTTCAAAATTGTGTTTCTTGATTATCTCAAAACATGTGTAATGCTTGTTGGTTCTTTGTTGCATAACTGGGTCCAATTGTGGTTTTATGATACTACTAACAGTTAATGAAACTGATAGGGTGACATGAAAAAAGTATCTTCTATCTACTGTCCCATTTCTAGTCCCAACTTTTTATTCAGTTATCACTGAACACGAAGGCATCCCTCAGTAACACCAGATATTGAATATTCCTTGTAGGTCAACCGACTATTTCACTGGATCACCGTTTAACCCGTCTAGAATTCGGCATGAACCCAATTATTTTCCGTATTTGTTCCAGGCCGAAGCCAGGTCAGGCCTGTTGCACAGAACGGAGTGTTGTCTGGCCGCGATGCGCCGAGCCGCTAGCTGGCACGTGTCGATCTATTAGCGATCCGCCAAACAATGAAAAAGGCCACGTGCGCGACAGCCGTCGATAGCGTCATCTCTCGACGACCTAGGTATTATCGACCGGTCGTCGGAGAGGAGAGAGGACTGGGATCTGGTCGGACAGGGGTGGCTTGGGGGATGAAAATTATCAAATGAAATAATACGTATAGGAAATGCATACAGCACACACTAACATAAAACTAATATGAGTCTAGTACGCTGAATCGAATATCATATATATAATGGGGGCCCAAGCGAGGATTTCGGGATTTTCTAAAGCGACTAATATACAGGGGGTTACCTTGTACCCGATTAAGTACCTTCACCAAATAAGAGCTCCATATATCAGGCCGCCCGTGAAGGATAAAGGATCAGATTAGTAAAATTGATCATCAGAAATTCTTGGGCGCATCAGATTAAGGTAGGGTGAGTTAATTACATGCTAAAAAGTGTATATTCCACTAATGTGACAGTTTGAGAGTGACGTATAGAAAGGGGAGGGCAGCAGAAAAAACGTCATCTTAAAATACTCGAGCGTAGCTAATTTTTTTTTATTTCGAAAGGAATAATTCAAGGATGACGAAAAATATATACCTAATCTGTCTATTTCCGCAAGCCGAAATAACAAAAATTCGTCGATAAAGTTTAATGCGTGCATCTGCGGGATGCCTATATTTCCCTCTTCGCGTTTCTATTCATCTCTCACTCTTTCTCTATCTATTACTCTCTCACTCCGTCACCACTCTGGTTTCTGGTGCCATGAGCCAACGTTTTGGCTCATTTTGTTATTTTAATATTAGTTATGTGAATTAAAGTTTATAAATATTTAATATGAGTGACAGTAATTTAAAGTGTGTATTTTGTGGTGAAACTACTTCACAAAAAAGAATTAAATTTATATTAGAAACATTGAAAAAATGTATAAATATTTTAGAATATCGTCAGAGCAAACCCGTTCTGCGAAAATCTTGAACAACATACGATAATCTCGAAAATTCCAAATGATCTGGTTTGCAGGTGATCCATTGCCGAAAGTGTACGAAGATGTAGTCATAACACCTGTTATTCTTGGATACTCCAGAATCAGGTATTTCTCTTCTCCAATAATTAAAAAAACACATTATTCATAAAAGAATATTGTTAAATATTTTAATGATTTTTTTGTTATAGATACGCAATCTGAGGATGAAATCGAGACAGAAGTAAAACATGATTCTACTGTTGAAGATGATGATTAATTAATCAATTCTTTATAAAAAATTTAATTTTTTTGAGAATTTCTTTTTTAATTAATTTATTACAAATACAAGTATTCTTCTTAAGAAACATACACTTATTTATTTGCATGCTATTTCCTGAGCTTTTCAATTAATTAAGTTCAATGATTAAAAAAAAAAAATGTCAGATTAGGTGAATCCCTCTAGATAATCGTCAGATTATGAGACAGAACGTTTAGAACATAAAGATTATTGAATCAGAGATTTTTTTTGGTGCACTTAACACCGTCTTAGAAAATCTGACGCACTCGATTAATTTTTTTTTTCGAATATGACTGAACACATTTTATAAATCATACTTATATTTTGTAGCGCTGTGTGAAGCAATGGATATGAAATATCACACTAATAAAAAGGATGTCTTCAATAATATATACATATCCTCTTGAACAGAATCATCTTCTGAAAAGAATAATAATTTTTAATTGATGAATATACTCTTATTTCAAACTTATTGAACTGTTTGCTTCTTTACATAAATTATCTTGAAATGAATTTGTTTGCATTAATACATTCCAACTCTTTACCCTAGAGAACCCCTACTTGTGAAAAATGCTACTTTTGACTCAAGAACATGATTTCTTGACGAAACCCCACTACCGGAACGACACGAACCCACGCGAAAGCGCGCACTGCGACTGCCGGGACCTCTATCCTGTTTGCTTTTGCCCGCGTTTGGTTTGGGGGTTGTATTTGAATCATAATTTAAGTTGTTAGTTTTGTATTTGACACAGTGGTTATATGCAAATGTGCTGCTACAGAAGTGCAATATGGAGGTCCAATTATTTCTGCACGATTTGTATTTAGGTCATTTATGGACCAGTTGTGGAGGTAGGTTGAAGATATTTTTGTTCTCAACAGGTGTGTGATAATGACGAATGACTCTGTCGTTTCTATATTCGATCGCATTTCTATGCCTCACCGAATAGGTACCTACTTTGATTATGTAGTTTCTGAAATTGAAATATTACAAAACTATTCTCATATATAACCATTATACCTCAATTGTTCGCAGTTGTTCTCTATTTGTTGAAGTGTACCATATGAACATGGCTTCCATGGAATATTTTTATAAAAGTTGAAGTTAGCAAAGTTGAAATATTCTTGCACCATATTCTTGATCAAAATTCTATTTTTTGTTCCCCCCTGTACTCCGTTTGTAAATTTAAAATTTTGACAACTCTCATGCAAGTATTCTGCAATGCACTAATTTTTATGATAAATAAAATTTTCTGACAAATCGATAATAAAAAAGTTTTCCATATGGTGCAATTTTTTGAAACTCACTGTATATGTCTGGACCACATTTTGAAAGGCAAGTAGGAAGTATGTTTCATCCGTTAAACAGAACGGTGAAGGTAGACCTCTCTTGGGATCCTGTACTAAAATATGACACTTTCCGTTCGAACGGAAGCGTATCCAATTTTTTTAATTCAAATAGGAAGTCTAATTTTTTAAAATAACGATTCGGTACAAAATTACCTTTACAACGATATATCACAATCATACTTCCAATTCACAAACGACTGATATATTTGAGATTTTATAGAAAATTAATTTTTGTATTTTTATGAAAGTGAGCTATGGAAGATGAAACATTAGCATGTGACTAACAATAATTCGATGCTGAAATTTTCGCAATATGATTTGTATGGAGACTATTATCCAAATTTTTGTTTTTCTTTATTTTTTCACTTTAAGAAACTCATTTCTTTTAAAAGCTTACATATGATTTTTTGTGTAGGTTAGAAACTGCAATTTACCTTCGAATACAAAACATGAGAAGAACTGCTTACTTGTGTTTCCTATTTATTTTTTCATGAAGATAATCTCCATCTTATACCTACATTTATATGGAATCTTTGAATAATTTCATAAAAAATAAATCAGTACCTAGGTCTGTTCATGTTTTGAATTCCAATATAAATAGGAGTGTCTAACCTACACAAAAAATCCTATATTATCATACAAATCATAGTGTAAAAAGTTTGACATCGAATCATTGTAAGTTACATTCTATTGTTTCATCTTCCCTACGTTTCCGTTACGAGGAAAACACAAAAGGTAATTTTTTTCCTGAAATTTCAAATATATCAGTAGTTTGTGAATTGGAAGTATCATTGTGATATTATATCGTTGGAAAAGTAATTTTGTACCAAATCGGAATTTTCAAAAAAGAGGTACTTTCCATGCGAACTAAGAAAATTGGATGTGCTTCCGGTCAAACCCGAAGTGTCATATTTGGTCTAATACATGCTAAATTATACATTCATGACATCAAATAGATTACCCTATTTGAAACATCCATACAATATAACAATGAAGATACAGGGGGGTAAATTGGGTCCGGGTCCGGTATATTTATACGTACCTATAACCATCAAAAATGAGAAGGACTTCAAATATTTTTTGTCACCTTCAAAATCCAATTTGATTTTTCATTGTAGCTTGCGTAGTTTTCGAGCAATTAGTTCAAAAAATTCACTCTCCAATCCATTTTGTGAATCTTGACAATATTGCCAAGCCAAAATTTGGGTGGACGACGCTTTGATTTTATTTTAATTAGTTTTCAAGTTGATGTTCTTACATTTTAGATGCAAATACTGCAGCATTTTTCAAAGCGAAATTCTTCTGAAATATGGGGGATTAAAAGACCTCATCACAAGGTTCTGTGGCGTATCCGACCCAACTCTGGAATTTGTAACCGGTGAGGAAATAAATTATGACGGAATCAGCTCGTAAACAACATTCCAATCGGTATGAATCATCACTCGGTCGCGCTAGATCTCTCTACAGCGACGCAAAGCCCTCTAGAAGCGAACAGACGTATCCAGAACGTCCCTTACAACTATAAATAACGTGGCACTCGCCGGCAGGGCAAGACTAAAGTCGGAATTGAAGGTAGTGTATATCAATTATCAGTTAAGGTTTGTGTAAATTATTTTACAGTTCAAAGGTAAGAACTGAGCTTTCTCTATGAATTTGTTCGTAATGAAACTTAGCAATATGGCCGCCGATGATAAATTATCCTTTATTGTCATACGTATAGCTATACTAATACATCTGAATCTCCCAAATATCCAAATTATTAGTTTTATGAAACACTATAGACAGTGTGTACCTATACCAATGCGACGCTTAAATATCTATTGGACCAATAGGAATTTTCAAAATATTTTGCGGCATTATGAAAGCTATCTTCAGGAGCTACTACTTTCTATACTAGGAGCGCATGAAAAGCTCACGGAATCGAACATCACTTTTTTTCAAATAGATACCCTATATATTCCAACATTCATATACACTGCCCGCCAAAAAGTACGTAACATATGGGAAAATGAGCATAGATAAAACATTTTTAGGTGATCGATTGCGCATGTCCAACAACCTGAAAATCAATTTTGAAACATGTCACGTGAATACTGGTATGCGGCAAATTGAAAAAAATCACTATGTAGGGGCAAGAAGAAGTATAAGATGAAAAAGTATGGAAAAGTGTAATTTGAAAAAGTTATTCAGAAATAGCCATAAACAGAGTTTTAAATGGAATTTTGAGATCAACGAAATTAGCAACTTTTTTAGAATATTTACATATATCAATATTATTCATTTTTCTGAATAGCTTGACTTTAGCGGAACATTTGCATTTTGGTGATAATGACAGAACTTTCTCAATTCTCCTCACCAGACAGCAGTAAATTGAAAATGAATATTTTTGTTTTGTATTGGTTTGTATCTAACAACTATTATACATATCAGAATTATACGATTATTGCGATGATAGGATGGATTGTCTGTGGCGGTTGCAGTTTCATGACGCTTTCGATGGTCAACAAGAACTTTACACAATATAGCTGAAACTTTTATCAGATTAACACACGATATTTCATTAGTATATGTTTCTTTATCCTATTCTGTTCAATAGATTTATTCCCATTTCCATGGCATCCTATTGAATTGCAAACCAAAATTGTAGTCGTTTGCGGAAAAATATTAAAACATCTAAATATGCGTATTTCGTTATTTAATTTGAAATTGGAAATAGAAGTCAGGTTCCGAACAATATCATTTGGTGGGCTGTCATAATCTTAGTTTTTTCCTCAAATTTCAATTGTACGCCTTTAATAGGACAATAATTGTGACAATGCACAGATATGAATTTCCAAAAGTAACGAAAATTTTCGGGGTTTTTTCGTTTCAAATGAGCACTGTGTGATTTCAATTTTATGTTTAGATTTGTAGATTGACCGTATTCTATCATGATAATTGGGGTGGATGGTGATTGTAGAACAGACAAAATGCAATATGATTCTTGATGATTAAGACATCTGAGATGATGCCGACTATAATAAAAAATATTCCTAATTAAAAAAAATGGAATTTTGGAAACTGATATTAGACTCACTTAGCTACAAAGGCATGGTGGGTGGAGTGGAGGTCATCTACAGTTACTGAAGGGTAAACTGTTGAATCAATACCTGACCAGACAATATTTGCTAAATCAGTACAAAACGTAGGTTTGGAAGTTTACGATTTCACGATACCTCTCCTGTTCACGTCAAGGTGCTGTTCCAGGCTAGTTACGATTCAGTTCCGAACGTCAATGAATTTTCACGAAACGAAGGAACTATTCATAATAAAGAAGTAGGATCAGAATCGCCATTCAACGTGGGAATGTCTCTTCTCTCTTCGGCCACTTGAAGGTAGGAAATAATGGAGAGGAGGCATGAGCATCGAATGAACACCAAACGAGCGAAAGATCGAACAGTGTGGACTCTGATTTGAGCACGAACGATGCGCGTGCGGTGTTCGGGCTGATTCGTTTCTTGCCGATTTTTTCGTGGACGGTGAAAGTGTGCTTCACGTTGTGTTTGTGGTTATGACAGAGATTTTGAATTTAATTTGGATATTGATGAGTATGAATATTTATACGCGACTGACTGCGGATCGGTGCTCATGCGATGCTCATGTGCCAGAAGACACTATACGCAGCCTGATTAAACCTTAGCTTGAACCGAGCAGATTGAGCTTGAACCGAGCAGATTGAGCTTGAACGATTGATCTTGAACCGAGCAGATTGAGATTGAACTGAGCAGTTGATGTGCTCATTCAGTGCTCATGAGGAAAGAATGCTCTAGTGAATAGGCGCCTTTATTTAAACTTATGGTTGAATAAATGAGTCCGTAGTAAATGTCCACTAGGTATATGTTCTCTATTAAAGTTCACTTTGACAGTTCCAAAGGCGTAATATAGTTTTCCTAGTGTTCTGAAGATTGTGTCAACTTGAATGTTAAACTTCAAATAACTACAGTTCCTAGAAACTTGGTAAAATTGATTGTCTCTAGTTTGGTGTTGTTAATTTTGAATGTGAGAGCATTTTGAATTTTGGTCTTGCTTGTGAATTCTACACATACTGTTTTTTTCAAATTATTTATTAAGTGATAACGTTCTCACCATGAATTAAAATTTTCTATACTATCTGTTATATCTTCGGTTGCATTACACAGACAAGAAACTTTGGAAAAAGACAAGAAATCTACTTGATCGAAGTGCAATGAGAGAAGGAAGTGCACGAAATCTATATTGATTCATAATTTTCCCAAAATTTACGAAAAGGGTGCTATTCAAATCGTTTTTCTCAACATAGCAATTCAGAAAAAAAAATAAATGATGCAATTGGCTTTCCTTTACAAACATTGAACATGAGTCAGTATGTAGTGCACAATGTATTTTCTTGTTGTTACAGCCTCTATACATTTTTCAATCACAGCCGGACTACCTACAGCGGACACTACTTATATGGCTTTCCATACCCTTACTCATGGCACGAGTAGGAACAATGAGTCAATAGTGTCTTCAAAATCGTTTCTGAGCGGAGAGGCTTATGTTCCCTTTTTTGAGCAGGAGGGATCATATCTCTTTTTATTTTTGACAGGAATGTTGAGAAAAATAACAGAATAGGAAATTTTTTTTTTCACATCATATTATATTATTAATATATTTCTTACATAAAAAAATGCTAAATTAATTTTCCCCATTCTCCAGTTTTACATAATTTTAGATAAAAATGAACAACAATCATCAAGAATTTGGCAAGTTTCAAGATGCTGGTAATTTTTTTTGAAGTAATATTTTAATTTTGACCGTCAAACTAATAGCATTCTGGTATGATTGATCACATATATAAATTATACTTTATTTTTCGTAGAGCTAGCTAGCTGTATGCACTTATGAACACAAAATATATGTTATATATGTTGTTTTCACTGTGTATTCTGATAGCTGATACGTATCTAATGATGAAAAACGATATGATGTGATGTATGTTTGACGTGAATTTATGTATTCCTAAACCATCCAAAGAGTTATGAAAGATATTTTCGTGGTTTGAACGGGAGAAAATGAAATAATTTCCATTTCCACCTCAACCATTCTCGAAGATTACAATAGTGAACCTCAAGTTTGTGACAGCCAATAAACGGTAAGATTTTGCAAGCAGAAATTACGCGCGCAACTGAAAACTTAATGATCCACATCAAGCCGGAATAAAAAATCCGGCATGGCCAATCCGACCCTGCCTGAAACTATCGTCTGCAGTCTAGACGGTACATTATAAATAGGAAGTTGTTTAGCCCGCGATATGTATTTTATGGTTATTGACTAATCATATTTTCGAGATATTTAACGTAAGAGCACGCTGCATGTTTTGTCTAGAAAAGCTGGCTCACGATGGTTTTTGAGGCCACGACTCGGGGTACCCGCACAATGTAGTATCATTTTGCAGCTGGTAATTGCGGTACTCAATCACGAACAATGAGCTCCGTGTAGTTTGTTTTGAAAAGAAACACGATTCCCGTTGTTTGTTTTATTTTATTCGACATCAACTTTACTAGACTCGGCTAGTTTTGTTGTTTTGCTACATTGTCGAGACTCGAGAATGGAAGGCCTCTTAGGGCCGATTCGGATACGGATACGTGCCCTTGCAGGGTTTTTGAAGGACGGGCGATTGGCCATCTTATGCATTTTTGGCGATATATAGGACCATATCACCCATTTTGTATTTTTTGTGGTTAACTTTTGAGTGCTGTGGCAAAGCCAACACTTAAATCTCTTTATTGAAATAACGAAGAATCTCAGCCGAGGCACTATGTAGATGTGAGGTTTCGGTTGAAGGACGACTGAACGCTTTAAAATCGAAGAATTGTAGTTAAAATTGTTTCCCTTTAACCTGCTGTCGTCCCTCTACGAACAGCATCCCTCAGAATTCGAAACTTGTGCGAGCTAAGGCAGGAAGTATCTCTCTGGACAACTGGCTAAGCTAGATAAGCGTAGGTTCTAGTTAATTTCTGTTGGGTAGGCACTATGTAGATGTGAGGTTTTGGTTGAAGGACGATTGAACGCTTTCGAGTCAAAGAATTGTAGTTAAAATTGTTTTTTCCTCTAACCTGCTGTCGTCCCCCAACGAACGGCATCCCTCAAAAGTCAAAACTTGTGTGAGCTAAGGCAGGAAGTGTGTCTCTCGATTGACTGACTGTGACTTGTCGTTTCTCATCGGCAAATCATTTACAATTTAGGAAAACCCGCCAAGCTAGGTAAGCGCAGGTTTTTGTTAATTCGGCGTCTGGTGTAACAGCGGCAAGGTTATGTTGAACCATGAAGAACTCACATTCCGTTTGTCGTAATGAATCAGCGTCGTCTTCAAGCTCCTTTGATAATGTGAAGGCTAGTTTCAAGACGCTCTATTGAGACAGTGACGTCGCTGCCCCACATGTGTATGACAAAAGTTTTGTCAGACCTTTTTATGACCTTGAACGGACCATTGTAGAGTTGTTGCAGCGGAGCTCTAAGGGCATCAAAGGCCGATTCAGATACATGGTTATTGAAGCATGTGCAGTTAACAAGTATTTTTGACCCCTGTGCCTGTACACTGCAAGACAGTTCCTTTTACTTGCGTTTCTATCGAAAAGTCATATCATCTTTGGTTCAGAAGTATTAATTGTGTTAATACTAGAGGAATTTATCATGCGGGGTCTAACACTCTGGGTGGGTACCAATGTATCTGAATCGGCCTTCAAGAACACGAATTATGTTGTTGAAAGATCTTTGTACATGAATGTTTCATTGAAGCAATGCTGCGTACCAAGTGTTGGACGTTATTCTTGCATACATGCTCTCGCAGTTGTTGGGTGAATTCGGAGACGTCACTTTCTGTGAGAAATTCTCCTGGAATTGGAATAGACAGTCATCTCTGCGGAGGTAGACTTTAGTTCTTCTTTCCAGGCGGATCGGATACCAAGGAAGGTTGTAGGGAAAGTTTTTGTCCAGTGTTGATTGTTGCGGCATCTAATTGCGACCTTCAGCTGACGATGGAGTGTCTCAATCATCCCATTTGCGGCTGGATGGTATGCCGTAGTTTGGAGATGGGTCGTACCTGTCAAAAGGGTCAAGTACCTAAACAGGTGTACTCGAACTGGCGACCTTCATCAGTGGTATTTACCACTTGGTCGCGTAGAGGTATGGCTTCGAAACAGCGGGTGAATCTGTCGATCATCGTGAGGCAGTAGCGATACCCACCAAGTAATGACATTATCACTATATCCATGTGCACATTCTCGAACCTGGAGGATGTGTCGTAACGTTTAAACCACTCTTTCTCCGTGCTCTGCAATCCTTGTTGATAGATGGACACACGAAACGTCGTGTTACCATCTTCACGGTGGTGTTGGCACCCGGGTGGGAAAGGCTGCATATTTTCTGGTTATTGACTAATCATATTTTCGAGATATTTAACATAAGAGCACGCTGTATGTTTTGTCTAGAAAAGCTGGCTCATGATGGTTTTTGAGGACACGGCTTGAGGTACCCGCACAATGTATCCTTTTGGAGCTGGTAATTACGGTACTCAAATAACTGAAAAATAGTTTTCGTCCTCTCGTTTCGTACCACAGCTACACTATAGATAACTAGGACAAAAATCAAGGAATAATCCATTATAAAACATTAATTGAAATGCCATTGAATTGAAAATTCTTTGTTGACACCGTTGCTATGACGTTACCTACCGAGAAATCCAAGTACCAAGTTTATATAACTCATCAAAATAATTAATTGTATCATTGTTGAAAGTTATAATACCGGGAAGGCATTCGGGCTCTACATGCCCTCAGACAATAAACATCACGTTTGGGACTAAAACATTCACTTTAGTCCCTTGTTATATAATATACTATTATGACCATATTATTTCGTCTTTTCATATTCATCGACAATGAAATGACAGCTTGTTGAAATATTGGAAATAGACTATTGTTTTAGATGCAGTAAAGCGATATTTATCTCACTCAATGAAAATACCAAATAATTCAATCATTAGGTGTACATATCAAATTTATCTCACAAACTGTTCATGATTGCCACCATTAACCTTCATGCAATAATAAAATCACCCCGGTTTTCTTAGGCGTTACATTAGCGAACTAATAGACAAGAATTTAAAATATTCTCAGCCGCATTCCACCGCGAAGCGGAGGGAGACAAAAAACCGAGAGTTAATGTCTATTATTTTTCCCGTATGTAATACATTATTTTTTTCTGCGACGGAAAAAACGGCGATTTAATAGTGAAAAAATCAAATGTCTACGGCTTAAGACCTTTCGGTTCGCGAGATCTTTCACATTTTCTCTTGTGAAAAACCATTTCATCTACATATACAAACACGGTTTATAGCCGCATCGATATGATTGCGGCTTACTACGCCATAGGTGCATGTTTCAAAGAGACAGTTAGGAATATTTTTTTAAATTTCTTCAGCTTTTTTCGAACTTAGGAATGAAAGCCGATTAGGTTAGTAGTGTGCAGGTTGAGTGATGAAGGTAGGAGGCTGGGTTAGAGCCGAGCTGAACATCGGATGCGTGCGAGATCAGCTTTTGCAATAGCAGATGTCTACATTTACCTATGTATATACCCGGGAAAAAAGTAGTCACTTTATTCTCGGGGAAAAAAGTAATTTCATTTTAGTACCTGTCAACAGAGATAAAATGTCAAAGTTTTTTCCCGTCAAATTTATTCACTAGACATTGTTGCATATGCTGCATCATTTACAGTTTTGAGATTAATACCGTTAGTTCGCACTGAAAAAAATGTGGTACGTTATATCAATAAATGCCGTTTTTTACCTCTCCGTTCATTGGCAAAATGCATTTTTCATCGGGGCAATGAATAAATATTCACTGACTTTTGTAGGTATTTATTGATACAACGAATTCAAGTTTATTGAGATTGAAGATGATCGTTTCTTACATTTATGAACAGTTTTCATTGCTCCTGCGAAAAAGTTCATTGAGGTGAGGAAAGGGGTACACTGAGATCAATGATGATCTAATTTCAGACCTATGAACATATTTCGTTACGGCTTTGAAAAAGATTATTGAAATGAAGAAAAAAGTACATTGGAGCAATGTATATTATTTCATGAAAAAAATGTGGCACATAATATCAATGAATACCAATTATTACCTTTCCGTTCATTGGCACAATTAACTTTTCATCGTGATAATGATTAAACATTCACTGATGTAGGAAGGTATTTATTGATACAATGAATTCAAGTTCATTGAGATCAAATATGATCTTTTTTTACATTTATGAACAGGTTTCGTTGCTGCTATGGAAAAGTTCATTGAGGTAATGAAAGGGGTACACTGAATCCATTTGAAACTGTTTATCATATCAATGAACGTAATTAATGGTCCCAGAGATGATTTTATTGTTACAATTCTATTTTCAGATCTACACACAGGTTTTATTGGGGCAATGGAAAGATCATAGACGGTGTAGCGAAGTTACTAAGTCCCAGTTTTGTTAGGCAGGTAGAAGCAACATTTTCCTCCCATTCTATAACTCCGTAATTAATATGTTCATGAATATAATATAAGCCTTATGTCGAACAAAGCCATCTCGTGTTTAAATATACTCATAAATTTTGCCGGCATCTGTTCAGCCAAATCTTCGCATAGAAATCTCCGTTGCTGGCAAGTTAGCTTTAGCTGGTAGTACACAGCGCCTCCACTAGAGGGACCACTCCGCACGACTTCGTTATTTGCACAGAGCCGGTTAACTTAAGCAGACAGAAGCGATCGTTGAAGCATCTTCTCAGGTAGCACAGACTACAGAGACATCCGAAGAGCTCCGAAAGGAGCCAGCCGAAATAAAAGATAACTTGGAGATACGCCTTCCAATCAGGATTGCGAATGTTCTGATGAATGCATGTTAATTATTTTGCATATCTTTCGGAAACTCACTGTATGCTCAATATCAGTGGGAGGCCTTCATTGCATTTACGAATGATATGCAATGATTGAATAAATACCACTTATTCAAATGATAAACAAAATAATTAGTTCAATATGTGAAAGCATCACGAGAATAAACTGAAACATAGATTTAATGTATATCAATTATTGAATCAAGGAATAACCGATACTTTATAATCACCGTTCATTGGATTGATGAAAAATATCCATCGTCATACTAATCTGAATCATTATATCAATCATACAATATTTTTTCGAAAAACGAACAATAATAATTAATCTGATGAATACAGTTTCATCAGTTGAACGAATACAATTCATTGCTTGGGTGATCGCTCTTTATTCGTTTGATGAATGGAATTCATTACCATAACGAACCTATTTAATGTACTTGATCATGATATCAATGAAAGCATTCATTGATATTATTAAGATTCGTATTCATAGTATGGATAACCAGTGGTACATTGACATAACGATTGCGTTCATTGAACCAATATTGATGAAAATATTCATTGAGTCACTGAACTTTTTCATTGTATTCAACAATTTTTTTTTGTGCGAGAGCCTATCGCGAAATTTGATAATAATAGTTTACACTATATCTGTGCGGGTCGAATTGTTTCATCCTTTTTTTTTCATAAATAATAACTGTGCAAGACAAACAGCACAACAATTCAATGAAAGACATCAGGACAAAAATATTTCACAAACTTACATCAGAAATGGAGGCATGCATTGCGGTGTTAGGGCACATCACAATGGACAAGAAATTGAGTAACAAAAAATTGGCCCAAGTTTCTTCCATATCATGAACGAGCTTTAGGATAAGTTTGTAGGCCTCAAATTTCACCTCTACAAGATAAAATTACTTCACGAACTTAATGAGGACGATTATGATCGACGCACGGCTATAATTTGTAGAAGAAATGAGTGAATGCTATTCTCTAGATAGATTGGTCAATCGACACAATTGTCAATACTGAATCGATTCAAACCCACATTTATCCAAAGATTGCTATACTCAGCATCCTGAAAAGTTGAGTGTCTGGGTTGGTACTTTGGATATTAAATTCAAGAAAATATTATTCCTAGAATAAGAGAGATCATTGCCGAATGCAACAACTTGACACTAATTTATTTATTTTTTCAAGATGGGGCTCCACCATATCATGTAGCACCCGTTCGGAAGTTTCTAAACGACAATCTCAAAGGACGTTGGATTAGCCGAAGGGGATCTATTGAGTGGCCTGCAAAGTCTCCTATCTTTCCTCTCTGGGGCCATTTGTAGACTTTACAGTTCATAAAACACACCTTGCTTCAAGTTCTACAAGAACGCATAACTGTAGAGTGTCAAAAAAAACTGCCGTTATGTTGCAGAATTTTAGAGACGAGATAGAAAATCCATTTCATTATTGCATGAAGGTTGATGATGGACATTTTGCAACAATTTGTAATATACATTTTTGACCTGTCTACCTCATTCCAAGATTTCGTTGTCGGTGAGAATAATAAGGCGAAATTATTCATGAAGAACTCGATGAGATATTTGAAAAGAGTTATGTCACAATTCTTTTGCATTTTTTAAATTATGATGGTTGCCCACCACCAAGTACAGGGTTCAAGCTATAGGGGAGAAAAAAGCAGAAAACTAGTTCCACTTCGAATGAAAAATCAACGTGCTCGAACGTTTTTCCAAATTTTCATTTTAAATCCTGTAAATATGGAAAGTTTACATTGGTCCACCTTATACATATTTCTAACTAGATTATGACTAGTATTATTGACCCCAAGGATGACTCCCTAAGGTAATGAAATGAAATGAAAAGCTAAAAGTGCTGAAAACAATTTCATTTTCAGTTTTGATATAATTTCATACGAGCCTTTCCTTCAGACAGTCTTTTGATCTTCTCGATGGGAATACTTCAAGTAACATGCCAAAAAGTGTGCGCTCAAAAATTCATCATTTCCTCTCTCACCATTGTTAGCGGTGTGGGTCTTTTGTGACGTTCGTAACAAGCGATATTTTTTTTTTCAGTGTAATCGACTAGACAAGCCGTGCCAACGGAGACAGGTAGGTATTTTCGAGATTTTAATTAGGCCCCGCTATTTGTAATCCACGCTTCATGCTTTTCAAACATGGTAATGAAATTCTTTTGTCATGTCTCTCGACATATTTTCCTAGAAATGAAATCATATGCGCTTTTATTGTTTTTTGAGGTTGTTTGTTACTTTTCAGTGAGCCAGATGACTATCTTTATAGCCAATTAGTACGATGATTTCTTCAATACAGTTTATTTTATTGCAACGGGTGCAGCAGCATAGAATGGACGAATAACAAAATAAAACTATATCATTAGTTGGAATTGTAGGCTTCCTGAGTTTTGGTCAACTACAAAGCAGGCTATGGAACTCGGTAAAGATGGACTTTCCGTTGAAAAAACAAACATTATTATGAGACCATTTGAATGAATTTGCCCCCTTCACATCCTGAGCTAACAGGAAACATTGGAAAATCAAATGTTACTGCCTGATTGTCATAGGTAATACAGCAAGTGTATTGGTGATTATTTTTTTCATATGATTTTCAACCAACCAGAATGTCCAATTTAGTTAAGTTACCTCGTATAATTTCGATAATACCTGATTATACATAGAGTAGCTCCACCAATCGAAAATTTTAAAATAATTTCATTTTCATAGTAACCACATCGACATCAATATACAACAAACAGAACTGTCAAATTGTGACGTTTATCAAAAACTGTTCAAAAATGAGTCGATTCGGAGATTTATCATCGAATGCAATAGACGAAAGTATACAAAATACTGAGCCTCTCAATACAGTGAAAACAAAAAAGTACGTATGGAAACAATTTCTTACGTTTTGCAGTGAAAGAAACTATGTGCTAAATGAATCAATTTTCACTGAAATGATAGCGTCCATTTTGAAAGATTGGGCTTAAAATATGCGAAAATGTAATGGAGAAAATTATAAAGAAAATGTGGTTAAAACGATGTGGAACATTACGGCAAAACAAGTACAAGAAAATTATATGAAGGAGTTTAATAGAGTAATTGATCCATTCTCTAGTCCCATATTTTTAGCCGCACGAAACGCAAGAAATTCAAAAAGAAGGGAACTTCAAATGTTACCGGACAAGAGAAAGGTTAGCGCATCAGCATTTAAAGATTACGAGTACATAGCAATGATAGAAGCGTGGGATGAAAATACACCGGAAGGATTACAAATAATTTTTTTCTTAATTGCTTCTGTAGAACTTGCGTGGAGAGGAAATGAAGGAGCGTCATGCTTGACTCATTATTTTCAAAAAGAAACTGGAAATGATGATACTCCAACTGGTAGAATACAATATAATCCTATTTTTATCAAAACCACACAGGGAGGAGCAAAACCATGTGCTAATAATAAATGGCTTGTACCTAACCATAATGAAGTAAGTCGTTGTCCAGTGAGACTTTTAGATAAGCTAATGATGAAAAGGAGCGAAAACATCAATATTAAAACAGATTAAAACAGAAAATGTCAAAAGTCAAAATTAAACTGTTGTTATAAGATGGAAGCACCCTTATGAAACTTACATTCTTCAACCGATTGAAAGTTTTTTTTTGTTGGATAGACATTCAAAAAATCCACTAGGACACCAAATTTCATGAATGGATCTCCGTTTCCAGGGCAAACTGATCTGATTTTTCAAGGTAAAGAATTTAAAAGAATTATTAGTGATTGAAAAAAAAATATTGAGTAAAGCACTGGATTTGTGACATTTCCAAATGATTCATATGTAAATTACGTTGAAATGCGTCTATCAATAAAAAAGTTATGAGGGAATGAAATTTGAAAAATATGCCGTTTTATTAACTCACCAATTGAATTTCAGAACTTGTAACAAAATTCGCAATACACCACTGTATTCAGGAGTTCTCGATATATCACTAGCCAAAATTTCATCAAAATCTGTTCACAGATTAGAAAATCATAAGATAATAAAATCTGAAAAATATGGTAATGAAATTTCAGGAAAATATAATCTTTATTTTTTTTCATTATTGAATCATAGTCAGTGGTATGTCGAGACCCACTGAGAGTTTTGTAATTGAGTTGGTGGGTTGATTAAACGGCATATTTTTCAAATCTCATTCCTTTATAACTTGTTGATTAAGAATATCAATGCTTTTCACATAAGAACCATAGGAAATTGTCGCAAATCGATTGGTGTAGTCAGATTTTTTCTAAAAAAATTGCTAGTATTTTTTTTCGACTTCTGACCTTGAAAAATAAGATTAGTTGGGCCTGAAAATGGAAGATTTATTAATGAAATTTTGTGTCCTAGTGAACTTTTTGAACGAAAAAAAATTCAATCGCTTGATAAATGTAAGTTTTATAAGGGCGCTTCCATCTTAAATGGGTCACACTGTAAGTGAAAGAATTTTATTTCATATCAATAATCACTGACGATTCAACAAAACTGACATAAAAAATTACTGATATAATGACCAAAATCATAGGAATTTTAACGTACACAACAATAATCAACGATGCACCTACGTACATAATAGTTCGACATTTTCCCACTTGGACTCAGGTATCTAATTTTTAAGTCTCATACCCAGGAGTATAGATAACTGAAAAAAATCAATAGTAATTAAAACGATCAAAAGAGCCTTCGCGCATCTCCTGTTACCTCGCCCGACGAATTAACACCTCACGTTGATATCCTTTCCTCGAGCGAGTAGAGGAGAAATTGTAATGCTCTCCCAATATTATTATAGCAAGCTATTCTTCACGCTCTCATACAACCACCATACCCAACTTACTTTCCGGTACTGTATAATACTTCAGGTAGCTCATAGTGGTTGAGACTGTCGCGTTCAAAACTATTGACTGCTGGTCGGCTAGGTTTTTTATCTGATGGCCCGAGAAAGTGCTAGGAATCGAATGTTCGTAAGGGGACGACAGCTGGTTAACGGAAAAAACAATTTTAACATTTTTTTTTAACTTCGTAGATCTCGTCAAGACGTCATCATTATATTTTTGACTTGTAAATTAGTCGCCGTATCTTTCGTAACCTACAACTGCATAATTAGAATAATTTGAGTCCGTTTCGGCTATGGTTATTCATGGAAAATATTATCCTAACCCAACTTCATCATACCATACAGGCTCATGACAGCCCTATGATTTGGTTCTATAATGAACTTCAGGAGGTAATTAGGAATCCTGCGAATAAAGCAAAAATGTTTTATGGAGTGGGCCCTCGTAGATTTATGACAGGTTTATAGAGGTTCTATAGATGTTATGACAGCAAAATAATTTTCTCGTAGCTGTAATTGTTATGGTCTTCAGAACCTTCTGAGGGCTATCACAAAACTGAAATTTTTACTTGGGCACTAAGCACCGATTTGAAAAAGTGCTAGTGAGCACAGTGCTCACGATCACAAAAGGGCTTAGAGTGCTAAGTCAAGCACTTAGCACAATGCTCGGCACTGCTCTGGACAAATGTGAATAGTTTTGAGGGTTATTTTTGAAATTCTATTTTGATGGTGGCCATAACAACTACTACGTTTTTAATGGAACTTGAAACACTGTAATCGACCATCTGGCGATACAAGGTGTATCGAAAAATCATATCAACTTCACTGTTTCAAATGGAATCCAAAATATTCTTCATTTGATTTTAGTTGCCTCGCGATCTTGAGTGATCCAAGTAATGTGAAGTTACTTCCTTTTGTGTATTTTCATGAACACTCTGTGGCACAATATGAATATTATGCGAGTGAACATTGACCAAATGGTTCATTTTCTTCCTATAATAGGGTATGGTCCGTATATACTTGGTTACTCTGGTTAGTAATTTGGCCGTCCTTAAACTAAAACTACCCAATATTAAGAAAAATCTGATGGAATATGTTATGGCATTTTATTTCAATAATTTATCTTTCATATGGTTATTTTTGTTCACTCAAAATATAAAATACATTTTACAAATTCAGTATTGCAATTTTATAGTTTACAACAATAGTTGTATGTTGTAAGGTCGCAGTGGTCCATACCTCCTACTATTAAGATAGAAAAAAAGTTATTTGGTTGTTGTCACTTTCAGGTAAACTTGGCAACGATTTTTTTATTTTGAATAAATCATCCTGTTTATTGATCCATATGAGATTTTTCAAATATTACATTCTGATGGTGAAATGAGAAATTTATTTCGCTTATTTTATCCGTACAGATTGAAAATTGTTAAAGACGAAATACGAATACCTATTATATGCATATAAACTGTTGGACAATTGAATTAAATAATTCAGATTTCTAGACGCATATTGATCAAAGACCAAATCCAAGTCCAAGACTTATATAATATTGTACAATATTTTACCTAGTATCAATAATTCTAAATATCCACTCAAAGATAGTTACAATCTTCCAATTAGTGATCTTAAAGAAAGAGAGCCAGCAACGTATTTCAAGTTGTCATTTCAAAAGCCTAAATTTGACATTACGTCAATTTCAATAAATTCATCGTAAACTCTGATCATGTTTATATTCCAGTGTCGTAATGGAGTAACAGTGTCGTAATGAAGTTCCAGTGTCGTAATGAACCTTCATGTTTATGTTCCAGTGTCGTAATGAAGTAACAATGTCGTAATGAAGTTCCAGTGTTGTAATGAACCACATTACGAAACTCATATCAGTACAGTCGTGATCGTTTTGCTATGGCCATGCTGACAACTGTACATTCAAATATCAAAAAATTGATGTTCACTTGAATACTATCAAGTGCATGTTTTATTTACCTCTGTTATTCTATAATTTTTTGATCCTTTTTATATCTATTTTCTTTTTTCTATTTTTATGCTGAACATCTGTAGCAGCGTTCTATCGTTGAAATTTCGAGAATAATATACAGTGTGTCCACTTAAATTGGCGACATATGGAATACTTTTCATTTATCGTTTGAGGAAAAGAGGCCTTCTTCCCAAAAATTCGGTATATTCTATAGCCTGATTTTGAATAATCAAATCTTGAAATTTGTCAGTTGTATACGATTAAGTTAAAAAAACAATTCGTTACAGGAGTACAGTACGCACCTACTTTTTTTGTGACAATATTGAAAATTGTTAGTATGAAAAGTCATTCAGATTTGAAAATCACGTGCAAATATGCCATTCTGTCCATCTTCGCTGAAAATAAAAAAAAGGGTTTTTATAGAGTTTTCTCTAAAATAACTTTGAATTCACCCATTAATATAATAGGTATCGCAGTGAATGGCAAAATAGTATTCGCGGACTGAGCAACTCAGGCTCAACTAGTTTTAATACAAATGCGTTTCTTGTACATAGATATGATGGCGTATCTAATCATGATCAACAATTCTGAAGATATTTTCATTACAGCAATGTTTGATATTGGGTCTAATGAATAAACCTTAAGCAAATGCTTTTACTTAGATTTCTTGAAACAGACCTATCTATTTTATTAACTAATGAGAGAGACAAACCTATAGTAAAAGCTTTTGCTAGTTTTTATTCATAACACCCATTGTCACAAATACTTAATAGTACTTCACATATGTCCTAAAAATGAAAAAGTAGAAACACTGTATATTCTAACGGACTATTTCTGCGTTTCGTATTTCACAGACCTAATTAGTAAACTGAAGGTTAATCAACTAAACCCCCATATCCCACAGTGTAAGTAAACACAACATTAAATATTCAGGTTGTAAATGTCAAGCTGGAGTTGTAGTATCTTGTCTCGAATGAAGAATTTTGTAAATTAATTATCATATCCGTTCACAAGAGATTAAATCGCTACTGCCTGTTTCAAAAATGAGAAATTTTAGTCATCTACCGGAATCGAATTTTACGATGTTTTTTTTATTTTCGGGTTCTTCGAGCTATTAAAAAGAGAATTTCCATTAAAACCATAAAATTTACGATCATTGCATGTAATTTCATGGAGTTGCCACACAGAAGGACTCAATTCCAGTAATAAATTCATAAATGAGATATTTTTATATCGGAACCATGAAGTAAGCTGAGGAAACTTCTATCGTTTGCTTCTCCTGTGTCATTAATTTCATCTAATGGATTATTCAAACTGGTGTGATTGAATTACCAAAATCGCTTCTTAATAGATGTTTATTGTCCTTTTCGGCATACGTGACTGATTTCGAATTCCCGTTGAGTTTTTTCATTTCTCACCTGTTTCCGGATTTAGACAAATAAATTGCTAATACAGTAATAAATAATGAATACGCCACCAAATTAACAATGGACCTTCTCACGAGCTATGAGGGAACACTGTAATCAAAATGTGTATACCCCAATATCACTTGAGATGTTATTTTACTGCCTGTTTATCTTCAATAAAAAAAAATGTGGTTTGGTGAATTTCCAATTCTCATTATATATATATATATATATATATATATATACATCCACTTCTATTCAAAAACGGCCGCCTTTAGGCACACAAGAATTATTGTTTGTGTTTGGGTTTGACTTTCCAGCTGAATAAGTGTTATCAAGACACAGAGACAAAGTTGGAGTGATAAAGTGCATGGATACTTTTGCGTAGTTTGTGTGCCTGAAGTAATACAATATTTCACTATCAACAAATGATTTCATTATTTTACGGAAAAGCGTGAAAAAAGTGCATTTTCACGGATGTTGCTAGGCGACAGGAAATGTTTTGCTACAACAATGACATATCCGAGTAACAAAAAAATCCTGTCAAAGAGCCACTTTTTATTTTCTGTGGCAACTAATATACTATTAATATCTAATATACAAAATATTCCGCCGAAAATATTCATAGTATTTCGACTATAAAGTAAGTATTATCAAAAAACCGCGAACAGCGGAATATTATTCAAAGCAATAAAATACCTACACTTTTAAGGAACTATTCGACCTAATTAACGGTAACTGTGACTGTTTGGTCTTCAGAAACTATAGTAGACAATAATGATTACTGAAATTAATGAAATGATGTACCCCTCTCGAGATAACAAATTCTTGGTCAATATAAAATTAATATGCAAATGAAAAGACTGATCTCTTATTTGCAATACTAATCGGAAATGATTTTCTTCTTTACCACTTGTAGGAAAATAAATATGAAACTCGTGAGTAAAGTGTTTTTTTTTACTCAAAAAAGTATCACTTTACTCACTCGATACGTCAATAACTATTTTTTAATCAGTAGAAACATTTTTCAAACCTGGCGACTTTTGAATATTTTCCTTCCTATATGAAAGAGGTTATCGCAATTCTCATCATCTCCAAACATATGAGAGGTAAATACACGATTGCAAAAATATACCATTCTAAATTTACATCGGAATTAGAAGAATGTATTTTATAAAAATAGAATGAAAAATGCGTTGGTAAACAATCGAGTAACGCATTAATGATTGTAGTCGGTCATAGAGAGGGTGTGGTTAAAAATAGACGAAACATCTAAATTCGCTATATTTCTTGGAACTAACTCATCTCAGCGTTCGTCAGATATTACGCGCGATCAAATTATAGTATAACGTCACTGGTAAATTATTTCATTCATAAATAGCATAAGGGAAGGAATGGTCACGTTGATTAATACATATTCTGTAGTAATAGGTAAGTATGAGTAAATTATAGTGATTATTAAATATCATAATTTTTTTAAAGTGATAAAATATATAAAATCTCTGCAAACCTCTAGAGCTTCTCTAAATTCATTTCCATTAAAGTTATTGGAAAAATTATTGATAATTTTCAATATTATTTATTTTAATCCATTTTCTGATTCTTACGATTAGGCAACTTTTGTAACGTTCACAGAACATCGTGAGAACCAGAACAAAGGAGGTGAGAATTATAATTTTTTCTGAATTTCTGAATGCTGTATGTCCATTTGAACTTCATTTCATGCAACTAGTTTCAGAGGTGTGCTGTTAGTTCCAAACTGAAAACAAATTGATGTGATAACTGAACTCGATGGTCCAATTTCGATGAAACTGATAACACTGAAACGATTGAATATATTTCACATCTACCAAAAATACTCCGAAATTAGTGAGTTTATAAAGGAGGCGAGTCAACATTTTTTTGGCACAGGTCTTGTTCACTGGGTACTGGCGACACTTGCGTTCTCAAATTATCCCACAAGTAAATATCAAATGGAATGTGGTCGGGAAATCTGGAAGGCCACTTCTACGGTCCTTAACCTCTAAACCAGTGACCTTTGAACATTTGGTATTTGGAATAACTCCATTGTTACTTCCACAGTGGGTCTTGGTGATGCGCAGGTATTGTTCTCGCTTGCTATGTTTCTCCAACGTCCACAAAAGGGCGTTTGACGTTAGCGAGGGGCATAGGCGGAAGTCTCAAGTAACTGAGGACTTTCGACAGCCTGCGTGGTCGCTATTGGCCCTGATAGGTTCGCCAAAGTCATGACCAACTATGAGGAGCAGACGGAAGTCATTAAAAGACTTTCGACGAACAAGGCACCTGGACTGGGCGGCTTGGACGCCGTACTACTCGGAAATCTGACGCTTAAAGTCCTCGTCCAGTTTATACATCTGATAAATACCATCATCAAAAGAGGTGTTACCCAGATTGTCTGAAGAAGGCACTGGTGATACCTATTCTGAAGCCCGGTAAGGATGGCCACAAACTCGATAGCTATCGACCTATCTCGCTCGGATTACTAAGGTAGTCGAAAAGATCCTTCTAAGACGGTTGTTGAGTCTCGAGGAGAAACTCAAAATGATCCCCGATATGCAATTCGGCTTCCGAAAAGGTCATAGCACGATCTCCCAGGTCGTAAGGATCGTGCACGGGGTGGAAGAGGCCTCTAAACGTGGACTCAACACAGTTATGGTTCTGCTGGACATAAAAAACTTTCGCTTCGGTATGGGTTGAAAGTTTTATCTCCAAAATGCAGTTGGCAGGCATGCCCTCATACATGAAGGTTGGTAAATTCTTACCTTGTTGGGAGAACTTTTATGGTACGTGTAAATAATGCTCGCTCCTCGGAGTTTCCAATCGAAACAGGTGTCCCGCAGGGTTCAAGTTTATCCCCGCACTTATTCTCCCTATGTACCTATGACTTTCCTCAGTACGAGAGAATGGATGTGGGCACAGCTGTGTACGCCGATGACACGGCCATTTTCACCCATTCCTTCTCAAGCGTCGCTGCCCAAATAGGGATACAAATTTATTTCAATAGGAAGGTCATACCCTATTTAGCGGAAAATAAGATCGACGTGAATTCGGCCAAGTCGGAGACGATCAATTTCTGGAAAAGGTATACTGTTTCGAAGCTTTATCGGAAATTCAGAATCAAAGATGAGGCCGTTGAGAACGTGAAACATGCGAGCTACCTGAAGTACATCTGGACAAATGACTCAATTTTGAAAGGCACATAACCCTGGCTATTCAGAGGGCTGGAGCCGCGTTAAAACGCACTTACCACCTGATAGCCAGAGGCTGTAAATTATCGCAGGATAATAAAATCCTTATCTGCAAGCAGATAATCAGACCTGCAATGACGTACGCTTGTCCAGTGTTCTGCAGCCTGAAACCTTCTCCTCTAGCGAGGTTGGATAGGATGCAGAACAAAGTACACCGTGTTATTACTAGTAGTAGATGATACCTTCGAGTGAAATCTCTTAGGGAGCTTGCAGGCGTCGACTCGATCCCGACATTTATAAAAAAACTTGTCTTACAAGTTTTAAAATTCATGCTCGATAAGAGTCCTCTCGCCAGGGACATTACCAGGCTCAGAGTGGATGATGATGAGCCTCGCAAGCACGGCAGGCTCATTCATCAAGCGCTTGATATCTTTCAGGAAAGAAGGGAAGAACCGGTTCCGTAGGGAACTAAGTCGAAAGTCCACTGATAAAAAGGATATTTTGCATCAATGCATAATTGCATTGATTCAAGTCGATTGTATTCTTGAATAGGTCCAACCAAATATTAGTTTGATTTTTTGACAGAATCCTCTTGACCACTTGAAAGGAAACTGTTTTGAGACATATGAACACTTTCTTCGCTGAATAATGAGAGTTGTTTGGTGCAAAAATATTTCAACTTTGATAATGAACACTATTGTGAATACTTACTTTGTTCGATGGTGTGAGTTGGTTGAGGCAAGAATATTTCAACTTCAATAACGAACAATATTCTTCTCCATAATGCAATACATTTTTTATTCAAGATTATCTGCATTTGGAGGCTCAGTACAAATGTGCACTTGGTTATAAAAATATGCCACGGAAGCCATGTTCATATGGTACAGTTCAACAAACAGAGAACAACTGCGAACAATTGAGGAATAATGGTTGTATATGAGAATAGTTTTGTGATATTTTAATTTCAGAAAGTATATAATCAACGTAGGTACCTCTTCGGTGACGCATAGAAATGCGATCGAATATAGAAACGACAGCGTCATTTGCCATTATCACACACCTGTTGAAAATAAAAATATCTTCATCCTACCTCCACAACTGGTCCATAAATGACCTAAATTAAAATCGTGCAGAAATAATTGGACCTCCATATTGCACTTCTGTAGCAGCACATTTGCACATAACCACTGTGTCAAATACAAAACTAACAACTTAAATTATGGTTCAAACACAACCCCCAAACCAAACGCGGGCAAAAGCAAACAGGATAGAGGTCCCAGTCGGCAGTCGCAGTGCGCGCTTTCGCGTGGATTCGCGTCGTTCCGGTAGCGGGGTTTCGCCAAGAAATCATGCTCTTGAGTCAAAAGGAGCATTTTTCACAAGTAGGAGTTCTCTAGGGTAAAGAGTTGGAATGTATTAATGCAAACAAATTAATTTCAAGATAATTTATGTAAAGAAGCAAACAGTTCAATAAGTTTGAAATAAAAGTATATTCATCAATTAGAAATAATTATTCTTTTCAGAAGATGATTCTGTTCAAGAGGATATATATATTTGATTGAAGACATCCTTTTTATCAGTGTCGGACTGAAACGCAGAGTACCTTTACCCGGTTTTTTGCATCAACCTTTTCCGGGGTTTAGCATTGAATAATCAGTCTCACAAACTGCAACAGTGCTTATCTACAAGGAATAGAAATTCGAACAACACGCATTAGCATTACAGGAGGCGTGTCTTACCGATCCATAACCACTACGTAGTGGAAAGCCCGGCCCAGCATTACCATCAGCGCGGGCTACAGCGCCCTCTCGCGAGGGTGCTATGTTCGCTTCGGAAAGGCGCTCTCCTGATCGGGAGCAGAAGAGTTGTTACTATTGCGCCCATGTTCATCCTCCCTCTAACCCCCTGGATTATGCTGTATGAATTATATTTGTGACTTGTCAATATGTGTGAAATGTGAACCCTATTTATTGATTTATACATTTATTTATTTATTCTTTTCTCGCTTGCTATGCCAAGGTACGGAGGTTCGAATCGCCGCGCCGTCACTGGCCTCGTGCACACGTTAATAAGGTAAGGTCTGCATCTTCCCTAGCTCGCACAAGTCTCTCGACGACTTCTGAGGGTTACTCGTAAGGGGTAAGGGGGCAGCCGGTTGATGGAAATAACAATTTCAACAACAACAACATCAGTACGCTATCTAATTGAAACAAAATAGTCCACGCGTCGGCTCTAGTGCGTATCATGATTACGAAGGATCATTTGACCCGGTGCATGTGTCACAAGGTGAACCTAAGTCGTTTTATTTACTATTTATGGAAGCTTGAGGATATACCAAATAGGCCTGATATGGAACATTATTTTCTTCTGGCGTTGCAAGCTTCGGTAAATTCCGTTTCACTTTCAGTTTTGGCCCATAGTTGATGAAATTATTTTATGAGTGTACCATTTTTTTCTTGTGGTTGTGAATTGGAATATATTTCATTCATCCTTCTGCATGGTTTTACTATAGACAAATAAAGAATTTCGTGAATATTTCATCTGAATACTTATTCACTTCCACTTTGATCGTTTTCCAATCAAATTTCCGTTAGTGAAAGGGCAAACGTTTTATATTGGATGCACTGTCAAAATTCCATAATGACATGTTCCAATATATTTCTCAACTACCTTATATAAAATGCCAAAATAATTCAATTTTTATAAATCATAGTTGAAAATTTTTACCTGAATGACAAGCCAACAACATCAAGACAAACAGTTTCTGAAGAATACATGGTGGAAAGAAATGCATTAAAATTATATAATATTGCTGAAATAACATTTTGACTGTGGGTTGAATTTGTATTTCTCTCGATAGAGAGTTTATGGATTTCAACTTTCTTATGAATCACAACTGGTCACAACAGTACCCTACACAAGTTCTGATATGCAAAAAACGACCGCCAACACGACCGCTTGGCTTGGCAAAAGGGGTATGATCATGCCGACCCCGCCCTAGAGAGCATACACGACCGCTGTACATTTTTTTTTTTTAAATTGCTCATTATCCAAAATTAGCCACAATGAGCTATGACATAGTCTTTAAGACACTATCCGTGAAATATTTTCATACTTGGCACCAGAGAGTAGTTTTTTCAATTTTGCCATATGGGGAACACATTTTGGAACTCACCGTATATTATAGTCATGACCACATTTCAATAGGCAAGCCATTTTTGATGTATATGTTTATGAAACTTTATAAAGAGTACGTTCCATCCAGTTAACAAATGGGTGAAGGTCTACCTCTCTTCGGCTTCTGTACTATAAGTGGCCTCTCTTCAAGTGGATATAACGTACCTACCACATCTTTTCAATAGTGTCATTTTTTGCCAAAACTGCAGTCGGATAGCACTGTTTCACATCAGACATTTTTGAAAACCAGATGTCAACTTGGTAGGTTTTGGTATTGATAGATTTCTCTTTTTGGAGATATGCATTGTAACCTTTTCCAGCCAGATTTTGCTCATGTGTGCCTACCTAAATAATGTTTCAATAGGAATTGTGAAATTTGAATTGGATTGTTTATCAATACGGAAGAAAATCGAGTGAAGTATATCAGTCATATGCCATGTAATATCCTAGAAAAAACAAATTATTTGAATTTTTCTTGTACAAGCTCTCTTCCTGAGAAGCGGTACATAGTACACTGAAGAAGTAAAAAGAATAAAAAGGATAAACTATAAAATATAATTGTAGGGTTTCGAAGTCACTACCTATATAGTTTTTTAAAATATTTATGCTGATGCAATTTGAAATCTACAAGATCGTAGCACAAATTTCACTTTCGTTAAAAGAAAATAGAAAATATGTGCCACTTATAATCAAACACTCAACCTAGAAAATGCAGCAGTGTGAAAGCTAGAGGTCAACGCATCCACTTCGTCTGTATCACTTCTTCTAGACGATTAGACATAGAAAATAGTGGTAAATGGTTCAATGCCCTTTATTGTAAACATACCATGTGTTTGTAATCACGGCGGGGACAATGCGATGTTTTTGTTTCTTTGTTCAAGCTTGAGTAAATACATTGCAAAGAATACTGAAATACTTATCGAAGTTTCTATTTCTATGATGGTGATAGAGAGTGGATTCGTCAGAGTTACATTGAATGCCGCATCGACAGATTTCTGGAGCATTGTTTACGGTGAAAAAGTTTGCTGAATCTAAATCTAAGTAAAGTGGAAACCGCACATATCGTATTTGTTATTTCCATACGTATAATCGTGCTAAGAAGTATTTCACTACCTGTCAATGGATTATGATTTATTCGACCTGTATTGGAATACGTTCCCATATATGGAGTGCAGCATCCAAACACACATTGAACTTCCTAGATTCTGCCCAAAAACGAGCCATATGTCTCGTCGGTGATACTTCGCTCACGAGCTCGCTCACTTCTCTGGAACACCGCAGAAAGGTTGGGGATCTGTCTCTGTTTCACAAATATTTTCATGGACGATGATCTTCCGAAATATCATCAATCGTTCCACCTTCTTGGAACTTGCTGCTTCCGGAGATGTTCCTTGAGGCGTACAGCCTTCAGGAATACAAGAGAACACCAATTCCTACCTACTTTTCCTCGACTCTCTCGATGTTTTCTGAACACTACAGGATTTTCCTCTTCGTGAGAACCAGAACTTAAAAAAAATAACTCATGTAAACTTTGACCGAAAATTGGATGTCGCTCTTTCATCGACTCTTAGTAAAAACGTTTCACTGAATAAGTTTAGCCTTGAGAATAGAATGGAAAGGAGAAACGTGACGTAATGAAGCAACCCCTGTAAATCTACCAGGACATTTCGGCAAACGAGATACCCGATCGATACAAAAGTGTGTGTGAGCCCACCCCCAGCCGGCGGCGGTCTGAAAAAGCGGCAGACAGCCCTGAAAGGTTGCGGGAGAGGTCTCACGTTTCGGTCGAAGGACAAAGAAGCACAAGGACCTTGTTCCTGCTTCCCTAGTTGGATTTGGGATCAATAGCCGCGCCCGCTTTACGCACTGGGAAGTGCGTGCGCTCGCCCATTCATTGCGAAGGGCTTTGGTAGTTCTGAATAAATGGGGGGAAATGAGAAAGAGAAAGGAATAGAGAAAGAAAGGGAGAGACTGAAAGAAAACGGGATATTCAAAATATGTGTTTATAACATGAACATTATCGGTTTCGAGCTTAGATACGATTCATACCAGCGAAAATTATAACTAAAAATAAATATATAGTGTGTTTTTTCTTTGTTTCAAACATAGGTTTGAAAAACTTTTTAATTTTTAGCGGAAAATTCAATTTTATAGAAAAATCTCAGAGAGAGAAAGATTTGTTGATCTTTGTGCTCAATTATGTCATAATTCTAAGAGTAAGTACATATTGTCTATACAAACAATAGATAAAATAATTGATCACAAAAAAATAAATAAATAATAAAATGCATGACATGACATGATTAGACGTCAGAATAATTTTTTATATGATGCGAGTTAGAATTTATAGATATCACAAAACATATAACGTGGTTTTGTAAACAAAAATTTTGTGAAAATCAACGTTGACGTTTCATTAAAAACGTTAGTTAACATGTTATCCAGAACGATTGGGTTTTGAGACGAGGATCGATTGTAGCACCACCAAACTTGGTATGCTAGTTGTTGGACCATGATAAACACGAAAAAAATTAGTTTACCGAAATTCCAGGGGTGGATAATATAATTTTTTTTTTTTTGGTTAAAACAAAATAAATAGATTCATGCTGTAATCTTGTAAATTATATGATTTATCGAAAAAACAACTCGACAATGTGAAAAACAATTCAATTCTGCACAAAAATGAGTCCTAGTAATTTCTTATGAAATGCGCTCGTTTTCTCAGAAAACTTGATTGAACGTCGACTCCGAATCCGAATATTTGATTAGTCATAACTCTGCTAATAATGATCGGACAAGGAAAAAGAAAAATTCATATCGTTTCTAAAGACTCCTACCTTCTCATGCAAATATAATATGCGAGTATTTGAGTACCTAAAATGTGTTTTGTAGCACTTCACGGAGATGTTTGCGGGTGATTCGAAAACAATTCAAAAACAATTCAGTAAATGTTAAAAATAGTCGCTTAATCATAACACTATTGTGAAGCGCGAACCTTAATCTTGAAATCACATACTTCATTTTTTATGTAGGATGTGCATTAGCGTTTATTTTCAATATTTACTAAAGAAATTGCCGTGAATATGGGTGAGCTTAAAACTGAGGCAGGAGTAAAACCCAGTTTTTTCTTTGGTATGTATAAGTGATATTTGTCTCACTAGTCTAAAATCGTTGCATATGGTCCAAAGAGGGTACTTCTTTTTGCTTCACTTTAATTATTCCACATCAACTAAAATATCCATGACTTTCGGATCCTCCGTAAATATCGTAGGAGGGTTATGTGAAGTGGGATACTCACATATTATATTTTCATGAGGAAGTAGAACGATATACACATTTTCTTTTCCTTCTACTATAATTTTTAGGAAAGTTATGACAAATCTAATTTTTGCCTTGCCGGAAATGGCAGTGGCGCGGTTTAACGCGAGCCTGAAATTTGATATCAGATTTCAATCAGGTTTTCTGACAAAACGAGCGCATTTTTTGAGATATTACTAATAATACATGATATCAAGAAGTCATGTTTCAAGGTGCTACCATTCATTCTTCACTTATGGCTTACATTTGTCTGTGGGTACTGTACTAATGGATTTTCATCAAATATATCTAATAATTAAATATCTCATTAGTAATAACACAACTGCTCCTTCATGATTGAGGAGATGATGTTTCGGTGCTAAAGCCGCAGTCAGACGGCACGAGACTTGACAAGCCTGGCCTGTGCACTGGCAAGCCTCGCGCCATGTGACGCAATCGACTCATGTAGAATCCAGATTTGTCGAGCCTGACTCAAGGTGGCTTTTGTGACATGTGTGATTATCTTATTTAGCAGAGATGTCACACGGCGCGAAGATGCTCACCGACAGTGTCGGAGGAGACTAGTTTACAGTTTACTGTAGAATGCAAGTGAATATTTATTTTGTGTAGACTGGGGTGGACTATACAGAAGCACTAACGGATTTTCTGGATGATTATAGGAGTGGCATTCAATGCACAAAGACAAAAATAAAGTATAGCATTGTATCTGCAAATTAGGATGTGTTACTGTACTATCATGTGTACGTACTAGTGTAATGTTCTATATGTTTCGGCTTTTCTTGACTGATATCATCCACCACCGCCTTTTCCATTCACTTCACTTCTGCTTCAAAATATGACCCAGCAATATATACGCTGCTGCACTTTATATCATTTCGTCTTAAGCTATCTATTATGCACTAAATTACTAACTACTGAGAAGTACTGCACTGGACCAGAGGCTCGTGTATCACCAACAAGCCACCTTATTCCACGAGTCGATGTACGAATCTTCCAGGTGCGCGAGGCTTGTCAATCCACAGGCCAGACTTATCATGTCTCGTGTCGTCTAAATGCGGCTTAAGCTAATTCAATAACTGGCTCCGAAGCACTCTGTGTCAAAAAAATATTAAGCTTTGTTACAGAATCAATTTTTTGGGCAAATTGGAAGCTTTGACACCTTTGTAATTATCATCATATGATTAGTATTGCTGCTCGCTATAATCGGTGATGGTTTAGTATAAAATGACACTATTTTTTAATATGATTTGTGGAGATTGTTAGAGAATCTCCTCATAATTCAGTAAATTTGTATTCGACAGTAGTTCTGATTTCTTCCATTTTACACGTTTTTTGGAGTGCTGAATCCGAATCTGAAGTTTGCTAACAAAATTTCTTGACGGAACAAAAAAAAATGCAAAAAAAATTGTAAAAAATTAATTTTTTTGTAGTTTCGCTTATAACTCGAAAATTATCAGTTTTTCGTGAAAAACTTCTCCATTCAGAATGGAAGTATTTAAAATTTACCACAAATTCCACTATTCAAGTTTTTTTTTGACGAATAGTTCAAGCTCAAACGCCAAATAAAAATTGGCGTATTTCTGCTGAGTCATCAAACACCCACTTTTCCACTCCAAAACTCTTATTGACTATTTAATGACATTTTTAGTGAATTTCTCAAGGATTTATACTGTAAAACTAAAAGTACTCTTGTTTATCATTTGAGCAGTTTTAATCAAAGGACTCATCTGAGGTTATTGTAATGAAAAAGTGGAATTTTTCCCAGTCAGCTGAAAGATGTCAACTTACAAGTAGTCTTTGAGCCCGAATGGTTCGTCGAAGAAAAAAACTAGTACAGTCATTTTTTTTTAAATTGCTCTTTCATTCCTAAGTGGAAGATTGTCAACGAAAAATATGTAGTTTTCAACTTATAATCAATAAATCGCAGAAGAAAGAGTTTTTTCAATGTTCCGTCACGAAAATTTGTTAGCAAACTTCAGATTCGGAATCAGCACCCCAAAAAACATGGAGAATGAAAGTAATCAAAACTACCCCAAATTTTTCTTGGTAGAAATACAATTTGATTGGATTAACATATCATATTGAAAAACGATTCAAGAAGAAACAATAATAATACTATTTTTTAAGTTTTACTTTTTCTTGTGAAAATATAACTACATACTTTGAGTTTGACGCGTAGGCATTTTGATAGTGCGAAACCAGCTTTATTGTCTCAAACGAGATCTACTGAGAAATTATTGTTTTGAAAAGACGAGACAGTATCTGAACTAATGTGACATGTTTACATTTGTATTCCGTTGATATCTCGAGTGGCCCATAAGCCAAACGATCCTGAATTGAGACATAAATATAAATTTCGTTAACCATGGCGTATGTAGGCGTCAAAATAAACAGCGGACAGCTTGATACCATTATATGCGTTATATTATGGTTATTAAATACTATTTGTATGTTAATTCTGCACTACATATGTGACTTGATGGGATGGTTTTTTCAATAAACGATTTTTCGAGTTCTTTGGGCGTAGGATGGCTGATGATTGAATATGTAGACGTTTCTCCATTATCAGATTATACATAGCAACTACAAATACTGATTGAAAAAAAAACTCCGCCCTACTTTCACAATCTTTTATTGTGAGTAAATTACCCATATAAAGTTTGTTGAAATAAATAAGATGTTAGAATCAACAAATTATCAACACTTCATTTAGTTTTGTTTTTTGAACGCTATTTTTTCATCGGCGAGAGTTAATACTCGTGATAAAAAAGGTCAAATTCAACTGAATATTAACATTAACATAACTATTATCAAAAAGCGATAATTCAGTTCAAGTGAAACTTGAAATTTTTATCAATACCTAATTTGTGCATGTGTCAGAATGGAAATCAATTAGGCTATTTGTAATCCCGTCACTTCTAACCCCGCGGTCCAGATGGTCCAAGTAAAATATTTTCGTTTTTTTTTTAGATTGTTTTGAGAAAATCAATCTCTTATTAAAAAAAATAATCATTTTGTTCCAAGAACATTGAGAATTCTAAACGTATGAACTTGTTACTACAGCAAGTAGTTCGACAATTGGATAATACACTTTGTATAATGCCAGGTCAACATTTTACTAGCGCTGGAAAAGTATATTTTCATATTTATCAACATTGGGTTTCTGAAAAGTATATCCTTACAACAGAAACTCGTGTAACAGGTATTTTTCGACCATTTATTTGTAGTAGATCTTGGTGTTCCTACGGAAATGTAACGCGTTCGTCTACTTGTTGTATTTCGACCAGTTCGGTTCAATCGGGAGTAACCGCCGCACCTATAAAGAGGTGTTCATCATCGTTTTCGCAAAACTGGCGTCATTCCAGTTCCAGCATTTGAGTTAGTAGTTGAATGTGGATGTGTTACGTTGTGTGCCGGAATTATGCTGTTGTGAGTTGTGTCTCATTTCCAGTTTCCAGTTTGATATATGTATTTTACTTGTTGATGTATAAGATGTGGATTCTGATCTAACATTTTATTTATAATAGGGTCAGCAGAATTTTCCGAAAGACTGAAAAACAGTTTTATTTCAATAAAAATATCAAAAATTCACATATTTTCATTTTCTTTCTTCATTACTTTTTTCTATTTTCAGAACGGTCTAATTATACTTATTACTTGGATTCATTATGATCATAATGGGAATATTTATTTACCTAACAAGTGCGGAAAGTACTTTTCCGCACGCCACGGCAGTTGCATGAACGACGCGGAGCGGAGTTCGGACAAGCCGTTAAGGGCGGAATGTATTGAAAAAAAAAATGTTTCTTGTTTGAATCCCTTTTTTTTTGTCATTCAACAAGTATGATTGCCATAAAATACTTGTAATTCCCAATTCCCATGGTTTGAACCTTTTTTATCGCCCTTTTAACAATTATGATTTTCGCAATTTTTCCTAACTTTCGAGTTATTCCTGTACTACGTCGAATTCCCGAATAATGCCCATTAATGTTCAACTAATACGCCTCATCCGACTAATACCCAATAATTTTCATCTAATACCCCTAATTCCCGACTAATAACCAATAATAATTTTCAACTAATTCCTCTAATTCTAGAGTAATACCCAACTAATACTACTAAAAATCAAGGCATGTACACCAAAATTTCCCAGTGGCTTTCCCCTCGGTGTATCCTGATACCAAAGAAGGAATGAAAGCTATTAAAGGTAAGGCAATGATAAACTACCCAAAACTGAGTCAATTGATAAGGCCAAATAAAGCAAAATAACTATAATAATCTAAAAATGTTGCTGCAGTAGAATACTGTTTACTAGTAACTAATATATTTTTTTGTAGATTTAAGTATATTAGTTCTTTGAGAAAGAATTACTCGTCACTAGTAGTTATCAAACTGAGTACCTACTGCAAATAGAACGTATATTGAGGCTCATAAAATGAAAAGTTTGCTTCTAATAAAGAGTTTGATATCGGTAGGTCACATTATGTTCCTCAAATTATATCAATAATAGCAAGTGATCAAATTCAGGAATCTAATTTTGCTTGTATAAAGCGTGTACTTGTCTCATATAAGTAGTATGCACATTTTCACTTGTTGGTTTGCAAATTTTACTTGATACTCTCATTTTTTTTTCGTGCGGTTGAATAGATTATTTTCCATGTTAGATGAAAAAATAAATATTTCCTCGAAAGGCTGATTCGATTTGGAACTTCTCATTTCAATCCCGAAGTTAAGATGTTATTGACATTTTGCATCCGAATTCAGTATTCTACTGGAGCAAATACCAAATGAAACACTTATCCTAATAATTTCCTTTCATCAGACAGTTTGCGATAAGTCACCTCAATGACCAATTCTCATTAAAAACGCAACTATCGTTATAAAAAAGTCATCGCATCATTAATTATCCTCGATAATGGAATTCATGAAAAACAAATGATTTGAAATAACTACTTACGTACGTACAAACCTCGATTGCTAAACAGACATAACATAAACATTCTGTTGGGCAATATTTACTCTGGAAATTGTTCGTGTTGTAGTTAGCAAACCAATGTTTGTTAATATATTAGTTTCTGTTTAGTAGCCATTCTTCCAAGGAATTTCACATGTATGTGGGCCAATATTAATTCAGACAGAGATCTCAGAAATTATTCTATCTGAAAGTTTCACATATACAACTTTTAATTATCATGAATTACATTGCGAACGAGGTAGTTATACTTTGCATACAGGTGTGGTTAAATCAAATAATAATAATGATAAAGGTATTCATTAATCAGAAATAAACAGAAATATATATCTGAAGTTTAAACAAATAGGGCCAGGTTCAATTCATTCTAGATTCCTAGTAAGGGTCCAGAATTTCTGTTCTTCTACCTAACCCAGCAAATATATAGACATCAATGACAATTTAAAAAATGTAACCTTAAACACGATCCGGAACTTCATGAAATTTGCAAAAATCTAGTTTGTAAATTATTTACATTTTTAGTGAAGTTCCGGATCGTGTACAAGGTTCCAATTTGTGAATGCACCAAAATAAATACTTCCAAAATTTGCAACAAAGTTTAAAAACTTTTGCAATTATTTCGAGATCACCTTGATCAAAAAAATTACCACAAATTAAGAAAATAAATGTTCCGGTCAACTTAAAAGGTTGCAAATCTACACAACTGTTCGGCATATTTTTCCGATATACAGTGTGACCCATTTAAGATGGAAGCACCCATCTAAAACTTACATTTTTCAACCCATTGAAATGATTTTTTTTCGTTAGGTAGACATTCGAAAAGTCCAACAGGACACCAAATTTCATGAATAAATCTCCATTCCCAGGGCCACCTCATCTTATTTTTCAAGGTAAAAAATCTAAAAAAATTAATAGCGATTTTTTTATTAAAAATCTGACTACACCACTGGATTCGCGACATTTTCAAATGGTTCATATGTAAATTACGTCAATCAATAAAAAAGTTATAAGGGAATGAAATTTGAAACATATGCCGTTTAATCAACCCACGTATTCAATTTCAGAACTTTTATCAAAACTTTGACTACTCAACCGGATTAAGCGAGTCTCGAAATATCACTGACTATAATTTCATTGAAATTTGTTGATAAAAATTATGAGATAAAATGACATTTTCGTGTAATTCCATTTACATTCTTGACATGATTTTTTGGGTTTATGACCTTCCACAATCTGAAAATGAAAATAAACCCAAAAAATCATGTCAAGAATCGGATTTCCTTCACAAAATCAAACTTTCAATCACTATCCATTTACATATTTCTCAAATTTTATTATCTTACGATTTTTTCATTTATGAACAGATCTCGATGAAATTTTGACCAGTGATATATTGAGACCCCTTGAATACAGTAACTTTTTTTATTGATTGACGCATTTCAACTTAATTTACATATACACCATTTGAAAATGTCGCGAATCCAGTGGCATAGTCAGATTTTTTATAAAACAATCGCTAGTAATTTTTTTAGATTTTTTACCTTGAAAAATAAAATAAGTTGGCCCTGGGAATGGAGATTTATTCATGAAATTTGGTGTCCTCGTGGACTTTTTGAATGTCTACCCAAACGCAAAATCGGTTGAAAAATATAAGTTTTAGAAGGGTGCTTCCATCTTAAATGGGACACACTTTACCTATCAATTTTGCAGAACTTTGTAATGTTATCTTATGGTATATCGAAGAAAAACATTGGAGGTCAATAAAAAAAAAAATGTTCCGTACACTTGAATTGGTTGCAAACTCGATTCGTGATATGAAATAACATGTTCAATACTACTCCATGTTTGCAGAACTTTGGTAATTTTCTCAACGAGTATACAGCAAAATTCAAGTTAGTTGTCATTTTGACAATGTTGCGTACTTCAGAAGGGATTGTAAACTGAGATATATTGCTTTCTTGATGCACCATTCACTTGACCAAAGTTTGAAAACTGTTGGAATTATTGTTAAATTTTCGATTTTTCATATCTATCTCTACTGGCCTACTACTGTAAAATGTAATCTTTTTCTCTTGAGATTCTTTTTGCATTACCTACTCTCACTATCCATGTATGCTTCCATCTTCATTCTTTTGTCAGATTTAACATTAGCTGATTATATTTAGATGACACTCATTTTCCATATTCGTAAACATCAGATTAATGAACGTACATAGCAGAAACTTTGTTACAATGATAGCTACAAAGTTACACGTCTTTAGCGTCGACTGTGTCTCCACTGGAAATTAATCTCTGTTCTCGTTAATCACTTGTTTTACAGAGGTGATACATAACCCAGCCCTTCTAAGGACCAAGGGGTCCCTCTGGTTTGTAATTACATACGTCGACAAGTTTTTTCAAAGCTGAAATATAGACGAATGGCGTTAAGAAATAGTGAACATTTATAACTGTACCGCTGTTTTGAAATTGAGTTATTTCAGGCAGTTACTCACTAGACTGATTGGAGACTGTTTATTTATCGTTACTGATCACACTGATAGGGGATATAATATGAGTCACTTTTCATGGCGAGAAAAAAAATTTAAGCGAAATAAGATTAGCTTGTAAACTCTATCAGATCAGTCACAAAATAAGTTTTGCATATAAAAATTGGTTTGGAATTGAATGCACCTTGAACAAGACTAAAGTATTAGCTTCAAAAAGAGATGAATAAACAAAAAAAAGTATCATTAACTCCATATATCAAATATGTTAAAACATGAAAATAATAGCAGTGACTTGTAATAATTTTTGACTAAAAAGGAATTTATTCAATTCAAAACACTTCAACACCCTTTTTAAATACGATATGCACCAAAAAATGTTACAGAGCTCTTTGATTTAAAAAATTGAAAAAGGAAGTGTAAAATACCTCGACGATTTGCGTATACAAGAAAAAAAGTTACAATTATCGTAAGTTGAAAGTGGACACAAAAAATGAAGAATTGTCAAAAGTGCAATTATACATATATTCCGCATAAAAATGTATGAACTTTCACTTCATCTTCCCATTGGTACTTTGATTTTTACTTGATATGCTAAATTCGTATTATCACAGCCGAGTTAATCTCCCGAGCCGTGGTGAGACAATCGGCAACACCGCATGGAAAGCAATTTGATGTTCTACTCATTAATTCTTTGATGAGAATTTCTCGGCTTATTCGAAAAACTACGAAAAAACCATAGGAGATTGAATTTTTAGAGAAAAGAACGACGATTAATGTGATCATTTAATTTTTATCATCACAAACTGGAAGTTTGGATTTTCCATGCCCTAAAATTTACATTTCGGGAGATTTTTCAAAAAGATTTCTTCTGATAGTTGTAGAAACCACATACCTAGATGATCTCTGATTTTTGTCAGAATTTTCATTTGAAATCTGGCTGATGAAAATAATATGTTATTGGAAGGTACATTATACAGAATGTACCAAACTCAGGTAGTTTAGCACATTCTGTATAGGTACATAATAACATAACATAACATAATAGGTACATAATAACATAACATAACATAATAACATATCATTTTCATCAGTCAGATTTAAATATGGGTACCTATACATTTTTCAGCGAAATGTAGTCTAATTTTCCTACTAACAATATCTCCGTTAATATTCCAATTCTGCACTCAAACGACCGCGCTAACATTTCTAGTTTAAATTCCATTCTAAAGCCATTCATCAGCCGAACGATAACCCAATGAGGTTCACATGTACTTTTCTGGCAACAAGAGATACAACGATGCTATACTTCCTGGTTTCTCCATTTGGAATTTAAGTATGCGTGGAAACATCGCCTGAAATTTGTTGACCATTGTACCGTAAAGGATTTCTTCTTAAATCGGTCGTGGGATTTTCTGTTGGATATGTCAGAGAAAGAATCACATATAAATAACTGTTTGAATTTGAAATTTATGCTTTCTTTTTATTCTATCACTTTGTATATTATACGAATTTAGGCTTTCACGGCTGGCTTCAATGGTTGATTTTTAGGTTTTGCCGTGGTCTTCTTTCGTTTCATCTGCAACTGCGGCAGCCATCTTCAGTGGCGTGCTCGAATTACCCTTCTTGACGTATCAGCTGAAACTCCATCTCAAATGGCTTGTTGTAGATTTGGAGGCTCGTCTCGGCTTCACAAATGCGTGTACTTTGTATGAGGTTGTTGAAGGGATAAATATTAGTCAGCAAAACCGCTAGAATTTCAACACAAACCACAAGTTTTATTTAAATTGAAATAAGAAATTTTTCAAGTCTATATCTGAATTATCATTATTATCAACTTATATTTGAATAAGTCATCCTCTCAAACTTATTATAAATAAATTAGAAATAAATTGGTTATTTAGAATCCAAATTTGAAAACCCTGACGTCTTCCTGAAATAAAATACTTAATATAAAATATCTTTAGTCGTACAACAAATCGGAATAATGGTTTCAAGTAATTGAATAATTCAAATGATATCATCAGAAATTATACGTATAGGGAAGGTGAGAATGGTTCCTTGTAGTCCACCAAATTTATAACAAGTCTTTTTTCAAAGGAATACATACATGTCAATGAACATGGCCATGCGATATTCCTGTAACATCATTACATCGACACAGTTATGCCATGATAACACGAAGTACACTAGTAAAAATCCTTGTATGGACATTTAAAATTTATGATAGGGCTTAGGCCGAGTATCGTAAAACTTTTATGACACTTTAAAACTCCCAATGAATGATGCAACATAAAGGAGGTGAGTACTCGGAAAAAATGTTAGTGTAATGCTTGGCCGGTCGGCATTGTTAATGCTGGCAATAAGGAAGCGGTTCTTGTGATATGTTAGAGCTATAAATCTTTGGTGTATACGAGCGGTGCGTTTTTGGACATTCTGAAAAAATTTATGAGGAATGCAGCTACAAGTGGATAAACTGACTGCAAAGTAGGGTTTGAGATAAAATGTACATTGATACAATAAATACAAAGAAGGTCCATATACTTTGGTGATCGAAAACAATTTTTTTTAACAAGGCGCAGCCGAGTTAAAAAAATAGTCTAGATAACTGAAGTATTTTGCGCACGAGATGCAAACACATTTTTTTCTACAAACGTCAAATAATATTAATCTGAAATAAGTAATGTGCTAAGTTTAAAATAAAAAAAATTAATTGGGTAGTGTAAAATTGTGTCATAATTTGAAAAGTGTTAAAAAGCCTTAATTATTGGTCAACATAAATGATTTCTTGGATTTTTGCTTGATTGAGGACCATAAAGGTTAAAATATAAAAATCCCATATGGTTTACATGCAGTGTGCGAAACATGTGATTTTACACACTACTTAGCACACGGTGTCATGGTAACGAAGGAACCTTGTCATTTTTTGACGTTTGTAGAAAATTATTATTTATTATTTGGCAGTTCTTGGATTCAAACGACGAGATTGTGGTTGAGGTAAGTAGGTACTAGTTTAAAAAAAACGAATTGTTCAGCCTGAATGGATAGGATTTTATCAAAATCATTCTACATATAAAAAGATCCTGAGTTCCTCCATAAAATGATCGAATTGAATAAGAATTATTATCAAAAGCATTAGGATCCGAAATGTTATAAAATTTTTGCAATATTATACTTCAAGGGAAAACACAAGCAATTGAAAGCACAATTTAGATACCAGCAGTTCCCAACACCTTTGTTTAGTACTATGGAGCTAAAATAATGCAGGACATATTTTCATCACAACCGAAGAATATTCTAGTATATTCCAGGAAGTTACATCACCTTGCCCTCTCCTTGGTTACCAAAATTCTGAACACTTGATTGTATTATTCACCGAAGATATGGAATTTTCTAGAAGTATCTAGAAGCTCTAGTTCTAGAAATTTCATTTTTATATTCTAGATATTTCCAGAAAGTTTCCTCACCAATCCTTCTCCCTGATGGCCCAACTCGAGGTCTACTTAACACTTGAGTGTCTTTTAAGCATGTTATAAAACATAACGACGGTAATGTTTTAATTTATTCCACAGAGATCTCGAATTTTAACTTCCCAGAAGCTTCAAGAACATTCTAGAATTTTCTTTCGTATATTATAGAAATGTCTTTTTCTTATTCTAGAATATTCCAGAAAATTACATCACCATGCCCTCTCCCTAGTGACCAATTTTTTGAACACTTACTTGATTGTATTTTCAGTATGTTCGGTATGATTCAGAAAATGTATAAGACAGCAAGTAATGTAGAATATCAAGAGCGAGAATGTTAACAGTATGTTATCAAATTTCATTTCGAAATTGGCAAATTCTGTAACGGTTGTGGAGAAAAGAATTGATTTTATTGTGGAAATAGAAGGAACGAACATGAAGGGTCGTCACTCCCAAAGTATTTATTAAAAAGCTCAACGTTTTGATTGCTGACAAGGCGCGATTGAAAATACTTTTGGTTTGGAGGTGGAGCCTTTCACATATTTCAGTACCGAGTAGGTATCCCAGATTGTATCTAACTGTAGGCAAAACAATACTTTTCTATCATACTTTCATCATTATAATTGTCAAATTAATAAAATAGCTATAATACTGTATACTAATTGGTAATGGAAACATGGCATAAGAAGAGATTTAGGCTTTTTGCTTAGCTTCAGACGGAGTATTGAGCACTAGGATAGAAATCTTTAACTGAACTGGACATTTTTTTTTCCAGGATAGTGTTCTAATATTTGTTTGATACACGAGTTCATTTTCTAATATCCGGATAGCATAATCCATTCAAATTTCGCTGTGCTCACGACAAGCTCATCCTCTTTGCAATTTAACTGAACTTAAATATTATTGTTAGTACGTCCGCCGCCTATGCAAAAATGTCGGGTCGCAGTCGGTCTATTTTGGTTCGTTTGTTATTATTCCGAATTGCTTATTTGAATTCTAAAATAGATTTCGCGTGATCCGTTATATGAATGAGAAACCATACCAATTATTATACCTAGAAAATGCGCGCTTGCGAAATGTATAGTTTTGAGTTCGGGATAGATTTACATATTTTTTTACCGAGAATATCAGTGATTCTTGGACTTTTAAAACTATGTTTGGGCTTTTCTCACATGCTTTGTAAAATTTTAACATTGGCTTGCAGTGAAAGCTTTCAGAATTAAGGTTATAGGTGAAATTTCCCATAATTTGGGCTACACACCCATCAGTAGAAATATGGCATTATGAACGAATTCTAAAATGGATCAGTTATCAGTAGATCAATAACGATTCCCATTCGTATTTGAAACAGATTTCTATGATATTGATTTTTTTGAAATACCACTTCAAGTGAAATGTATTCATAATACCTACTATGTTAATTAAACAGGAATCTTGCATTGAAAAATGTTATCGAGAATTGTGACATAGGGGTATTGTATCCAATTCAGGTGCTTTACAATCTGCTTTTGGCTATTATCATCCATTTAGGTGGAACAAGACGACTCTAATTTTACTTCCAAAATATGAAAAAGATATTCATAAAATCTGTTGTGGAATCATCTGCGGCTGGAAGACAAACTTTAGTCGCTATTTTCGATCGTTCAAAATAACCTCTTGGGAGGTATTCATGTTGAAAAGGGGAGGAAATTTGTCTTTCAGTCGCAGATGATTCCACAACAGATTTTATGAATATCTTCTATTCATATTTTCGAATTAAAATCAAAATTAAATGCCCATGACAGGTCTACGTCAAAAAATAACCTTCAAAGTGTTACCGCAGAAGAAATATTTCCCTCATATCCATCCCTGATGTGTATGCTTCTGAAGAGACTGTTTTTCCATTCCTATCAATCCTCCTGAAGAGCTTGGCAAAGTGAAACATATTTTTGTCGACCAAAAACCTTGCTTCAATGAAATGAACGAGTTCTGAGAGTGATATTTTTAATAACATTATCCCTGTTTGAAAACAAGATGAAAATGCGAATTTTTACTTTCAGATTTTTTCTTTTCTTTTCAGTAAGAGTCTTTTTACAATATCTATCAGATGTAGTTCAATGTCCAGCGTGGCTTGTGCCGGGGAAAAATCACTTTGCTCATTCAAGAGACCTTATTATATTCATAAAAATGTGATGGGAGTTTTACATGTAATTTTAGGTTGAAGAACCCAATGGAGGAAGACTTTGAAAACATGCCAAGGGACAAAATGAGACTGCAGATAATGAGGCGAGTGAAGATGAAATTCAAATGAAAATAGATGTGTTTTTTCAAGATATAAAGATATGAAATTATAAAGCGTATATGATTCTTTAGTTTCAATTTGTCCTGTTGAAACATTTATAAAATTTCAAATTATTTTTATTCATAAGCTGTTAATAACTTGCAATGCATTTTTATGTTCATACATTTTACTAAAATTTTAAACATTTTATTTCAATAAGACCAATCTACACGGCCAATGCTTGAAGCTAATTTCATTTGTCATTTTGTGACATCTTTTTGTAAACTAGCATTGCTATTCATTCAGATAAATAAATAAATATACTGTAATGGAACAACCAAAATAAGTCTTTTACCAAAAGATTGGAATCTTGAACAGTAAATTATTTTCTTTGTGGATTTTCATTTTCTATATAAATATTTTGTTTTATTAATGACTCTCGTAGTTTGAAAATGTCTATGAGTTCAGGAAAAAAAACTGCAATAACATAAGTGGTATAAAAACATAAGATGTTTTATTTATTATTCTTTATGATAATCTACCACATAGTAAGGGCAACATCAATTAATTTATATCAAGTTCTTTCTTCAGTATAAGAAATTATATCACAGGATCCACTTGTGCTGTTGGCATCTTCACCTGAAATTGATCTATTCCTATTCATAAACACTAGTAGCACGTCGTAATTGTAAACTCATGCAACTGAACAAGCCTGGGATTATCTCAAAAATACTTATAACTGCAATTCTCAATATTCTCAAAGCTACAAAATCCACCAAATTTACAAATTTCACCACAAGGCCTTTATTTGTTGAACAAAATCATATGTTGTTCACCCTCGACGGTAGCCATATTGGTTTATTCAGCGACATCTAGTGGTTTCCTTTTTTCGCCTATAGAAAATCCCTTGTAAATGCAGACTTTTCAAAATGCTTGCACATGGCCAGGCACTGAAACTGTGGACTGTGGTGAAAGTACCTATATTCAAAAAACTATATCTGTGAATTCCAGCCAATATTATATCATTCTTGAAGAATTGCCAACCACCGCTCATCAACCCTGTATACGTTACACCAGTATTTACAGGGGTGAATGCATTGATGCACTGGCAGTTATCTTATCAAACCTAACGACACATGCAGTTTACAGTGCGTCTAGACTTGTTATTCCGGGAAATACGATGTCTTTGTTTCAGTTTATGCTGGTATCCTGAAATACAATGACGCCTGATATGTCGTTATCGCGTTTCGCCTATTGGGAGTAGCTGGGCTGCCGGAATTTCTCACGAATATGTTGTTTGTTATATCGGGTTGGTGGGTGGTGGAACGGCAATAAACAAGCATTCGGGGGGGAGTAAAAATATATCAACAATTTGCGCAATTTGAAGAAGATTTCTTGAAACGACAGAATACAGGGTGTTTCAAATTCGATCATCACCATTGGGATCTCGGAAACTATATGAGAGATACTGAGATGGTTAAATTGGGACAAAGTTGCACATTTACGTGACTAACAATATGCCGTTGAGAAAGTTCTGAAATTCCGCGTATATCCGGAAAAAACAGAAACTTCGGAAAATGGTTTTTATTTTTCTCTGGTTTCATTTTTACCGAAGGATTCGAAAATAACTTGCACTTCCACATTGCCACTTTTCCCCTGCTACATAATGGTGTTTTCAGATTTGCTATCCGACGTTTCGTCTTCCGGCCACCATCATCAACTTTATTTTTTCTTATGGGCGCTACATTGGATTCTTTCTGTTTTGAATAGAACCAGATTTTACCTTTTCAATGACGTATCATAAGTTATCATTATTTTTCAAAAAGTTGGAGATATTGAAAAAAATTAATTCTTATCATAATAGGCTTTGACTTTGATGTTTCCAAATTTGACTTTCAATTTGTTACACTCAATAACATTTTGTTATTGAACAAGTCATTTAATTTTTGGTGAAAAATGGCTTTCACGAATGAAGAAAAAAGAGATATGATACAAATTTATTACAAATACAATAGAAACAGTGTTAGGACATCGGAATAGTATATTGTGCAACTAGTGCGGAAAATAGTCAAGATGATGAACCACTCGCCTACGGCTCGTTGTTCATAATCTTGTCAAACTCGTATGAAATATCCAGTTTCCGCACGAGTTGTACACTATACTTTTCCGACGACCTACATCAAAAACATAGGTATGTCGGATTTTAATCGCATGACTGTATTATACCTACTTACAAATCATTTACAAATTCAATTATCTGAAGAAGCATATAAGAAAGATGTATTACACAAAGAGAACAAATTTTATTGAACATTTAACAAAAATATTTGGGTACATTTTGGTCCGTATATATGATATATTAGAAAAATAATTATTGATGGTAATATTTGGACAATTGTTCAGTACTAATGGAATACTATTATTTTCTTTTATCAAACATTGAATGGCATGATTATTAATTCCTGTCATATTATTATTAGTTTCCAAAACTGTAGGGGAGGTTGATGGTCTCGCAGTAGGGACTGATTGTGATTCCGAGCATACCTCTGTTTTGATTTTTCTGGCAGCAACTCCTTCGTTGTTTCGTTTGCTAAATTGCAAACTTCTGGGGGAGTCAAATCCAACATTTCATCGTCGGATGACATTGTACCAAAGAAAACTGAACAAATTATACGATTCTGTAGGTACCTATCCACTTAGTAAATCACATTGACACTATAATGTAATAAATTCGTTTGTAGATATGTCATTGTCACATGTATCTATGATTAAAAATTAGAGTATAGTTAACTATATTAGGTAATCGCACCAATCGCAGAGCAAGAAGACCGTGCGCCACATTTCATTTCGCACTAGTGCGAAATGAACTATTTCGCACTAGTGCGAAATGAACTATTTCGCATTAGTGCGAAATATCTAATTTTGTGTACTAATTTACAGTGCGAAATGATGCGTATTTCAACTAAGTCGTCGGAAAATGTATTTAAACTTGTATCCCGAAAGACGACAACCACATAGAACTATGTTCAAGTTATTGGACCAAAATTTCACCGAGTTTGGTTCATTTGAAAAGCCGAGGAAAAAGTTCGGAGACAGAAGAGACCAGGAAACTAAAGAAAATTTGATAAATGAGGTATGTATGAGGTAAATTAGACATTGTGTCCTTTTCAATAAAAATTAATAATTTGCAGATAAGCATGAACCCGGGGAAATCTACACGTCAAATTTCCTCCGATATGAATATTTGTCATACCAGTGCTTGGAGACATCTCAAAAAAAGCGGTTTGAAATGTTACAAAATACACATATATCAAAAATTGCATCCAGGTGATCCCGAAAGGCGATTAGAATTTTGTAATTGGCTAGTGAGAAGACCTGATTTTCGTGTTTTCCTGGAAAATGTAATTCGGACAGATGAAAGCACTTTTACGAATTGGGATATTAACGAACACATTTGGAGCATAAACAACCCTAGGCAGTTCCGATAAATTCGATCTCAAGTGCGTTTTAGTATTAACGTGTGGGCAGGACTTTACAAAGATAGAATTTTGGGTCCTCATTTATTTGACGGAATTCTTAATGGAGAAACCTATCACCAGTTTTTAATGTCGATTTTCGAAGACTATTGGCTAATTATAACAACGTCTGGTTTCAACATGATGGTGCTCCACCGCACACTACCAGACGAGTATCCAATTACCTGACTGAAAGGTTTGGTGATAAATGGATAGGGAATAATGGGCCGGTGAGGTGGCCAGCAAGGTCTCCAGACTTAAATGTTATGGATACATTCCTATGGGGTACACTGAAAAATAGAGTTTATGGTCAGAGGGAATGTCAAAATATTGAGGATCTTCAACATAGCATTGTTAGAGAGTTCGGAAGATTGAGGAGGAGGGAAATTAATCGTGCAGTGAATAATATTCGAAGAAGGGTACAGTTGTTTTATCATGAACAAGGCCAGCATTTTGAGCATTTGCTGTGATTTACTTTTGTCTTTACATTTTAGTTAATTATTGTTATTTGTTCAAAGTTCTATTTTCATTGAAAAGGACAATGTCTAATTTACCTCATGCACACCTCATTTATCAAATTTTGTTGGCTGATTCTGTCTCCGTATTTTTTCATTGGCTTTTCAAATTAACCAAACTCGGTGATATTTTGATCTAATAACTTGAACATAGCTCAATGTGGTTGTCGTCTTTCGTGATACAAGTTTAAATACATTTCCGATGTCCTAACACGGAATTATCTCAAAGTGAAAATTTGCATTTTCATTCAGATGTGATATTTAAATCAAACCAGTTTTGAATGAAAACTGACATATGACAACTTATGCGGGTCGCTAGATATATGGAAAATCATGCAACGGGTAGCTCTGGTTTCCATCCGGCTAGCCACAGCAAAATTTATTTGTAGTCTGGAACTTTCGGATTATTTTCGGTTCCGAACCGATTGTAAGTTTGTGTGCTCGAGTAGTGCCTTGAAAAAGACTGGAGCCGAAAAGTGTGTTTTATTGAGTCTTAACGAAGACTCAAAGCCGAAGATGCAATTTGTTTTGCACGAATTCTTTCAGAATATTGTTCTTGTTCCCAACGAAGAAACATCAAGAACATAATTGATACCAGGACTTAGATTCCAAAGAATTCAAGGAAAAAAATAAAACTCTGGGAAATACTAATTTAAAGTCAATTTATATTTTGCAAATAATATCAACAACGGGAATATTTACAAGATGAAACAACCACTTCAAAATTAGTATTTCTGGGGAGTTATGACATATAGGTATGAGAGATAGGGAGAATGTTATTCCAAATTATAACTCACCGAAATCATTCATTTCACTGATGCCTGAAACGCACCTCTTACTTTAGATCTCAATACATTTTTGTCGACGAAAATCTATTTCACTCATGGAGGTCGGAAGAATTAGGAAACATACTCTTCAGAAGCAACTCAGCTAGGATGGAAATGATGATTTCAATTTCAAAATTTTTCGTAACATGAGCCCCAGATGATTCCATGTCTATATTTTTGAACCTCGTGCTGATATTTTCAAATAAAAATGAATATCTTCTAATTCTATTTGAAAGAGCACTGATACACCAATTTAACAATACAAAATGTAATTTCAACGCCATAAACAGCTATTTCATTTACCGTACGAATTACTCTTCAGATTAAACAAAAGATCACATAGATTTTCCGAAGGCATCTTTGACGATTGGTGTCGAAAGATCTATAAAGTTCATGTTTAGTCATTACAGTACTTCCTGAATGTGAATTTACTCAGTTTGAAGAATAGCTACTTATATCAAAAACTCAGCATCATGAAAACAAAAACAGCGGTTATTCAAATAAAAAAAAAAAACACATCCTGTACAGCCTTCGTGACATGACGTGACTATCATAACCATCTCGTTAAATGTCTAGACCTGATCGCTAATTTTCTTTTAATTGACCCTTTTATTTACACAGTATAACTCTTGTTGTCATTGTGCTATTCCCAATTAATTAAGCCAAATTAAACCAATTAAATACTGAATTACTCGATGACTTCCTCAAATTATAACTTGATGGTACCTTTCGTCAGTCAGCCAGAGGCGGAGATTCCATTATGGCAGGGAATACAATAGATACAAATTTGCACAAAAACTTTCAGAAAAAAGTCGTCTTGTATTAGTCATGTTGTTCTGAAAGAAAATTTCAAGAATAGGAAGGAGCATAAACGATAAAATCTGCGAAACAGTTTCACTGCACACGGTATGAATTTTCGCACAAGGTTAATAGTGTTGAAAAGGGGAACATTTTCCATGAAATTGAGAAATGGGAGATGTGATTTAGTTGTAATATCTAACAGAAAACAATTACTTCCCCCTTTCCTAGATATCAGTTCGAGGTTGTGTTGTCTCCCAACGCGAAGCGGATGGAGACATAAAAATGAGAGCTAAAATCTTTTATTCTCGAACTAAAATCAAAATGCAATGCCCATGACAAGTCTATGTCAAAAAATAACTTTCAAAATGTCACCGCAGAAGAAATTTTTCCCTCAAATCCATCCCTGATGTGTATGCTTATGAAGAGCCTGTTTTTTCCAATCCTATATCAATCCTCCTCAAGAACTTGGCAAAGCGAAATACATTTTCGTCGACCAAAATGTATTGGGGATCAAATGCGAGTGAAGCGAACCTTACTTCAATGAAACGAACGATTTCTGCGAGTGATATTTTTTAATAACATTCTCCCTATCTAATTCATTTTTTTTAATGAAAACTAGAGACAATTTAAAAAATCAACTATCTGAATCAGTTTTTTTTTTTTCAGTTAGAGTCTTTTAACAATATCTATCAGATGTAGTTCAATGTCCAGCGTGGCTTGTACCGGGGAAGTAGTTGTTTTCTGTTAGATATTACAAATAAATCACATTTTTCAATTTTCATGGAGAATGTTCGCCTTTTCAACATGAATACCTCCCAAGAGGTTATCTTGAACGATGGAAAATAGCGACTACAGCTTGTCTTTTAGCCGCAGATGATTCTACAACAGATTTTATAAATATCCTATAATAGTATATTATTCAATGGGTATATTATACGTCCGCGTGAATAATGGCCATTATATACAGGGTGTATCTTGAATGATGTCATTAATTTCAGGCGGTGATTCCTTGTCTCATTTTATGAAAAAGGGTTCAGATAAAAATGAGTTCTAACCTGCTTCGTTTCCGAGTAACGGGGTATCAACTGCGACGACATTTTGGCATTGAAATTGAAAATCCAATTTCTTGAAAAGAAGCCCCTTGTTATTAGTAACCAACACACAAAGTTTAATCGGAATCGGCGTAAAGAATTTTGAATAATTCATGAAAGACCGATTTTTTATTAAACTTTTTGGCACCCCGTTACTCGAAAACGAAGCAAGTTAGGACACACGTTTATATGAACTTCTTTTCATAAACTGTGACAAGGAATCATCACCCAAAATTGTTAAAAAAAATTGTTAAAAAAAATTAATGACATGATTTAAGATACACCCTGTATAGGCAGAATACTTACCTACTAAAAGTACTTCGTCCACAATACTAACTTTGTCAAATAATCATCATTCTCTGCCTGTGCGTAACAATGAATTGAAACAGTAAATTTCTATATAAATAACCGAAGAAAGAAATCAAACATTCATGACGGTGTACACTATCTGGGTCCATTTCAATACTTTAAAACTTCAAATTTGCTGCTGAAACAAGGTGAACCAACAAATTGTTGAAGTTTCAAAATTATTCGCTGTGACTTGATGTTCCATGACACACCAGTGAATTATGAGGCCATTATTAACTAATGATAAGTGGATAACATGATGCATGAGAATACCCATGCATTATGAATATTCGTGCTCAGTGTTTCAGATGACCACATGGTGGTCACATTACGAGGAGATTCCGATTATTTCAAATTTGTGCCTCTATAATGGGCCACCCTACACATTTCTCAGTTTCAACTCTGGAACAATATACTGAAAAATCACCAAGAAGTTGACTGATTTCAAAATTCCTGAAGCCAAACACAGTTTCAAGCGGATATTCTATTCTTTCAACATTTCCTATTGAGACTGCAGAACCTAATATCCGCATCTCCGATTCTAGGTCACTTCAAGATTAGTCGACATTCATTTGTTGAATAGAGAATCATAGCAATTCTTAGAAAAATCTCGGGAATATTTCGCATCGAACAAAGTTATGTGATGAAGGTATTCGTAAACTAATTTCAGATAATACGGAATTACAAAATACTTGATTGCATTGATTGTGCTTTTCATGCGACGTTTCATTACTTCAAGCAAACTGTTTATTTGTGTATGTTTGGATTTTAGCATTATATATTTTCATTATGGATCATAATTGTATCACAACTCCGTCACATTTCCAAGTTTCTGTCAGAAAACCATCGTCATTGTTGGACAAATGGATTTTTTTCAGTTGAATATCTGGAGCTAACTTTTCATTGGGCAAATTTAAATTCACTTCTCTAGAATTGAAGTCATTTACTGTTTCTTCAGCAAGGAAAAAAAGGGCTTATTATTCATTGTGAATAGTCTAATTTTATTCACATATTGTATATGGGTCAACGATGCATCCTAATATTTTTATAGACAGAAACATATTTCATAAAAAATTCTGGCATTTCAAAAAAATATATTTGAAACTCTAGGATAGTAGGTATTTGTAACATTTTTATCAATATTACTTTTTTCAGAGACAATACAATATTCATACATTATGCTAAAAGTTTAAAAAAAACTGACGGTCTCATGAAACAAAACAATACATGCTTTTTGGTGTATTAACTAATTATTTTTCTTTTTGGGTTCAAATTTTGGGAACACTAATTTGTGCATATCGATCGTTTCAATCGTTAATTATGGTTTTCGAATTCATACAAAAATCACAAAATATTAAATAAATAATGAAGTTCTTATTTCCCAGCCTATTTACAGTTTGCACATCTCTCATCTTGAAAAAGGTAAGAACTGTTCTCAAATAAAAATTAAAGAAATAGTGATTCGAAATGTTCGATTCCTTTCGTAATTATGATACAATATTATTTACAATTATAAGGACAATTATAAGGACAAAAAAATTATGATGATTAAATCTCAAGAAATAAAAGATGATAATGTAATATCAATGAATGTGAACTTAATGAACTCCTCGACAAATTCTTCAAAATTTCGACGCATTTTTAAAGAAGACGAGCTCGCCCCTTATCTCCCATGTTTACGCCAATGCGCTCAACACAGACCTTCCGCCCAATTAAATGCAATAAAACTTTGTGTGACCATATCATTTCAATGTTGATTCGATTGTGGCTTTTTAATCTGTAGGATACTAATAATCTATGATTATCTTATTAAGGGGGCACCATGTTTATCTATATTTTTTTATCAAATCTGTAGAACACTAATTGGTATCTTCCTGCTGTTGTCCTTTTCTGAAGTAAAGTTTGAAATGATAATCTTCACTTTCCATAATGGTATTAATACCGCTTTTTGCATAATTTCTGGGACACCTGTCATACAACGTTGATAGCATGTTTTTGTTTGGTCACCACCGAAAACGGTCAACATTAGGAGTTTCTTCCGAATACGGAAAAAAATCTAGGATCTGTCTATTTTGTAATGTTTCGGTCTTTGTAATTTCAACCTCCAAGAGAGGAGTATAACTACCGTGTGCTTTCCGATGGACAAGGGTGTATTGTGACAAATCCTGTCGAAGGACTCACTTTGAATTGCTGCTTGCTTTTTGAGCCATGAGTTGTCTTATCTATAAAACAGAGAGAGAGATCGCCAACCTTTCCGCAGTGTTCCAGAGAAGTAAGCGAGCTTGTGAGCAAATGTCACCAACAAGATGAATGGCTCTTGTTTGGACAGAATCTAAAAATTTCAATGTTTGGGTGGGTACTGCACTCCATAATAATATATGGAAACAGTATTACAGAACAGTTTGAATTTGTGCCTTATCAAACATAATCAGTTGACGGAAAGTGAAATACTGCTTGGCCCGGAACAGAAATCCAAGTTTTTGATAGTAACTTTTGGCAATGGTTTTCCCACAAAACTGCTTATGATTTTAGTTCGAAAATATGAATAGGACATTCATAAAATCTGTTGTGGAAGACAAACTTCTTTTCAGTTAGAGTCTTTTCACAATATCTATTAGATGTAGTTCATTGTCCAAAATCGTTCATTTCTTTGAAGCAAGGTTCGCTTCTCTCGCATTTAATCCCCAATATATTTTGGTAGACGAAAATCTATTTCGCTTTGCCAAGCTCTTCAGGAGGATTGATATAGGATTGGAAAAAACAGGCTCTTCAGAAGTATACAAATCAATGTCCAGCGTGGCTTGTGACGGGGAAGTAGTTGTTTTCTGTTAGATATTACAAATAAATCACATTTTTCATTTTTCAATTTTCATTGAGAATGTTCCCCTTTTCGGTACTGCTGATGTTCATACCGAGCATTCATTAAAATGGAAGATTTCATTGGTATGGATACTTGTGACATAGGCTGGCCACTGTGAGATTGGCCTTTGTAGAGAAAAGGAACATCTGGGTTTTATTCGCATTCTACACTTTTTGCTGAGTCTATTAATTCTTTCACGCTTCTTCTCTGCTTTAATTGGCTGATATCGGAGCTTTGGAACAGAAAGAGGTCTGATGGGTTCTATCATCCGTCATGCTGTGCACTGCGTAATACCAGCATTTATTAGTAAAATGTCGACCACGTGGAGAGATGGGTCTGGGTGAAAGATAGATAGCAAGGAACGGAAGGCAAGACATAAAATGGAAGTTTGGAAAGGAGTCCCTAATTCCAAACTCGATCAAACGTCTTGGATATATCTAATAAAACTGCCAGTTTCACCGTATTTTACGATATTTTGTGTGAGACATATAGTCTAGTCAACAAGTGCTTTTTAGGTCAACATTTTTTCGCCTCTTCCGAAAATTATGATTGGGGTGTCATTCGATTCGGAATGTCATGTAGATAGTTTTTGAGGAAATGCTGAGGCCGCTCGTACAAATTGCAATAGTTATAAACAATTAGTTGAAAAAAAAGGGGGTTTGATTTTTCGTTAATATCTCAAAAACTATTCGAGATAATTCAAAAAAAAAAGTCCCAACTCCCGGAACTGTAGGAGCAATATTTATAGTTTTCCCAGAAGGTTGAAAATACGTTCGAAAACGAGTACTTTGGCTTGCGCAAGCCACGACTCCTTCGGAACTTTACTGAATAAACATCACTTAAATTTATTGAATCTGAAAATTAAAAATTGAAAAAATTCAGGCGCCTGCAGGATAGATCTATGAAAAATAATCCGTTGTCAAAAATTTTGTGTTTTTCAATAAGTTATCCATTAACATTAACATGAACATGAACATTGACATCGACATCGACATCGACATCGACATCGACATCGACATCGACATCGACATCGACATCGACATCGACATCGACATCGACATCGACATCGACATCGACATCGACATCGACATCGACATCGACATCGACATCGACATCGACATCGACATCGACATCGACATCGACATCGACATCGACATCGACATCGACATCGACATCGACATCGACATCGACATCGACATCGACATCGACATCGACATCGACATCGACATCGACATCGACATCGACATCGACATCGACATCGACATCGACATCAGTAGGGGGTTTATGCCAATCCTGGACCTCCCCCCACCACTGACCTTGAGAGTGACCTTGGGGAATGACCTTCAGAGGATGATCTGGTTAGTGGTTGGTGACCTTGAGGGTAGTCGACATTGGGGGTTGATGACCTTGAAAGTTGGTGACCATGGATTTTGAAGGGTGAATTTGAGTATGGGCCACCTTGAAAGTGTGTAACCTTGATATCAATTGAGCTTGAGAGTGGATGACTGTTCAATTGGTTGACCTTCACTGTAGACCGATATCTTTGAAGACTATTGAGTAAGAGGGTGTATTGAAATGAATTTAGCATTGACATATTCGGTTGAAGTGACCTTGAATATTTTTCTATCTTCATTCATTTCAACCTCAAATATACCCCTTCCCTTCAACGATTGCTATAAAAGCTAGAGAGTAGATACTTACGAATTCAGTTTGCACCGCCCATAGTACCAGAGTGAGCCTTCATAATCAGTTTTTCCGAGTTGGCATCGAACTATAGTGCACCAAAAGGAACACATCGCAATTCAGGTGAAAATATTTTATAGTTTTCTACCATAATTTCTACATATTCGAAAATGGATACCCTAAAATTTGATTTTGAAAAAATAAATTCTGCTATTCAACACATAGAAACTCTAGAACAAAGACCTATAACATCACTAACGATCGGTAAAGCTTATAAAGTTGAAAAAATGGCAATGTATTCTACAAGATATGGTAAATCTATTCAGGTAATTCTGTTGGAAGATAATGTCAAATTCAAATCATGGCTTCCGAAACGAGTCACCGAGCAATTAACAGATGAGATTATTCAAATGATAAATTCATCAAAGTCCAAAGTGGTAATAACATATATAGGGCAGAGTTCTCAGGAATTTTCTGGTGCGAAAACCCGATCGTTAGTAAAGTTCGATGTGATAGAGTAAAAGTATAATTATAATATGTAAATTCATGGTAGAATATAAAATATTGTTAATCCACCTACTCAAAACGTAAGGTGAGTATGGTATAGCTTGTGATAATGATTTGAAACTGATAGTCACTATTTATTTTTCAGAACTTCCATACAAAGATGTGGATGCAATATTCCAGCGAGTTGTGGACAGAGGCTGTAGATATAGATTCTGCAATTGAAAGATTGCGTTGTGAATTGAATGATTTGAGTTGGGATGCACTACATTCGGCAAATTATGATATGAACATTTGTTTTGATGTTGAGGAGGTCCGACGAGTTTTGGAGCTCAGCAATAAATATGACTTTGGTGTAAAGTTGTGTAACAAATATTCCTATGGACTCATTAGTTTGGATGAGTATTGCAAGCAGATGATTGAAGCCGAAATGAGAAGATTTTTATCAGACCTGATTGCATATTTACCAGGAGATATAACAGAAAAATATCAACTGAGAAAAGACGAGTATAGCTCAGATGGAGAAGAAGGGAATGTGTGTGAAAGTGGTGAAGTTTTGCAGTCTACATAGAAAATTATTTTTAGTATGCATATATTAATATTCATTTTATAAATAAAAACAACATTGAAAGTATTTTTTTTTATTTACTACTATATTATGATACATTCAAAATATGAAAAATAAGATACATATCAATAAAATATTATGATAATCCAATCTGAATTGAACCATTGAGTGCACTATAGCTCAAATAGGCATCGTGTAGTATAAGTGCATATACTTTCGTGTTGGCGGGAAATTTTGTCTTTCGGGTTTCGAACTCAATTTTGATGTCGACGGTGGATGACTTCATGGCATCAGGTTGATGGGAGCAATCGATGACGAAAAGAGGATTATTCCGGAAGCTTCCAATATCCATCATTGGTTCACTCATAGGCTTGTTGTAGTAACTGCGTTGGAAATTTTCGTAAGCATAGTAGGCTGAAGAGTCCAATTTTTTATCGAAATCCAGATTCCAACGTTCGTATGGAAATACTTCAGAATTCAAATATAAACGGATATTATTTATATTTGCATTAATAAACTTCGTCGCATCTTTTGAAATATTTTCGGAATGATCTGTGTCTTGGAACCCGATAATGATGAATCGAGGCCTTTCGAGGCTATTGGTAGTTTTCACAGCCCATATGTCTGAAGCTGTATCACGAAGTGATGGTAACTCATAAAGATCCCACATACGGTAGGCCATTTTGACTTTGGCACTACTATTTTTATTAATTCGGTTCAAGAGCTTCAATTTCTGGCGATCTTCTGGTACAATATGTCTGATTCTCCATTCTATTTTTGTGATTTCTAGTTCAGCATCGACCTCGCCTATGAATGAATTTTTGAAGGATCGAGCTATAATCAGAATGAGTTCCTGCTTAACATTCAAAATACCCTTGGTGTAATCTTCAGCGAATCCCATAATGTATTTTAGGGGCAGTTTGCCGCTGAAAAAATTACTTGCAGGATCCAGTATATCTTGTTTATTCTGATTGAGACCCCAACCTATTGGTAGTAAACTATTCTCATGTGTTTTTCCGAATGATACCATAGTTTTCAATGTGGTTGTTATGCCTGGCTTTCGTACAACTGCAACTTGTTCACCACCCATTTCGTAGCGGATTTCATCAAACAAGAAAGCCAGAGCATTATTGGAAAGATAACATCGTTTGTTGGGCTCTGAAGGTGTGAATTTTCCCTCGATATAAATGTAGCTATCTGCTATATCGAGAATTAGATCTTGAAAATTGATGGGAATTCTGATTTCGTCCGAATTCTTATAATATGGTGATCCATACGGCTTATATGTATGCTCATGCAAACTAATCAGGGAATGATCGAAAATTGGGTCTTCAAAAACTTCTAACATATCGCTTGTAGTGAAAGCGGCCATATTTTATTTCTTCTTGGTATTCCTGATCTTCAAGCCAATTGATTTCAGAAAGTTTAGATTACTAGAGCTGATGGTATATCTTGATTGTTTAACGGGCTCACGTGAAATGAATCGGCTTATGATTTTTCTCTTCTTTATATCAGCATGATCCTCAACCCCATTGTACATACACCGTTTCGGTTTCAATCGCCGGACATTATAACAAAACCCCATTGTATTTTCTTGGCAGAGGTCAATATTACAATTTTTTCAACTCCAATTTTATAATTATTCTTTCACCATTCAACTCGATCAGATGCCCACGATCGTCCAAAATGCGCAGAGTAATGTTGTCGAGATACTGACGGCCTTCGGGCTTGATTGGCATATAAATTATATTTCGTGGTTCCTTTGTGAGTTTGTATCCTGGCTCGACATCAATATCGAATTCGAAAATGCTGTGACATTCCTCACCATTCAAATACGCTCCAGAAGTGACGTTACAATCCACACGGATTATTCTCACATTATTGATATTCACAGGTAATGTTGATTCATGTGTTTCACCGATACCAAAGACCTTAGGCTCGAATCCTAAAAGACCAGCGATAGAGTTTTCATGTAAGAGGTTGATGTAATATTTCGATCGCATTTCACATTTCAGAGTATTGTTGTTTGGATGTAGGAGAAACACATCATCCATATTCTTTTCGGTGACATTTTCAGCCAGTTTCTCTTTAGATCTAATGGATCGCTGTATAACTTTATTGATTTCATCAATTTCATAAGCGCCAGGTGGAATTTTAATGGTTATGGGTGGAGAATTGATTCGTTTTGAATAGCTGATCACATTATTCTTCACAGTAACATTGAAAATTGAATTGTAGGAATAGAAACCATGTAAACCCAAACCATAACTGCTACTCGTATCCAATTCGACTGGTGGGTAAAAGTTAGCGCTCAACTCGCTTGAGTCTCCTGATAGCGAGAACGTTCGTGACATGACTGTTCAATTGTTAGTATTCCAGGACATTTTATTGCTGGAAACAGAAATGATACAGTATCCGTCTCTTTTTTGGTGGTGATGTTAAATAGGTGTCAACATCATTTTTTGCTACTACATTTACATCCTTCACATTACAGTAGCAACAAAATATTTTTCGGGGTATTGGTCCATCATTCACATCAGATGAACTGCAAGTATCAACATCATTATAATGCTCCTGGCAGTACTGATACTTCAAGACATCAATATCATTTTGAAGGTGTGGTGGTAGTTTATCCCACACTGCCGCAATTTCCCCAGCAGCACATCCAATCAACACTTCTTTGGGCATATCAGAAAGTTGTTGTTTACTCATTTTATTCAAACTACGTAGTCTAGAATATGCATTTAATGAATGCGCCATCCTCTTTATGCTTTCTCTATCCTGGATAGGGGTTTTGTCCATAGTGGCTTACCGTATAGAAACTGCAGACACAAATGACCACACCACACTGTATTGAACCGCTGGTGTCGCTCATAGTTATAGCAAATTTCACTAGCTGGTTTTGGTCCACTGTGAAAATAACGAATTAGTTCTTTGGGGGGAGGTAAATCACCAAAGCTGTCATAGTATTGCACTGATCCTCCATTTTTTTTATATGCCACCCAGTGTGTTCCTGGGCCGTATCGGCTATCTAAATTAACTACTGCGGATTCACATCGATGCGGTCCTGAAAGTGGAAGATCGTCACGCATAAATACACCGCGAAAATTTGTAATTTTCATTTTCTTAGCGATTAATTTGATGTCAATGTCAGAAAGAGCTCTCCGGGGTGGCATACTCATAGGTTTTTTGAATTCTGATGCTTTAAATATAATCCTAGACCTTTGCGGTATGGTTTCAAATACATCCCTTTGCCACTTTTACCGAGAGCAATAGCTTCCATGTACTTATTGTGGCGGTTTGACTCATTCAACTGGTCTCTACTAGCTCTTGCTGCTTGTACTGCTTTAGTTATACCTGCTGCTGCTCCAGTAAGAGTGCCAAGTGCTGATAACCCAGCAAATATTGGTATGAGTGGTAGAAGTCCACCAACTTTGGGAATTGGTATCACCCGAGGTGTACGAATTTTATTTTTTCCTCCTGCCTCTTTTGTGTATTTACGGGCTGCTTTCAGCGCGATTTGGGTGGCTTTTCTCAAATTATTTGCAACAATTTGACCTCCTCCTGCTTCACGTAAAACATCTCGCACCTTTCTTACAATGCCAGAACCGAAGGCTACTACCTTTCTAATATTTTTTGCTTTTTTCTTCTTAATTTTTCTCATAGCTCGAATATTTCCCTGTTTACACGGTTTAGTTGACTCGCATCCCATACCAAATCGACGCTTTCCCTTCATTATATTTGTAACCAACCAAGCAGAACCTTTCTCTCCAAGAGAAGCGTTTTTGTCTTTGAATCTGCTCCAAGCAGCTTCTTCAAGCTTCTGGTCTGCCTTGTGCCTACTGTTGAGATCCGAATTCAGTGAATAAGCAATATCGTGCTCCTTGCATGCGAAATCTAGTTTATTTATGCCGGGATCTCCTCTTGCCAACCTCTTATGTAATCTTGTTCCAGGACCACAGTACTGATAACCACCAGGTAGATGCAACTCAATGGGTAGTTTATTGATTAGAGAATTAATCAAACCTCTACCGCCCACTTGTTTACGTTTACAACCGTTCTGATTGAGTTTTGTCATTTAAATAAAAGATTCAGCGAAGCACTGCACTTATATAGTCTCTAGCTGTCGTACAATGCGCATTGTGAAACAGAAACAAGAGTTTAAAATCGATAATTTTGACGAAAAAGTAAATGATGGACTGGGGAGGCACAGTGAACGACGCCATGGATCTCTCCTCCCATTATCAATTAGGGGTCTCATTATTGGACCTTCGAATTGTGGGAAGACAAATGTGATGATTTCTTTACTAACTCACCCACTGGGATTGCGATTCGCGAATGTGTATGTTTATTCAAAATCTCTATATCAACCCAAATATGAGTATTTACGAGGAGTGTTGAAGCCGATTGAAGGATTGGGATTTTATACTTTTGGAAATGTCACGTCTGGAATAGTAGAACCATCAGAGGCTAAACCTGATTCGGTATTCATCTTTGATGATGTTATGTGTGAAAAGCAAGATGTTATTAGAGCATATTTTAGTATGGGGCGCCATAAAAATGTTGACTGTTTTTATCTAGCCCAAACATATTCCCGTGTTCCGAAGCAATTGATCAGAGATAATTCAAATTTCATTGTAACATTCAAACAGGATGACATGAATCTCAACCACATTTTTTCTGATCATGTATCGCCAGATATGACGTTTAAGCAGTTTCAAGATATGTGTGCAAAATGTTGGAATGACAAATATGGATTTCTAGTTATCGACAAAGATAGAGAACTACAAGAAGGTCGTTACCGTAAAGGGTTTGACAATTTCATATATCTCTGATGTTTTTTAGATATTTGGCTCAATCTGAAGTTGAACAGGTCAGTGATACGTTAGCATTCAAAACGTCAATACTATGGACGAACAAAAAAGCGATGAAATAGATTTGAAACGGAAATTAATTGAGGCAACAGAGGCAGTTCGAAAAAAATTTAATTACATTAAAAATAACCGCATAAGCGACCAAGTGGCGCTTTCAAAAATATATGAACCAATAATCGAACCACTGAAAACTATATCATCTAATACGTCCAAAATAAATCCTTTACCGGTGGTGAGCCACTCAAAAAAATTTACCAAATCCATAGAGAGTAGTACCCCGCTCCCAAAATTGAATTTTATGGAAAGTGATGACAAAGATGTGAAATTTAATGCTGAAGAAACATCGATAATGCATACACCATCATCCTCAATGGTAACCACAGACCCCGAATCACCAAAGGTAGCGGACAGTAATGGGGAAGTCTCCAGCCATATTAAAAAGTTGTTATCTGGAAATTCTTCATATGATACGATATTCGGTGTCCGGTTAGATACCCATTACGAATAAGCTAAAAATGGGCGATTCCAATGTAGACTTTATTAAAGGAAGAATTGTATTCAGTAAAGATGGTAGGACCATTGGTACTTACCAAGGCACATCCAACTTATACAAGTTGATATTCATGAAAGTACCTCCGGGAAATATGTCTGCTACTGAACTGAATACATATGGTGACATACTCAGATTAACAAAAGCAGCGTATAAAAATCACGACCAAGCACAGGGTTTATTGCCTAATAAATGGAAGAAATATCAAAAAATAATCAAGCCATTATTATCTGTAGACAACACATTGGAAAACCTTTCTATAGGAAGTGCTGGAATAATGAAAATACCATCCAGAAAACTATTTGGTGGAAACAAACCCATAAGTTACATTTATTGGAATAGCTTGGATGAATTAATCGACAGGCTTCGACTCCTTTGGAGTTCAAAAATGGCTGGACATACAGGGCATGATAATGAAATATTATCAATAATAGAAGAATTACGCGAAGAGGGTATAATCTACTGAATGTGTATGTATATTATTTCCTGAGTATGTGAATTATGTTCATTCTTCTGAAGATATTCCAACGATGAATAACACAATCGACAAATTTGGTCGTAGACGGGGTGGTGTGAAGGTGATTGTTGGAAGATCAGGAGTTGGATTCATCCTCACAGCAGATGGAAATTATAATATTCAGAATAAACGTCTGTGGAATATTGGTGAACCCTCCGACACGAAAGATGCTACCACTAAGGGCTATGTTGATGACCGCATAAAAGAGACTAAGGAGTTGACCCTGTCCGCTGTGCAAGAATCAGTATCATCAGTAATTCGTGAAGCGAGAGCATATTTTGATTCCAAAATTACTGAACTCAGATTTGTCATCGGCAAGAAGTCGGATAGCTCAATCGAGCAAATTTCCAAACTGGAGCAATTAATCCATACTTTAGAAAAGCGAATCGTTAAAGTAGAGCAGTCAACAACCAAGGCTCCACCTAAACACTGGAGGACTGGGCAATTAGCTTTACCGCCTTCCTGGGAACCGACTTCTGTAATAGAGAGTTGAAATGAGTACCGCTAAAAGGCAAGTTGTTGAGGAACTGCATAAGCCAGCTCGACGAAATTTTCCACGAAGGAAGACCATAATTAAAGGGTTTTCAGATTTATGGCAGATGGATCTGATGGAGATGCAGCCGTATGCAAAAGAAAATAAAGGTTATAGATATATCCTCATCGTAATGAACTGTTATTCAAAGTTTGTATGGTCAAGACCGCTGAAAAATAAAACGGGAAAATCCGTTACCGCAGCAATGGAGAGTGTGTTGAAAGACGCCAAGTACACACCGAAGAACTTGCAATCCGACCAAGGCACTGAATTTTATAATACAAAATTTTCCTCGTTGATGGCGAAACATCTGATCAATCATTATTCGACATTCAGTACTAAAAAAGCGGCAATTGCGGAACGAGTTATTAGGACATTGAAAAGTTGGTTGTATAAAGAGTTTTCAGTTCAAGGGCATCACAAGTGGTTGAAAATTCTTCCGCACATAACGGATCAGTACAACAATAAAATTCATAGCAGCATTGGAATGAAGCCCGTTGAAGTGACATCATCCACGAAACTGAATTTGTATAAACACGCCAAAATACATGCGAAATATAAAAGAAGTAAATTCAAAATAGGAGACGTAGTTCGAATAAGCAAGTACAAGAGCATATTCGATAAAGGTTATACAGCAAATTTCACAACTGAACTTTTTAAAATTGTTAAGGTAAATAGTACAATGCCTGTAACCTATGAGCTTGAAGACATGGATAAGAAACCAATAAAGGGCTGTTTTTATGAAATGGAGTTGAGTAAAACGAAGCAGCCCGACATTTACTTGGTGGAAAAAATTTTGAGGAGGAATCATGGGAAAGTAATGGTGAAATGGCTTGGGTTTCCCAACGACAAAAACTCATGGATTGATGAAAGTTCGATCGTATAATTGAATATCTGTATTTTTTCATCAAGTAGCCATAAACTGATATTAATTCGATATGTGAATTTTATGAGTTATATATTTATAGTGAAATCGTTGATATAATGTTTCTCTCATTACTATAAATGAATAAAAAATTAACAATACTTGGTGCAATTTTTTATTTTTCGTTAGTCATACAAAGTGTTTATTGATGTTCAATCACTTCATAAATGTATCTCCTTATTGGAACCACATGGGTTTTCCTCAACTCTTCCCGCTCGGCTCTCTGATCTTCGTTCAAACACCAGCATTTGAGCAGATGGTCTATTCTGTCTTTGAAAAAAAACCCGACACATTCACATAATGTCAACCCCATTCGACACTGTTCGCATAGGTTTTTCCAACAGTCTGTTTGGTAGCTGTCACAATTCGTACATCGCTGGAAATCCAAGGTCTCCTCTGCTCTGCAATCCCTACAGTCTTCTCTAATAATACCAAAGTTTGTGGTGTCCATTCTTTCACCACACTTTCGGCATTCCGTCCATAAACCGAACCGTTTTGTCACTTTTTTTGGAGTCTTCGGAGGGTTTATTCTTTCACACTCTTGACACAATCCAGTGCAGGTATTGATAAAACTCGGTGGCCATGCAATGTCACAGTTATGACATGACAAATTTTTATCAATCACTAATGGATACACTGCAATTTTTGGCTTAGAATCCCACTCTCTTGATGTCGACATATCTAGAAATGATGAAACTTGTGTGCTATAAAGAATCGCATAGAATGATCCACCTCATTCAGCGACCCTCATTATATACAATCCGATATACCCTCCACCTAGGTATCCTCCGAAGGCCATGAAGTCCAGTGACCTTCATGTTGAGTGACTTTCAAATGACATTCGAGCACTGAATGACCTTCAAATATGGAGTGACCTTCGAATATGTAGTGACCTTCGAATATGGAGTGACCTTCGAATATGGAGTGACCTTCGAATATGTAGTGACCTTCGAATATGTAGTGACCTTCGAACACCAAACGACCTTCGCATCTCAAACGACCTTCGAGCAACGGGTGACCTTCGAATTTGAAATGACCTTCATCCCCTCACAGTATTGGAAAAACCATATAAGGAGAGGACGAATACCACCTCTGCATCAGTTTCATTGAAATATCAGAGTAGTTCGTATTGAAATGGCAGCTCAACAAAATGATAGAATGAGTGTGTTACGAGACCTAGTGGCTATCGATATAAATCATGTCGAAGAAGATGCAGAAGTGGACGATGACATAGCTGAAGAAGTTGCAGCAGTGGACGATATAGCTGAAGAAGTTGCAGCAGTGGAAGTTGTTGAAGAAGCAGATGTTGCGACAGAAGGAGCTATTGCAGTTGCCGCTAACGATGATGATGGTTCTAGCGAGGATGAAGGGATGTACGAAGATGGCCCTGATGTAGATGGTGAATATAGGTGCGTGTTCAAAAATATAAACAGTGTGAGGGATGTCGGTAGAAATATGTATTGTTCGATAATTTCATGCTGGATGGTAGTAACAACCACCGAGGATCGTAAGGTTCTATGCCACAAGTGCTTCATGCTGTACAGTGAATTAGTCGATAGTGGACATTATAACAATGTAGATCTGCATTATAAAACGGACTTCAATAATATTCCCGATTACGACTGTGTGGCTTGTGGAATGACTGTTTGTCAAGTGCGCCTAATTGACACTTGCCTGTTTTGCAATACAAGTTTTAAAAAAATATAATTTTACAGAGCGACTGCAAATTTCCGAATACTGGAATATGGCCCTGCAGACAGTTCCAGTGATGTGCATCGGTGTGGAAGTGTTGCTCGTGTTTCTGTTCAGGAATACGAACCGCCGGATGACATAAGCGATTGTTCAACAATTGAATTGGACTGGGAAAATTTACCAGATCAAAGCCATTGGTGGTGTCCGGCGCAATTGTCTGAAGAAGATGGCGGGGAAGAGGTTATCCGAATGGAAGAGGCATGCGATTGGACTTTTAGACTTTGAGTCGGGGTGTTTATATTAGATTTGTATAACGTATAGCATAATAATAGGGAAAAAAAGACTGAAATATATATTTTAAATGAAAATATGTTTCATTCATTTGATGATCGATAGCTCTATAGTGAATAATAGCTCAAAAAAATTATTCAAGTGGTATAAATACTACTAGCGTGTACATTTCAAAGAAACTGTGTTTGGAAATGTCTGATGTCACTAACTAAACATGTGAGATTTTTTTAAATACTCTGAAATTTCTTATATCTATTGCAACATATTTTCAGACACACATATAAAACATATTCGCTTTCCTGGGTGTATTTCAGCTTCAAAATATACTTTCAAATAGTGAGATATATATTTTCTAATAAAAAAGTGTATGTAATATATTAAAATGAAAGTGGCATGCCCATCTGTGCATCAAAATGTTTAATGAAAAACTAGTGCGCATCCATTATTTCTAGCTATAGTTGGTATTTAACCAAAACTCGTTGTGATGTATATGAATTGTATCAAAATATAACCAAAACCTTCAACTGCGCATACATTTTTACCCCACATTTTGAAATAGCTCCATTTTGGTTTAATGCGCAAACGGGAGCTTACAGAAATGCGTAGTAATGAAAATTCATTTTTCGAACACTCCCCTGTTGTTAAAAATGCTCTCATATACACTTCATATCTTTCTTGAGTATTTTAGTTGGTTGGAGAGGGAATATTTCTTTGAAAATTGTGATATTTTTATCAGCAGCCATGTAATATAATACATAACGGAAGTAGTGAATCCAACTGCGCACCTATATATTCAATAGAAAACCTATGCGCATCCAGTTTTCTAGTCTGGAGAACATTTTCAGTGCATATATGACAGAGAATCATAGACATGTATGGTAGCATGGTTAATGCCACCCACTGCGCATAACTTTTCTCTGTCACTTTCCTAAAAGTTCCGTTTTGGTCGCATACCTAAACCAGTTACCTGACTTGTGCGCAGTTGATTTCCCCTCCCCCCCACACCCCCCCCTAATTAGCCCCTACCCCACCCCTGCCCTAGTGTGAGGCCATCCGAGTTCACCCACGTATCCAGTTTTTTTTTTCTCGAATTGCTCGGAACGAGGGTCTTTCCCCCCCAACAACTAACCCCCCCTCCCCCTCCCCCCCCCACAAACAACATTTTATTTTTTTATTTATGATTTATTACAAATACGAACATACTAACATACTAACATGTACTTAAACTTAATCTATCTTATTAAATATACATATTCAAATATTATTAAATGATAATATTCATTTTAATAATTACAATAATTAAAAACCAATTATGTATACAAATACGATATGAATATATACCCCCTCCCCCCTTCTACTTTAAAAAAACACAAACCTTTATTTACACTCTAATACAAATACGAACACACTCAACTAACATGTACTTAAAATTTAATCTATCCTATGAAAAATATACATTCAAATATTATTAAATAATTTCGTATCAAATATCTTAATTATAATATATATATATATATATATATATATATATATATATATATATATATATATATATATATATATATATATATATATATATAATACAATAATCGAGGGAATTGGGATCGGAAAAAAGGATCATATTCACACGCAAACACACCTATACACACACGCACATATTCATTTCTCCATAAAAACTTTAACCTTCTCCTGCAGCAATTTAAGTCGTCTGCTCTCTCGATTGAGCGAGAGCTGCGACTTAATTGCTTTGGCCTTCAGCGTTGGCAAACTTTGCCTAAGCTGATTACTGTCACCCATAATTCGTTGCTGGCGTCCGTCGAGCTCTTCCAATTGTCGTTTCAACTCCTCCTTTCGATTTTTTATTTCTTCGAGCTCCGTATCGTACGCCAGCAACGATTTCTGAGCGTCAGAGACCTTTGCAGCAGCTTCTCGATGTTCTAGATATGCTCGGGCTTTTTTGTTAACAAAATCCGAAAAAACATCTACAATTTTCTTATGTTGTTCTTCCGCATTTTGTGACCAAACACTGCCATCACTTCTACCACTTCCCAAAATTGGTGATACCGATGAACTTCTACCAGAAAACACTTCAGAATGATCTACCGATCGATTCGGAGAAGTGAAACCAACGGATTGCTTTGCTGAGACGGGACTTGCAGGTGACCCACTGGACACCGAAAATTCGTTGGAACCGGCTCCGTCATTTTTTGAGGCAGATTCCTGTTTTTTGGGAGAGTTAGCCGGGGCCGATGATTGCACTACCTCTCTTCCCAAAATTACCGGTGACGGTGAACTATCTTCGGAAGATAGAACTACCTTTGGAATCGGACTACCGACGGATTGTTTCGATGCCAGAGGTCTTGTGAGTAGTCCTCTCAGCAACGGAAATTCGTTGGACTCAACTTCGTCACTTTTTGTGGTAGACATCCTTTGTTTTTTGGGGGAGTTTACCGGTGTCAATTCTTTCCTTTTGGAAGACTTATTCAACGATGAAGGACCCGCTTCATCGTTGCTTATGTCTTCACATAAGGGGGCATATGGTAACAGAGGTGGAGTGAAGCCCTTGATGTCCGCGAAATATTTTTCCATTTCTACATCTCCGAATTCTTGCATATCTGCCACCGATAAGCTGGAATAATGGAAACTCAGTATGTCTGTGCTGTGAATTTGTTCAAAATCCAAATATTTCGATTGGTCGGTTGCTGTTTGTTCGGGTTTCTGTATACTAACATCACTTAATATATTTATTTTTTGAGTCGAACAACCAGCAACCGAATCTTTATTTTTATCATCAACCGCGTCTCTAGTCTTTTCGTTAACCGCGTCTTTATTTTTTTCAATATTAATTGTACTAAGATATGCTAACGTTGCCAGCATACTAACAACCGACTTTCCACTATCCTGAGAATTGGGACTTTTATTACCTTTCATTTCGGTTATCCAATCACACCACTCTTTCACAATATCAATAAAAGCACGACTCACAACTTTACCAGTGGGAAGAACAGGGTACAATGATGCATCATGCCACCCTCTAGTTTGAGTAACCTCGCACATCCCCTACTCCGAAATTGTACAGAGCCTGCGCACAGGTAGAGATATTGAAAAGAGACCACTACAAGGCCAAATTCTTTTGGGTCACCTTCATACACCCTGATCGTTCAAAGCAAAGGAATGCGGTACAGGTACCCACGCCTCGCTACCTGCTGCTAGACAAAATAAGGAATGCGGCATAAACTCGCATTCTTCAAGACTAGACCACTCAAACACAGTATGGTCGATAAGGACCTAAGGAATGTACATCGGTACAGTTTTTTCAAAACGTTGACTACAACGAGACGAAAGAATGTTATTTATTATATCTATTCAGTCTATACATACACGTTAAAATTGAAAATATCTATTCATTCAATATGTGGATGCTATACAATAAATTTTGAATATTTTTATGCTACACTATGAAATTAACATATATGAGTAGAAACAATTCGGAAATGTAATTTCAATATCGAATATTCATGCTTCGAAAATTGTGTTTTTTTTTCTTTCGATATGAGATATTTCTGGATTATTCTCCAACATATAAGTGGAACCGTTTTTCAGTACCTTCTATGTCAAAATATAGGTTGGCATAAAAAAAAGGAATTCAAATATATGATATGAAACGTATCAAATTATTGGTTCAAATATTCGTGAAAACAGTTTCATAGCCAATTGTAGATGAATATTCCCTTTTCACGCTATCGGATGAATAATATAAAATTTGTTGAATGATAATTAAGGATTTGCGTTCCCTTACTTCGACTTATTCTGCTTCCAGTAATGAAATCAGCAAATCCAAATTGTTGACAGGTTGTGAATTATTATGAATCGCAGATTCCACAATGTTTGAACACCATAACAGATTTTGTTCGGGGTCCGTTTGATAAAATTCAATATCGTTGTGGCCCCACGGCAATGTTTTTGTGGTATTGGGTATAATGAACCGCTTGTCGTCATGGTGTGACAAAGCGACTTTATTTTTCATTTCAGTAAATATGTCGTGGGTATCACTTTTGAAACTATTCATTTTTCTAAGTATGGAACCACCCTTCTCAACAATATTTTTATAGTCACTTTCGTGCAATTGTTTGATAATGACTGACTTTTTGACGCCTTTGGCTTTCTTCAATTCATTTTTAACGGACTGAACAAAGTAAGCTTTGGCCCCAGTACCATAAAAACTGATAATGGGGTCATTGGGAAATTCATCTTTCATATTCCCCAGAATGGGTTTTGTAACAGGAATGCCAAAATCGTTTCCGATGTTATAATTGGAGGTATCGAATCTTTCTATATTTTCGATCATGAATTCGTAAAAGTTTTTATTTGCTATTTTCAATATAAAAGAATCTGTATCTGTGTACAGTAGTGAAGCGTCATTTCCAAAATTACTTTTTATGCATTTGTAGTAAAAATCATACATTACTGTTTTTGATAAATCCAATATACTAAATCCCAAATAAAGTGGTTTATCGTAACACACTCTTACTTTTCCCATATGAATAGCGACAAAATTTTCTGTAAATATTGAACATGTTTTGAAATTTGGGTTGGAAATCAGACAATTAGCCCCCAATGACCTTTTTATATTCTCCCAATGAGTAACCAGTTTAATTTCCCTTCTATTTTCCACATTTTCCAGAGTTTTTCCATACACGGCATTGTTCATTAACTTGAAAAATTGTTTTTCGAATTTATTCAAAGCTTTATTACGCATTTTTGTATTCAAATCGATATATTTCTTAAGCCATGACGATTGCCGAAATTTCAAAACCCTATGTGTTTTCATAACCATCAATCCGTTTTCTATAGCTTGTTGAAGAGTTCTATAATGAACGATATAGTTTTTTTTATCTGATAAGTTCGGTATCAACTTGCAAATATTGGATTTTGAACCTGGTGGAATTATACTTTCGACTAGGAAAGGTAAATCCGAATGAGAATCATGTAATTCTTCTGGATAATGAATGTCCACTTCAAAAACATAACCAAAAGGAGAATCAGCAGAAATACTCATCACATCCAAATCCTGTATTTCACTGGGTGTCAACCAGGTGAATCCACCAATGGGCAAAGGTTGAGACATGCTATGACCATACAAATTTGTTGCATCCAAATACGATATGTAAGATACGTCTTTTTTGGCATCGTAGTTAGGTAGATATTCATTGTTTGCGACATGCATTCGGTCACTACATTGACTTATTCCACCACGTATACCTTTCTTGAAAAAATGTATCATGTCAATATCAGTCAAAAGCTCCAATTCAACTTTTGTGTATCTCAACATAGCGTCCCAAGATAAACCTGGGGCGGTATAATATTGGGCAGGATCCAATTTATAAGTGTTCAAACAAATCCTCCGAAAATTCTCAAATGTATCAGTTAACAGTAAAACATCCGATTTCAAGTACAGATCTGAATATTCTCCCAAACTTCGACATTCAAATAAATTCCATACCCGTTGTGCCCTATCATAGCATTCATCTGAAATTTGTTCGTCATTTAAGTTATCATAAAATTCTTCTTTCGATGGTAGATGTGTGATATCTAATTTTTCCATACAATCTACGAAACTGTATGGAAATACACCTTTCTGTTTCATCAACTGAAACTTTTCGACATCCGGAAAAAACTTTTTAGTGTCTATGAATTGATCTTCTACTAAATTTGCACCGAGATTCTGAAGTGACTCCGAAAGAAATTTATAGCTATCAATGAACCTTAATTTCATGAAATTATTCTTCAATTTTCCATCTTTACCCAAATAGCTGTGTGTGAAAAGATGTTTGGTGAATGAAATGTATTTTTCTTTGGTTTGTGGAATGACATCAACTCGATCGCCCTTGTCGAATAATTCCTTGATGAATAAGTGGCAATCATATCCGCTCATATTATGACAAATAATTGGTATAAAATTTGGAAGTTTGAAATTCAAATTACATTTAGAATGAGCTGCACCAAATCTCTTTTTTCCGGTCAGGTGACAATGATCTCTCACTTTGACATCACCATCTTCGAATATATTATCACATATGCCACAAGTCTTTGCATCAGAAAATTCTTTTTCTTCTGTCTCAGATAATTGACCCATTGGAACAACATTTTTTAGATGTTTATGATATATATTCTTTAAATCGTTTTGAATATTTGAGACGAATACTTTTGCAGTATCGACCCCTCGATACGAAACAAATTTGTCGAATTTTTCATTGAAAGAACATTTTATGTAGTATGCAAACGAGTATGGTTCATGAATGTGAGTTCGGTTGGTGTAAGAGCAATCGGGATTCGGTTGACAAGAATCAATTGGTTTCAGAATTGACTCAAAATCTGCATAAACGACAAACGGAACTTTCATCTGCTTTTCGATATTCACAAATTTCAATATATTTTCAGGAATGTATTTACCGAACTTGTCGATTTTCAATTTTTCAGAAGGTGTGGTTGTACACACATGATTGCAGTCATTTAATTGATGCTGGGTCAATGATTTTCCGTTAGCAAAATATAATAAACAACCATCACAAAAATATTTTTTATGACCATTGGCAGAAATTTGGCTAGAAACTAATTTTGACAAATCCTTAATCCAACAATAATGATTTTTTCCCGTTTCATCACTGATAAGTAAAAGATTAACATGCCTGGTGAGTCGTTGTCGTGAATAATGTAGTGGACCTACAACTTCATATTTCATTTTAGATTCCTCAAATTTTTTTTCCAACCCATATACATTTATAGAGCAATCATTGGCAACTTCGAATTTTGAAATTCCACTTAATTTCATCGGAAAATCCATACCTGATACATTCAGCACTGATTGAAAGGGTGGATAAGAAGACACTTCGGAAACCCTACGATCCGCCGGGTAAAGTGCTGATACCACAGCCCATGCAAAACAATAGTTATCCTCATTTCGCACATTCACCACACCTTTTTTCGACTCGATATAATCTGGCAGCTTTATATAGGAACACGCACCAAGAGGGCTATACTTGTTCACATTCATTTCTGTGAACATGATTTTCTTCAGGCTCCATCCTGCAATAGAAATGATTTTACATTCAAGGTATGAATATTGATTTTTGGGCAATTTATATACCTGAGTCACGATCTTCGAATTCTGTACTTTGTGCCGTTATTGTGTCGATGAATTCATCCAAAACAGCATTAAGATCCATGGACTGGTCAACTATCTGGTTCGGAGAATTGAAACACTTTACCTCGGATAATTCCTGGGTCTGCAGAATATGTGAGCTGAATAGTTCCATATTTACTTTCACCGCACTATGTATCTTCAACACACCTTGCAATAATGAAATCATTTTCTGTTTGTATGCATCAAAAAATGTTTTGTAATCCATATAGTTACTACCGCTCCCAATCCTATAGCTAACTATTCTACATTTGAAAGCACTTTTGATAATTTGCACGTCTTCACCCAATTGAATGCAAGAATTGGATCTGTGTTCGAGTGTTCTTCGATGTGAAACCATCTGACCCATTGGAACTGGTTTATTACAACAATCACAGAACTGCATATCGTTTTGCGATATGGGGCTCAATTTAGACCGTTTACTAGGTGGCTCACCTGTCACCGCTGTACAGGATTGCACTTGATGGCGATGTAGATTATCACTGCGAGTAAAACTTTTTCCACAATTGCAAGTATACATTTTGCTCGATTATCGGCTATTCAGAAGGAACATGAGGTCTGAAACTCGTGTTTCTTTTTATATTAGTGGTTGAGGTGGAAGAGAGGGGATAAGTTCACTTGCCCTCAAGGACATTTGTATTCATGGCTTCCTTTAGTTACATGTCAAGGTTACCATTCCTCAGGGTCATCGAAACTCTCAAGGTCACCAACCCTCAAGGTCACTAACCACCAAGGTCACCATTCCTCAAGGTCACCAACCCTCAAGGTCACCAACCCTCAAGGTCACCAACCCTCAAGGTCACAAATCGTCAAGGTCGCCAACTCTCAAGATCACCAACTTTCAAGGTCATTCACTGGGCAAGTGAACCTCTGAAGGCTATTCTCCAAGGTCACTCTCAAGGTCAGTGGTGGGGGGAGGTCCAGGATTGGCATAAACCCCCTACTGACATCGACATCGACATCGACATCGACATCGACATCGACATCGACATCGACATCGACATCGACATCGACATCGACATCGACATCGACATCGACATCGACATCGACATCGACATCGACATCGACATCGACATCGACATCGACATCGACATCGACATCGACATCGACATCGACATCGACATCGACATCGACATCGACATCGACATCGACATCGACATCGACATCGACATCGACATCGACATCGACATCGACATCGACATCGACATCGACATCGACATCGACATCGACATCGACATCGACATCGACATCGACATCGACATCGACATCGACATCGACATCGACATCGACATCGACATCGACATCGACATCGACATCGACATCGACATCGACATCGACATCGACATCGACATCGACATCGACATCGACATCGACATCGACATCGACATCGACATCGACATCGACATCGACATCGACATCGACATCGACATCGACATCGACATCGACATCGACATCGACATCGACATCGACATCGACATCGACATCGACATCGACATCGACATCGACATCGACATCGACATCGACATCGACATCGACATCGACATCGACATCGACATCGACATCGACATCGACATCGACATCGACATCGACATTAACATTAACAGAGAACAGCTCGAACGGTAGAGCGCGTGGGCCATCCATATCAAAGCCAAGCAACGTGATGCGCAGTTATGGTTTGGATGGAGACTTACGGACGACCTCTTTTCGAGATCTATTCTCTCGGGTCGTGCTAGGAATCGCACGTTAAATGGTAAGACCTAGTTGATCCTTAGCTCGTACAAGTTTCGACTTCTGAGGGCTGCCGTTCGTAGGGGGACGACAGCAAGTTAACGGAAATAGTTATTTACCTAACAAGTGCGGAAAGTAGTACTTTTCCGCACGCGACGGCAGTTGCACGAACGACGCGGGGAGGAGTTCGGACAAGCCGTTAAGGGCGGAAAAGACATTTTCCGTAAGAGTTAGGTACAATATTTTTCCTACGAGTGTCTTATTTATGACCAAAAAAGGTTTTTAATAGACAAGCTTTTATAATAATGCTACTCATGAGACAGAACAGTTACATAGATCATTTAGTTAGTCCTAAATATCCTCATTTTCAATAATACAAAAATCGTGCAGAAAAGTAACAATCGTACGGAAAAGTGCAACTTTCAAAATGGAAAATCGTGCCCGCACGCTCGTAGGAAAACACAATTTTAACACAACTAACATTGCAAGTGCGATAATTGTTAAAATATTAATCTGAGAATTTTTCCTTTCGTGGAGCTAGTTTTCAAAGGTCTCAGAATATAATAACAATTAACTAAGGCGAAAAATTATAAAGTTTCATTAAACATATTTTTTTCATAATATTATTATTGATCCGCTTTCTTATGACTAGACGCTACTTGAAAACGATTTATTGAAAATCGTATTTAAGTATTTTTGTATTTAGGAAGTCAATAGTGCTGATAGTCATGATATTGTAAATATTATAAATATTATATAATGAAGCACAATACTAAAAGATACGTCTTCCCATATACTCACTTAATTTGAATTGTAAAGAAACATATGGTAGTTATTTCAAATTACGAGGGTGATTTCTGAGGAATGAGAAGTTGCAATAATTCAGAAAAAATATTATAAGCATGCCCGGAATTTTTATTTATTATGAGTGCAACATTACAAGATTTCACATTAATCGAATTTTTTTTTTTTTTCAGTGAGAGGGGTAGTTTTTAAGAATCGTGCATTGTAATAAATCAGAAATGATAACATGAATAGTGGGGAGATTCCAGTTCATTATACATGGACAATTAACCGATCTCAAACATGATTTTTATCCAAGCAATACTTAAATATAAATTTTTCAATTTTTTTGTCAAACTGGGTAGTTTTCCACCCTCATATTAAACATTTTTTTTAGAAGACAAACCCTACCACTTATACTCAACTTGTATATCAATATAAATATACTGAATACGATAATTATTAAAAATAGGATTCGACCAACGCCGCATTTGTTTATTTATTTTCAACGACTTGAAGAATGATTCATTTCGGTTATACAGTGGTGCAGTCTTACAATTTGTAGGTAAGTACTCTAGAAAGAGATATGACGAGTCTGATCGTTTTTGAAAAAAATCGCATTAGGAGTTCTAAACCTTGGAGACTCTTTTTGGTATCTGCTTCCATAATAAAATTATAACTATGACGATCACAACATCTAAGACTGAACGGTATAACATAAAACAATTCACAAAACCGCATTTGATCTTAATGAATGAATTCAGCTCAGTCTGAATAAAAATTATGAAAACCAATTATGTTTTCCCGCAACAATGAACAATAAACACCAAAAAATACACATGAGGTTCTTTGAAATATTAATGAACCACAAAGCATTTATTTTTATAGTCCTGCTCATTTCTCGAGTTTACTGATTACATTAAATTTATGATTTTAATTGGAATGAAAGTTAAGAAAAAATGTCCCTTATTCCGGTTTTGCAGACATTGCAAGTATTGTGGCGAATGCGCGGGTGAAAATCTATATTTGGTGAATCACCGATTTTGTCCAAAGATACTGTTGGGGAATTTTGGTGTACATATCTGGGGTATTAGTGGTATGGAAGGCCAAAAAAAATGGTAGAAATTCAGTTGCTAAATTTGACCCAAACATACATACATACATACCAACAGGGCAAGTTGATGTAAAAACATCATTAATTTCAATTAATCCAGTACGATTGGGTTTTGAGACAAGAATCGATTGTAGCACCACCAAATGTGGTATGCTAGTAGTTGGAACCATGATAAACACGGAAAAAAATTGTTTGCCAAAATTCCAGAGGTAGAACATATGTTTTTTTTTTCGATTAAAAATATATAAATAGATTTTTGCTGGAATGTATACGATATATCGGAAAAACAACTCAACAGAGAGAAAACAATCAATTTTCCACAAAAATTATATCTAGTAATTTCTTATGAAATGCGCTCGTTTTCCCAGAAAACGTGATTGAACGCCGACATCAAATTTCACGTTCACCCTTACCCGCCGCTAAAATTTCTGGCGGAGCCAAATATTTGATTGGTCATAACTCTGCTGAAACTGATCGGAGAAGGAAAAGGCAATGTTCATATCGTTTCTGAAGACTCTTTAATTTCTCATGCAAATATAATATGCGAGTATTTGAATACCTAAAATGTGTTTTGTCGCATTTCACGGAAATATTTGCGGATGATCCGAAAATCATGACGAATGTAGTAAATATGGAATTATTATACTGAAGCAGCAACCCATCACATCCTCTTTGGACTATGCAACAATGTTAAAGTAGTGTGACAGATCCCACTTATACATGCCAAAAAAAAAACTTTGTTTTACTCCTGCCTCATTTTCAACTCACCCATAAAATCGGCATTCTCTTCACTAAATTTTGAAAATAATCGCTTATTCATATCCTGCATATATATACAGGGCGGGGCACCGAAAACGAAACAGACCGAATATCTTCAAAACGCATGTGTTGTGAAGAAAATGCAAAAACACGTCGATTTTTAATCCAAGGGGGACATCATCCTATCATAACCTCAACTGTCATACCTCTCCCCCCACCCCTTGGTCGCTATCACCCAATCAATTTGAATAGAGAAAGTACTAAGTGTGACACATCATTAAAAAGGTAATTTCATAAGGAATTCAGCCATGTCAATTTTTGCTACCTAACTTTCTATTTTGGCGCCCTCTTGCGAGAAAAACAACTGTTCCGTATTCCAAATTATGATACTTCATTTGCAAGCTAATTTAACATATATTCGGTGACAATGCATTATGGAAAGTTTCTAAGGGAAAAAACACAATGGCGGATCCAGAACGACGTCGTTCTGGATCCGCCGAATTTATGTTAAATTAGCTTGCAAATGAAGTATCATAATTTGGAATACGGAACAGTTGTTTTTCCCGCAAGCGGGCGCCAAAATAGAAAGTTAGGTAGCAAAAATTGACATGGCTGAATTCCTTATGAAATTACCTTTTTAATGATGTGTCACACTTAGTACTTTCCCTATTCAAATTGATTGGGTGATAGCGACCAAGGGGTGGGGGGAGAGGTATGACAGTTGAGCTTATGATAGGAAGATGTCCCCCTTGGATTAAAAATCGACGTGTTTTTGCATTTTCTTCACAACACATGCGTTTTGAAGATATTCGGTCTGTTTCGTTTTCGGTGCCCCACCCTGTATATATTTAATAAGACTATTGTGAAGTGCAAACCTCAAGCTTGAAATCACATACTTAATTTTTTATGTAGGATGTGTATGAGCGATTATTTTCAACATTTACTGAATAAATTGCCAGGATTATGGGTGAGTTGAAAACTGGGGCAGGAGTAAAACCCAGTTTTTTCTTTGGCATGTATAAGTAAGACGTCACTAGTCTTAAATCGTTGCATATGGTCCAAAGAGGGTACTGATTCCTGATTCGGTATAATTATTTCATATCAACTAAAATATCCATGACTTTCGGATCCTCCATTAATATCGTAGAAGGGTTATGTGAAGTGGGACAAAACACACTTTAGGTACTCAGATACTCACATATTATATTTGAATGAGGAAGTAGAAGTCTCCAGGAACGATATGCACTTTTTCTTTTCCTTCTACTATAATTTTTAGCAAAATTATGGCAAATCTTATTTTCGGCCCTGCCTGAACTTGCAGTGGCGGGTTAGCGCGAGCATGAAATGTGACGTCGGCGTTAAACCATGGTTTTTGAGAAAACTATCGTATTTGATAAAGTATTACTGAAAATTATTCTTGTGGAGAATTGAATTATCTCTCAACCTATCGAAATCGTTTTTTGATAAGTCTTATATTTTCTGAAATAACAACATTTTTTTTTTTAAATAACTTTTTTAGGTTCCAACCCTGTTATTTTGCTAAACAATTTTTCTTCCAATAATACATGATGTCGAGATGTCATGTGCCGAGTTTCAAAGTGCTACAATTCATTCTTCACTTTTTGCTCGAGTTTGTATGTCGTTACTGGATTAAATATATACAAAGTTTCAAGGGATTGATTGCAGTCCCTTTAACTAACTCTCTCAGGTCCAAATAACATCACTTTCGTTACCTTCGTTCTAAGCATACGATATATCAAACAAAGTCTTCCAGTCATGAACTGTGATTAAAGCAGGTCACAATGTGTGAATGAGATTTCTATATCTGCGTATCGTTGGCACACTGATGAATTGTACAAATATTTGTTAAACTCTGAAAAATCACAAATAGAGGGCGAACTGCCACCACTCACAAAAAATTAAATGGGGTACTAATCTCTGATATAGAAACACACCTGTGAAATCTGAGATCATTTAGATAATTATTGTATTCACCACTCTTCGTAACCGCGCCACTGGTTGAAGCGAATATATATTGTCGGACGCCTAGTACAAACTCCCGATATGCGATGTCTTTGGTTCCACGCGAATTAACAACTGCAGTCTGTCAGTTTCAGTTCATGGCTCACCGTACTTACTGACACATATTTTTGTTAATCGATCGTTCAAAATGCCTTAAGAGCTTGAATCAAATGTGATTTGTTCTCAAAAGAACATCGTGTTCACGTATACGGATAGTTCGTTTGGAATCGATGTTATTCACTTGAATTTATTCCATGTGAATAATAACGGACCTAAAATTGATCCTTGTGGTACTCCGAGGGTTACAAATGAGGTCTTCGACATTTTCCAAACTGGAGTGTTAGTATTCACTTCTCTTAGGTAATTATTGACAAGAGAGACTACACTGGGGGAAAATCCAAAAGAAAAGTTTTTTACAGAGTACGTCAGCGTCGACCAATTGTCAATCTTTCATTGACTAGGTAATTATATTTTTCATCGCAACATAATTTGGTGAAATAATATACTCGAGAACCAGTTCAATAAGAAGAGATCTGTATTATTCGTATCCTCCAGTGATGCCAACTAATTTTAGGGAACCATTTATTCCTTCAAATTGGATACGAACATGGGAAAACGAGAAATTTTGATTTTAATCCAAGCATATACGTACACTTTTTATTGACCACCTGTACGGCATTTATCTCTTCGCTAACCACAAACCCACTACACATGCACAAATTAGTCTCATTTTAGAACTAGTTCTATCAAGATGACCTTCGCGACAAACAACCTGAATGTTAGTGAGTTTATTTTAAGATCACCAGTTACCAGTTACATCACCCGCGCAAGATGGACGATGGACACTCACTTCACTAGATGAAACAATCGTAGAAAACGGCCTACTACGGATTTTCTGCGAAAACATCCACTCGACCGGTAGAAAGTGAATGACAAAGGAAGACGCTGAGGCAGGAGAAATGATTACGGCTTGTTTTTAAGACTTAGTGGCCAATTACGAAAGATCTGGAATTATCGCAGTTTAGCACAGTTTCTCCAGTTTTCGTAAATATCTCTGTTATCAGAGACAATTTAGGTTACGCGATTTGGAGCTGAAAAGAATCCGGGCAGTCAGAGACATACCGGGTGTCCACAGAAAGCGGCTCGCAATTTCAACTTTTCTGGTTTTGCAGATAGTGGAATGTGATTTTAGGATTTGTATACGACCTTAATAGTTATTTGTGTTACTAGGCATAAAAGCACAAGATTTAATGCCGCGGCTGGTGTTTCTTTCGCTACGCTCGGCTATGAAACCAGCCAAGGCATCAAATCTGCTTTTCTGCCGAGTGAAACATAATTTTTTCTTCAAATTTGTTCCAATTCCACGCAAAATCGACTTTTTCATATTTAAATTGCGTTTCATTATCAATATCCAAATAACTAAATTATTTCATCAAAGGTAACTGGGCCCTGCGTTACTATGTTTACCGCTGATGACGTTTGTTGAATTTGTTTGTTTACTGTTTACTTTGTCATTGTCAATTTTGAAAAGTTGTCATGTTAGAAATGGATTTACTGCAAAGTAAGGATGAATTGATGCAATTAACACCACCTGAGATAAGAGACCAGGCGCGAGATGTGGAATTTAACCTTTTACCGGAAAAATCAAGAACTGTATATGAATATGAATATAGGATCTTTCTCTGAAAATGTGCTGATTGTCTCTTTTTCCGACCTTTTAAAGAAAATGAAGCATTCAACGTTATGGTCTACCTATTCGATGTTGAAAGCTACCCTGAACATAAAAAATAACATTGATTTGGCAAAATACCTGAAGTTACGGGCTTTTTTGAAACGCCAGTCAGACGGTTTCCATGCAAAAAAATCCAGAGTTTTTCAAAGAGAAGAAATCGAGAAATTTTTATCAGATGCCCCAGATGAACTGTATTTGTGTACGAAGGTAGGAATATATTGAAAATGATCTATTATGGATTAAAGAACTAATTTTCAATTTATATTTTATGTTGTACTTATTTATTGTTGCAGTCGCTGGGGATTGTAGATGTGATGAGCTTTTGCAAATGAAAACAGATGATATAAATGATATGGGCGACAAATTGCTAATTATGCTACCAAATACTAAGACCAAAAGATCAAGATCTTTTGTAGTAACGGAATATTTAAGCGTTTACAGAAAATATGCAGCCTCCAGACCCTCGAATTCAAATAATCGGCGTGGCGTGTCTTCTATAAGTAGGTGAACGGTAAAGCACATCATCAATTCATTGGCATTCACAAATACGGTAAAATGCCAGAAGAAATTGCTACTTTTCTGGGACTATTCCATGCGAAAGAGTATACCGGGCACTGCTTTCGCAGAACTTCGGCCACGTTGCTGGTGCATTCTGGTCGGGACATAACAATGTTGAAGCAACATGGAGGATGGAAGTCTTCCGCTGTCGGAAGGCTATATTGAGGGCTCGCTAGCCAATAAGCCGAACATCGGCAATAAAATATTTTCTGGCGTTTCCGGAGTATCAAGTTGTTAATTTTACTGGAAAGGAGGGAAGTGGACAGAGTTCAATTGTATTAAATAATTGTTCACAATTCACCATAAATATATCTAATAAATGAAAATTTCGTGTTGTAGTTTGTAGTTTTACTGCAATAAAACCAGTTTATCATCAGCATCATTTTGAGCTTTCTTAATGTCATTGTCAATTTTAATAACCAGTTTGATTTAAATTATTACTTGGAAGGTTGCCTAGCAACGAACTTTTTCTGCCTAGGCAGTAAAAGTGGACTTTTTCTGCCTAGGCATTAAAAGTACAACTTCTAGGCCGCTTTTAATGTCATTTGGAAAATTTTTTTTTTTAAAGTGACTCATAGTACTGTAACCACAGACAAATGGAAGCCACAAGTGAAGAATGAATCGTAGCGGCACATGACTTATTGACATCATATATTGTTAGAAAAAAATTGTTTATCAAAAAAATCAGGGGTGGAACCAAAAAAAATTTTATTTAAAAAAATTACAATTTTTTTTGCTGTTTTTTGGAAAGTATAAGATTTATCAAGATACAATTTCAACAAGGCGAAAGATAATTCAATTCTCCAGAAGAAATGTATCTAGTAGTTTCTCACAAATTGCACTCGTTTTCTCAGAAAACCTGATTGAATTCCGATATCAAGTTTCAGGCTCGCGTTAAGCCGCCACTGCAATTTCCGGCAGAGCCGATAATTTTTTTTTTGGCATGTATAAGTGGGACCTGTCACAATACTTTAAAATTATTGCATATATAGTCCAAAGAGGGTATGAGTTGCGGCTTCAGTATAATAATTCCATATTTACTAAATTATTCATGATTTTAGAATCATCTGCAATTATCTTCGTGAAGTGCGACAAAACACATTTTAGGTACTCAAATACTCATTGTTTTTCCGATAAACCGTATACTTTCTAAGATTACAGCAAAAATCTATTTATTTATTTCTAAAAGAGAGCCCTGGAATTTTGGTAATCAATTTTTTTTCGTATTTATCATGGTTCCAACAACTAGCATACCAAGTTTGGTGGTGCTACAATCGATTCTCGTCTCAAAACCCAATCGTACAGGATTATTAGCTTCATTCAACTTCTGGTTTCACCGGAAGTGATTTATCTGATTTTTAAATCAGACACCAGGTAAATTCTTTTGTCTCCATTTAACAATCTAAATACAACCGTGTGTCAATTGTCACTCTTGGCGACCAATTTTTTTAAAATATTTTTCAATCTAGAAGGCTATGATCGAATCACTTATAAGTTCTTACATTTTTAGAGAGTACTGTTTTCAGTAGAAAAATGTCTGCTATGTAGAACTTGAATTTAGAATTTGTATGATTAAATTTTCACAATTGGCAACATTGTGCATTTCATTACGATTATGTTGATACCGCTCACTATTAGGTTTCAAACAAACTTTATTTAAAAAAAACTTACTTTTGAAGACCTCGCTAAAAATGAAACATCTTTCAAAATGCAAATGAGATTCGGATGCATTGGGTAACTTATGACCTAAGTACACAACTAATGAAACTTAATAATTTAATAAATATTTAATAAATATATATAATAAATAATAAATATTGTGAACGTTATTGATTGAAAATCATGATAATAATATTTTTTATGCAAGGAGATATGTCATGAGTATTTGGATTAATGGTTTTGTTATATGAGTTATGTTGGTCACAGGTTACTGGATGGATTCAAATCCCATTTCAATTTCAAAAGGAAAGATATAAGTTTGTTGACGACAGTTTGTTCGAGATATAATAGTGTGTAGTATCAAATTAATCTTGCTGAAATGTTCTTTTTTCTGAGCTGACGAGCCACTATGCTGCCATTTGAATAAAAATGGTATTAATAATTTGAAAAAAAATAAACTTCCCACAGCAGATGCATTTCAACTGAAAACCAAGGTTGTATTTTTTCCAAAACTTCAAGAATATTTGAACGTATCCATAGCCGTCTAGATTGAAAATGAAAAAAAAAATTGTTACAAAAAGTATGGGTGGGTTGTATTCAGAACAACAATTTTGGGACATTTTTTTTTTTAATTGGGTGAGCTAGCTTTTGCTGATAATAAGCAAGAAACCGGTGTATTCAAATCGAAAAAAAATTGCATATTAATTTAAGAGAGCATGTCAATAATTTCTTGTAGAAAACTCTACCAAGAATCTAAAGGTCGTGGGAAACAGTAGTTATTTTCTGATAATAATTGTTAAATGTTAGGTAACTCCACAATTTTTTGTGATCAGTATACTGTGAAAATATGTTCATCACTGATAATATACGACAATCTCCAGACGACCATTACATAATCCTTTGATAAAAACATTTTCATTAGCATTTTCAGGCACACTTTTTGCTATTTACATATTCCAAAATGTATTTGAAGTAGTGTAGCTCGACAATTTGAATAAACCCAATGTCTCATTAATAATTATTATTGATATCCCAATCTTTTGGACGCCAACTTCGACAGGAATAAAATTGTTATGATGACAATTCATAACTGTATCTACTTTGTTACGTGAATGTTTCGCATTTTAAATATAAACAATAATTTTGGAAAATATCTGATATGGTAGTATTTTCTCATTGCTAAAATTCTATCTAGCGTTGATCACACAAAAGCAAATAATATACGCTCAAAATTCCAACGGATTCTGAATCGGGACAACGGATATTTTTTTCAGTTCTAATAAATCTAAATTTTCTCTCTTCTTATGGAAACAGCCCCGTATCTTCAGTAATTATTGGAGTAGAAATATTAGGCGAACGCCTCCATACTCTTCAACATTTTTAATGATAAAGTGATCCAAATAACTAGTTTCACTGATGCACACAATATGTGAAAAGTTATGAACAACGTTTACAAAAAAGAGAATATTCGTTACGTTCCAAAAAACCTGAATTATTTAAATTTCAAATGAATTTATCAAATGAATAATGAAATAATGAACATCCTGTAGTTCACTTTGATTACTCACCAACATAACACCCTGATCCCTGCATTGTAACAAACTCCAACTTACCTGAAAAAGAAACAGAAATGTATAAAAATCAGGTTGGTTCTCATTCAAAGCAGATGAATATGTCTTTCAAATTTTTCTAGGGTGTTTATCTGTCAGAATTTCAGGTAGGAAGAGCCAACTCCAAATAGCAAAGGATGTGGTGTAAATCAAAATTTGGGAAGGTTTTTCAATTACCTCTACAAAGCTGTCTTCTTTTAGGAAATAATTCCATTGTTTCTGGAGTTAAGAATTTTTCAAGGTTCTTTGGGAGAAAAACATGCAGAAATAATTGTTTCACTACGAAAAATTTCGAAGACAATTGATGTTTCAGTGCCAATAGTAGCAGGGTAACATTGAAATCATTTCTAAGAGAAAAAGCAAAAATTTGTTTCAATTTTCGTTGTGAAGCAATTAATGAAATATGGAAAAACTCGTGATCATCTAATGAAAATGATTCATAAGACAAGATAGCTCTGGATTGGTACTGATAGTGTTGCCGTCTAGACTCTTGTCTTGTCTAGAATATCAAGACAAGACCAGATTATCGATCAGAAATTTCGACTTTGGAGTCGAAGTGATGAAAAAAAACTGCTTGCGGCCCTCCTGCGCTTTCGTACGTTTACTTGAATCATCAATTTATTTTCTCCAGAGATTTGGGTTGTCAATAAGATTGTCTGTAGGAGAGGAAGAACTCATTATCAGCTTGTAAACGTTGATTTTGGAACTTCATCAGCTTCAGCTTGATCGAGGTGGAACGTAATAATTTTGAAAAGGGAAACATTCTCCATGAAAATTGAAAAATGTGATTTATTTATATCTGATAGATATTGTGAAAAGACTCTAACTGAAAAGGAAAGAAAAAATCTGAAAGTGAAAATTCGCATTTTCATTCAGATAACTGATTTTTTTAAATTCTTTCTAATTTTCATTGATAAAATCATTAAATAAATTAGATAAGGACAATGTTATTGAAAAAATATTACTCACAGAAATCGTTCATTTGAAGCAAGGTTCGCTTTCCTCGCATTCCCCAATACATTTTAGTCGACAAAAATCTATTTCGCTTTGCCAAGCTCTTCAGAAGCATACACATCAAGGATGGATATGAGGGAAATATTTCTTCTGCGGTGACACTTTGAAAATTATTTTTTGACATAGACCTGTCATGAGCATTTTGATTTTAGTTCGAAAATATGAATAGGACATTCATATTTTCGAACTAAAAAGTAATAATTTTATTTGTGCAACTCCTCGAATTTGAGAACAGAACCATCTCGCACATCACATTCCCATTGGGTCAGTTCGAAGGTTTTGATTTTATGTCTTGGATCTTAAATTAGAACGGCGCCGTACACCCAGTTTGTTTTCGCATAGTGCTTGAGAATTTTGTCGAGAGCAGCTTGCAGAGCTAAAATTATAGCTTCGTCTACTTCAGTTCTATCAAGTTTTTGATCTAGATGATCTGCGCCCTTTTCTAGTTTATCGATTAGAATTTTGAGGCTCATCACTACCATTGGTAGTGTAACGTATTTTTTCTACAACTGTTATGAAAAGTAGCGTATTTTTCATAGCTTACTTACTTTCAAAACCATGTTTTGCTCATACTGTGAGAAATATTATTTCTCACGGCACGTTGCCCACACCACTTACATTTATATGGGAATCAACAAATATCGACAAAAACTAGTTGGCTCCTGTTCAGCTTGAAATAGTTGTCGCAACTGTCAACAACTGTCGTCAGGTTACCTATAGAAGTTTTTTAAATTCTTAGGGTAGTTTTTATTCGTGTTTTGAAATAGAAGTAAACTATTTTCAGAACTTTTTCGCTTTTTTCATTTACACCTCAATATTTTCATTAAGTCAATTTTAAATGAAGTATTCAACTGTTGAGAGGTAGGATACTGTATTGCTATTTTAGTTTGGCTAGCAATAAAAATAAATATTGAGTTACAATACTTCTATTCTTTAAATTTGTGCAGTTGTAGAAAAAGTATAGTGTCCAACACGTGGGGAAAGTCACTCTTCTTACTCGTGTGTTTGCGGCACTCGCCCTTCAGGCTCGTGTCCCAAACCTCCACACTCGTAAGAAAAGTTGAACTTTTCCCACTTGTTGCACAATATACTATTTCTCCACCAAGAAGAGTACACAAGGATTTGAAACTATGAAGATGACCACATATTTGTTTAAGTAGATCTCACTCATTGTCATTCACGTGTAAATATTTCAGTTTTTTCGTTGCATTTTCAATTATACTTTAATCATGTCAAACGTAGAATTCTATCTTGTAGGCACGTCAGTGATAAGCGTTGACATTTTGACATTAGTTAGCTCGCAACAGGTTTTTAATTTAAGCTGCCATTGCTCTGACGCCTTGATTTTTTGCATAATGCTCGAATTTTCAAAACAGCAAAGTGTCAACATTGGTATTTTCTTCTTCATCACAGTTTTCGTTTTCGATTTCCATTCCTTCGTCTTCAGTGTCAGCTTCAATTTCAGCGTCAGCGCCGTTATTTTCAATTTTTAATATCTTCAATAAGTCTTGCACAGCTAAATTTAGCACGTGAGCATTAAAACGAAAATATTGATCTTCTTCATCAAATAATTTACCATATTTTTCGTAAATAGTTTTTGAATGTTCTGACATAAATGATGTGTTGGCAGAAACATTGTCTACAGTAATTCCTGGAGTTTTCTGTTGCAAATCGTATGTAACCGTCTTATCTAGAAAAATCTAGAAAAATTCTGGAATGGTGATCCAACAACTTGGTAGCATTCAGTGCGAACAAAATCCAAGCACGTATTATTTTTTTTTCTGGAAAAGCCAATCGGTAGCCAACGTAACTATGTCAGGTATTAGAACAGTAGCCGTTTTACAAACTTGGCGATATGTCTCTGTGCTATAGGTATTTCCATGAAATATCATTAATCGATCCACCGTTAGCGGTCCCATCGAGACTGACCCGTCGACCGCAGTTCTCACATCTATTTGTCCTCACTTCGGAGACATGCCGAACAATTCTTTTCTACGGCTGGTTCGTACAACTAACGGCAAACCTCTGGAACTTGCTGTCTCGGAAGGTGTTCCCTGAGGCATACTGCCTGCAGAAATTCAAGAATACTAATTCCTACCTACTTTTCTTCGGCTCTATCAATGTTCTCCGAACATAACAGGCTTTATCTTTTTGTGAGAACGGGAACATAAAAAAATATAACGCGAGAAAGTGACATTTCTCGAGACGCTATCAAATCCAGCAATATGTATTAAATAATTCGGAAGGTCAGAGACTTTTCAAATTCAAAAAATAGTTTATGAGAATTCAATTGTCAGATTATCTATTTCATAAAAAATTATATTAGCTTGAAACTTAGGTTTAGATTTCATTCCACGATTCTTTTACAATGTTAATTGTCTTCATTTAAAATAAATGTAAGAAAAACCTATAGAATTACATACCAGAAATAATTAAATGTCTAACAAAAATTGTTCCTCCATACCTACTGAAATGAAATGAAAAACATAATGATGAAAAAAAAAAGAATGTTTAATTTATATATTATTATGGAGTCACAGCTGTAAAATGAGTATTATTTTCGGGGAAAAAGCAATTTGTATATTCATGTTTCCAAAGTATATCAGATATTATAATCTTCCACTGACGTCAACTCAGGACATCAGGTGAATGGAAATGATAAATTGACGTTCATATTTACATGTTAAAGTAATGCCTATCATCATCATTACTTAAGTGATGAGAGATACTCCCAGCCAAACTCTGACGTTGAGAGAAAAAATCATTAATCAACAGAATGAGTAAATAACTTGTACAGTTTGAGATACCATGTGTTGGACAAAGTATAGTGGATCATTGAAATCTATAATAGACAGTGTGTCTAGCTGGACATATGGAAAGCTTTTATATTATTCATTTCAGGAAAAGTTACTTCTCACAAAAAAATCTGCATAGTCTAAAACTTGAAACATAACTATCAGATCAGCGCCTACATTTTAACAATATTGAATTTTTTTTTCAAGTATTTAGAACTGAAAATTACGTTTGGATATTCAAAATCATATCTACCTACCATCTACAGAGGATATTCGCAGGGAGGGGTGCTATCGCCCCTACTTTGGGCCATCCTAATGGACGAATTAACTGAAAAGTTATCTTCCAGAGGCTTCCATTGCCTAGTATATGCCGACGACCTCGCGATTATTGCAAAAGGCAAATTCGCAAGGACAGTCTCGGAGCTTACACAGTCAGCCCTAGATATAATCGACAGGTGGTGTAAAGAGGAGGAGCTGACAGTGAACCCTCAAAAAACCACAATAGTCACATATACACGACAAAAAGGACTGGAAGGACTCAGGTCACCTGTACTAAACGGTATAGAAATTCCATTTGCCAAAAGGGGCAAAATACTTAGGAGCTATCTTCGACCATAAGTTAACTTGGAACCAACACCTACAAAAAGTTATACAAAAAGTACAGTAGCCTTCAATCTGTGCAGGAGAATGTGCAGAAAAAATTGGGGACTACAACAAAAAATGACTACATGGCTCTATGTCAGGGTTATCAGACCCATGATGACGTATGGGTCGGTGGTATGATGGCCAAAGTCCCAGCAGGTAGGAGTGGTTCGACGGCTCGGACTGCAAAGGCAAGCATGTCTGAGTGCCAACGGGGTCATGATACCAACCCCAATAGCCGCCATAAATGTTTTGCTCAACCTGCTCCACTACACAGATACATACAAGGCAAAGCCAGGTCAGTCACGAGCAGGTTGCTCAGACGACAAACACCCATGAGCAATATGCACGGGAGAGGCTACAGCAAGCTATACGAAGAAATGGAAAACAACCAGGTTACAAGATAAAGCTTTGACAAAACTTTTGAGATAAGTATAACGGACAGGGATGGGTGGAAGGAGGGACCTCCCATCAATGCAAAAATCGCTGTCTACACTAATGGCTCAATAACGGATGGAGGTTCAGGAGCCGGCATTCACGGAACCAAGCTGAATATGAAAATCTCATTGAGCCTGGGCAAACAAGCGACTATATTTCAAGTGGAAATCGTCGCAATACACCATTGTGCACAAGACCTAATAAGGCATGATATTTCAGAACAAACCATTGTCATATACTCAGATAGCCAAGGTGCAATAAAAGCAGTCAACTCAATGCAAGTTACCTGAAAACTTGTTTGGGACTGCATAGGAGCCCTAATACAGCTGGGCAGTGAGAACAGACTAACCCTAGCCAAGGTACCCGCACACACAGGTTATAGAGGCAATGAAGTGACTGATACGCAGCAATTTAGGCTCTGAATGACCGAGAACCATTTTGCTGTACTGAAAACAAATACTAAATCATGGATCCAACAGAAGTCTCAAGAATGGTGGAACAATTCACCAGGAAAGAGACAGGCCAAAGAATTTATCAAACAAACGCAGCCAACATTCACAGAATATCTACTAAGCCAGACGAAGAACACTACAGGACACGGCAGGCTCGACAAACATATGAGTACAATTGAAGAAAGGTTCTGACAGAAAAAAGAGGAAACATCAGTATGTACACATACTATGCCACAGCCAGGGATTGTCAAGGCTAAGGTTTCTAACGCCGGGAGAAGAAAAAACAAGAGCTCCCAGATTCATGGGAGTTTTAAAAACTAGCCTATGAATTCAAAGAGCTCTGAATCTAATCTAATCTTATCTATCTACTATGTGGAAAGGAATTATGTATTTTTTTCTTTTTCTTTTTTTTGTGTTGGTTATAAGAAAAAAACTCATTATTGAATAGTTCTGTATGGTAGAAAACTTGAAACAAAAAATAGAATAATAATTTTCCATAGTAGATAGATGTGATTGGATGTTTGAACATAGTTTTCAATTCTCAACAACTTTTTTTCATAAGAGTTCTCGATATTGTCAAAAATGAAAGTACTCGTGAATGAAATTAATATTTTCAAAGAAACCTTGTATACTTACTACTGAAAACATTTGATATCTGATGATTGTGTGTGAGGGCTGAGGCTACGCAGAACTAATTATAAGTAGAAAATGTTTTCGTACAGTTTATAATAATAAAGACGTGTCCCCTATACTGCGAACTCAAGTTGACACACCGTATATAAAAGGCAAACATATGTCAGTGAAGATAGATACATTTCTTCACTAATTCGCGGTATTGGTCTCCTTCTGGTATCAAGGGAGTTTGGTCGTGGTAAGAAAGTGGTTGGGTGTGGATAGCAAAAATGTGTGTCCATGAATAGAGATCCAAGTGTTTTCAGATCGTTCTAGAATGTTCTAGAATGGTCGAGAATAAACTGAAATGTTTCAAAATGACCTGGAATACTTATTCCAGAATAACATAAATAATAAAGAGTAACCAAGAAGATTCAAGAATGATTTAAAATGCTTCTAAATGATGAGGGTTGGAACTATCTGAAAATACCTAGAAAAAAAGTGAAAATTCTCGAAGGTTGGTTAGATGGCCGGATGGTTATAGAATGTACTGAAAAGACACCCAAGCAAAGTTCTGGAAAAGTTCGTGATGCTTCTAGAAAATTCAAGAAGTTTTTTTAATGAACTATAACAGAACCTTCAGAAGATTTCAGAACGTACTGAGAAAGAAATCAGGTCTATTTCCCGAAAATTCGCCCACCAGGGACATAGCAAGGAACTTTCTTGAATATAAGAGAGGAAATTCTAGAATGATTTCGAATATTCTGAAGAATTCTAGAAAACAGCGGATTTCCTTTTATGGTTCAAAAAAAAAATCCGGAATGTTAAGAACGTACGAAAATTACCCAAGTGAAGTTCTTGAACTCGCCCACTAGGGAGGAGCTGTGTGACTCTACATGACATCAAAGCTTCTGGAAAGTTCTGAAAAATTCTAGAGGACCGTGGATTGAACAGACTCTAGAAGGTTCTGGAACTTACTGAAGAAACACTGAGAGTTTCAGCTCCTTCGGCCCCTACTTGCAGACAAGTTTTCGAGAACCTCACACGAGTATCTTTTCGTACAAAACATTTGATTTGAAATGAAAAATATTGACGTCATTAATCGAGATGAAAACTACCCTACCTCTTCAGTTGCACGAAATTACATAGTAGAAAATTTCATTGAAATCGGTTAAACAGTTTCGGAATTTAGATCCAACAAACATCGTGACACTTGATTTTTATATATACTTATATAAGATACTGTTTTGTGTTTCAAGTAATTATGGCAACAGCGGAACTCCTAACTCCTAACAACTTGCAGAATTTTGTAAAAGTACTAAAAATTTTTACTATTTTCAATAAAATGTCTATCGATCCTATTAGTAATTTTACCTCACCAGTAAACAATGATTGTCAAACAATGGTATTACTTAAATTAGATACGTACAAAGCTCTACCGAATACTCGAATTAATAGTGTTTTCAAACTCAAGGTACAATACTATAACAAACAGAAATTTCCCAAGTTGCTTTCATACATCAGGCTGGAACAACACGTTGTCAAATCGATAGCACCTTTACTACATAACTAGGCCAAAGTAGTTAGGAAATTGAAAGATAATGAACGACTCAACAATAACAAAGCATAATAATAGCTGTGTCTAATTATACTAATAGTTTGAGGGATACCGAAAAACATACCAACAACATACTATGAGCCGAAATGAGTAACATGCAAACGAAAGTGGAAACAAAAAACAAGTTAACATAATAATTATCTTTTTCAAATTTTGTACTGTGAATTTTTTTGACAAATTTCAGGTGATCCAATACATGTTGGGCAACACTCGAATGTTCTGGCCTCGAAAATCAGACATGAGCAATGTGCTCTTTGAACAATACTTTCATGGCCCTTCTAGTTTGCCCCATACACTTCTCACATTCGTAACAGTATGGGCTCAAAACAGATTCCTGGAAAACTCCAAAATTGACAATTTTTTTTGAGTGGGATGTTGCTTTCACTATTTGTTTCCGACCAACTGAATATGATCCAGCTAACTGTTTTTAATGGATCAGAGAACACTGGCGTGGTAGGTTCTCCATTGTTCATTTCAGAATAAAATTCGTACAAAAGGAAAAATAGGCATCATGAGTTTTGTATTACTCTGGAATACAAACTAATTTGCACTTATATGTTGGGAGAAAATGCATTTCTATGAGTTTTGCTATTGTCTGAATGAGAGATATTGGTCGATATAGAAGATGGCATGGCATATTCCATAGAAATATGGCCCATAGATAATCCATAATTTTTTTACGTACTTCAGGCAAAGTAATTTTGATTTTCATCTGATTTGTCCTAGGTATATCACCAAACTGTGCTTTCGAAATACTTGTCTACGAACCATTCGATAAACTTCTGGTCCGAAATTGATATACAGTATGAGACAACCGCTAGGTGATGACAAAAATTGAAAAAGAAGTGATTGTTTTAAAATTCACCCTGTTATTTGAAATTTCCTAGGTTAAATTTTCCAAATTTTTGTTATTACCTTTAGTTTGAGTACACTATCATAATGTCAAACACTTATGACTTTGCTATGATCAGTTTTTGGAATACACTGGATAATTGAGAGAAAGTTAACAAAAAAATTATTTTATTCAATGAAAATATTATACAGAGCGCTTTAGAAATCAGCATTTTCTGATTACCCTGTATAATATTCAGCTGTGCATATAATTTTTATTTTAATTAGTTGTAACGCAAAAACTGTTATAACAAGCAAAAGTAATTGCGTTTTCCTATCCTAACTTTCATATTCTTATGAAGTGCATATAAGGTGATCGGATAATACTGATTTTGAAAGCTCACTGCACAAAATTTCCATTGTATATATACAATGACATTAGACAACTTTTGTAATAAGGGATACATAGCCGGTCGTCCCTCTTACCCTGTGTACTCCAAAAACTGATCACATCAAAGCCATAAGTTTTCGACATTGAATAGTGTACTCAAACTAAGAGTAATAACAAAATTGGCCAATAAAATTGGAAAAAATTGGAAACTACAACAGAAGAAATTTCCAATTACAGGGTTAATTTCAAAACAGTCGATTTTTGCAATTTTTGTCATCACCTAGCGTTTGCCTCATACTGAATATCAATTTCGGACCAGAATTATTTCAAATGGTTCGTAGTCAAGTATCCCTAAGATGTCTAAAAACCCTGGTGTAACGACTGATTAGATTTTGATTAGAAATTTTTGAAGACAAAACAAATGCATTAGTGGTCTACTTTTATAATCCACTCCGGAGATGGCGTCATCTTCCTCAAGCAAGCTTTCGCGATTTTTTCACTGCCTTGATTTTCGATATTTTGTCATGACAATAAAATTTTCATGCAATTACAGATGTAAGTATTTATAGATAAAAAAATTATATCTTATGTATTTACTTTCGAGAAAATTACAAAACCATTTCCAATATCTGTTGTGTTTTATGCAAAATTAATGTATCGCTAGGCATTTAGGACACTATAGTAATTTACGCAACGAGTCCTGAATTTCGAACATTTTAATTCTCATTTGTATTGAATATGGAAATTCAAACAGAAGATAGGTACTAACAGGAACATTTCAATTCTTATTGTATTAATATTTATATTAAAATTCCAGCACTTTGTGGCCTAGTCTGGGAAGTACGTACTTTTCGGACTAGGCCGGGAAGTGATACTTTCTCAAAGAAAAAGCGCCCGGGCAATAGGTACTTCCCGGATTGTTTCCGAAATTGTAATTTATCGAACAATTCCGGGAAAAACTGTTTTCGGACGTGTTGCGTAAACTATTTTTTTGGCAACCGTGTAGAATAACAAATCGAGATGCATTTATTTAATTTCTTTGTAGAAGAAAATTTCGAACATTTTAATTCTTATTTGTATTGACAATTGATAAATGAAAAAATGTGATTTTTTTTTGTCTAACAGAAAACAACTACTTCTCCGGCTAAAGGCACGCTGGACATTGAACTACATCTGGTAGATAACTGAAAAGAAAAAATCTGAAAGTGAAAATTCGCATTTTCATTGAGATAGTTGTTCCCCTTTTCAACCTGAGTCTTGAATTTTGAATCTTGAACGATGGAGAATATCCTATTCATATTTTCGAAAAAAATCAAAATACATTCTAATTCTTATTTAAATTATTATTTATATTAAAATTCGAGATCTTCCCGGACTAGCCGGAAAGTATTTACTTCCCGGACTAGGCCGAAAAGTGCTATTTTCTCAAAGAAAAAGCTTCCGGGGAGTAGGTTCTTCCCGGACGGTTGCTGAAAAAAATTATTTTAGTGTATTTTCGTCAGTAAAAGTCATTGATCAAAAAGTAATTGAAGTACTTTACGTATCTAACCAAATTGAAAAACTGATTTCAAGGTACTATTTCGAAAAATGCATGCATAATTTGTATGATTTGCATGATTTGTAACAAGTAGACGATTTTTCACCTTCTTTTAAAGCCAAACTTAAGCCCAAGAAGGAATATTGAAAGTTTCTCTTATATAATGACAGCTTTTTGAAGGACCCTGTATACATTCGCATCTTCTGAACGGTGAATAGACAAAAAGATCGTAATGATTCTTACTCGATAATGACAATTATTCTATAGAAGCATCTAATATCACATAACCATAATTCATACCATAACTAAATATCTTTCCGCATATCATCTCATCCATTCACTAAAAACTGGCTTTATGTATACAATAAAATATGCTTTGATCGTAAATCAAACTAGTTGTAAACATTCGGAACAATAACATAACGGTTATAACTCACGCACGTACATATAATACATCCTGTATCATGACGAAAATTTATGGTTCCGATAAAATATACACGTAATATAATTTCATACGGTTATATTTGAATGAAAAATCAGTTGTGAGTTACGATGTAGGTACTTTGTTTATGTGTTCAAAGAATCCATTTGAAAGTTATTCATCTTGACAGTTCATTGGTGATCCCAATGACTCTCGGTTCAGATTATGTTTAACTTATAACATAAGCTACATTTTATTTGTATACCGCCAAATGGTTTCAAAATGTTTTTAGCCTCGCATTTCTTATTGATTATGTTCAAATATTGCCATTGTCATTCCTTGAAAAGATTTATATGCAACTGAATGCCAATGAAGCTGTAGCTGCCGTGTTCCGAGATTTTTCCAATGTATTCGACTGCGTCAATCACATAATACTGTTTCAGAAGTTATTCGTTATGGATTGACGGACAATTCCTACAACTGGCTTCGGGGTTATCTCACTGACCGTCATCAGATTGTTAGGATAGGAGAAGAAAGGTCAGAACCCGCAGGTATTAGTTGTGGTGTACCACAAGGTTCTGTACGAGGTCCAGTTCTATTCTTACTATACAGGGTGTAATCTAACCTCTCGCACTCCCGTGAAGGACGGGTGTATAATGCCATCTTATAACGGATGGCAGGTGTGAACAATTCGAAAAAAATATCGTGAAAAGTTTAAATTGTGTTATAAAATTCGTCGAAATTTTGGGAACCGCTGTCCGCCGAACGTCAACGGACCGAAGCAGCGCCGCAATAATACTGCAGATATCACAGTAACTGTGTAAGGACTGTCAGGAGTATCTACAGCAATGAAATCTTCCATTTCAATGCTCGATATGACCATCAGCAGTATCCTTTCCTGGGAAAACCATTTGAGGTCCATGGCCAAAAGTACCTATCAGAAACTGATGTTGGACTACTGTTTCCATACATGGGGGGCAGCACTCAAACACACAATAAAAATTTTAGATTTTATCCAAAATAAGCCATCCACAAGCTCGCTCACTTCTCTGGAATACCGCAGAAAGGTTCTCTTCCGGAATACCATCAATCGTTCCACCGTTAGTGGTCCCATTGAAACTGACCCAACAAAGTCAGTCCTCATATGCCTCACTCTGGAGACATGCCGGACATTTCTATTCCAGAGCTCGTTCTTCCAACGAACGGCAAAACTTTGGAACTCCCTGCCCCGGGAGGTGTTCCCTGAGGTATACAGCTTGCAGAAATTCAAGAACGCCAATTGCTACCTACTTTTCCTTGGCTCTCACAATGTTCTCTAAAAATTTCAGGATTTTCCTTCTCGTGGAAACTAGAACACAAAAGAAAGCTGTGTTTGTCAAAATGAATCGCTTCGGTGAAAATTCAAAGAAATTATCAATCGAAACATTATAATATTGATGATTATTATAATAATCTGTCTTTAATAGATTTTTCCTTTTATTTCAATTTTAATCGAAATTCCCAGAGAAGTAATTACCGTTTTGACAGGTTTTTACTGGACAACTTTTCTTAAGATTCATTAATGACGCAATTATATTTTCATCAACTCAACTTCGAAGTTTTAATTGGTGAAATCTTCAAAAGATGGTAATTTTTTCCATCATTTTTGAATGAGAAAACCCGTCCAAATTTCGTAAAGGATATAGCGCTATCCGATGTTTGAAGAATAATTATCATTCACCTATTTTAAGAACTCGGTGGCTGAGAAAAAACTCTCCAGCACCACCGTAATTTCGCTCCCTATGCTTTATTAAACCTGTAAATCCTACTTGAGGTTAGAACTGATAAGCAGACTAACTTTACTTGGTGGGTGATTAAAAAAAAATAACTTGTTGTTAAAGATACCAATCAATGACACCCGAGTTAGCTTCGTTAGTTTCTATAATATACGTATAGTGAACAGAAACATCACTGATGACATCCACTATCTTAGGCGATGAAACTATAAAGGTTTTGATTGTTATGTCGTACACTATTGACATCTCGAAAATAGTATAAAGTTGCATAAATTAGGCATAAATTAGGCAAACAACAACAACAAAGTTCGAAAAAGTTAGACAACAGTTGATTATTTTGAGTGAACAATGACATGAAATATAACTACTAGTTTATATTTCACATCTTATTCCCAATACAAGCTTGTTTAAATAACATATTATATTTTTTAGATATGATGTCGCTTTGTTCACACCTACGCTGTTATCATATATTTTCATTCATAAAGGCAGACAATCAGAAATGGTGTATTGCAAGTTTGGACCAACTCATACGTGGAACAAAATTTCCCGATCAACGCCAAAAGAAAATCCTTATATTCATATCCACATATTTTTTGCTGGTTACCTTATTATATAAACGAGAGTGTTTCATTGTATTTTCAGGAGTAATACCACGAGTGATTCAATTTTCGCGACAAGTCTGTCGATTTATTTTTGAACGAAACTGAATTGCTTCGTGAAAACACCACGAGTTGAATTTTTTAGACTATTTCACGAATAAAGTTTCTTCATTAATATAAATACGAACAATGTATGAGAGTCATAAACAAATTATTAAAATCGTCAATATTATAATGTTCGGTTCACAATTTCACTTGAATTCGTAGTGAAGCGAATCATTCTGACATATCCAGCTATATATTTATTATTAATCGAACTGTCAAACGTATTCATTTCGTCATCGTTACGTCGCTGAAAATACCGAAGCTGATAATCCAATCAGAATTGAAAGACAGCTGGTGTTATCGCGATAACACGAGTTGTCTTTGGCTTCCGATTGGTCAGATTAGATGAGAATTTTAAGATGAGTGGAATAGTCAGTATGATGTATTCACCTATTCGTATTTAAATATTACATTATACTTAGTCCAAGCAATAGGGAAAAGTCTGTGCAAAAATTAATACCCGAAAACAATAATTTTTTTTTTTGTTGATAACTAAAAAACTACAGCTCCGATAGAAAAAAATTGAATTAGGAAATTGTAGGTATTGAAAAGATCTATCAATTAAATACATCATAATTTTTTGATATCATCGATACTTTTCGAGTTATATCGGAAAAACCGTAAAAAATCAGTTTTTCCACGGTAAACTTAAGTTAAACTCAAGCCAGTAAACAATAGTGGTCAAGACGTGATCAACGCGTGCTTTGCTCGTGATCGAGGAAAGGCGGACCGCTATTGGTCTACGTTTCTCAGGCAGGTTTGAGTGGGAAACACGCCCTGCCCTGCACCACCCCGACATAGATGATCACGAAGTAACAGCGTGCATTTGTTTTGATGCGGCTTGACCTGGAGTTGTATTATAGACTATATAACTCGTTAACTGTAAGATATTAAAACTTGTTAATTACTGTTGTGTGTAGCCTATGGCAAGCCAAAAAAGTAATTTTTTAAAAAATTGATAAACATTGATTATTTTTTAAAATATATGAAGTTTTCTCAAAAAAGATGCTCTTTTAATTTGGCTACTATTGCTCGGGGAATGATGCTACAGTAACGATTCAGGGCTTATTTTTTTCTGTAACAGTTGTACTTTCATATAATCGAATGAGTATACTGATTTTTTCAATTTTAGGGTAAAAAAATGACTTAAAAAAAATTGCACAATTTTTTCAAATGTTTTTTCTCAATAAATTCCTTATTTTTGTTTTTATAGAAATAACTTTAATGAAAATAGATACCTAGCATAAAAAAAAAATGTATTCCTACGAACACTAGGGCCGAGATAATTTTTTTATTTCAAAAAAATCTGAAAGGCGTAATAATCATCATACAGCAGTCACGTTCATGGATATTAAGGTTAAATACCAATATTTCAATAAAAAAATACTGGGATATGTATAGTTCATTTGCAGTATAATGAATTGATGAATAAAGTAAGGCGTGCAGGCGCGGATCGCGGCAGCTGTAGCGGGTGGCGTAGTGAGGATAGCACTGAAAACTTATTTCGTGCGTTCAAAGTAGCTTGCGCTTGAAAACTATTGAGTATCTCGGCGTCAGGATAAGGCACAAAAATCTTTTTTTGGGGTAGCTCGTCCAAAAAAAACACCAATATCATATTCACAAAATGATAAAATAACTCTATTATGCACAAAACATTTATGAAATTATTACAGAAAAAACATTCCTTCATTCTATTGAAACATATTCACTAATTTTCCTTTTTTAATTGGAGGATTATCCGCTGAATGATTTGACTTTTCTTTTTTCTTCTTCTTCTTTCATAATGTCTGTGAGCAGACTATCCATGAAGTTATTGGCAATTCTTCATCTATTTCGATGGTAGGCGTCTCAAAATTCGCATTCACTCGAATCACAATGTGTGCAAGCACTCGAACATTGTAGAAATTGCTTTATGTAGCCACAGGTTTTTGTTAAGCAGCCACTGATACAGCTGCATGAGAATTTTTCAATATCTCATCTGTCATTAATGCATTATTTGTAATTTTTCATTTGATAATTGACAAGTTGCCTTTGGCGTTAATCGTTTAAAACACTCAAAACGATGTTCATTGAGAGTTCCTTCTTTTTTATTATTATATAATAAAGAAATAATTTTGCACATATTATGAGTCACTTCTTCAGAGAGAGCAGTTTCTTCATAAAATACATCCGATAATTGGATTCGAATGAAAAATTTTCAGTAATTTGTTCTTCTCCTGTTAGTAGATCGAAGATACTGTATCACAGCGTGAAGAAAAGCTACATTTTTCGATAGGTGTGAATATTTAAAGTTGCTATTGGAATACCAGCGATCTATTGATGCAGATAATAAACACACCACAACAACAACAACAACAAAACCAGCAAATTTATATTATATGATATTATAGAATGTACTTTTAACAATAAGACATGGCGTAGGTTCCGTAATTTGCGTCCCTTTTTTTATTCTCAACCATAACTCAAAAATACAATATTTATATCATCTGGAGCGCTTTTGTAGGAAAGCGTAGTTGTCGGTAGCGCGTATATCGGGGAGATTATGTCGGGGCGATTATGTCGGGGCGATTATGTCGCGAGCGCTTGTGTCGGGGTTCCATTTTTTGAATAATTTATTTATTTTTCTAAAACTTTTCTAATCTGAATACGAATGTATGTCGTATGACAATATGACTTGGTTTTCTGTGCATATTAATTTGATTCGGTATCAGGTTTTCTGTGCACATTGATTTGATTTGATACCAGGCAGAATGACCCTTTTATCCAGGGTGCTAAAAAGCCACAAACCGGCACTGCACGGATTGCCTGCACTTAACATGTCCATCAAATTCATTCTCAATGATCGATTTAGTTGCTATGCCATGAATCGAAAATCTTGCAATAGAAATGGTTCGGGAGCTAGAATTATTCGCGTTATGAAACACTTTTAAGCTTCCTCAGTTCGGTCTTGAGACTGTTCCAGATAGGTATTACTATTTTAGACTGAAAAACTTCGATTTTGGGTCAACATCGAAATCTTCATCAATAGGGATCAGTCCGTATCACTTTTAAACTATCTGGACTGTGGTTTACTTACTTGGTTCAAGGTTATACTATCAAACATCAATTTGGAGTGGAAAAAAATGAAATAATGGAAAGAAATATTAATAAGATAAGATAATTAATAAGTTAATTCTCAATTTCGAATTTCTAATATTTCTAACCTTTTATTGGCCATCTGCAATTTAATCGAATGTTCGTTTTGGTCAATGTTACCAAGAGGTTACATAGACTTCAATATCATATTCTACACTCGTTCCTTGATATTTATGAGATCACAGACAAGGTGTCCACATGGCCATAGTCTTATGAGAGGGGAGGCTTCATGTCATACTATTTGTGACCTGCGAACATCAGATATTTGAGATTCGTTAGCTGGTAATCATAAATCAGATGATTACACTAATGTTAGTTGAGTCGTATTCAAGCAAGCCATAAACACTAAAATGTCAACTGGGTATGAACCCGCGAAGAAGAAAATATGACTATGTTATAAAATCTTTATCGAAGGGTGTTCCAGCGGTCAAGAAGTAAAGAACTCCTCAAAACAATGGTCTGGAGTATCCCTTATAGCTTATAGAAACACCTTGTATACAATAGGTGGTTTCAATGGCTCTCTTTTGAACGGAATCTAGAAGTTTCAATGTGTGTTTGGGTGCTGCACTCCATATATGGGAGCAGTATTCCAGAGCAGGTCGGATTTGTGCCTTATAAATCATAATCAGTTGACGGAAAGTCTTCTTCCACTTCTTGGCAAGAAACAGAAAACCAAGTTTTTGAGAGACACTCTTGGCAATGGACCTCACATGGTTCTTTCATGAAAGGGTACTGCTGATGGTGATACCAAGCATTGAAAGATTTCATTGGTATAGTTACGTTGGCCACTGTGAGATCGATCTTTCTAGAGAAAAGACATGCTTAAATTGAATTCCAACAAGTTTTTGGATCCCCATTCTAGAATTTTTGCTAAGTCCGTATTCATTTTATTCACGATTCTTCCCCGTTCATTTCTGCATTCACTGGCTGATATAGGAGCTTTAGAAGAGAAAGCGGTATGAAGCGTACTATCATCCGCAAAGCTGTGCACTGGACATAAGGTAATTTCCAACAAATCATTGATGTGAAGAAGGAACAGTGTTGGTGTTAGAATGGATCCCTGCGGAACATCAGCATTTAATGGTAGAGTATAGGATGATACTCCATCGACCACCACGTAGAGAAATCGGTCTGAGAGAAAGCTAGATAGCAAAAAACCCAACTGGGGAGGCAAGCCATAAATGGAAGTTTGGCTACGAGTCCTTGGTGCCAAACGCGATCAAACGCCTTGGAGATATCTAGTACAACGGTCAGAGTTTTACCATATTTTTCGATAAATGCTGCCAAATATGTGAGACATGAGCAAGCAGGTCACCGGTTGATCTCTGATGCCGGAAACCAAATTGTCGATTATTGATAATTCCTGAGCTTTCTAGATATTTCATGAGCTCGATGTTGATAGCTTTCTCCATGACCATCGAGATAACAGATAGTAGTGCGGTATATCTGTAGTTGCTGGGTAGGTCTTTTTCCCTTTTATGGGGACTGGTTTTACTCTTGCAATTTTCCAGTTGGACGGAAATACCCCCAAATTATAAGAGAGGTTGGATAACTTGCAAAGAACTGGTGTTAGTTTGAGAATACATTTTTTGAGAACGATCGGCGGAATTCCGCTACTAGCTTTGTTGGTGTCAAGACCCAGCAAAATGCGTCTGATGGTTCGCTGGCGAAAGATAATTTCGGGCATTTGACTGTCAATGGGGATGATGTTCTGGGTTTGTTTTCCCAATTAATCTAGCGTAGAATTTGCAGCAAACAAAAATGTTGGCTTTCTCCTGAGCGGTCGTTGCTAGTGTTCCGTCTTCTTTGATTAGAGAAGTATATGAGAGTATATGAGCTGGAAGTAAAATTTCTTCCAACAGCTTTGGGAAATGATCAAAAAAGCAGGATCCGTTAGGATAGTACACGAACTTTGATCATATCTTGACGTTGTAAACCTCTCCACACACGATTCAGAAGGTTAAAAGTTTCTGTTGCACACATTGGGCTTATGGAGAAGTTTTTTGCCCATATATCCGCAGCCGTTTGTTATAATCCCATCAAACCTGGTATCACTGGATTTGCAATGACGATTCCTAACCAAATATGGAAAAACATTTTGGGTGTTATATTCGAAAATATCACCAAAGTCATTTTTACTTAAATGCCGATAACCCTATATATTTTGGGCGGGGTTCAAAAATTGGACCCATCGGAAAAAAATCGAACTGTCTGAGGATTTTTCCGAAATATCTTTATGTTCAGAAATAATGAATTTATTCCATAATTCAGCGGCGCACAGTACATCTCCATACATTTCACCTATTCAAAATCTTATGACAATATTGTTTTGAAATATTGAGTTACCGTCATATCGCTCTTCACAGTCGGGATAAACGTTAAAAGTTTTAAGAAGACTGGGGTGAGCTAGAAATGACCTTTTAACGTGTGTTTCCAGGCACGGTAGGGACTTTTTCCAGGAACCGAGTGTATAACTGATAAATATTTGATCAGGTGCTGTAATCATGGATGGATTTCTAGAAAAACTATATTGTTTTTTCTTTAGAAGACAATGTAGATGAATAACACCTCCAAGTGAACCTGGATGATACATATTCACCATAAGCAGAGTCTATCGAGCCACTTGGTGAAAAGAACGAGAAAAAAAATGTAAATAACTTGAAATGAAGATTCATCTGAAAGATCAAAATCATAGGACTATTATAAAATCCTATGATCTGGTGTCATACTGGCCCTCAGAATGTTGTTAATAATACTTTGAATAAGGCATCAAGGTTTCATTATGACATTTAAAAATAGTCCTGAGAACAATCATAGGAGTAGGCACTCGTAGACTTACAGTAGCTTTATAGTTTTATGGATGTTGTTACAGCAGAACAGTTTCATCCTAGAGGTGATTATTATGGTCTTCAGAACCGCATAAAACTGAATTTGTTACTTGGGTTGAAAACTCCAAAATCCTTGGCGAACTGATTATCTTATTCTGCGACATGAAAGTTCTTGTTGAAAGTACTCGTTCGCAGCAAGCGACAGCGACGGAAGACAGCGGCAGGAGGCAGAGACAGGTGACAAACAACATACCAGTTCAACAAAATTGTATCAGTCGTTCGAAGACCACGACAGAGACGGGTCACAAGCGAAAAAAAATATGAGTGCGAGAGCTCGTTCTGTATGGTCTATGTCGCCTGTATCTGTCTCCTGTCGCACTCTCCCGTCTGAGTCGGTTGATGCGAACGACTACCGTTATAGTCGAGAATACTTGAATTGTTGCAGACAATTCAAGTATTGTTGATAGCTAATGTCAAGCAACGCGGACTGTAGTCATCCATTCCGATGGGTAATTGACGTACTTGGATACAGCTCGCACATGTCTTTTGAATACTTCTGAGGTTTCAAAAAAGTGAATTTCTGTTTCTCTAACCAGAAAAAGTGATTCCTGGAAAAAGAACTACCAATCGACTATTGAGGTTCTGTTGTGGCCAAAGACGTGGAAGTATTCGGAAATCTTTAATATACTCGATACAGACACCACACGTCTTTCAATAGTTCCAGCTCTTGGACTAAATCCCGATCAACCTTGGATACAAGGAAGTACAGCTGTATACCGATAATGCAATGTCCACAATAATTAGATATGCAAAATTATTTTGTACGAGTATGGACTGATTTGCATAAGAACAATCAGTCTTACATAAGTTACATAAGCTCAGGAGGAATTATATACTGCACACCACATACAGCGTGAGCTAATTCCAAAGCTGGTACACGAACCATTAATCATACGAAGTAGTTGTGCCTCATGTAGGTAGGTGTATGTGTTCATATGTAAATGTAAGAATTTTGTCTGCTGGAATGTAATGAATTCATATTCCAGCTATTTTTATTTTTGTTTCAATCGAACTGAGACTATTTTCTTTCCTGAGTTATCGTTTCACTCCTAGCAGAATCATGGAGATTGGCGAGTCCAATTTTCATATGTCGTTGAATCAAACTAGGAGAGTTGTGTAACCAAACCTATAATAAGTAATATATATTGAAGAATTTTTTGTTAAAAATACCACATACAAAGTTATAGCATTTTCTGTAGTCGTAAAATGATTGGGTCAAATTCAATTATATCCATAATATGTAAAAATATCGAATTATAGCCTCCCTATAACTGGAACTGAATATGTTACGAAAGGACCTTCCATCTTAGTTTTAGGTGTTGAATACTAAGTTTCGAAGGGACTACATTCAAGATGCATAAATTTAACGACACTCTTAATAGCTGGTTCAATTCTTGCAAGTGAATATTTTTGTTGGAGGCACCATCCGGTGGTCTCCCAAGAAGGAACACTTCTTAGAATGATGAGGGTAGAAAAATTGGGCTGGTAAATTCTATATTATTTTTCAAGCCAAAAGGAGTCTGAACTTTCCATCCGTACAGAAAGCATCTACTTTTTAGTTTTCACTGGTATGGCAGAGATGTAAACCGTTCCATTAGTAATGTATTGTTCGTGTATATTTTATTCTTTCATAAGTATATTTTGCTCCAACTCTTATTTAAATGCGTGGTAACTACTCAATTTCCTTTATCAGTTTCATTATTATTTTCATTATCATGTCTCAAGTTTTAGAACAATATTTCTCACATCTCACCAGTGTGTTTTCTCAATCAACGTGTGTTAAAGTCCTCATGGTTTTATTCTATTGAATTTAATTTATGTTTGATTATTGTTAAATCAACGATGAGTTATCTAGTTATTCACTTTCGTATCATATTATATTTCGAAATTAGGATTTTCTCTATTAAATAATTCCTAAAATGTCCTTAATTGAAGTAGTAAGGTAAGAGAAACATCTGAAATTTTTTGAGGTATGATTCTCTTGACAGAGAGCCCACCGTTCCCATAAATTATTTTATTAATGATTTCGCTTGGTCAATCAGTTGTGACAGAACGCTATTCGTAATTATAATAGCGATTTGTTATATTCGACAAACATATCTTTCTCAGAACTTATTTTCTCAAGGAATGACTAGAATTTGGATTTTTGCAACGAAAGCTGTTTTCATTTCTTCACAACCTTAAGATTATGAAAAAACTGTCAAAACAGATCAATTGTAATCTTCCAGTGCCTATTTACCAATATACGTGGAAGATGTTGGAGTGATTGTGATGACGTTATCTAGAATTTTGGCTTTTGACAGTTATGAAGATTTTTTCGAAATATGGGTCACGTGGTAAATCATTTGAAAGGATTTGAATTTCTGCATTTCTCTATGCCGCGCCCTAAAAACTCTCACATAATTCATTTCCACCGAGTGAACTTCAGTTTCTTCTGAAAAGAAAACAATGATATTCTCTCGGTGTATATTTCAGCAAAAATTAAATTTAAAATTTAGAAACAAATCACAGACGCAAAATAATATATCATTTACTGTAACTGAATATTAATTAGTAGTTTGATTGTATTCGAATGAATATGAAATGACGAAAAATAGGCACCAGAAGATAAAGTTGATCGAGAAAATACAAATTGTTCCACAATTTCACTACTCAGTGTATAATATAGCTGAATCTGCCGGTGTACGTGAAATTGTTATTGAAGTACAATAATTCAATTCAACCAAATTAGCTATTCAGACTCATATTACATTTTAAGAAATCTAAATCCAAGAATCATAAATATCTAGGATATATAAAGAGTGGATTCGAAATCATTCAGAATCCCATGAATTATATTTTCAAAAAATAATTTGAACGTCTTCAAAGTCTTCCCCTCGAATGATAATTTGTTATACTCAATAATAACTTTGAGAAATATAATTCAATTTTGTGTTGATTAAATTATTGTCATCAAAACTTGTTTTGTTTGGTTTTCTGTTGGTACTATGGCAACTAATTTCACGATTTTATTTGTCAAAGTTAGTTGAAAATATGGTGTAAAATTATTTAAATCCATTCACCTATATGTATGTCGTAAATCTGGCTTACTTACACAGAATTATACAATTCTTGGAATTCCGGCTTACAAACTTGGAATTCTAACATTTCAACTCTGAATTCTATGACTTCTGCTTGGCTTGATGTTACCAGTATTTAAATACAGGAGTGCTTGCGATTTTTCTCAGAAGTAAAGAATACATGGTCCTCCATAAACCAGTATGTAAGATGCCATGGTGCGTTACGGCAAATAATAATAGACGTACCTAACTCACACAGAACAAGTGACTGATACCTTGACGGATATTGAATAATATCTGATTGATACGACGTATGTATATATAAATAATTCAAAAGAACAGCCTCGAAATACCCATGTAGGACCAATAGAACAAGCGTTAAAATGCAGATCGATTTCAGAATTTTTATCCATCATCAAGGGTCAGGTAGACGAGTGATTAGAAGCACTAATTTTCAGTTATTCGCTGCGAGAAATTTTGAGATTTCGAATTATGAAATATCAAGTCGGAATTTGTAAATTAAAAACTTATGTGTCAAGAATTTTGGATAAGCTTTTGAAATGGGTTAGTGCTTTTTCGGCAACCGTCCGGGAAGTAGGTACTTCCCGGACTAGTCTGGGAAATGCTCGAATTTCAATATAAATATTTATATAAATAAGAATTAGAATGTTTCTGTTAGTACCTATCTTCTGTTCGCATTTCGATATTTAATACAAATAAGAATTAAAATGTTCGAAATTTTCTTCTGCAAAGAAATATAAAAACTAAATGTGTCTCAATTTGTTATTCTACACGGTTGCAGAAAAAATTATGTACCTACGCAACACGTCCGAAAACAGTTTTCCGGACTTGTTACGTAAATTACTATTCTTGACATGTTTTAGTTTAGAAGGGGAAATTATTCAATTTGCCCCAAAATTTTTGTCTTCGATATAATTACAAAATTCTGTTATGGACGATTCGTACTTCTACTTTTCGGCGACTATAATATATTTTGTTTCAGAGACTGTATTTGCCTCCGTTCTCGAAACTACCTGAAACCTCTATTTTCATACGGTTTGGAAATAATGAGATCTTTTTAAGTCAAATAAAATATGCCAAAAAGTTATTAAAAGTGACATTTGATATCTTTTTTCCTGAGAAGAAACCATCCCAAAAATAGTTATTTATGATACAAGTGTTAAAAGTGGCATTTTATTTTGTGAGTGGGGAATATTGCGAAACGAGCGTTAGCGAGTGGAGCAACCCCACGAGCAAAATAAAATCACTTTTAACAAATGTATCATACAAAATTTTTTGTTCAACAGTTACTGCTAGTAAGAAAAAAACAAAAAAAAAATAAGATCCATAAGGATTCGAACACACGATCTTTGGATTACAAGGCTGACTGACAGATACTTCAAATATAATAAACCCCAACGCACTTTATTTATGAATGTTATTATTTGTCAGTGATGAAGGACATTCTACAGTTGGACTAAATACTACTTCGTTTGTAACTTCAAAAGGAATTAGTATTATCAATTGCGCAAACGACCAAATACATGTGTGAACTTTTATAAACGATTCCTCTTGAGTAGGTGTTCTGATTATAATATCTGATTGAAGTGTTTCTATTAGAGAGATCTATATTACTGAGTATCCATCATCTCATCTGTCATTTTACTTTTAACACTAGTGTTAAATTATATTATATATATTATAATCAGAACACCTACTCAAGAGGAATCGTTTATAAAAGTTCACACATGTATTTGGTCGTTTGCGCAATTGATAATACTAATTCCTTTTGAAGTTACAAACGAAGTAGTATTTAGTCCAACTGTAGAATGTCCTTCATCACTGACAAATAATGACATTCATAAATAAAGTGCGTTGGGGTTTATTATATTTGAAGTATCTGTCAGTCAGCCTTGTAATCCAAAGATCGTGTGTTCGAATCCTTAGGGATCTTATTTTTTTTTTGTTTTTTTCTTACTAGCAGTAACTGTTGAACAAAAAATTTTGTATGATACATTTGTTAAAAGTGATTTTATTTTGCTCGTGGGGTTGCTCCACTCGCTAACGCTCGTTTCGCAATATTCCCCACTCACAAAATAAAATGCCACTTTTAACACTTGTATCATAAATAACTATTCTTTCACCAAATAAAACTTCCCATCAATACTCTCAAGGACAGTATTAGGTGGGTAATTGTTTTGACATTTCACGAGAAGCCTCGGCGTCAATGCAAAAATTGAAAACATACAAAATAATGGCTACTAAATACAGTATCCTTTCTTTTTTGAAATATACTCTGGGTGTGAATGGATTACAATCACAACTATCACATTGAATAAATATCTCAGCAATCATTTACGACGGAATAGGAAGGTGAAAAATGATAATATTATTCCGACCGTTAAAAATGAATAGAATCGAAACTAGTAAACAGCTAGCTATGCGTAGGGTTCAAGGCTGAACGAATACACTTTGGCGCCTAAATTTCAATGAGGTCCATGAATTATGTTCGTTTTTATACCATTTTTTTTTGTAGTGCGTAGAACCCGACCGCAGTCGGTGACCACGAGGCACATGACGAAATGAATTAATTCTTGAAAATTCCTGAGACAGACGCTGAACCGGAGGTATCTGGATTTAGCATTTCGAAGTTTAGGCCAATCATTTTAGCATTAAAAATAAAAAATGGGGAAAAAATTACAAAAGAAGGGAAACTTTCACTAACGTTTTATTTTAGTGCTCATAAACTAAAAAAAGCAAACTAAAAATATAATTTTTTTTGATGGCAGGGTGGGTCGGGTGATGTCTTATTCGAAACGTGTTTCAATTCTCTTTATGACTGCAGAATTTCAAACAAAAATATTGAGTCATAACAAAATGGCGGTACATTATATTAGAACTCTTATTGAGTAACCCCACCACTGTCAACTTTTGAATGATAGTTCTTTAACTACTGTCTACTACCAAAAAAATTTTGAAATATATTCTGAAATCGTACTGGGGGTCGAGTGATTCCTTATTTGAATTATTATCAATTTTCTATAAGATAACAAAATTTCAGACAATAATTTCCCTCCATAACAAAATGGCGGTACATAACGTTGAATCTCCTACTATTATTCAGTTTTCTTTGTTATCCGTCTGCTCGTTAGGATTCGAGAGGATCCTCATAGCAGAGATCTGACATTATGTGCCGCCGTTTTGTTTTGGATGAAAATTTTTGTCTGTAATTTTGTTTTCGTATAGAAAATTGAAATACAATGAGGTATCATTTGACCCCCAATATGATTTCAAAAAATATTTTAAAATGGCAAAAATAGATTTTTTTTGTGTAAGTAGTTTATGAACTAATATTCAACCAGATAAAATTTCTGAGCTAAATTCCAATCCGTTCAAAAGTTAGCAAGGGTATGGGGTTAATCAATAAGAGTTCTAATATTATGTACCGCTATTTTGTTTTGAATCGACATTTTTATTTGAAATTCTGCAGTCATATAGAAAATTGAAAGATGTTTCAAATTAGGTATCACTCGACTCACCATGCCATTTAAAAAAATCTTTCAAAATTGCAGACAGGCGCCATTTTGAAAGACAGAACATTTTTTTGTTGTCAAAATGTAGCTTGTGAACAACCATTTCACCAAAAACGAATTCAACGAAAAATTCTAATTCGTTCAAAAAACAGGAGGGGGGTTACTTTATCGACACACTGTATATTTATTCATACTTTTGTTGAAAACTTGGCTGATGAAATCCAAAAGCGTAGCGAATGTAAAGAAACGTTTCTCTCTATGTCAAAAGTCTCTGTGAATATAGCAATTTATGATTCAGGATCGTATAGGAAGACTTTTTTGTATGAGCGTGAAATTTGTTGAATGAGGCGTGGCTGAGGTCAACAAACATGCGAGTACAAAAAAGAACCTTTAAGGACGTTTATCATACAAAGATCTTCCACAGTTATATTGCCCAATTGGAGCAATTGTATCATTGGTTTGAATTTTTTATGTTGTGAATTGTCGTCGTATTATCAAATGTTGACATACGAGTTATATTTGCCGGAAAATACTGTATTTTTCAAAATTGCATAAATGTATGAACAGTGTGTAAACATTCACTTCATGCACAGTTGATGAATTCACGCACAGGTAATTTTTTTATGCACTTGTGTGAAAAAGTATTACTTTACGCACTTTACGCACTGTCCACAGTGCGTAAAAGCTTAGTTTACGTACTCGTAGAAAAAATTATTAATTTACTCTCATGTCAAACTTGGAAATGGTCGCAAACTTAGGGAACGATGAAGGATGATATTTTCTTTGTTTCCACCATTGTGCTGTTCGTTTACATTTTTTCAACAATGTTGCAGTCTTGTAAGTGGTTAAAAATTTGTATAGTTTCATTGAGGACTGAAATACAACGTTTGTGAAAGTTTTCTTGCTTCTCTATTTTTTCTCATTTTTGCTAAAATGACTGGCCTAGTGGCCAGGTTCTATATTTGGCCGATTCGGTAAAATAATTACATTTCCGCTCCAAAATCACTTTAATTCAGTGATTGAGGATTGAGTGTCACAGACTGAATATACAGGCTGTCCCAGAATAGGGGGGACAAACTCCTCATTTTAATGCTAGAAGATCCCATAAACATAACTACTACTGAGTTACAGGGTGTTGGATTTGGTACAAAAATATGTTTTGTAGAATAACTTAATAACGGCCTAATATTTATAAATAATTTAATTTCATTTGAAGTATTTGTAACTCCAAATTCTCCAATTTGTTTCGAATATCGAATAATTGAATTTTCGAGTCACTCGAATCTGTACATATTGCATGGCAGGTATGAAAACTTTCAATTGGTTATTTTCTCAGAAGTAGTAATACATTTATTTCAGATATTAGAAAATTTTCAATACATTTTCGTTCAGTTTTGATACACTTTTGCTAAAATTCCAGATATCTGAAATAAAATAAAAATCATATTTTCATTCGAGGGTAGTACCTACTCAATTCCTTTAATGTACTTTCAGTGTGCAAATTAATTTTATCATAGAAAAAAATAATTTCAATGATTCCTAACATACGGCCTTTCAGAAAAACACACAGAATATTAAATTGGTATCTACGAAGGCGTAGAGCGAACATGCAATATTTTTTTTCTTAATTTCGAGTTTAAACTCGAAATTAGTATAAATTTCGAGTTCGACCTTGAAATAAGCTTAATTTCCAGTTAAAACTCGAAATTATCGTTAATTTCAAGTTGCAACACGAAATTAGCTCAATTTCGAGATTAAACTCGAAATTAGTGTTAATTTCGAGTTGCTGACTTATGAAAATAGACCGAATTGAGCAATGGAGTTCAAAAATTTTTGCCGGAGAGTATCAAATAAATGAAGGAGTAAAATCGACAATGTCGAAGTACCCTTTTCTCCAAATATTTTCACCATGTGGAAAATATAAGGCAAACATCTGATAGAAAACAACTACTTTCTTGGCTAATACCACGAAGGACATTGAACTACATCTGACAGATATTTGTGCAACCCAATTACAAATGCTTATTGTAATTAAACAGTAGATTATCATTGATTTGGTTGGGCAAGACCACCTGCTGACACGTTTTGAAGTTCTTGCCTCTCGTCAGTGACAGGGTAGGACGGACAACATTGCTCAATGAGTTATAATCCCTTATATAACTTATATTTAATAATAATAATAGATTTAATTGTTCAAGACTGCCTTAACATACAGTAGTACAGTTTTTCATTGCTCTAGAACATTACTCGAATTCAAGGAAAAAACTATCGCATGTCCACTCTACGCCTTCGTAGGTATCCCTCAATTTTCTTCCACATTTTCATGGGGTTCAAAGTATGGTTCAACTCCGGACACCATTTATGTTTGAAATTTCACTAAAATTTACGATTTTCAATATAAAGGAAAACTTCTAACAAAATAAGTAGAGGAGTTTTGTGAGGTAACTGGGCGACTACTCAATTTTGATTTTGACAAGATCTTCCTGAATTATACATTTTTTTAATATATATTTATTCCATCTCCCCATCCTATACAATGTCTTACCCAATTTGAATAGGTTTGAAGAGGGTACCTATATAAAATTGAACTCGTATTTCTACGGGTATTCTTGAAACTTTATTCTTTCTACGACAACATCGAAATGAGTCTTCATGTAAATTCGATCATCAATAGCTATATTTTGCACAGAAATCATATTGCATAGTGAACCTGATGAGTGAACAACAACTTTAACTTTAACAACGACTTTACCAACCGAAAATAACTTCAGTTGCTAAGGGATAATAATAATAATAATGATGAAATGGGGAACATTCTCCATGCAAATTGAAAAATGAAAAATGTGATTTATTTGTAATATCTAACAGAAAACAACTACTTCCCCAGCACAAGCCACGCTGGACATTGAACTACATCTGATAGATATTGTGAAAAGACTCTAACTGAAAAGGAAAGCAAAAATCTGAAAGTGAAAATTCGCATTTTCATTCAGATAACAATTTTTTTTTTAATTATTAAAAAAAAAATATCACTCACAACAGATTTTATGAATGTCCTATTCATATTTTCTAAAATAATAATGATACTCCCTTATAAAAACTGGTTAGAGTATACCCAAAGGCATAGCCTGTGAGGGTAGAGGACGGCTATTATTATTATTTGCCGTGGCGCTCCGGGGCGACTTACTGATTTTTGGTGGCGTATTCACTTTTCAGCTGCAGGAAACCCGGAAAACCTACAGCACCACTATATATCGATATATCGAGAAAAAATATTAACATGGCATTACTTATATCCTAACAAAATTAAAAATATAATACAGGACGTTGAAATAAAATATCGACTGCCGATATGAAATTCCAAAAGTTGTTTTCATCGATGGCATATTCAACTTTTGATGATAATAACTTTTATTTTTGTGTATTTGAACCAATGAAGAAATTTATCAGATTATTGAACGTGAGTACTAGGTTGCCGTAGAAAATGTCTAGTATGCAACTCGAAAAAACGGAAGTTTTACATTAGTATGAATTGCAGCCCTCGCATTCGGCTCGTGCTCTAAACTTTTGCAGAGTTAATATAGTGCTGTTATGAAAATGCACTTAAACACTATATAAATAAGGTATTCACTTCGATTTCTTCAAGTAGTTCATCTCAGGACTGACAGTATGTGTATAGTTCCTAGAAATATCCCGCATTGTCGACCGATGATATCATGCGTTATAATTTATAGCTTTGATGTTTACGACCCAGGGCTGGCTCAGGGTCACTACAGTATTATATGGCACGCATAATAATTCTTCACGGAGAAAATTTACGTAAATCTCTATTACGTCTATCTCTATTATCACGCTTGTGTTAACCCTTTCTGTTGTTTTCACGAACAATACTTGTAAACAATTTTTAGACCACTTCTAATCGACCGATTGATTTGAAATTTGTCAGGTGTACATAATTAGGGGTGACAATGCAATATGACATTTTTGTTATGGAAAAAGAAATTTTGGCTCCAACGAGTTTTTTAATTATGACGCTATTTAATTCAAAATGGGGGGTTTTCAAGATAGCGGCTCCATTATGAAGAACGAGTTTGGTAATTATAATCCGATTCCATTAATAATTAATATCTGGGAGTTTTCGGGGACGAAGATCATGATTCTTCTGTAAAAATTAAAAAATTCAAGATCGTGGATCCAATATAGCGGACGAGTTTTGTAATCATGATCCGATTCTATTCAAAATTGGTATCTGGGAGTTTTCCGGGTTGAGGATTATGATTCTTTGTGAAATTAAGAAAAGTCGAACTTAGAAACCTTGACAAAGCGCTTTCAGATCGCACTCTAAAAGGTAAGGTCCGAAGATAGACTTCAAAGACTTACTCAATACATTCAATTGAAGTGTTAGTATATTACAATGTTTCAACATAGTTTGATGTGATAAAATGGCGTTTGAAATCGATACAAGATATGATAAGATGACAAGACTAAAATGTAGAAAATGAAATAATATAATAAAAAAAAAAACTCAACATCAATAAGCACACTCCTCGATAGCAGGAAGAATCAATGCATGATTCTAACAAAGTTTGAAAAATGTACTGGAAAGTTTCAAATGTTAAAAACGATGTCGAAATACCCTTCTTTCCAAAATATCTCACAAAATGGGAAACTTGAGGCAAATATTCGTCAGAAAACAACAATTTCCCCCTACGAACATTTAATCACATCTAACATCTCAAGAATACCAAAATATATTTTTCGGCGAACAGATTTTCAGCGCAATCATTTCGTTTTCTTATCTCTCCTACTTTATTAACAGTGGGTTTCTTTTTGCCAAAAATTCGAAATTTTGATACACCAATGACTAGACCCTTCACTTGCTAATGTAAATCCTTGAAAAATCCTCGTGTCGTTCTTCCATTTGAAACAAATGACCCGAGTGACATTGAAGCACATCTGGGATCCATCAATTTCGTTAAAAAGATCGATTGTTTTGAATAACTGCAGCATTCAACATGATATGTTTTCAACAATATATCGGAGCTAATGCCCTTTGTAATGCTCCGTCATGATGTTTTCGTTATCTTAATATTTCCAACATACAACGGCAGAGATATAATTAATATTTATTACCGTTTTGTTTTGTACTCAGCACCATAAACATATCCAATTATATATTCTTTCGACATATGACTTCATAAATTAATCTGAGCCGTAAGTTTGGACAGTTTACCACTACTTGCATACTGATTCGAAGATATTCGTGTTTCTATGCGCGTTACAAGCCAGTGGAATGATCGCGAGTTACCTGTCAAGTGAAAATATATTGGACGGAATGATTCACTCAACTCATAGGCCAGTCGCCACGTACTTTTACCTATAAGAATAGTTTAAAAAACTAACGCTTCATTTCCAACATGGACTTAAAAGTAAAAAATGATTGACGTGGGTGCTTTCGATATATATTTTTATATTTTAAATTTTGATTTCACGATACTGAGCTCAAGAGAACTTGTGTCAAGCACCCCACGCTTTTTACATTTGATTAAGTACATTTTCAATTATTTTTTACATTTTAGTCCATGTTGGAAGTAAAGTGTGTTCTTTAGTTTTTTAAATTATTATTTTATTTATTGGTTAAAATAACCGGAAGCCCCCACATACCAATTTTGAAATGAATCGGATCATAATTACAAAAATCATCCACCATCCTGGGTCGCCATCTTGAATTCATCAATTTTGAGAAAAAATTCATAATCTCTGTGACCCCGAAAACCCTCTCACAGTAATTTTGAATTGAATCGGACCATAATGACAAATTATGAATACATGTCAAATTTCAAATCATTCAGACGTCTCGAAGTGGGTGAAAATCACGTTCAAAAATCCGTTACTTACATAGATAGAAAGAAAATTTCCTATATAATTTGCACTAAGGACGAATTTTTTGACCCCATACTTACCGATATACAGGTGTTTCAGAAAATGCAAAATTTCCCAAAAGATAGTAAAATGTACAATTCAAAAAGTAAGTCGATTAATCTTTCACTTCGCTTGGTAGCATCACCCCAGATCTGATCATCTGATCATGGAAGCTGAATATAACAATGGTGACGTATTGCTTCATACATATTTGGTGTACCTCTTTTTTTTTTCATTCATGACAAATTGTCTTTGGTGGAACACAAATAACATTAAACAGTTTATTTGAAAGGAGTAAAAATTAAATATGAATCTAATACTTTTTTCCCTTGTATAATAAATAACTATTTAAGGCAGGTAGAACAGTATGTTTCAAATGATATCAAATTAGGTTTTTGTTTCACAGAAATTTCAAATTCCTGTAGAATAAAAAATTCAAATAGATAATAATGGTGCACGAATGGGCATTGCATAAAAGAAAATATTTCAATGGAACATTCACAAAAACCTCTCATGATTTCACGTTGAATAACATGTTTATTCATTCTGAGTGATGGTACGTATTCTGCACGAACGAACGCATTGAACTCGACTACAATATAAAAGAGTTGAATGTATCTGTGAGTGTATCAAAGTAGTGACTGCGTTCTGACCGGGGCAAACAATCAAATAAATTGCAAATTGCAGCTTCCCATTCACACGTGTACATGAATGGGGGCGATATGAACAACATTTTGAAAATGCTCTTCCAGGAAGAGCTTGCTTCAGTTTCTTTTATAGAAATTAAGACGAAAATTTCAAACCTCAGTTTTTTAACAATTAAAAAAATTGATATTTGTCTAGTTGCCGGAAATGTTTATCCTCCAGGTTACGAAATCAAAACGTGGAAATTTTTCTGTCAAATATTGGACTTGTTATTTCTATAAGTCTCCTTTCCAAAACGTGACATTGTTAAAAAAATTTTATGCTTTCAACTGATATTTTCAACACACCGCCACTTATACTATTCCGTATGTGTCATTATGTCAATAAAAACCATTCATTGGCCAATGATAATGTTTTGTCTTACAGTAATTTCCAAGTCAGATGAAAACAGCAATAATTAAAGCTTGGTACAGACATAGACATTACGCTGAACAACAAACAGAACAACGAACCGAACGGCAAACAGAACGGCGAACAGACCTATTCGATTTCAACGAACCGAACAACAAACGGAACGTTATTGATATTCCCAGAATTTTTTAAATAGTTTTCTGTTCAAGCTGGAAAAAAGTATAGCAGCAGCATTCATCATTCGTTTACTGCGGAGGAAAAATCGCGAAAAACAAGAAGTGCAGAAACTTTCGATGTAGTGAATGAATTCAAGTTTCAAGCTGTTAGAGGTCATTACAAAAATTGCCAACACGATGCCAATGTAGGAAATTTCCTCCCAGGCGTCTCGCCTTTTCATTTTGTTATAATGTTGTGGATGTTTTGTTTTTCACAACAACCCCATTGATAACCATTATCTAGTTCCAGAAATATTTAATTTAATATGCCGTATTCGAACAAAAATACTAGACGTCTGATAATTTAAAAAAAAACAACAAGTAAGAAAATGTGCTACGTGTAATATAAAGCACAAAGCGAATGCATCTGTCCATACAATTTTGTCTGGAACCATTTCTAACCCACGAAAATTAAATATGGCCCAACCGTATTTTTATTCAAAAAATACATGAAATCACTTATAATATTAATTTATTGATCCCTCATACCATTAAATTAAACATTCACTATATTGCATACTACAAACATTATCATATTATTTTCATTTCAATATTTTCATTTCGTGTTGATATAAGCTCCTTATCGATTTTACGACACTTTATTTCTGTCCTATCTATACTGATCAATATTCTACATTTTAAAACTTCCCAATATAGGCAATATATGCGTCCCCAATTCTACATATTTTTCCTACAACTTCAAACAATGTTATTTCCGAAAATATCTACACATATTACCATATTATCACCGTGGCTGTGAATTAAAATTATTAAAAAAAGGAAGGAATGGATGTTGCTCTGGCACGGCCTTACTGGGGCCGCTATGTGCTGGTATTCTATTCAGTTTTCTTCATATTACGTAACTCATTATTACCGTCCCAAACAGAGCTCTACACTTTGTTATGATCACTGGTTTGTAGGTATGCTATAAGAATGAACATTATTTCATATCATCATACAGGGTGATGACCATTTACAGGCAAAAAAATTACAATTTATATAAAGGAAATTCCAAAATATCAATATAAAAAACTGGCTAAGGCTTTCGCGGCCGAAATTTTCACTATCACTATTTTGAATCGGGTTTGAAGGCCGTCGTGGTTTGGAATACTTTCCTAACGTTTCGCTAGCGCGAGTGGCTAGCTTCTTCAGAGGTCTGTTCATCTTCGTTCTAGTCATCGGAGTAGAAATAAGTCGAAATGAATAGGTATCATTATTTTTTTTGCTATATAGTATGAATGAAAGTTGATCACATAGCAGCACTGTTTTTGTGAATTCTATCCAAGATGTGATATTTTCGATTCTTCAGCATATTTGATGAAAACTATCCAATGCATCTTGATTCTGCCCCAACTCTAGTGCTTTATAGAGGCTTGTTCAATAATTGTACCATGATAATGTCTATATCATATGTCCATAAACACCTAGATCATTTTTCATTAAACATATATGAAAATATCATTCATTCAATCATCTTATTTAGTCATCATATTTTCGACTGTAATTGAACCACCACTCATTTTTTATCCCAACTTAATTTTGAATTGGGAATTTCAGTCGGTTGACAGCAATAATTAAGATGAATAACAATATTCAAATGATAAATGATCTCGAACCAGATCGTTGCAAGAAATGTTATTCCCTATGTCGGAGCTTTCAATACCCCACTCTCCCCAACTGCTTTATGATAGTTTATTGACCGCCGAAAAAATCGCATTCTAGCAGTGTGTCGACCCATAATGATTATTTGAATTTCTCACGGCCAAACCTTGTCATCGCCATGCATAATTCGAGTACGTTTAAGCCGTCGAAATATAAACAAGTATTCCACTCTTTTTCCTATTAGCGAATTCACTAGGCTCAATTCAATGTCATTCGGGAAATTACAATACGCTGGTCAATGCTCTCGGTGCGTGTGTGCCTCATAACCGTTGTATATATCTATAAGAAAGTCATACAGGTTGTACGGAGTGAGCCACTCAAATTTTCAGAGGATGAACTGAAGTAAACTGAAATAAAATTATAACGTAAAATTATCCTAAAGTTACGGAGGCGTAGAAGGGCCAGTAATTATTTTTTATAATTCCGACTTACTGTCTCGGACTTACTCGGAATAAAGAGTTATCATCTCTGTTTCCCTTATTATTTATCTCAACAGGGTGTAGCTCGTGATGAACTCATTCGCCTACCATAATCACCTTTCATATCATGAGATATCACCAGCAGGATTTTGTGTTATTCCAGGTTTTAGGTTGCAGTTGTTAAAGGATAGGTCAAAAAAACTAGTAGTTTTTTTTTTGGAATATATCCCCTTTCCAAACAGAATCGAATTGTTTCATGGTTTTTTCCAACTTTTTAATTTTTTTTTTATCGAGGACAGCCAGAACGGTAGTGCGCGTGGGCTCGAACGGTAGAGCACGTGGGTCATCGATATCAAAGCCAAGCAACGTGATGCGAAGTTATGGTTTGGATGGAGACTCACCGACGACCCCCTTTCGAGATCTGTTCTCTCGGGTCGTGGAATCGCACGTTAAAAGGTAAGACCTTGATGATGTTTCGACTTCTGAGGGCTGCCGTTCGTAGGGGGACGACAGCAGGTTAACGGAAAACACAATTTTAAATTTTCTTAAAAATTTTGCATTAGAACCTATTCGAACTGAATAATTTGAGGGCAATTAGTTGATTTATTTTATATCAGAATTATGTTTCATTTTAATATGTATTGTAATATACCACAACTATATTATTCTTTCTTCCTGAAATAAGGCTGTTTTTATTTTGGGATATATGAATGGAATTGTTGATTTCGTGAAATATACAGAACTGGGACATTTTGACACTGACCTAAAATAGGTGAAGTATTTTTATGTGTCAATTCATTATACAGAGTTCTCGAAAAACGTGAAAGCATATAGCATTTGGTAAAAGTTGGTGCTCATTGAGAAACTCATAAGGGGTTATCAAGAAGTTTTGGTTTTTGAAAGGAATAAATCTATTTCTCAAAATTAATTGGGAATATTTCATTGACCATTCAGATTCAGATTTTCATTAATGTGCTGCAGCTATTTATTTCTTAGATATTGTTATGAATTCTTGATATGATGTCAATATTTCAATAATTATGGGATATCGATGACATACCGGGGGGATGTAAATGAAAAAAATGCTGATGAATCACTTTTATCAGAATCTCTTTGCTATTCAGCATCTGAATAGTTCATTGGATGGCAACGAAATGTTTCTAATAGAAGTTTTCCATATTTTGAAACATAGAGGTACTTTATTCTTAATGAAAAAAAAATTCAGGTTTCAGGAACCAAGAACCCAACATAACTTTTCCATAACCCATATGAGTTTCTCGATGAGCAGCAACTTTTACCAAACAATTTTTTTTTGTGAAATCAATAATGAAAAAGTTTTCTATATTGTTCCAAAAGTTTTTGGCGGAAACTTATACTATATAAACAGTATTGAGAATATTGGACATGATTTTTCTTTCATCACCAACCAAGATTGTCATTGTTGTTAAAATTAGTTATTTCTATCAACCGGCTGCCCCCTTACGAGCAACCCTCAGAAGTTTTCAAAAGACTTATGCGAGCTAGGGAAGATACAGCCCTTACGTTTCATCGTGTGATGCCATGCACAGAAAATCATTCGGGTGAACTACTACCGTATGGTTTAGGTATTATCAATGATAACCGGTGAGTGACCCATTTTCCATCCACACAGTAGGGAATTTGGGCACTTAGAGATAACTCCTAATTCCGATATAGTAAGTCGGAATTCCGAGATAGTAGGTCGGAATTAGTAAATTCATATTGAGATGGCAGTATTGCGAAATAGGACAAAAGCGTTGCCAGAGTTCATACATCAGAAATATATATTGATATAACATAAATAACAGACCCGTCCACAGGTAGAACGCTATACAGATGTTAAACGAATCAATTCATTGCTTGGTGAACACTCTTCATTCGTTAAATGAATGGAATTCATTCCTCTAACTAACCTATTTGATGTACTTGTTCATCAACGAAAGCATTCATTGATATTATTGATATCCGTATTCATAGTATGGATAACCAGTGGTACATTTACATAACGATTGCATTCATAGGAACAATATTGATGAAAATGTTCATTGAGCCACTGAACTAAACAAGGTACCCACAAAAATTATAGATTGCGCGACACCAACATTCGAATATTTGCTTCAACTTCCAGTTGCTATGTTGTCTCTGCAGTTTTAGGCCCACTTTTGGTGAAGGAGAGGGGCAGGAATTCTGGCTATCCACATGTTTACATCCAGCGGTGGCGCCTTTCTACATATCTTTTTTTCGGTCTAAATTTGGTTTTTACTTGTTTTTTGTGAGGAAAGAACATACATTGTATAATTTTCCGTAATATGTCATAGTTCAACCTGTATATTATCTGCAGTTTGAAAATCACTTGACGTCATTTCTAAACCGCACACGAGTTTTTTTTTTTTTTTAATAAACTCCAAAGGAATTTTTCCATGCCTCTCCAGATGAACTGCACGACTCTCTCTATATTCATAATTCTCTTCATTTCCTGAATATTCACGGCGTATCCTCAAGAGCACTCGCAGCTCATATTTGGGATGAGTTTTTACGCCAGCGCGCGAAACGAAAGCTCAAAATGTAGGAGAGGGTACTCGAGATGGACTCTTGAGGAATTCTTTAATACGACATCTCATTAGGCAGTCTTCCAGCAAACGTTGAAAGAATATCTGCGAAATGAATTAGTAAATAGGTGATCCACATTTACGCCTTTCTTTCGTGCCTTTAATGTGAGGGGTGAAATGACGATCAAGTTGAAAAATTATAAAATGTGCTACGTCACTAGAAGAAGTGGTAAACTAATTTGGAAATGAGGACCAAAACCCTTTGTATGTTTAGAAACGCGCCGCTCCTAGATGTTAACACATGTAGAGCCAGAATCTCTGTTCCTCCTTCATCAAATGGGATTGATGCTGATGGTTTTGATGATACTTGATGAAAGTCCATGTTGACGTTCGTAATGAATCTTTTACGAAACCGCGATACATGTTTTGTCAATACAATGACTCCTTCAAGCAAAAGTATAACTCCAGAGTTTCCTATAATAAGTCTAAACCTACTTTACATCGAGGGACTTAGTGCCTCATAACTTCCAGTAACGATGGCAAGAAGCTTATTATCTAAGGTTTTTTTCATATCATGTGAATTTAGGCCGGAAATATTGCGCTATTGAGCCCAAGAAGTATCTTAGACTCTACAAAGATCAGATCCGTCTACCTATATGGCAATGTTCGAAGTCCAGTGAAAAATTAAAGTATTTAATTATTTGAGAGTTGAATCTAAGATCGGGGCTCCCAAAAATTATTATGAGTCAATTATTTCTGTTTGACTCTATGGCACAGCAATTGAAAAACAGATCTCACCTCAAACAGATCAAAGGCCACACGTCATTCAGAGTCAGTTTGCTGCTGGTGACTGAGTGTATTGGAGATCTGCGTATACTATCCAATACCAATAAAGTTAGGCTACTTTGGGTCCTCAGTCACACCGAAGTTTTCAGATCATGGAGCGTTATAACATTGTAGGAAATCCGGGAAGTAAAATTCCAGGATGAAACAGAAACTAAATGCAGGTGTTGAGGATGAGAAATCATCCACCCACATCTTCACGGAATGCCCAGCAAGCAGCAATACAGAGAGCACACCTCGGGAGCATTTTTCTGAACTAGCAGACTACCTCCAAAACTGACCAATTCCCAGCAGCGTTGGGTACTTAGTGGGCCCGATTGCGAGTCCTACATGCCTATGGTTCTGTCCGCCTACGAAACTGTATTCTATCGTCTGATATAGAATTCGATAGATACATAAGTATATTTTTTCCATCCGTGAGGATCTCCCTAGGTACGGTCTTCCCGTTTCAAGCGGCGACTACAAGACACATTCACCAGGAAAACCAAAGCAGAGACCTCTTGAAACCGATTCAAGGGGAGCCAAGCCAACTGTCCCAAAGGCGCCGATCGGAGGAACTCACCAAGGGTGCTTCTGCGATGGCAAATCTAGATGAGGAGATGAGCAGCTCGGAAAAGGAAAACAGAGGAGCCGAAGGTACCCCTATATACAAGTTTATAGGGAAACACCCCCAGGTACGGTCTGATGGCTGTCGTGTGCGGCAACCACAAGAGCACGCTCATAGAAAAAACCGAAACAGGAGCATGAGGAAACCATTAGGTATGAGCGAGGGTGCTCATTGGCAGGAAACTCCAAGAGTGCCCCTGAGATGCGGAGGTAGGCACCCTGGAGAAAGGAACTAGAGGAACCGAAGGTATCCCCAGAACACAACTAACCAGAGAAACCTCCTGAGGGATTTCCGAAATTATGGCTTGAGGAATCTACACAGGTGTCTTCCAAAACACGAGGGTGTATAACGGGTTCTGATACATCCGTTCATCTGTACCTGAAGAAGGGGAAGAAGTATACATTTTAAAATATTCTTCTGTCACTAATGTTTAGTTCGACATAATAATTCAATCATGAATGCTGATGTACTGCGAATGAGATTTGGAGGCTCTTACTGAAACTATTTCAAATTGAATTCAAATTTTCATAGCAGTGAAATTCAGAAGGTGATAGATTACCTATGTTGGAAATGAAATAACTTGAAACTTCTGTAGCAAACTTCTATTGCCTGAGAGGGAAGCTTCATTTCAATTTTATGTCGTGTCTAGTTTTAATTTTATTTATATGTTAAGTGTTATACTGTATGTTGACGAAGGAAAACCAAAACCCTTCACAGCCCTGAGGATGGCAAAATATATTGCCGAAACGTTGACCTGTTGAAATATACTGGTTTTCCAAAAGATGACCTAACCCCAACAACCTAGATGTAACTTCATCAATATATATCATATATATCAATATATATTGCTTGAATTGGTGTTGTTTGAAATTGTATTTTCCGTTAACCAGCTGACGTCCCCCTACGAACGGTAGCGCTCTAAAGTTGAAACTTTTGCGAGCCAAAAATTAACGTGGTCTCACCTTTTCTCCAGTCGCGAGGCTCTGAACCATGCACATGACCGGTAGACAGAATGATTGAAATGCGGTGATTCTAACCACTCGACTACCCGGCCTGTAAATCAGTCATATTATGATTTGTGCTGTATCAAAAATGGATATCTCTCGAATGCTCACCCTGTATATTTTTAATAAACAGGGCTCACTTGATTTAGTATGGGATGTGGCGTGCCATGCAAATCCGCGAAGTAGGCGCCTGCAAACAATGTGAGATCAGGCGGCCGCATGCTGTGCCAGCTCGGCTGGAATATTACGTAACACACCATAATGCCAGAACATAAACAACCATGCTATATTAACGAAATATCGCGCACACATACACACACACACGGTAAACTCTATATTTTATGAGCGGCGTGAAAATCATTCAGAATGCGTACGCTTGAACTTTGGCGTTCGTATTCTGAAGGATCAAGTACATTTCTTGTGCAAAAACTATTTTAAACCAATTGTCCAAAATTTTAATATGTTATTGAACTCAGCATACCGAATAAATGCTACGTGGGCACAAAAAATTTCTGTTTTTGACGAGGTGGAGTATTGAAGTTGTAAAATGACGCTTTCGTACCATTATTGTCCAACTTACTATCTAACATGGCCAGTTCAACAGATTTTTTTTTGATCATTTCTGAAAACAATAGACAAGCCCCGTTTTATTCTTGAACCCATGACGACGTAGCTGAGGATACAAAGTTGTAAACAGGTGATATTATGACGTCGAAAATCATCGCAACTTCATTTCATCCTTGACGAATGTTGAGACATCCTTTGAACGTATCGACCGAGGTATCGACAATTCTATTAATTCACATCCTTTAGTTGTTTTAATGTTGCTAATATCAACAACGTTATTGAGCAAGTCGGACGTAATGTTGTTGTTTCATCGTTATCTGAGTTCTGATTATAGATAATAATCGGATTGGAAATGAATGGTTACGAATTAGTTCCGTGAAAATTACGAGTCTTGAATCTTGTGAGTGATCAAATGCATATTTCCAGAGAGGAACATACCTAGTTTATTGAGAAAGTGAATGTTTGAGCAGGAAATTTGATCTTGGGAAATCACGTTGTTTGACCGATATTCATCAGAGGCAATCTTATTGGAGATTTCACATAAATCTTTTAGAAACTGAAATGGAACCTCGAATAAGACAAATTGTATTGAACGATCAAAAAGGGTTCGAAAATCATGACATCATATTTCAGCAGGACTATGACTGGAGAATTTCTTGATACAAACTTTACTGGACGATGGATGTGTCGCAGGGTAAGTACCGAATGGCCTCGAAGATCTCCGGATCTTATTCCCCTATGATTAATTTTTTCTTTAGGGGTATCTGAAGTGGAAAAATTAATGCCACTGAATGCCAACCAATAGAAGAGTTGGAAAGCAGAATAACAGAAACATGTGAAGAATTAAATAAACAGACTTCCACCAACGTGAGAGAAACTATTTATAATAGGGCACTTTATTGTCAAGTTTTCGGCGGTGCCACTTCGAACACTTGGTAGAATAATTGATGGGGTTGAATAAAAACGTTATTTTGATTTCGATTTGAAAATATGAACAGGACGTTCTTGAAATCCGTTGTGGAATCGTCTTTTCGCAATATTAGTCAGATTTAGTTGAATGTCCAGCGGGAGAAGTAGTGCTTTTCTGTTAAAAATCTCTCCTTCCAATTTCAATGGAGAATGATACCCCTTTCAAATGTTTTATTCAAAAATGCATGAATTCTGTTTTTTAACCAATTGTCAATATACAGAACACATTGGTAAATTTCAAAATTTTTAATAAAAAGATTAAAGTTAAAAATTAAAATTAATAACAAAATTCAGTTTGCAAAATTTTTTACCGGAAGTGACCAACATCCATACTTCCTTTTGAACCTAAATGTCACTATTCAAACATTAAATATTCCAAAACAATTAAATATAGGACCCAACTGTATGAGAGAAAATTTTGAGCAGATATCGAAAATGTAAAAAGATGTGCTCTATTTAAAAAAAAACAGGTGTTCAAGATGAATACCAATCATTACATGCTATAATTTTACCTCATGAATTTTTTCAGTATACAGTGGAAAAAGTTAATAAATAATTGATTTAATGATAGTTTTTAATTTGTCTATAAAAATTGTAGCTATTATGAACAAAGTTCTTTATCCTAATACACTATTGTGCAACAATTTATATCTTTCAAAGACTATGTATAAGTATATCTTCAAAAGGTCCACAGTTTGTATGTAAAAAAGTTAATTTATCCGGAAGTATCATAATATTATGGGACTCTCGTCCTCCATTTGTAGAATTTCGCGTTCCCAGAACCCAGTCTGCCACTGGTCTTTTATCGGCACGTGGCTGATATATGGCACTGTCTACCAACGGAGTTACCATGCAAAACCATAAATCAGAGTGGGCATTTACGATTCTTCAAATTTGGCAAGATAAGTATTCCTGCTGAGAAGACAATTCACTTCACTAAAAAAAGTTGCTAGATCCACAATGGAATTCCTTTTCGAACTTTTTTATTAATGCTGTAACAAGGCAACTTGAGTTGAACAATTCTCCTACACGTGGATGCCGCAATAGCTTAATTGAATGTATTTTGAAAATACAAAGAAACAGGTGAGAATCTGATTAAATTTTTCTGCGAGAAGTATTACACTAAACAAAAAAAATTTAATAATAGAATATTCGATAAGTTAAATAACTATTATTTATAATAGGAGTATGAAAGATATGGTCCAAATTATGGTCGTTTGATCGCCATATTTAAAAATTGCTGCTAAATTGGAAGTGGAAGAGCGCTGTTTATCGACTGAGTGTTGATAAAAAGCGAAGTCTGCCTTTTGCTGATATTTTCTTTTTTAAATATTCATTATAATTGATGTGTAAGTTATCTGGCAATAGAAACAATTATTATTATTATTATAAATTGATATAGATTTTTCGTTTGTGTTTATCTTCATACCAAGTAGTCCGATTTTGTTTTTTTTAAATCATTTTACTTCCTCCAATAAGCTATTTCTGAATTTGTTGAGGACATGTGTTTGAATGCATCAAATATCAAAAAGGAATACAATATCACATTTCCTGAAAGAAAAAGTGCTCAAGAATCAATCTCGGAACAACAGAGCCAAAAAGGTACATACTGGAACTATTGGCAATTTAAAAAACTGTATAATCAATGAAATTCCCAATGAAATGACCAATTACTTAAAAGTAAAAAGAAAAACAAAACTATATTGTATTTACTGTACTATAAAGTGGTATTTTCCGCAAGCTGTGCCGTAAAACTACCAAAAAATCAAATTGATAAGGAAAATTTATATTTATTTTGGTAGCTGTAGACTATTTACATGTAAAGTGAGAAACCGTTTTGAAAATTATTGAAAAAACTCAGTTTTCATATTTATTAGTCTATTACAATCCCTCTTTCAGTTCGAACCTAGCCTGAGTAGAAAATTTACATTGAACGGTTAGAGTGGTGGTGTTTTCGCATTGTCATTGATTTTGATTTCAAAGTTGAAACATATCTTTTGTTTGTGATAGAACCTTACTGATAACCTTTTTCGTGAGTTGACATGAAGCGAGTTGGCGCCACAACACGAAACTACATGATTTGACAATTTGTTTATGAAAGGAATTGAAAGTGATGTGTCATCTGCATAAATAATGCATCTATTAACAGCAACCTCAGCGTCAACATCATTGCAATAAAATATAAATTATTGCGACTCCAACACTGATTCTTGAGGTACTCCAATATCTGAATTACATTTATAATGATTGTTTTCTGGTCAATGATTCGACGAAAGAAACTGGTAAAAGACCCCATTCATTCGAGTGCATTTCCTCTTATTCCATATGGCTATAATTTATTTAATAAGTTCCTATGATTAACGCAGTCGAATGCCCTGGAAAATCATAGAATTTTCTGAAAGGGAACTCATCAACCTCGATACACTTCAGGATTTTTGAGCATATATTGGATCGAAAACTATGTTGTTTGGACTCGTACCACTTTTCCGATCTTCAATTCATTGGGAAAAATTAAAGTATAGTATATTAGCCTTTTCTGATCAAGAACATTGGACCTTCATCGGAAAAACTTCTGGGAAAACTCGGAAAATCTCTAGTGCATGAATAACTATCAATAAATATTTTCGAAAATTACTTCCTAATGGAGCTATAATTATTGATATATATCAGATTTCCGCGAGAACAACTCTGGATATCATGAGATTTACCGCGATGCTCGACAAATTATATGTATCTCCCTTGTTTTGGTCGAAAATTCATAAACTGAAAGGTATTTTGAAGGAAAATCTTTGTATTTAAAGTATACTAAAGTGGTTGTATTTGATATTTGAAGGTGAGTTCGCTCAAAGATTCAGTAGGTCAAATTTGAGTAAATCAGATACAACATTCATTCCCAACTCATCTTGGCCCTAACTAAATCAAGTTTTTCTATACCCGTTGTTCTTTAGTAAGGCCCAAGATAAATAGTGCTTCAGCAAGTTGTAACATTTCTGTGGAATATTGTGAGATCTTTCTTAAAATGAAACACCATTTTGGTTTAAAATTAGATTCAAGTACTAGGCCAGTAGAAATAGACAATCAATTCACATTGATTCCAAAAGTTTTCAAACTTTTGTCAAGTGAATGATACATCGAGAAAGCAAAAAATCTCGCAACATTGTCAAAAATGCAATTAATTTGAATTTTGCTGTATACTCGTTGAGAAAATTCCAAAAGTTCTGCAAACTTGAAGTAGTATTGAATATATTATTTTCTATCCCAAATGAGGTTTGCAACCAAAAGTGTACGGAACATTTTTTTTTATCGACCTATAATGTTTTTATTTGATATATCATAGGAGAAAATTCCAAAAGTTCTGCAAACTTCACAGATACATCGGAAAAATATTACGAACAGTCGTGTAGATTTGCAACTTTTTGCGTAGACCGGAACATATATTTTTTGATTCGTCTTCATTTTTTGATCAAGGTGGTCTCGAAATAATTACAAAAGTTTTGCAACATTGTTGCAAATTTTGAAAACATTTATTCTGATGCATTCACCAATTTGCAACCTTGTACACGATCCGGAAATTCCTGAAATTTGCAAAAATCTAATTTGTAAATTAATTGGATTTTTCAAAATTTCCGGATCATGTACAAGGTTCCGGATCATGTACAAGGTTGCAAGTTTTTGAGTGCATAAGAATAGATGTTTTCAAAATTTGCAACAAAGTTGCCAAACTTTTGTAATTATTTCGAGACCACTTTGATCAAAAAATTACCACGAATTAAAAAAAGTATATGTTTCGGTCAACGCAAAAGGTTGTAAATATACACGTCTGTTCGGAATATTTTTCCGATGTATCTGTCAAGTTTGCAGAACTTTTGGAATTTTCTCAACGAGTTCACAGCAAAATTCAAGTTAATTGCCATTTTGACAATGTTGCGTACTTCGGAAGAAGTTGCAAATTGAGATTTATTGCTTTCTCTATGTACCATTCACTTGAAACTTTTGGAATTATTGTTAAATTTTCGATTTTTCATGTCTTCTCTACTGGCCTATACATTGGGTAACCTGTGACGTACATGACTGATAGAATAAGTAATTAAATTGTATTGAAAAAAAAAACTTACTTGTTATCTTACCTCAGTTCTCCAAATCCAAATTAGGAAACTATTTTGTACGCTATTAATTGAAAAATATGTTAATAATATCATTTATTCAAGGAGATATTAGCTTTTGGATTGATGGTTTTGTTATATCATTCGTGTTGTTCACAGGTTACTCAAAAAGAAAGAAGAAAGATCTACCGTAATATTTGTTTGTTTGTTGACGAAAATTTCTTCGAGACCTAATAGTGTGCGGTATCAAATTAATCGTAATGAAATGCTTTTTTTTGACCCAACGAGCCACTATGTTGCCATTTGAAAAAAAATAGTAATAATAATTTGAAAATTGAATTTTACCCAGCAGTATTTTCAACGGTTAACGAATTATAGGAGAAAAGCTTTTTTGACAAAAGGGGTGGTCCAAAACGGACTATTGTGGTTTTGTGATAATACATGGAAGCTCTACTGACAGTTTATGTCGGAAAATTGGGTGGGAAATTTCTACACTGTACTGCTGTACTAACCACTGAATTCACATTTTCAAATGGTATGTCAAAATTACGTTGAAATGCGTTCATAAATAAAAAAAGTTATGAATAAAATTTGAAAAATATGTGATTTAATCAATCCACCACTTTATTTTCCGCCATGTAATAAAATAAGAAATAAGAATAATAAAATTATAAGAGGACAAAATTTGAAAAAAAAGTTGTTTAATGGAATTTTAGGAATTTCCCATTAGAAAAAAATATTTTCTAAAAATAGATTTTAAAATTTTTACACATATGTATTTTAAGCGAAAACCGCAAAGTTTTATTTTTCCCAATACTTTAGGACTAAAATTAATAATTTAAACGTATTCATAGCCCTCTAGATTCAAAAATAAATTTCATAATTCAAAAAAAATTTGGTTACAAAAAGTAACAAATGATACATGGTTATATTCAGAATGTCATATGGGGACAAAAAAGTAATAATGTACCAGGTGTCTCATTTAAAAATCGCAAGTTTATAACAATTCCTGTGAGACCAGAAGTTGCATGAAGCTGAGTCACTGGTCAAAAAATGCAATTTTATATATTATATAGATCCTCCCAATTTCATTTCAATATCTTCAAAAACAAAAACGTTGTAGAGACGAGCCATCTTCCGTGGACACCCGGTATAGGCATAACTAAACTGTGTGATAAAGGGAAAAATACTTCTTGTTCTCGTTGTGTGACACCACAGGCGTCCAATATCCCATTTCCGGCAAAAGGGTGCGTTATACTATTTATCAAGCGCAAAGCTGTTTTTGTGACATTATCATATCACTCGTTGGAAATGTGTGAAGAGAAAGGTATTTCGACACCGTTACAATTATTCATGTCAAATTATCTCCTCCTGTGAAACATCCATCGTGGTGTTGCTGTTCCATGGCGTGATTTTCTTGTTAGCTGAAATTTTTCTCTGTCTACTAAATCCTGAGTTGACCTATATTCACAGAACTCATAATTATATCTTATGACTAGAATGCGTTTCAAATATGGCGGATGAACAAATCATGCATAACCTGCAACACTGTAATGTCCTCTTCACAGTAGCGGCGCATAAAATAATGGGCGTATCATAGGGATGGAAAATGGGTTGGTTTTCTTAAAAATGAGAAATTGCATAGTTTTCTTTGCCTTTCTGCAGGAATTACCACAATCCTTGACAAAACCCTTCATTATATAGAACGGCGAACAGCTAATAACACTATATAATCAATAAATAAACATTTACTTATCGTCCAAAACACTCGTGTTGAAAAAATAAAGAATCAACATTCAACAGTGATGTGACAACGCCGCTCTGTTTACAAACAAACTGGCAAGCTTAACCGACAGACGTCCTAGATTCTACTCGTTTCCTCTTGGAACTACAAGAAATAACGTATGTGTTTACTTAGTAAAAGTTGTCCTCTTTGCGGATGCCCACGATTTGTTCAAGTTTAGGGTAGCCGACGATACATGAAGCGCTTTCTAGTCATAAGATATAATTATGAGTTCTGTGCCTATATTGCGTTAATCTATTGTCTGTGGCCACCTTCGATGATAACCCCGCTGTTTGAGCAATTTCACCTCGAGGCAAATTGCACCACGGAATTTTATCAGGTCACCGATCTATATCTAGTTTATCTAAAAATACGCGGCCAAGGTAAAAGTGCAATGATCAATACCGGTCCTTGAGACGCTATTATTTGCTTTATTAAAAATATCTATTAGCATATAAGCCACGTCGAGTGCTTAAAACGTCTGAATTTCGGTTTATGTAATAAAGTGCATTGACTCTGTTATTGACTGTTTCATCACACGAAATTATGCTAAACAAATAAACATAAAAAGTCTGTCTACACCTACGACGACGATAGTTAATATGTCTGAAACGTACTCGGTTATTAGTGAAGTGGAATTATTAATTGCATGGGTCTTTGCACCAAAAAAACTATATGAATTCCGTTGCAGATTATGAGCGATTGAAAAAAAAAAATACCTGTGATGGAATAATCACGGTATCATTTGGACTGATCTTTGAAACCATTCTAATCAAGTGAAACCGTGAAAAATCAGCTGCGATAATTATTAAGCTGTCAATTGACATCAAAACGAAAATGAGAGAGTGAAGTAACATGGAAAAATAATTGTTTAAAAAACTGAAGAACTAGCTTCACTTTCAACATGGCTTTATTTTCAACAAGTAAAAAATAATTGTCAATGTAATTACTCTAATGAAAAAAGAGCCTGGGTGCTTTCGATCCTTATTCTCATATTTTTATTTTAATCTAACAATACTGAGCGTTCAAAAGCTCAAGAGAACTTTGTCAAGCACTCCACGTTTTTTTTACATTTGAGTAATTAAATTGTGGAATAATTTAAATTTTTTAGTCTGGGGGAAGTAAAGGGTGTTCTTTAGTTTGTTAAACTATTATTTTTTAATGACTAAAAATCGAAATCTCCTACCCCGAAAGCCATAACATTTTTTTCTTGTGGAAACTAAACTGATCAATTATTACCTTATTTAGACTTAGGAAGTTGTTTAGAATTGAAAACAATATTGAAATAAGAAATGACGGCCAGGACAATTTACTCTTGATCAAAATTCTATTTTTTGTTATTCCCTGTACACCGTTTGTAAATTTTGACAACTCATATGCAAGTATTCTGAAATTCACCAATTTTCATCTGAAGAAACATTTTCTAACAAACGGATAATAAAAGTATATTGTACAATGAGCATGAAATAGGTCATTTCATGCAAACTGTACATGATACTGTTTCTACGACCATCTGACATAAACAAATCTTTAACATTTTTAATAACACTTTTTTTCATAAACTTTCCTGCCGTCATGAATCCCATAAAACATACAACCTAATAAAGGAATTGAAGATAAAAATATAGAAAATTATACTAAAAATCCAAACTAGTCGATTTCATGAAACAAAAAGAAAGTGGTTTTATTTGGAATTTGAACCCTCACCACCGCTATCCAAAATCCGAATGTTTGCTCACTCTGCACTCGCTGCTACGAGCTCACATGATGATATGATGAAATTAACGGCTATAGAAACTTCCTGCCAACAATTCCAAAATATAGAATTCGATTTCGTCAATCTTTATACTGAAATTAGCGGTGTCAATGTCAAATCATACTACTCTTTTTCGATACGTATTTTTTTTAACGAATTTTGTAAATACTGATGTGAAACGTCAAATTATGAGAACGTTAACAAACTTGATTTGATCTTATATTATTTATGATCATGAAAATGACAGTCTAGTAGTCCATGAAAGTCGTTGGAAATGAAATAGTCTGTACTGAAATGATCATTAGAGTACAGATGTAAAAATTAAAAAGTGTTTACAATCGGACTACCTACTTCCTCGATCGATAAAGCGCATAAAATAGGCATATTTCCATGTGGTCGTAGAAAATATCTATTTGTATTACTAGGGAGGAAAGTGCCACTTTTTCTCCCGCAGGATGTAGTTTACTGCCCTCCGCTTCGCATCGGGCGGTAAACATTCAAGGCAGGAAAAGGCACTTTACTCCCATGTAATACATACGATTTTTCCTCCTACTCACTTAATGAACATTTTTTTGTAATTTTAAAACACATCTCAACTGCTTTTGTCTAAAACGGACCTGTACTTGCATGATGGAAAGTATAGACAATACAGTCATGTCCATCTGAGAATCTGCGGTGGTGCGTCTTGGGCTTGTAATCCGAAGGTCCTGGGTTCAGCTCCTGGCAATTGCAACTTTTTTTTTAAGATTTGAATTAGTGCTCATTTCGGATTGCTATTGAGTGATTTTCTCATAAGTAATGTTATGTGCCTATTTGAATGAAGTGCCGATAATTTTTTTTTAAGAGCTATGCGCTTGTAGAAAAAATAATGTGTGTATTTCGAGCACAAAGTGTCATTGTCGTTCTCCAAAGATTAATCTTTTTGTCGAGCGACAATCAATCACTTTACGCTCTAAATACACAAATAGCTTTTAAAGAACTAAAGTAGAAGTAACATTTTGATTTTTACCAGAATATAGGATATATAAGATGTTCTAGAAATTACGGAAACAATTTGATTACGATAGATTCACAAGTTTCTTCGTTTACAACTTACTCGAAATGAGGGGGAGGAAAAGTATCCTGGTTAGAGGGAGGAACGTGTGTACTTTCTATAGGGGGAGAAGGAAAACAAGTTTTTCATATAGTGCAGATTTTTGAAACTCACTGTATTATAGTCATGACCATATTTTTATAGGCAACCCATATTACGCGTGTTTGTCTATTTATAAAACTTCATAAAAAGTATGTCCGGTTAATAGATGGGTGATGGTCGACCTCTCTTCGCCTCTTATACAATATCTTTTGTATAAGAAATTTCTATCCATGTTCAACAGATAACCAGATATTGCCTGTCACATATAATTTATGTATATGTCCACCCAAATGTGTTTTGATTAACCTTCCAGCAGTGCGCTTAAACCACCCTGAACTAGCGCCCTACTCGCCCTGAAACCCCTGTGAAAACAAAAACGAAAGCAATTATATTACGATCATGTCCGTACGTGCCCTCCTCCAACTTCAATCAAGAATCTCAGAACAAGGGTGGGATTCTGTGTACCATAGAATTCTATTGTCGACAGTTTTGTCTCTTTCTCTCCCAAGAATTCAACCATAATATCATCTCACTTTTTCTATTGATAATAGAATTCTATGGTACACAGAATCCCACCCCAGGCAGTAAAGCGTCGTCAACGACCGCGGACCGCAGAAACCCATACTACAAAAGCTATGTATTAAAAAAAAAAAAACGCAAAAACCCCCCAAAAAACATCGCTTAAAACTAATAGTCAATACTTATTCCATCATTGCCCCGAAAAAACGAAAGATTCAAATGCATGGTTTGTTAATTGGTAGGTAACCTAATATTAATTATAATTAGATAAACAACACGAGATTGAAATGACGAAGAAATCTTTTGAAGAAACAATAAAATGCCACAAAAGTATTAAGTTCACTAGTTCATTCCAGATTTTGTTTCACCTATCAAGTACACCTATTTAAGTAGTTGTTTCCCCTCGCTTTTTATATTTCTGTAATAAGTATTTTTATAATAATAATAATAACAAATGAAACATGGATACCTTTGGAAAAGTGGAACGGACAGAACTAATGATCGATAATGTATAACAATTGTATTTTTCAAAATCATTCACTGTACATGAAGCAGTTTTATGTTTACGAGTTTTTTTGTTGTCTCGAGCAATAATTTTAATAATATTTAATAACTGCCGAGTAATAAATTAATAATGAATGCCTGATAAATCAAAACACCATGCCACTAATTAATATTAATTAAATAACTTGGTAATGACAAATTTATGTGATTGTTAAGTGAAGTTATAGCCAAGCCTCGACAAGTCCATTAGAGGCATATCTGAGCTAAAAGTGAACGACATAATCACTTTATGAATATCGAATCATTCCGAATGTTCGATAATATCTTGGTGAGTTGGTGATGACATTCACATTAGAGAAAATATTATCCACATACTTTAGAAACCAGACTCATATGCAGATTAGTGATCATAATTTATCAAATGTCATCTCACATTATTGCATACTTATTCATAATTTCACAGTATAATCGAATGATACGTATAAAAACATCTCTCTTTCCAAACACTAATCGTATTTTTTGCCATCCAGCGACATATGTCCAGATTGTAGATATTTGGGATAGAAATAGACAATCAATTCATAATAATCCACAAGTTTCCAACATCGAAAAAGCAATAAATCTTAGTTTGCAACCTTTTCCAAAGTAAACAACATTTTCAAATGGCAATTAACTTGAATTTTGCAATATTATACTCGTTGAAAAAATCCAAGATATCTGCTAACTTTCATATTATAACATAACATTTCTTCTATCAAGAACTAATGTTTTTCATTAATATACCACAAGAAAAAATTCCAAAAGTTTTCAAACTTGACCGATACAACGGAAAAATATTCCAAACAGTTGTACAGATTTGCAAACTTTTACGTTGACCGGAACATATATTTTTTTTCCGTCGACCGTTTATTTATGATGTATTTTAACGCACTCAAAATCGTTGATTAATGACCCCTGTTAATGAATGATTTTCTATTAATCAACGATTTGATTATATGCAACCCAACATACATTGCTCTTATACATTTTATATTGGTTAGTACTACCTGTCATTATTTATTTGTCAATTTTCAATAAAATTTTAGAAAATGTTTATCACACCAGTTGTAACTCAAAACCATTTAAGGTCCCGTGGCGTAATGGTAAAGTGCACCTGGCTTGCAACACTGAGGTCGAGAGTTCAAAACCCACCGAGGGTAATTTTTTTTTTATTTCAATTTGAAAATAAATAATAAAAAATAAAATAAAACTACCACTGAGAAAAATTAAACTATCTTTGAGTAGAGTTAATATAAATAGGAAATAGTAATTGTTTTTTATCGTAACGTTAAATAAATAAACATTGAAAATAAGATATCTCTATTTTTGAAAACTTCTGTCGACGGAAAAGTTTTGTAACAAACTCGTGAATTAAAATGGTGATTAACAATCTCAAACATTAACGCGCTCGCTCCGCTCACGCGTTAAAATATCTCGATTGTTAATCGCCCTTATTAATACACTTGTTCGTTAAATAACCATTAACAATCGAGATAATTTAACGCGTGAGCGGAGCGAGCGCGTTAATGTTTGAGATTGTTATTCGCCATTTTAATTCACGAGTTTGTTACAAAACTTTTCCGTCGACAGTAGTTTTCGAAAATAGAGATATCTCACTTTCAATGTTCATTTATCTAACGTTACGATAAAAAACAATCACTATTTCCTATTTATATTAACTCTACTCAAAGATAGTTTGATTTTTCTTAGTGGTAGTTTTGTATAATTTTTTATTATTTATTTTCAAATTGAAATTAAAAAAAAAAAATTTACCTTCGATGGGTTTTGAACTCTCGACCTTAGTGTTGCATGACAGGAGAACTTTACCGTTACGCCACGGGACCATATATGGTTTTGAGTGACAACTGGTTTAATGAACATTTTCTGAAATTTGTATTTGAAAATTGACAAATAAATAATGACAGATAGTACTAACCAATATAAAATGTATAAGAGCAATGTATGTTGGGTTGCATATAAACAAATCGTTGATTAATAGAAAATCATTCATTAACAGGGGTCATTAATCAACGATTTTGAGTGCGTTAAAATGCATCATAAATGAACGGTCGACGGAAAATAACTATTAATTCATGGTAATTTTTTTATTCAAGGTGGTCTCGAAATAATTAAAAGTTTTGATCTTTTTCACACATTTTAAAACGTTCACAAAATTTGTGAATGCATCCGAATAGATGTTTTCAAAATTTGCAACTGCAAATTGGGATTTAGTGCTTTCTTGATGTACTATTCACTTGACCAAAGTTTGAAAACTTTTGGAATTATTGATAAATTTTCCATTCTGAATGTCAATCTATACTAGCCTAAACCTACTCTTTCCTTGTTCGCAAATTCTTACAGAACTTATTCAAGTCATTCACACCACTTGCGATTTTACACTTTTTGTACCTTGCATATTGAAAGTCACCAAATTCCTGTGGTTATGATTACTTGCGTTAGTTATGGAATCTACTGAAAGAATAATGAAATAATGCGAAAATATTAACAGAAAAATTTTCGAAACTAAATCTCTTCTGAAGTCAATATATTCATTTAGTCAAATTATTCATTTAACCTGTTTGTTAATAGTTTTGAATAAAATACCTAAGTTGAATGGCGTATTTTCAAATTTGTGGTTATTTACTTATCAAAAAGTATTATCAGGCCATAGACAACGGCTTGTGTATCTGTAGCACATCATTGACCAGGCAAAGGGTACAATAGTTAATGGGGATCGTGGTGGTGGACAACACACCACTGTTGTCCATGCTGCAGCTTAACATTTCAAAAACTGATCCACAATTCGCATAGAAAATGGAATATTGGACGCCAGTGGTGTCACTCATTTAGAACAAAAAGTATTTTCCCGTTTTCCGCCAGAAAAGTAATTCAATTCCTAGATGCGCAATTTGATATCTAATATCGAATCCATCAACGTAGAAATTATCCGATTGTTTCTGCAACGGTCTATTTCCTTAAAGTTTTTCAGTCATTTCCTCTCATAGTTTTTCCGGTCTAGCATATCACACTTAGCGTAACAAGTGCGTGATTTTTTTACTTTCGACACCGGATGGGCGTTAGAATGCAAACATTCATTTCCTGTTTCAGCGGAATTCACTAAACATAAAAAGTACAAATTTTTTACATTTTCCGCCAACATTTCTTCACCGTACGTTTAGATTAGAATAAATTTTTATTCAAAACAGTTGCATTATTCCATTTTGTTCGAGATACAGAGCGGATATAACATATCCACAGAATGAATATATCAGGTGAATGTTGAATTTATAAATTGTCGTTATTAGAAATAAATTATTGAGAGCAATAGCACGGAGAATAATGTATAGTGGATATTCTTTCCAAAATCTTTCCTCAATATAGTAGATAGCCATTAAAGTCTTATAATTGATTTATGGCAATATCACAAAATAAGTATTGTTATGAATATTGGCATTTTCGTATTGTAATGAAAACAAAAAACAGAATTTTACCTCAAAAAACGAAAGGATTATAAACGTGAGCAAAATAATGAACTGATTATCTTTACCACAAAAACACTGGGCTTATCAACACGAATATATTGCATTTCAATCCAAAGTCTATAAAAACTATACATATACCATAAAATTCAAAATATATTCATTATACCGGGTGTCCATTAAGAGTGGCTCGCCCCTATAATTTTTTTTGATTTTGCAGATACTGAAATGAAATTTGAAGGATCCGTATGAGATGTAAAACTACATTTTTTGACAAGTGACTCAGCTTCCTGCAACTTCCGGTCTCACCGGAAGTGGTTTAAACTTTAGATTTTCAAATGAGACACTCGGTATATATTCACTTTATTCACTTTATCGCTATTTTCCATCGTTAAGGATAACTTCTTCTTTCAGCCGCAGATGATTCCACAACAGATTTTATGAACATCGTATTCATATTTTCAAAATACAATACCCATGACAGGTTTATGTCAAAAAATTACTTTCAAAGTGTTACCGTAGAAGAAATATTTCCATCATTTCCATCCTTGAAGTCTATAATTGCTTCTGAAGAGCCTGCTACCTTGCTTCAATGAAATGTACGATTTATATGAGTGAAAAATTTTTGAATAACATTCTCTGTATCTAATTTATTTAATGAATTTTAAATGAAAACTAGAGATAATTAAAAAAACAACTATCTGAATGAAAATGCAAATTTTCACTTTCAGATTTCAATAATAGTATTTTCACAATATCTGTCAGATGTAGTTCAATGTCCAGCATGGCTTAACACGGGGAAGAAATTGTTTTCTGTTACATATTACATCAACATTGTCACATGTAACCCATGATTTGTGTTTAAAAATGTTTTTAATCTAAGGAAATCTCCAACAAGATTTCAGTTTTAATGTATTACGTTTGCTTTTCTCTCGATCGAGACAAAATGCACACTGTGTCACTTTTTAATTTTTCCGATTTTATAAACTAGTGCATATTTTTCATATCTTCTCCGTAAAACCTATTGTGTATACAATGACCAAGGGAAAAGCACATGCTATTTTCTTCAAACTATCCTCACGTTAATGTCTTGATAAAGAAATTAAAAAAAATTGAAAGCTTGACTATTTAACACCAGAGTGTTACTTCAACGAGGCCTTTTATTCCTGACTGCATCCCCAAGGATATTCTTACTCATCAGGTTGAGAATATCTTAATTTAAAGAGGTTTTTTCAACTAGTCCAGTCAAGAGACTACCTTTCTCTATATATATATATATATATATATATATATATATATATATATATATTTAAAAATCTATAAATAGGTTTTTTCTGTAATCTTGGAAAGTATATGATTCATCGGAAAAAACTCAACGGGTTGAAAAACAATTCAGTTTTCCACAAAAATTATTCCTAGTAATTGTTTATGAAATGCGCTCGTTTTCTCAGAAAACGTCATTGCAGAGCCGAATATTTGATTAGTCATAACTCTACGAAAAATTATCGGAAAAGGAAAAGTTCATATCGTTTCTGAAGACTCCGACCATCTCATGCAAATATAATATGCGAGTATTTGAGTACCTAAAATGTATTTTGTTGCATTTCACGGAGATGTTTGCGGATGATCCGAAAATCATGAATAATTCAGTAAATATGGAATTATTATACTGAAGCAGCAATACCCTCTTTGGACTGTATGCAACAATTTCAAAGTAGTGTGACAGGTCCCACTTATACATGCCAAAAGAAAAACTTTATTTTACTCCTGCCTCATTTTCAACTCACCCATAAAATCGGCATTCTCTTCACTAAATGTTGAAAATAATCGCTTATTCATATCCTGCATATACAGGGTGTTCCTTAAAGATATGCTAATGTTTGAGGTGGTGATTCTTTGACTTATTTTAAGGAAAAAAACTGAAAAAAACTTTCTATAAACGTATGTCCTAAAAGTCCTAACTTTTGAGATACAGGGTGATAAAGTTTTGAAAAAAAAATCAGTTTTTTAATAATAACTGAGATAATATTGTAGACGTTTTTATAAAATTTGGTACATGTCTTCTATGCATCAAGGTGCATTTTTTAATGCACAAACATTTTCATTTTCTCAACCAGTGGCGTCCGTACGGTTTTTGCATTGAATATTTTTGGAGAAAAAATACTACGCCACTGCTTTATTTAAAAAAAAATACTTTTGAAATCCTCATTTATTTTTGAGCAAATTTAATTTCTTGAGTTTTCTCTGTCCGCCGCATGGTTTTCGCTTAAAAAAATAAAAATCGTTTTACTTCAGGATCAATTCCTCAAAAATCTGATGTGGTGTGGAAATGATTGTGCATCGACTTAAAGCGAATAAAGGGATCAGATTTGTTCCAAAATGAATGAGAATCAAAAAAATATGGATTTCAGCTTGTACAAAAACGAATTTTATTTTATTTCATAAAAGTAAGTTTAAATGAACGGATCAAATTCATTAATTATTGACAATACTAACACTGATTATAAAAATTGTTGGAAATGGCCACCTTCACTTAATAGGCATGCTTCCGTCCGTCTACGCATGGAATTACGCACACGTTGAAATATTCCCGGCGTATTTCGAATAGTTTCACACGAGGCAACTATTCGCTCTCTTAAATCTTCTAAAGTATTAACGGGAGTTTTATACACTAGAGTTTTAAGGTGCCCCCATAAAAAGAAATCTAAACTGTTGAGATCAGGGGATCTTGCTGGCCATTGCTGAGGTCCTCCGCGACCTATCCAACGATTATGATAAACTGTATTTAAATGGTTTCGGACAATTACACTGAAATGAGCAGGGGCTCCATCGTGCATGTACCATATTCGATTCCTTAACGCAATTTTTTTCGATGCACAAACATTTCCACACCGCATCAGATTTTTGAAGAATTGATCCTGAAATGAAACGATTTTTATTTTTTTAAGCGAAAACCATGCGGCGGACAAAGAAAACTCAAGAGATTAAATTTGCTCAAAAATAAATGAAGATCTCAAAAGTATTTTTTTTTTGTAGAAAGCAGTGGCGTAGTATTTTTGTTTGAGAAAATGAAAATGTTTGTGCATTAAAAAATGCACCTTGATGCATAGAAGACATGTACCAAATTTTATAAAAACGTCCACAATATTATCTCAGTTATTATTAAAAAACTGATTTTTTTTCAAAACTTTATCACCCTGTATCTCAAAAGTTAGGACTTTTAGGACATACGTTTATAGAATGTTTTTTCCTTAAAATAAGTCAAAGAATTACCCCCTCAAATATTAGCATGTCTTTAAGGAACACCCTGTATATATTCAATAACACTATTGTGAAGTGCAAACCTCAAGCTTGAAATCACATAATTAATTTTTTATGTTCGCTCATACACATCCTATGAGCGATTATTTCCAACATTTCCTGAAGAAATTGACGGGATTATCGGTGAGATGAAATCTGAGGCAGGAGTAAAACCCTTTCTTAAATCTCTTAAATCGTTGCATATAAATCGTTGCATATGGTCCACAGAGGGTACTGATTCCTGCTCCAGTATAATTGATTTGCAGTGGCGGGTTAGCGGGAGCATGAAATGTTACGTCGGCGTTTTCTGAGAAAACGAGCGTATTTAATGAGGTATTACCAAAAATCATTCTTCTGGAGAATTGAATTATCTCTCAACCTATCGATATCGTTTTTTGATAAATCTTATATTTTCTGAAATAACCACAAAAAAATTTTTTTTTAGGTGCCACCCCTGATTTTTTGGTAAAAAATAATTTTTCTAATAATCCATAATATCGAGATATCATGTGTCGAGTTTCAGAGTGCTACAATTCATTCTTCAGTTTTTGCTCAAGTTTGTCTGTCGTTACTGGATTATTCATCCGAGTAATAATTGAAAGTTTCAGAGTTTTTTTTTACCTTTCTCTTGAAATAAATCAAATCAAGGATCTAAAATTGGAGATGAGTTAGGCGCTCTTGCATGGTTGAGGTACGACTCAAATACACCTACAACAAAAGGTGAAATTACTAAATAACTCGTACAATAATATTTGATGCAACGTGCAACAAAGCACTACCTGGTGACTTTGATTTCATCATTCTGGTATCCAGCCGGATGTGTTACATGAACCAACGACCCATAAAAAACATATTCAATAAAAAACTCGCTAAAGGCTTCAGATATAACAGAATCTTCGTTTATTTGACCACCATTTTCAATTTAAAAATGATTGGGAGCATTAGTATTTTGTTCAATTATATCCAAGCGACTTTTGACTAATTTTCTGCATCAAGAAACTTGTTGCTAAAATAATATGATTTGTTAGACTGGTCAGTATCAATTATACGGTTTCTCAAAAAACTGCTTATTGGTTGAAGACTTCGTCAGATTGTATTTTGATACAATTAAAAATGAAACGAAGCAGTATGCCTTTAAGATAGCATAGAAAAAGATTCATAAAATATCTTAACATCATTATCCAATTCTCTTTTGCTAATTATAAAATTATTTTTCACTAGGTTTTTAAAATAGTGAATGTCTTGACCTAGGAATGTTTGTTTTACGGAAAATGCTTGGCATTTCTGTCTATAGCGTTTCTGTGGAAATTGACATCAAAGTCGCAACACTACTTTTTGAAAGAAACAAATTCGAGTATGATTCCATAAATATTTGGTATCATGTTATCCTCGATATATTTACATTACTGGTATTGACTAAAGGTTTGATTTTGCGGAGGATTTTCGCTTCTTAAATATAGAAATAGTTTATTATATAGCAACGGACTAAAGTGAATGTTTTAATCCTGCACGTGATGTTTATTGCCTGAGGGCTCCTAGAGCACGAGGGCCAATAATCACGTAAGGGATAAAATATCACTTTAGTCCTGTGGCATATACGCTATTTTTTGCACTTCCCAGTATTATAAATTTCAATAATAATACAACTAACTATTTTGATGAGTTATATAAACATGGTACTTGGATTACTCGGTAGGTAACGTCATAACAACAGTGTCAACAAATTTTTTCAATTCAGTGTCATTTCAGTTAATGTTAACATTAACTGATACGTCAAGAATATGACCTCTCTTCACTCAATTGTAATAATGTTAATATCACATACAATCTTAATTCAATCAGTAAAGATTTATAATGGAATTAATGTTTGATTTGCAACTTTATCTCCCTAGGGACTGAAAGATACAGTTTAGTCCCTGTTATACGGGACTAAAGTTGGCACTTTAGTCTCGGAAGTGCAAAAAATGTATTAAATTGCTCTTCTACCACAAAACCATGTCAGGATTCGTCATAGTATCATCAACATTATCGGTACTAAATAATAATTTGACATATTTACATATTTAATTAAATGATAATTTAGATCAACCACTGTAGTCATATATGTTCATTGTATTTTGTTATTAGTAAATTAATGGTGGTTTTGGATAATCATTTGGAATCCTGTAGAAATCTAATTGATATTTACGAATAATTGGTTGAAATTCAATTATGGTTTTGAATAACCAATTGGAGTTACGCATCCTCGATGATCAATAATTTGAAATAATCAGATGCTATCATATAATATTCAAATAATTTGCATCATTGGCACCTTAATGATAATTTAACAACATTTCAATGAAGAGATTCGTGATGACTCATCTCAATTTTATTGACTACAGCTCTTGAAGTTATCTAACCGTAGTAAGGTAGGCTACTCTGTCTCTACATATTACCCACTATATGAAATTTATGCCTGGATCAGAAATTAGATACATAAAGGAAAATCCAGAAGAACAAATGAAAGTAATAACGTCGCAAACCTGAATTGCAACCGAAATATCAAATCATACAACCTATTTGAAATATGACACAGCTCTAGAGAACTGTCCCAAGTAGCACACTCATATTGGGACAATATTGGCACAATATTATAAAAATATTGGGAAATATTCAAATAACAATATTGTCGAGAAAAAAAAAGTGAACATTCGGTGATATTTGTCTAATATTTCAAAAATAATATTAGTGTAATATTCTTAGAGCAATATTGGCCTCGAACCGTTAAGCGATATTGGTACAATATTGTTGTAGCACAATAAAAATATTGGAAAAATAGTCAAACGTCATATTGGCGAAATAAAATTACAAATATTTCGGGATACTGTTCCAATATTACTTGGACATTATACAAATAATATTAGTGAAATATTGTGGAAGCAATATTGTCCTCAAAATATTTAGCGATATTGGTACAATATTGATGAAATATTTTCAAAAATTTTCAAATAATTGTGAAATTCTAAAATTTCATCTCTTCTTCAATCAACTATTGAGTAGATTGTCTTGTGAACGCATTGTGAGAAGCCTTATTTAATATAATTTATTATGATTCAGCTGTGAGATTTTCGTAACAATCTTCATCAATATGGGTTTAATATGATTTGCTCAATATATATGAAATAATATTCAACCAATATGCTCACATTTAAATCTGCAATATTGTTTTTCATCTCTTAAATCGATATGAGGGGAATATTGAAATCGCATTATTAGAGCTAGATGTTGGAAACAATATAAAGGCATTTTCCCTTTATCGATATTTGTGAAATTTACAAAAGAATGTACATTCAGAACAGGTTGAGCCAATATTCTACCAATATTATTAATGAAACATTGTTACTCCAATATGGACCCATATTGGTTCAATATTATTTTTACATTTACAATATATCCATATTGGCACAATATGAAATCAGGATTCAGCCAACATGAGGTGCTACCTGAGGTATATTGAAGACATAAAAAACTCGCAAGTGTTACAAGATATTCCTCAAGGATCTGCCATATACATAGTTCTCACATTAAATTTAACGACTTAATGAATGGCTCATTGTTTGGGATACTTATTTATTTTTTTTTTTTCAGCACTTAAATGATGAAAAATTTCTTAATCTACGTAGGTATAAAGAACAAACCAATTTTGGATCCATACTCGTATATGGGGTGAAAAATCGATATTATCATATCTGTAACGGTGCATTCATCTTGAGAAAAAACTATATGAAATATTTCGACAAATATCATATGACTACCTTGTATAGTATAAAAATATTGTTGAAATTCTAATCGAGACAGTCAAAACACACAAAGTTGTTATTGTGCTGGAACACGACATCATCGAATTCAAACAGTCAAAACATTTTATTTTGTTTCCAATTAAACGTTTTTACAAGTGCCTTAACACAGGTAAAAATGCAGTAAAAATGTCCGTGAACTCTCAATCATGAAAAAAAGGTATTTCCGAATGTCAAACCGTCACATCCGTCTGGTCTGGCTGATGAGTGAGTGGTCAGATATATTCCCGAAAATGGTGTATTAGTGAATCAAATGGAAACCCACCTGTGAGGATTTATATAATTTTTCTGCTCGTCAACCTAAAAGTTTGTAATCTTTCATCAATAGTTATTTTACCTAAGCCTGCGTCAAATAGCTTACTTGCTAATATTTTAATAATCAAAGAAAATTATACATTCTATTACACTTTTACTATTTCTCGAGTTTCAGTTTTGTTACCGCCACAGCCACAGCCACAGCCTTTCTAGCTATCAGGTACCCAATTTTTTAAATTGTAGGAAAATATTCTCTAGAAAGAATGACGTCATTATGACGTTGTTTCCTGGCAATACGGTATTTTAAATCCTGTCCAAATTTTTCAATTGCAGATGAAGACGTTCGGCGTAGCATGTTTTCGTTGTTCCGCTCAATTTGTAATAAAACATAACGCTAGCAATTTAAACATTTGTTCTGATTTAGCAAGAGATGTTGAAATATATTTCTATATGGATGATTACTTCGATTCTTGTTAGAGTGAATAGCGTGCTTATGACAAAGTGAGAAAGATTATTGATCTACACAAGCAGGGTGAATTCAATATAGTCAACTGTCAAACGCGCCCTATACGGTATTTATTTTTCTTGGTTAGTGGAATGATTTAAAGATCATGAAACTGATTGAATTTTTATATTTGTAAAATTCTTCCAGCTTTGCACGAAATACGTCATGAAACCAATATTGTCGCTTCTTTTTTCGTCTATTTTCGTATTCATGACATATTGTAGCTTCGAAAACAAAATCTGATTATGAGGATGTATAGGATCCTCCTCTGGCATTTCACTCCATTTTCAGGCAAATATTCAGTACAAAAATTTAATAAAAAAAAGGTTCAGAAATTAGTAGTTAATAGAATCGCCCCAGTGGCGGAGAAACAGAAAAGTATTTGAATAATATATTAAGAAAAATAAAACCTAAGAACTCTGGTAAATCCAGAACACCGAGTGTTAGGTGTCTGGTGGGACACAAAGTCAGATGATTTTATTTTCAAATTGGTATTTCAAGTACCCGAAAATAATGTCACCAAACTGGAAAAACCGAGGAAACGGCAAATCTTGAAAATTGTTGTCGATTTTTCGACCTACTCGGTTTTCTGACATGGTTCACTAGGACGCATCATACTGAAAAAATATGGAGATGCGGTATAATGTGAGACGATAAAGTTCCAAATACTGTTCATCAGGACTGGACTAAATGGTTGAGAACTGTCAAAGAAATTCCTGGTCTCAGGGTACCTCAGGGTACATATTCGAAAATGCAAGTGAAGAAGCATTCTCGTCCATAGTTCATCTCAGAATGCTTTCAGAGAAAAAAAATTAAGGAGCGTTCGTTACAGCCAAAGACAGGGTTAGTTGCCTCAAATTGATATCAGTTCCTATCGATTAGAACTGCAGGCTGCTGTAACGAGTACTAGACTTTTGAAAACTGTAGTATTTGAAATTGACATCCTTATAAGTAAGTCTTATTTGTGGTCTGATTCAAGCTATCAGGTCATATATTCTCGTCCGCATAGATTTCAAAAAAATTCACACATAGTATCATCATGGCGCTGAGGAGCAAATGCAGAACTGATGAAATTTTACGTGGGAACAAATCAAGCAAAAATAATATCAAAGGTGACTTAAATGAATATTGAATATTGAAAATTATCGAATCGAGGAAAATGGGTAACTGATGGGAAGCTTACACAAATTGGAGACAGTTGTAACACAAGATGGAAATCTACCCCGAAAGTCCTGGCCGCTGAGAAAAACAGAAATCATTTTTCCGGGAAAAGCTGGGATTACTACAGTCGTTGATATGAAGACCGAAACAGGAGTTTCCGCCGACAGTCACTAAATTATGCTGCCTAGATGTTTATAGAGAAAATTAGCATTTTCACGAAGGGGAGAATATTGTAGATGTTTTATATTTTGATTTCGTTCCATATTTTATATATTCGATGGTGTGAAGAAAAAGGTTGAATTTGTTATGATGTCAATATATGAAAAAGTAAAGTAATTAAAAAACTCGAGGAAGAAAAATGTTTACTATTTTGATTCAAAGAACTACCTTAATATAAGTTTTTTAAAATGGTGTTCATCATCAGTCGCTGCCCATCTTCCAGGAGCGCTGGAAAGAACCAGTTCCTTAGGGAAGCTAAGTCGAATCTAAGATGCCCAGTGCCATGACCTGGATTTTTGCTTCTAGCCTTTTCCATCGAAACAATCCGCCAGAACAACTTAAAGTATTTCAGTTATCTGCATAGAATGTAACAGATAACCTATGCATTGGCGACGCAGGAGGCGTGGTACTCCAGGTACGACCGTTGTCCCATTCTAGTGCTACCCATCCACGTCCATCTGCGGAGATGGTACCAGTGCCCTCTTCGGAGGACCCTCGGCTCCATCTGACGAGGTGCACGGTGCTCGGGCGGAAAACTGCCGAAGCGTCGTTGTGAACATCTGCCGCCCTTCGCTCTTCCCCATCCCGCACCGGGAGGTTTTGGGACTGTTGCGAAAGTGTGACATTATTATAGGCTATCGATTCATTTAGAATTTATAGGAAATAATGTTTTATTGATTTATTTATTTAGAGTAGTGACCGGCAATCCAGAGGTTGTGGGTTCAAATTCTGCTCGAAGAGTATCTTCTTCTGGAGTTTAAAAAAAATCTGTTTGCCACTAATTCGAGGGAGAAACCGCTGGAAATTTTGGTGTACATGTCTTGGGTATTAGTCTATCACTCGGGTATTAGTTGGGAATTAGAGACATTACTTGTAAATTATTGAGTATTACAGGTATTACTAGTGTATTACTCGGGCATTAGAGGAATTAGTTGGGAATTATTGGGCATTACTCGGGAAATGGAGGTAATACTCGAGCATTACATGGGTAATACAGAAATTATTCGAAAGTAAGAGAACAATTACTGCACAATTAGAATCGTTGAAGTGCAAAAAAAGGTCATCAGAATTGTACTTAACAACCTAACATAAAGACACGATTTCATATTTTTATTGCTTTCCTAACTTTCGGGAATTACTTGGGTATTAGAGGCATTACTTACGGTTTCATCAGTTACCAGTGGAAAAGAATTTCAATAAATTGACTGAAGTCGTTCAAAAGATACAGTGGAAAGTGGAGTTATGGCTAGTTCTGTAGAAAAGTAGAGATGAACTGTGGAAATGAAACTTTTACATAATATTTTTATGTTTTGATTATTATCTGAACTACATAGTATACTGTTTTCGAGTTTACCGCGGAAGAATTCACTAGAATCGTGTCGAAATCTTGTGCAAATGACTCGGTTCGTTCAACGAGCCTAAAAATAGCCGATAAATAACACTTCCATTCATCTATCCTAATTGTAGAGTCCAATTTTTTCACGGGCGAGCGTAGGCCACTAACCACAAACTGTTTCGATTCACAGTTCCTTTGAGCAAGGTCGTTTGTCCCAATTTAACCGCCATTACGTTCGTTCATGTCGAATCATTATACATGCAGATATTTTTATGAGGTCTAGACTACAAAACAGACCGAATTTGCTATTGTAAAGTTTTATTTGTTCGAGCCACGTAATACAGATGAGTATCAGGCAGGATGTCAAAATGATTTCGTCGTCAGTTTTATGAGGTTAACCATGGGCGTGTTCAGGAAAGCTTGCACTGATAGAAATCTTGCTGACATTTCTACTATTTCATGTCGTGTGTTCCTGTTGGTGAGGACTGACATATTTTAAGAACATTCAAGAAGTTTCAAAGTTTTATACAGAAGAACCCAAAATCTTCGACGAAAAAAAATATTTTTTTGATAGAAAGAACTTCATACGGGTGAAACAGAATAAGAAAATAATTTCATTCTATGATGACTTACTACTGTAAAAACTAAAGAAAGATAATCAGGTTGTGAAAATGTACTCTTTGATTTATCAAAGGAAACAAAAATTTTAAATCTCATTTGATTGCGCTAATGCATTTTGTTACATTGAAATATTTTATATGGTACCACCCAAGGGTGCCTCTGAGACAGCAAACCTAGGTGCGGAGATTGGCACCCCGGAAAACGGAAACAGAGGAACCAAAATTACATCTAAATACATGGTTATGAGGAAACCTTCAAAGGGGCCCCTGATGTGCATGACTTTAAGAGAAACCAACGCAAGAACCTATGCTAGGAGAGCCAAAACAACCATTCCGAGGGCGCTGATCAGAGGAACCCCCAAAGGTGCTTCAGAGATGGAAAGCCTAGGTGTGGAGGTAGGATCCCCTGAAAAGGAACCAGAGGAACCAAAGGTACCCCTAAACACAAATTTATAGGAAAAACTTCAAATGGACCCTTGTTACTACCTGCCAAGAGCACACCTCTAACGGGAACCAAGGCAGGGACCTATGGAACCCATTCATGGAGGTGGCGAGGTTGGTGAAATCATCAAATGTGCATAATTATTTTAAAAACTGTTTATACATTGAATAAACTTTGAAAAAGACAGTATATAGTGTCAAATTTAATTTAATATAAAATATACAAATCCAATTTTCACAACGTTTCAATTGTATGAATCCGAAATCGTCTTCATTATATAGGGTTTTTCACTTTATTCGACATGAAGCATTATGGCTACAGTATTTGATTTTTTTAATGTTTTTTTTAGGGTGGATAGGGACCTATTAGCGCTACATTTGAAAAAATATTTTAATGTTGAACATGGTGTGCTAGAAACACGAAAAGTATCATAGTTGTTATTTTTTGAATGGAATACCTGTATATTATTTAATTTTCGATTTTTACCATCAAAATAAAGTCCTCAAGGTTTGATTAACCTAAACATTGAAACCTTGAAATATCTTATTAATGCAACAGGCTACTAACTGAACAACTTTCATATAGCACTTGTGAAATATTTGCTAACTTATACAAGGTGTGCAAAAATTAAGGCAAAATAATCACAATTTTTGAACGGTTATAACTTGTTCAATTTAAACGGAACGCCCTGTATTTCATCATATTTTGGACGGTTTTTAAGGTAGAAGAGTCAACTGATAACTCAAAAACGGTTCGTCGTATCGATTTCAAACAAGGACAGGTTTCTAGTGGACATTTGATTCTATGTACCTGCTGTAAAGTAAAAAAAAAAACATTACAGCACGTACATAGATCAACTTCCAACTTTATTTTGATACCAAATTCATTTCGATTGGATAAAGATTGCTTCAAATTTCAATGGAACAGAAATACCATTGCAGCTACCTCGATTATCTGAAGAAGCCTGTTCTTGTTCGAAATCGATACGATGAAACATTTTTGAGTTATCGACTCTTTTACCAAAATTACCATCCCAAACATGATCGTTTGAATTATGAAGAAAAAAATGGTGGATAAAAAACAAGCAATATTTCATATCAGGTGTTCAAAATGGCGACCATCAGACTCTAAACATAAATTTCCTCTTTCTGAAACCTTCAGTAATAATTGCTAATATATGACTGATGCTGACATTCAGAAAAGCTTCTTTGATAGGCTGTTTCATATCGTATGTTGTTGTTGGAGGTGTATTATAAACGATTCTTTTAATGTTTCCCCATAAGGAGAAATCAGGTGATGTCAGGTCGGGTGACCTTGATGGCCAATATTTGAATCCATTTTTACCTACCCATCGGTTTCAGAAATGAACATTTGAATATTCACGGATCTGACGATGGAAAGGTGCGAGAGCTCCATCTATTTGAAGCCACTTCGTTCTTCTTAAATCCAAGAGCATGTCTTGTAAGAGGACCAGAATTTTTTTTATTAAAAATTCTAAAAACAACATTCCATTCAAATGTTTTTCGAAAGAATCATCTGTGTTGATTATGGTCAATTCTAAATTAATGTGGATTAGAATCAGAGTAATAGTGATAAATAATAGTAATAGTAGTAAAAGTTATGTCTATTAACAATCCCATTGTTATGAAAGGTGCACTCAAACTGAACTGAAGAAGTTTTCATCATCTGCAACTTTATCTAACTTGTGATTAAAACACTAGTTAGTGAAAGGACGTTTATAACAGTTGTTACATAATATAATATTTTGAAACAGAATTGCTTAAATCAAAATTTTTATTAAAATACAATAGAAATATTGAATAAATGTTTTGTGGTTTTTTGACATCGTTTTTTGGGCTTTTAACCTCTCACAGTTTGAAAATGAAAATATACATAGATAAGAAGTGAGAAACAACAGAATGGTCATACCGCACATTCCCTGTATCAAGATAGTAAATGTCACCCCAACGAATGTTTTGGCAGATGTCTTTTGACTTTCGTCACAGAAATCTTGCATTAGAACGTGAATAAAATATTTTTTTTTTGGTGGGCATGCCATGCCGCGATTAAATATTTCGAAAAGATTCATGTATATGGAAAGGCTTAGTGCTCAATAATCCCTAAAAGTGCTCCTGAGCACTAGAGTGTTAGCGAGGACTTTTCGGGATTACTAAGCACTAAGCATTTTCCATAAATGCTTCGGAACACCAAGCACTAAGCACTGAATTAGGAAAGTGCTCGGGAGCACAGTGCTTAGGAGCACAAAAGTGCTTCGAGTGCTTTCACGAGCACTAAGCACTGTGCTTTGGGACAGCTCTGTATCACTGATAGGTCCAAAAGAAAGTAGAGGCTGACAAATTATTGATTCAGTACACTTGAGGTTATTGATCAACTTACTAATAATGCACCTATATTCTACCCATAAGTGAACAATTCAATTGGCATCAGTTAGTTCAATAAAGCATGGTAGTACAGTAACCTGCTTTCTACTAGATCAATTTTAGAGCAGTTGCAAAGCACGTTATTTGCGGTACATTGTTTACCATGTAATGTCATGACTGATTTTTAGGATGATCCTTGATTGATGTAGATAATGTAACAAAATGTTTTTCAGAAATATTCAAAAAATGATATTATATTATTAGTTTAAACTAGGTGAAGGATTGGACACAAGACAATTTCCTGGGGAACTCTTATTGTTTCTGGTAGAAAGTTACTCTTCACGTTATCAATAATGCCATGTTGTTGCCTATAATGATTTTGGTAATTTGATTTTATGATATATATGATAAATTTGAATTGCGTACAGGTATTCCTGACTATTTGTTCGGTTGAGGCATTGTAGAACATGGCAATAAATGTTCCTCTGAAAGTTTTTGGTAGGACAATTCTTTTATTCGTCTGACACTCTCATTATAGCTTAAACTATCAACTCATACGAAATTGTATATTGAAAAACAAACCTCAAATGCTCCCGCAGTGCTCTTCAACCAGAAATATGTCTACTCCACCCGCAATCCCAGTTCTAAAGTAACACAAAACACTCTAATTCTTCACGTCACACCATTTTCCACATCACAGTCACAAAAAAAATCGCTAGCTGCAACCTCACCTAGAAACCAAGCACTGCGTTCGTGCAATGTAACCCTAGACAAAACCGCCTGCATTTAAAAGCAATGAGTGTGTTAACGAGCTTCAAGGATATTGGATGCATGTCTAATCTATTACTATACAGTATTGCATTTATGTCATCATCGCCACAACATTGCCCGTTCGCTGCGAGGGACCTTCAAAATGATTTGAATCTTTACAATGTGTGTCGTCTTTCATTCTCCCGTGCAATGCAATTCAGTTTCGTATTGGTGAATGTAAAATAACGACTCCGTCATTTACAACAAATCAAGTTGGATATGGCACATAAACAAGGAAAATGTGATTACGGTCAACTCTTTTTCTTGTCTACACTTCTACGTATGACTGGCTCATTCTGTCGATATGACCAGATGATCTGAACGAACTGAAGTACTGGTAACTTTGACTATTGGTTCGATTGAAGCATTGTAGAGTATGGAACTAGGGCAATTTTCCTTTGAAAGATTTTGGTTGGACAATTATTTTATTCATTCGATACTCTCATTACATCTGAAACTGTAAACTCATACATGTGGTTAGAAATAATCACATGTCTTACCTCTTCTTGTAGCGATACTGAGTTACCTAGGGTTTACCTTGGATGATGTCTCACTCCTCCGTCATTATCTTCACGACCGCTCTCAATAATGAAAAGTCAGACACAATCGTTATAAAAAATAACGTCCCTCATGGATCAATTTTTGGCTTCTTTATTTTCATTATTAATTGTATTCGAATTCGAAGAAATTATAATTTATTTGATATATTTATGGTGAATTGTGAACGATTATTCAATACAATTGAACTATTCCCACTTCTCTCCTTTTGAGTAAAATGAACAATATTACTATATACACATGATACTCTGGAAACGCCAGATAATATTTTATTGCCGATGTTCGACTTATCGGCTAGCGAGTCCTCAATATAACCCAACCCAACTACGGAAGACTTCCTCCTCCATGTTGCTTCAACATTATGTCGCCACCAGAATGCATCAGTAACGTGGCCGAAGTTCTGCGAAAGCAGTGCCCGGGATACTCTTTCCAGAAAAGTAGCAATTTCTTCTGGCATTTTACCGAACTTGTGAATGCCAATTAATTAATGATGTGCTTTACCGTTCGAATACTTGTAGAAGACACGCCGATCAATCCGAGGGTCTGGAGGCTGCATACTTTCTGTAAACGCTTAAATATTCCGTTACTACAAAATATATTTTTTGGTTTGGTAGCATAATCAGCAATTTGTCGCCCATATCATTTATGTCATCTATTTTCATTTGCAAAAGCTCATCAAATCTACAAGCCCCAGCGACTGCAACAATAAGTACAACCTGAAATATGAACTGAAAAATAGTTCTTCAATACATAATAGATCCATGGACATCATCTCCATAGACATCAACCCAATGGACGTAATCTTCATGAATATCACTTCCATAGACATCAACTCCATAGACATCATCCTAATGGTCATCATCCTTATGGACATCATCTCCATGGACATCATCTCCATGGACACCAACTCCATGGACATCAACTCTATGAACATCATCTCCATGGACATCATCTCCTCGGACATCATCTCCAAAGACATCTTCTCCAGCCCCTTCTTTCTACCAAAAGTCATTTATAGTGAGTGTCCCCTCACTCATGATCACTTTCACATTATCCGTCAAACTAAGATTATTATTTTCTTATAACTAATTAAACTATTCACAATTGGTACTTTATCATTTCTACTGAAATTTTCCATGTCATTTTTAATAGTTTCCACATTTTCTTTCTGTTTCTTTTTCTTTCATTTAGTTGCTCTTATGAGTTCAATTTTGACATGTAGCTTCTTTGTTTTACCTATTATAGAAATCTACTTGTGATTACTATTTACAAGTTTGATATACAAAGTGTTTTCATTTTACTTCACTTCCGATTCATAATTTTATTGAAATTTTACTTTTCCTTACTTTTTTCTGTACTTTAGGACTTGTTGTGTGTTTTATTACCAACATACAATTACTTTCAGGAAATAATGATATTCTTGGGAGTGTTTTGTACGCTGCGAAGACTGGCATCGTACTCTGATGTATTGGTACTGAATTTTGAATTGCTGAGTCTATGACTAGTTTTAAATGAGACTTTCGTATTTTTTTGATAAGGTAAGATACTTCCTATCAAAAATATAATATTTGCTTGGACTTTCTGATGATTATTTTAGGAATCATTGAAAATTTGTCTCCACTGTTCGTCTACTCTACATTTTCATAACAAAATTGTTCTTTCTTAATCACTCTATGACTCTAATTGCAATAATTCACGACCTGGGGTCTAATTTGAATAATTTTAAACCTTTTCCAAGCCAAATGATCAGTGCTAATTTTTGATGATTTCACTTTTCTCTCTGAAGATGCTTTTGCCATAACACTCCAATATAAACGATGCTCGAATACTAATTATTATTGAAAAAGCCGAGTTACGTGTCGAAACGGATTTGCCTTTCCAATTAAAATCACAAATCCTACCATGTAACTCTGGCCAGAAAGGAACAATATAGAAACAGAGGAAAATCCCTACTTTATATTCCGGGAAAATTCATTATGCAAGACATGCTAGGCAGTTCGTTCACTGTTAAAACAATGGAACCAGAGATCCTGCCTCATTTCCCTAGAGATGTCTAAAATTTCAGCTATCTGTGGTTGAATCCCTCTTGTATGCAAAGGCTCATCCTTTTTATTTATGTACATGTATGGAACTCATGTAGATATGTCAATATAAACCAAGTTCGGGGATTTCACCAAGGTGTTAGAAAGTAAAACAAAATTATTGTTTTCGAAAGGCTTTTCTCCAAAACCATTTCCTGGTATAACAGAGTTGAAAAGAAAATTACCTTTATGTGGTTGAGAATTATGCATTTGATTAGTTTGAAAAATGTTCCGCAAGGTTTTTTGTGGTCGACTAATTCAAAAAAATATTCATTTTGCTCAAACACTCTTGACAAAATCTAAACAATAGGTACATCTTTGGCGTATGACAACTGGTTGCCGTTCACATCTTCAATCTTTCGTAGGATAACTATTCTTAAGATAAACTCTTGCTGTTGATGTGCCACGGAATATTTATTATGTTATCGATTAATGTTATTGATAACATCATCAAATGAACTCTGGAAGACAAATAACTTTTTGGTTTCTAGGCTGGTAATATACAGGGTGACCCAGGGTTAAACCGCCAAACGTTCAGGTTCGGTTAGGTGAAAATAAGATTCTTTCTTCATATAAGTATGTGTCAGAACTTGATTCATTTTCAAGAAACAGGGTGTCAAAGTTTGAAAAAAAAACATTTTTTATTCTAGGTGCATTAAAATAAACCCTTTATTACGTTTTATCGAAATCAGTCAAAAGGTTTTTGAGTAATGAATAAAAAAGCTGATATTTCTGAAAACTTTGACACCCTGTATTTCGAAAACGAAGCAATGTAGGACACATGTTTATATGAAGAAAAAATCTTATTTTCAGCTAAAAAACCGATACTGACGTTTGGCGGTTTAACCTTGGGTCACCCTGTATACACGTCCCATCCATAGTGGTTGAACGTCGAAGATACTCAATAAATCAATATTTTTTTACCAAATAAAAGGATAAGGAACGTATCATAAACATTGATAAAGCGGGTTTGATTAAAAATTCTTTTTGAATTAACATAACTTTTGTTAAACGTATATTTAACGAGTTGTTGAGGAAGTAACGTTGAAAATACATCTCTATAACGTATTCTATCAACGTTAAAGATTACACTAAATTATTTTCGTTAAAATTTTCAATCAGAAACGTTTATTTAACCAGTGCCACGTTTATAACACGTTTGAAAAACGTACGTGTGCCCATTGGCTGTTAAATTTTGTTTCGAGTTATTACTATTAAAACATTGTTTTTGACTTTAGTGTTTTGATTCAAAACTTTTTTATAATTTTAACCACTTCACTACTTCTGATTACTCCAACTATTTAAGATGGATGTTTTCTGTACAAGTGTGAATAATACTGCCTTATGATATCATGAGATTTTTCAAGTCGGATCAGAATCAAATAAATCCTATTACCATAAGAAAGCATTTTGAATTATTTAACTTTGCCGCCCTCTAGCGGCTTTCCTAATCATATGATCTTCTTATAAATTGTAAAAATTCAATAGGGTCTTGGAACAAACAAAATATCAAAAAATTATCAAATATTTCTTAAAGCCATTTTTATAGGGTTGGTTTTGTGTCCTGTCCATTACGTGTTCAGAAATTTTATGATGCCTATTTACATTTTGTGTGTTATATTGACTCATTCACATGACATATACACATTCAAGATCTTCTTTTGTGGTAAACGTTGTGTTTATTCCCTGTTTTGTGAATATGTATATTTATAGTTAAACATTCCCAGGTAGCACCTCATGTTGGCTGAATCTTGTTTTCATATTGGGCCAATATGGATATATTGTAAATGTAAAAATAATATTGAACCAATATGGGTTCATATTGGAAAAACAATATTTCATTAATAATATTGGTGGAATATTGGCTCAATCTGTTCTTAATGTATATTGTTTCATGAAATATTGGGTCAATATTGGTTCAAAAATTTTCACCATTATCGATAGAGCGATATTGCTTACATATTGTTTCCAGCATCTAGCTCCAATATTGTGATTTCAATATTACTCTCATATCGATTTTAGAGATAAAAAAAGAAATATTGTATATCAAAGTTTGATAGCACATTGGTGGAATATTATTTAATCCGTATTCTAAAAATTATATTGATCTTATATTGATTGAGATTGTTACGAAAACCTTACGCCAATATTTGAAAGACAAGAAATAAAATATTACAAAATACACAATATTGAAATGATTCATGAATAAACTTGGGTGAGAAACCGCTAGGTGGCCCCACATATGGAACAACAGCAGAATCATAGTGATGTATATTAAATAGGGCTTCTCACAATGCGTTTACAAGTCAATATACTCAGTGGTAAATTGAAGTAGAAACGAAATTGTAATTTTTAAATTATTCGACATATCCTGGAAATATTTCACCAATGTTTCCAAGGCAACATATTCATGACACTAAGGTAAAAAACGATTCAAATTTCTACAAAATTTATTGTCTTTGCGACATGTTTCGATACACAGTATCTTTTTCAAGCGAATGTAGTACATCGAAACATGTCGCACAGACAATTAATTTTGTGGAAATTTGAATCGTTTTTTACCTTCGTGTCATAACTATGGATTTCCACGTCCATCCAAAAAAAAGCAATATACTTATTCACTTTGAATATTTTACCAATATATGCAAATGATATTGTACCAATATCCCTATATATTTTGGAGCCAATATTTCACTAATATTATTTGTATAATGTCCAAGTAATATTGTGCCAATATCCCAAAATAATTATAATTTTATCTCGCCAATATTACGTTTTAATATTTTGCCAATATTTTACCAATATTATTCCAATGTAAGTGTGCTACAGCAATATTGTACTAATATCGCCTAACATTTTGAGGCTAATATTGCATCGAGAATATCAGACCAATATTATTTTTCAAATATTGGACAAATTTCGCCAAGTGTTCACATTTTTTTTCTCGCCAATATTATTATTTGAATATTTTGCCAATATTGTACCAATATTGTCCCAAGATGGGTGTGCTATTTGGGTTTTCTTTTGGCGAATAAAATAATTTTTATTATTATTATTCAATATGTTCATATTCAGATCTCTAATATTTTATTTACCTTTCTCGAAATGACTGTTTTTCACTCATCTAGTAAGTTCAATTTCTTGGGTGGTCTATTATATTTAATATCACCCTGAAATATCAGAGACGATTTCATGAGGCCAAAGTGCGATGCCCCTTTTGTTACAGATTTTATATTATTATTAGCGACCATAATAATAATTGTGGTTACTCTCATTAGGGTTACTTGAAATATTATCATCGCCTATTTCCAGACACTGTGAAATTCCCAAAAAAATATCCCAGTCATTGAACATCATGAGTTGGAGACAGACAAGTGATTCAAGAATGTCGCATCGACAAAACAAAAGAAATCATGCGAATTCGCTGTGGCAATTTAGGAAAAACTTGGTGTAACAAACCGTGAAGGAATAAATTGCGCAGCCAGACAAGGAAAATATCGCGGTATTTCTGTGCAAATTAGAATCAGGCCAGCTTTGCAAACTCGTCTAGCCCGATCGATGATATACCGCTGTGATAAATGTTGATATCAATAGATTCAACTGATAATTTCGTTATGTAATCATTAGCGAACTCTCGCTACTGAACGACTATATACCGGGTGTTTCACAGTGGATAAAACATTAGAAGTATCTGGAGAACAGAACAGATCATTTAAAAAATTTGTGGACATGGATAATCAAACATTTTCATCAATAAAGTGATACCACTTGTATCAGAAAGTAGTACCTACTTTGTTATTTTAAATAGAACACCTCGTATGTTATATCGTTTTTGGAATCCTTAAAGGATTCTTCATAACTTTCCCTAGTAATTTCCTATACCTTATTTCTGTGATGGTTTTTGAAATAAAAATCATTTTGTCTTATTTTTGTGCAAAACTAGTCGATTGAAAAATAATAATTTATTTCCAATGAAAAATAACAAAATATTGCAATTTGGGTCATAGCTGCATGAGTCATTCATTATTCTGTCAATGAACTGGATCTCAGTTTCAACAGGTTCTACAGGGAGGCACAGAAGTAAGTTCCTTCCGGAAGCTCATGAAAATGACTGAAACTCAGCTTTATTTTAAATGAAACACCCCGCATTTTATTACTTATTTGGAAAGCTGTTACATTTTCCAATTGTGGATACTTTCTCTAGACCTATCTCGTACAGTTTGTTGGTTATGATCATTTATGTTATAGAATTGTCTTCAATAAAATGAATATTGAATAGTGATTTAGAAGATTGTAGGCTATGAACTTTATTCTGACAGAGAACTGACATGTTATTCCTTCATCATCAGCTTGAATTCAAGTTGCATAGTTGTCAAAGTACTATGGCAGAAAATAATTACCCAAATGTGGTTTCAATAGATTTATTCATCATTTATGGTCAATGTAACAAGAATGTCAGCAGAACATGCCGAGAGCATAGATTGATCCTTAAATCTCAATATCACTGTATGATATGAAAGAGACTATTACCTGTGAAATATAACAAGTTCATACCATAAAGTCTTCAGTTTAATGCATGCAGATACCAAATCATCTACCAGTTCAAATAAAGAATCTGTCATCAACAAACTTCGTCAATAAATGCGTTAAGAATTTACTCGTTAACGAAAATTGTTATGTTATGGATAACTTTTCTTTAACATAAATTATTTTTTTTTGTCATACATTTAATTTTATTACTTTATTTTAAGTGGGTAACCTGTATTAGGAATACGTTAAATTTTTCATGTGGCAATATCCCAATATGTCCATTGCTTGAAATTTAATTTTTCATGTTACTTGTATATGTGTATATTTATTTATGCAATGTGCCTCCTTATATACGTGAATTCGTTTTGTTTTGCCGCTACTATTTGTTTTGAACGTTGTTCAATATTTTTTATTATTATTTATTTATTTTTTTATATTTATATATTTTCTGAAGTTAATGGATAAAATCATTTTGATAAATAAATATCGTTTATATTTTAAAGAGATATGCTAGTAGCAATACATTTATTGAATTCCCAATTATTATAAATTATTTTTTAATACCCTGAATCAGTACGGTATATCATATTCTGTAAGCATAACTCAGTTACAATTCGATGTAATGCATACTATTTTTTTTATTACAGAAGAGCATTTCAAGTTTAGCTATTGAGTTAATTAGGTTAATTTTAATTCATCTGGTATGTTTATACATACGTGTTTATGAAAATAACTCAACACATACAGAACATAATGAAAAGAGAAGAAGCGACAAGTGAAGGAAAAAATGTGAATTTCAAGTGCGTTTCAAGAAACTTATATCGCTTTAGTAAAGATTTTTCCACGAGCTACTGCCTAGATGTATCGAATAAATGTTCATTTTTTACGCAACAATGTTACTTTTTCCTTGAAATCAGGAAACCTAAAATTAGATGTTTTGTTCTAATGTTCATTTTTCATTTCATTCATCATATAATCCAATGAAAAATATTTATCTTCAGATTTTGTGAAAAAGTCCCAAACAACACTTATTTATAGTACAGTTAAAGTAGGTGTCTATCATGACAAAGTTATGACATCATAAAATTTAGCTAATTTTATCCGAAAAAAGTTTCTGAAAAATACGACCCCTACCAAGAATTTTTGCAAAAGAATAATTTTTTTAACTCTACATGACAACAGAAACAAGAAGTCTCAGTGTTTATTTTATCTTAATTTTTTTAAGTCTGGACCCGAGACGTCTATTATTACTCAAATGGATTCTTCAATAAAAATTCGACGAAAAATTATAACATTGGTTTCAGAATTGGGATCATTTGATACTGCCCAATGGGCACAAGGACGTTGAAATAACGTTGTGAAATGGCTGAAAACCAAACGTTTTTTCAACGAAAAAATGTCGCGTGAAGCAACGTAATATTCAATCAATTGCTTACTAATTATCGCTTTATTGGGGTTTTCAATCAGGTTTTTTGAACATCGAAGGTACTCAATAAAACAACATTGTTTAATGAATCGCATAAAGCAAGTTTGATTAAAAATTCTCTTTGAATTAACGTAACGATTGTTAAACGTATATTTAACGACTTATTGAGGAAGTAACGTTGAAAACACATCTCTATAACGTATTCTTTCAACGTTGAAGATTACACCAAATTATTGCCGTTGAAATTTTCAACTAGAAACGTTTAATCAACCAATGCCACGTTTATAACACGTTAAAAAAACGTACGTGTGCTCATTGGGTGGTACTGAAAAGTTCAGCATTTGGAGAAAGAGCAGGGCAGATGAGTCATCTAGAAATAAGAGAATTGTATAATATATAATTTGCGTGTATCTTGTAAAAAAAAATGTTGAATTTCTGTATACGAGAGTTATGATTAAAAAAGCTCCCACACGTAGTCGGTAACAATATTCGGTCCACAGGTCATTGTGCTCTAACTCTGAGTATAAGAGGTCCATAATTTATTCTAAACTCATTTTTCTGCTTCATTCCAAGATAATGTCGGTACAATATAATTATCGATAACTGTAACTTTTTTTCTATGAACTATGGGCAAATTGGTTTTTTCATATTCACGTGGCTATAATTGCATATTGCAGGAGTGATTTCGTTTCTATAAAAACAACCATAAAACTATAATTATCGGGGTCTACATGTTATTATAGTTAATAAAAATGTTGACGATGACAAGAACTAGCGGACGTATATCTTCAGAGACATGCACTTGTGTTTATAGGTTCGTGTTTGAAGTGCTTATTTTTATCCGTCAATAGGCTTTTGAATAAATTGGGTGGATATCCATTTGAGTAAAATTCAACGTAGAAAATACATTGAAATATTTGTTGTGATATCCTCCATGTCGCTGAAATTGGAAATAAGTACTTCATTCTGCCACTATACAGGGTGATTCCTAAGTTGATACTTTTTTTAACTGTGTATAGAACTGTGTTAAAATATATAACTTTTTAGAATAACATTTTTCAGAAAACTGAGAAATAAGCGACATAAAAGAAGAAAAAGTAAATCTTGGACCATGTATCAAGACGTTACTAGTCTATTTATGTTTAGTTTTTTGCTCAGAGAATGCAAATCGATGTGTTGAAGTTAATGGTGACAACTTAGAACACCTTATTTAAGTTAGACAGTACCATATTGAACACGTTTTGTAATAACGTAACATAACTGGTATTTTTCAGTTTTAAGGAAAAATTTATTCGATAATGTTGTTTATTTTAACGAGTCCTATACACAGTTAAAAAAAGTATCAACTTAGGAATCACCATGTTTAGTTGAAATAGATTTTTTGTGTCTAAAATGCGAAATGAGAACGCAAAAGTATTTCGCATTTCGATTTTTTTTTGAAAACTGCATTGAAACTAATATGAGATTGACAAATCAATAAATGAGCATCTGTCTTGTTAATTGACATTTCGTGTATGAACCAAAATGATCGATTGAGGTGAAATTGTGTGCATGCGACTATCGTAACGCTAACAACGTAATAACTATTAAACAGGACGCAAAAGTCCTTACTTTCTAGAACATAAAAGTCTTTTTGTACAACTGACATTAAAAATGACATTTTTAATTCATTGACACATGAACTAAAAACTGACGTTTTCACAAAATCACTTTTAACACTAGTGTTAAAAGTACTTTTAACACTAGTGTTAAAAGTAAAATGACAGATGAGATGATGGATACTCAGTAATATAGATCTCTCTAACACTTCAATCAGATATTATAAACAGAGCACCTACTCAAGAGGAATCGTTTATAAAAGTTCACACATGTATTTGGCCGTTTGCGCAATTGGTAATACTAATTCCTTTTGAAGTTACAAACGAAGTAGTATTTAGTCCAACTGTAGAATGTCCTTCATCACTGACAAATAATGACATTCATAAATAAAGTGCGTTGGGGTTTATTATTTTGAAGTATCTGTCAGTCAGCCTTGTAACCCAAAGATCGTGTGTTCGAATCCTTATGGATCTTATTTTTTTTTTGTTTTTTTCTTACTAGCAGTAACTGTTGAACAAAAAATTTTGTATGATACATTTGTTAAAAGTGATTTTATTTTGCTCGTTGTGTTGCTCCACTCGCTAACGCTCGTTTCGCAATATTCCCCACTCACAAAATAAAATGCCACTTTTAACACTTGTATCATAAATAACTATTTACGTTCTAGAATGTCAAAGAGACACATCTTTTACTGAGATTTTAACGAAAATGTCAATATTTGAGTTCAGTTTTCGAAAAACATTACATTGATCCTCAAATTTTTTATAAAGAAATTAAATAAAATCAATTCTAATTTTTACTGGCATGCGAGGTCTAATAAATTGGAAGTCATTACAATAGGTGAAAACACGAAAAAATATTAGCTCCAAGCTCGATTATTCCACCACGGTCACAAGACTTGTTTTTTTTTTATCTCGTTGAAGTTGATTGTGTTTATTTGGTAGCCACCAAATGAGAATTACGATTACGGAATGTTATATTTTAACAAGTTCCAATCTCGCAATATTTTAACCATAACACTCGATTATTTTCAACATGAAAAAGTGGCCGGACTCGAACGGCAATGACGCTGGGATAAAATAAGATTATTTTTAATGCAAAAATAACTTCCCATATGAGGTAGCAGTTCATGACATATCTCGCTATATTTTTACCAAAACATTCTATCAAACTCAAGCTGAAGAAGTGTCGTTTGGTGGCTACCGAATAAACACAATCAACTTTAACTAGATAAAAAAAAATAAGTCTTGTGACCGTGGTGGAATAATCGAGCTTGGAGCTGGCCGGCCGGGAGCTAACATGACCGAGGTAAAAATATATATCCCTTCAAATATGCTCTAAAATACACAACACATATATAAATGAACCCAGAAAACTATTTTGGAGTCAAATTTCAATTACAGCCGTTCCCATTTGTTTTAAAGCTAAGGCTAATATTGGCGCTCTTTGGGTCGTAGTCTTCCGAGCCCAATCGGCGTATTCTAATCGGGTTGATTGTGACGTGAAACGGGAATGCTATTGGCTACTCGAAACTATCGGGAGAGTACGTCACAACAATTTGCAATGGCGCGAGAAAGAAGTAATTTAAATTCTGTCTATATTGATTACTTTTTTTTAATATTAAAAAAATTACAAAAAATTTGCCAACAGAGGTTTCATAAGCTGTACCATTGTTAGAAAATTGGTTGCAGTATTCAACAATCACCTGTCAATCGATTATAAAATTTCCTGTTTAAAAGTATCATGCACTTTTCCCTCTATTTTGGGAAGCAGGTACTACGACGATTTTTCGTCTAATAGACAGTCTCATTCATTGGAGTCTATTTGATTTTAATAGAAAAACACTGATATATTTTTCAGTTGATTGTAGATATACCAGGTGATTCAATGTGATCTCGAGAAATACGATTTTTTAGAATCAGTTATCTGTTTTAGAAACAGTTATCTCGAGAAAAAAATGTGTAAAGATGAAAATAGAAAAGATCACGATATTGTGTGACTTATTACTTAATATTATTTCATTCGAAATTAATGAAACCATATAGTAACTTTCAGATGCCCACTCGATATTTTTTTTCTGTTATTGCTTTCAATATTTCGATTTCTTTCTCAGTCCATACTGACAATGTTGTAAGAAAACTTTTCGAGGTTGGTGCCTAAAACATTAATAGATTTTTCTCAATCAGAACGGCAATCACAACGAAAAGTCTAATGACTTTGTACTGAATTTATTTCTGGGAATATAGGTAGAACTAACTGTCAGCTTATTTTCTCTTCAATCAGATAAAGTACCTGAATGTGAATTTTGAAGTTAAAAAAATTGATTTCATGCATCGCGAGGACTAAGAGCAAACAATACCTTTGAGGAAACGAGTTTCGGTTTTGAGCGCTCAGTTTTAGATTTTTGCGAAAATTTTGTTGTTACAAATGATTCAGTTTGTCAGAATTCGGGAAATCAAATGTTTTTTGATTTTGATGATTCTGAAGAAAAAAAAAATGGTTTGACAAATGAAAAAAATAGGCAGATTCCCGCATTCTTAAGGAAATTATAGTATCAGAGAAAGACATTTTTTTATAAAATGATTAGTTTTTATGCAAAACCGACGACATCACGATTAGGAGCTATCTACCATATTGGCGCTCACAGCTACGTTTTTTTTTTTACGGACAGGTGCTTCGTGACCTCCAATATCACTCTTGAAAAATATATCCGCACACACCTAAGATGTGCGGCGCAATGATGAAATTTTACTTCCGTGATGAGGCACTGGTGATGCATCTTAAATCATTATTAAGGTTCGGCACCGATAGCTGAAAAGGTGAAATTTCCACTTCTTGCGCGAACGTTCATGAAGCTGAGACACTTGTCTAAAAATGCAGTTTTTTGTATCATATAGATTCTTCAAATTTCATTCCAACATCTTCAAAAACAAAAAAGTTATAGAGGCGAGCCACCTTCCGTGGACACCCGGTATATATAAATTTGTGTTAAAAACGATAATTTATAAATTAATAAATAATATTTGTGTTCGACGTTTTACAAACTGTACGTTAAAAAAATACGGATGCACCTCCTAAATATGTTCTACCCCCCTCCCCCACCCCCCAGAAAAGTTACTTCGACTAGTTCCAGTTTCGCATTTTCCGTTCTTCATTAGAATGTCAAATACCTCATTGGAACCCAAACTGGCGCACTCGAAGGTGATGGTGCCCATCTAATCGGTCCCGCCTCTGATGTTATTCGGGAGATTCGAATGCAACACTTCGTTCCACACGACCGGCCAAATAGGAGAACGGTGCATTGTCAGTACACCCGACCTTTCCATTCGAATCCATGCACCTACTTTCCAAATGGCGAAATAGTTCAACGGCACCGAAACGAGTTTCAACTGTGAAATTGTCGGAATTTTTGTACAGGGACGTCTATGCGAGTTGTACTGTCAAGAAGTTAGATGAAAATAGTACCATATCTATGTGTGCAAGCCCAAATATTATGTACCTAATATTGTTTGATATTTTTATTTAAGCTGAAAAAAAAAGGATCTAAAATTATTATATACAGACAAATGTACGCCACAAGTGAAGAATGAATCGTAGCATTTTGAAACTCGGCACATCAAAAAATCAGGGGTGGAACACAAAAAAATGTTCATTTAAAAAAAATATATTTTCTTTGCTGTTGTTTCGGAATTTATTAGATATATCAAGAAACAATTTCTATAAGGCGAAAGATAATTCAATTCTCCACAAGAAATGCTAGGAATCGCACGTTAAAAGGTAAGACCTCGTTAACGAACTGTCGTTCGTAAGGGGACGACAGCAGGTTAACGGAAAAAACAATTTTAAAAACAACAATTTTGAATATACTCAGTGATTTCTCACAAAATGCACTCGTTTTCTCGGAAATCCTGATTGAATTCCGACATCAAATTTCAGGTTGGCCTTAAGCCACCACTGCACTTTCCGGCAGGGCCGAAAATAAGATTTGTCATAACTTTGCTAAAAATTGTAGTAGAAGGAAAACAAAAAGTTTATATCGTTCCTGAAGACTTGTACTTCCTCATGCAAATATGACATGTGAGTATCTGAGTACCCAAAATGTGTTTTGTCCAACTTCACATAACCCTTCTACGATATTTACGGAGGATCCGAAAGTCATGGATATGACAATAATGAAGCAGGAATCAGTACCCTCTTTGGACCATATGCCACGATTTTAGACTAGTGAGACACGTCTCACTTAGACATGTCAAAGAAAAAACTGGGTTTTACTCCTGCCTGAGTTTTCAACTCACCTATAATCCCGGTAATTACTTCAGTAAATGTTGAAAATAATCCCTCATCGTTGAGTTGTTTCACCTCTGGAATTCTAGTGAACAATTTTTTTTCGTGTTTATCATGGTTCCAACTACTAGCATACCAGGTTTGGTGGTGCTACAATCGATCCCTGTCTCAAAACCCAATCGTACTAGATTATGGTCTACTACTAGAGTGCGAGAATTGACACCATCGAACACGCTATCACAAAATTTCTACTTTGCCATTCAGGTGTTGCTTTCAAGGGACATATTGAGTTCTGACACTAAGGTAAAAAACGATTAAAATTTCCACAAAATGTATTGTCTTTGCGACATTTTTCGATACACAGTAGTGTCATAACTATGGATTTCCATCAAGTAAAGGCCACGTCAATCCAAAAAAAAAAAACATATTGAGTTCGTTTGGTAAATTTTTTCAAAACTGATATATTTCCTGACTATGGGCTGCCAATATTTCCTATTCGTTTCTGAAGGCATATAGTTCCCACTATTTTCCTAACCTTCCTCTGCTGACTTTTTCTCTTCATTAACATTAAGTTTTCTCAGAACTTCTAAGCGGACGACTGATTTCGAAGTTAAAAAGTATCTTATTTCCATTCGACAGAATCCTTCTTTGTCAATTAGGACAACAGCAAAGCCGAACAGACGTCAAATTAAACTTCCTCCATCGATCATAAACGGAAGACCCAACTCATTCCATTAATTCAGCACCTGAGGCCGCAATTTAGAGAAATAAGAATTTCCAGTAGGGAATTCGCACCTAATGAAAGGCGACTCGGCGCGTTTTGCTTTATTAACAATTTGCGCTTGTTATTTGTCATCGATAATAATATACGAACGCAACTTAGTTATTTAAATACTTCTCGCTGCGGGATATTTATTGGTAATGAAAGAATCGGTACTTACGACCACAGATGTATATGTTTAATATATATGACACGCTTGAATTTGTACGAAGTATTGGCGGAATGTTTATTGGTGACTTGACTGAATTGTTATTTATGGATTTTGATGTCAGGTGAATTTAATGAGGCGGAGAAATGAATCAATAAATGCCAATTTCCTCAAGTAAAAGTGAGGAGAACATTTCTGTTAATACTGTGACTATCCTATGAAAGTTCCCTAGCTGATTAGCTCCAGAGTAACAATAACAACCATGGCAAAGATGAGATTTTCAAGAAACAATACCAGATTTCGCTGAAAGTGGAGTGTGGAGTGGAAATGATAAGTAAAATGGAATGAGGTTCAATACGAACGATCTTCATCACAAATTTAGGTACTGTGGGAATATCTGATTATATGCGTAGCCCGGTGGGCCTCTTCGATGTGTAGATTTGGAATATAAATAAAGCTAAATATACTATATTGAGGAAGTCGGATGACCAACATTATTATGGCACTCCACTCCAAACGTTGAACGAATGTGGCCATTGCAGATTTAAAGAAATAAAGTGCCTTCAGTTCATTCATACACGCTGTTCCTGGAGAATCAAACCATTGCCTCCCAAATAAAGGAAACTGGAAGCAATATCATAAAAGTTTATAAATTTTTTCGAAAACTTCGACAGCTTCAAAAACGAAAATTCTTGCCATTTATTGATGAATTATGTTCCATATAAAATCCTATTTTCTTAAATTCTCCAATTTCGGAAAAACCCGGTACGTTTATTCACAAAAGACCTCAATATTGATTCATTAGACCCAAACAAGAATGTTTATTCCGAACATCTCAAACGAATATGAAAATTTCTCAATCATAAATAACCCAACGAGAGTCCAGGAAACCAGCCGCTCCTTTATTGATCATATCTTCATGAAATCTGCATTAGACATAAACAAAAAAATCATTCCAATAATAAAACATAAATATCAAACAAACCCATAAAATTTATCAATACAAAAAAAAAATCATGAAACATACAGAAACATATCCTGGGCTGCTGCAGTATTCCCGACAAACTATCTGAACACTGCTCCAAACTCGTTCATTGATATGACTCTAGAGGCATAGAATATATGTACAGTAGTGAAAAAACATTGCAGGAAACGCATGAAAATTGCACTCTGAGTAACAAACGGCTTATACTTAAGAGCAAACAATACCCTTGAGGAAAAGGGAATTAGTTTCAAGCCTTTATTATGATATTTTTGCGAAACACTTTTGGTACAAATGATATAATTGTTTGTGAGAATTCCGGAAAAGAAAACATATTTTATGGTTTGACAAATTCAAAAATTGGTTAGTTCCAGGATGTTTAAGGGAATTATGAATACAAAAAAAGAAAAAATCCTTCATAAAATCATTTGCGCAAACAGAATTCTACGATTCAGAAATATCTACCTTATTGGCGCTCCCAGCTACGTAGTTTTGTTACAGACAGGTGTTTCGTTATCTCCACTATTATTATACATCTCCGTTGATTGTCGAAGCTACAACACAGAGAATGTTTCTCTACTCAGCACTGTCAAACTTTGTTTTGCCATGGTTGCGTCGTTGAAAATATTGAAGCTCCAATCAGAATTGAAAGAGAGCTTGGTGTTTTCGCAATTATTTTTTTCGTATGATTTTCAACCAATCGGAACGTCTAATTGGTTTAAGTTACCTCGTATGATTTTAATTATAGTCAGATATACATAGAGTAACACTACCAATCAGAAATTTTTAAATATTAGTATTTCTATCGTATAAGCAATTCAAAACCAGTTCATATATCGCTCCACACAAACAAAATTATTCGCATCAAATACAATTATGCGTACTTCAAAATAGTTTAGGGTTATACATTTACAAGTCTTCAGTTTAACAGAATAAGCCTTACGCTTCGCGGTCGGTTTATTTAAACTGTTAAACTGACACTCTTCGTAATTAGGCAACAAGATAACACCATTCGGTGTCCTGAGATAAACATAGTGAAAAATAGCACCAAGATATATCACACCGCTGCATAGTGTAATAAAATACTGTACATGGTGTTGATTGAATTAGGAATGATCAGATGTCACACCTGAAAAAGTCTCAGAAAACACCATCGTGGTGTTAATTGTCAATTTGAATGCTTAAGAAGAAACTGCTTCTATTTCTATTGAGTAAAAATAATGAGTTTAGTTGATCCACAAGTTTAGTGAGTGTTCCTGAACACTAATATGGTGTAAATTGGAAACTTCTGATTTACACTAGTTTCATGAATATATTCATACTTTGAACATGACAAACACTACATTTTCATACCGGCAGAACAATTCGGTGTTTTTTTTGTATATTTGGTGTAAGAGTCTCTTCTGGTTTATTTATTATCAAATAACACCAATCAGTGTTCCCCTTGAAACAATCCGGTGTGAAATAATGACACCAAACACCTCTGGTTCGTCCAAGAACTGCTTATCCCGTACCACAGCTTAGCTGTGCCCCTACTCTTTGGACAGCGGTCGGGCTCAGCCTATCTAGGACCTAGGTATTTGCCTTTATTTCGGCTGGCTCATTTCTGAGCTTTTCAGATTTCTGTGCTGCATGACACATGCTTTAACGGTCGTATCTCAAGCTCATATGCTCTATACAAATAACGATGTTCTGTAGAGTGGGCCCTCTAGTGAAGGTGCTGGGTACTATCTGGTAATGGGAACTGTTAGGAACGGAGCATTCTATTTGATAATTTCCACTGGATGAATTCAGGCCACATGACGACATGACAGTGATCTTGGTAAAATTTACTAGCTTGTAACATCATTTTCTTCATTATATGGAATGATAACGTCCGCGATAACATTTGTCATCGAACTAATCCAATATCAGTAAATAAACTTGTTCGCGTACCCTTATATGCAAGAGATGGTAACGCCACTGTGCGCGGACCAAGTCGCAAGTACCCACTTCAAAAGGGCAGTACGAAATAAGCTCTCGATACACAAAAATCTCACGTGTGTGGGTGTCTGAAATCATATGGTAAGTGGCATTCTATTTCTTGCATATAAAGATTAAATTGAACCTTAATGAAACTACAGTCCATAGCTCAATTCTCGAACATTTCATATAGGTAGGATTCGTCACAATGGTACCGAAATGTGTTTCATAACAACGTCTTCTCATAAAGTTGTAGTAATATTTGGACTCATGTCTGATAAATTCTTCAAAATTAACAGCATATTATAGATTACCTGATAAAATCGTGTCAATTCTATATTATCGGTATACGTTTTGCATCACGTTGTATAAAGGCACCGTTAAATCTTTTTAATTGTGAATTTCTGGTGTTATTCATGAATAAACTATTCAGAACTTGTGAATAACACCAAAATTAGATTCACATTCCCTTATTCTAGTAAATTGTACACCATTTTATCAATTATACATTACAGTGGTTTCAATTTCATGTAAATCGGTGTAAATTTTGCATGACGGTGTATAAAAGCACCGTAAAACATTTTCCATTGTGAATTTCTGGTGTTTTTTTTATTAATATTTCACAAATTCCAAAAAACACCGAAATTACATTAATGTTCACTTATTTTGACAAAATTCACAATATTTTATCAAGTGAAACCCAGTGATTAAAATCACACTCAATTATTTTTTGGTGTGTAACCAATTCATGTCGCCACACACACAAACAAAGCGCGTCGTAAAGTTTGACGATTATCTTGTCATTTTGTCACTCAAAAAATAACCGCATCAAATACAATAACTCATACATCAAAATATTTTAGGGTTTTACAATACATCTCAAACTGCACAATTACAATTCGAGTCAGTTTAACAGAATAAGCCTCCCGCTTCGAAGCTGACACTCTTTATGAGTATGCGACAAATTATCGATGTATAACCAGAATATTTTGAACTACTCATAGAACTACAGACATACAAGTTGTCTCTGGTTTGCAATTGGCCAGATTATATGAGAATTTCAAGATGAATGTATTAGTCAGTACTACACTTCTAGTTTCAGAATCTGTTCAAGAAACGGGTCAGAGACTAGCCTCCAACGGATTCTAAGCCCAGGCGTACCTGGGTTTATCCTGGTGACGTTGTGGTCTGTGACTGGATGCAGGAAAATGGAAAGGTGGTGCTAGGAAGTCGGCCTCGCAGTCAATTCAACTGAAACATAGGTGATTCTCTTTACCACGAGGAGAAAGGTAGACGGGTTCAGATCACCAGTAATGGGTGGAAGACCCCTACAGCTGGTTAGAGAGGGAAAGTACCTTGGAGTGATTCTGGACTCGAAGCTAACTTGGGGTCCACACGTCGATCGAGTAGTCGAGAAGGAGGTGGTCGCTATATGGACGCCGGGCTGTGGGGGGGATGTGGGGCCTCAAACCTCACATTCTCCACTGGATCTACTCGGCGGTAATCAGACCCAGAATTCTATATGGAGCAGTGGTCTGGTGGCCAAGAGTGTACCAGATAACCACAACCAACAAGCTGGTAAAAATTCAAAGACTGGCTTGTGGGGGAATAACCAGCGCGTAGGGGAATAACCGGCGCGATGAGGACGACTCCCTCGGCGGCCCTAGACGTCCTGTTGGGTATACCGTCGCTTCCAAATAGTATAAAGAAGAAAGCAATGGCACCCTATTTGAGAATGCGGGACTCAAGGTGCTGGTGAGGAGAGAGGTACACAGGGCACACCGAAATCGCTATGGTAGCGGAGAAAGAAATCCCACTATCCGCTATCAAAGTGATACAGGCAGAGGACACAATTGGGTGAAAAAAGACGACCTCACTTGAGATCCCAGACAGGAGAGAGTGGGGATTGGTGATCTTTTCCTCAGAAAGCCTGGTCTGTTTTACAGACGGGTCCAATGAGGAAGGAGAAGCCAGAACAGGAGATCACTTAGAAAACGGAGAGAGAATAGCCTATGTGCTAGGTTATCTTTCAACAGTTTTCCAAGCAGATGTGTATTCCATCCTGGAGGCAACCAGAGTGTAAGACGTGAGGTCCGGCCCAGAGAGACATGTATATGTCTGCCTGGACAGTCAGGCCGCCATCAGAGCTCTGAATGCAACCAGAACCAGAACTGGTTCAGGAGTGCAGAGATGCCTTGGAGAGTCTTGCGACTGAAAAGGAAATGACGCTGATGTGGGTCCCGGGCTATGCAGGGATTGAAGGTAACGAGTAGGCGGACCCGCTAGCCAAGCAAAAAGCCGGGCAACCCTATGACAGGCCCGAACCTACACTCGGCATAACAAGGAGACAAGTAACAACGGCACCGAATGAGTGGGCCGTTTATACATTAGGAAAAGAGTGAAGAAGGATAGACTGCTGCAGGTAGTCAAAGCGGATGATATCGGGACCCGACAGGGCAAGGACGGCCAAGATACTGAAGCTAAACCGCAAAGAACTCCGACTCATCCAGAGCAGATCCACTATGCGCGGAATGTGGTGAGGAGAAAGACTCCTACTTTCTATGAGAATGTGGTATGTATGCCAGGCTCAGGCAAAATTTCTTTGGAGCTGCCACTATTGAGGAGAAAGAGTTGCATCCATTACAATGAAAGGATATTTCGACTTTCATAAGAAGATCGAAGAGGTTCGAGCAGGTGTCCGCCATGGGATGACGGAGGATGTCAGGGTTTGCGAAAAAAGCCCACTGGGGCCTAGTCGCTGTCGCTTGCGTCCGCCACCCATTACCATTGCCATTACCAACGGGTCAGCTCTACTTGAAGAAATGAGGGAGTTATGAATAACTGAAAATTTTATTTTCCGGGTTACTGATGACACAATCAGTTCGCACTATCATTTCGTTCGTATTTCATACTTCTCTACTTCCATTAAAAATCAAATGAGACTGTTGTATTAGTTTTCATTTTACAAGCAGAAAATATATAGTGGAAGTTGCGACTCCCAAACATAACAGAATAGAACCGAAGACCGTCTCATATATGTGCTGGTATAGTTGATTTTTTGCTAGTAGTGTCACAAACAATCCTGTACAATACTGTCTCGATGGGCCTATTTATGTTTGTTGATTTCATACCTTCTCACCATGAGAAACAGCGATCAAGATGAGAACCAACATATTTACAGATCTCAGTTGAAAGGGTGAAGATAGATTATCAATATTGTTATGTGCAAAAGACATATATAACGAGTTTTTCCGAAATTCATTTGATTTAGTTAATTGTAAATACTCCTAAATGGTGTTTACACAATCTTATACTTTTTTTTAGAGGATATTTTTTTACTACTTCCTTTCGACGATGAAAAGTGCATCATCGGCAAATAACACTACTGTTGCATTTATACAGGTTTTCGGAAGATCATTTATGAAAATCAGTTAGGAAGTAGTCATTTTTCTACGGCTCTGAAGGTTCCAAATAATCAAACATGTGATCAAACTACATGTTTATTATACATAACAATTTCTCAGCATATCGGTCTCCTATTTCTGGAGATGCTTCATACTCAACTTCAGATGGCATCCTTTTCCTTTCTTCTTCGGTTCCAGTTCAGTGATTTTCTAGTTCCACCGACAAGAAAAACTATGTTTTTTCGATCGTTTATACGATCGAATAAATCATATTTCCTAAGTATATAAATGGCTTTTTCATTGACCTCCTAGTTCGAGAAACACGAATAAATTATAAATCGAAGTTGGCGCCAACACTATAATTATCTTTCTGCAATCAGTTGTTTTGGGAGTGATTAAAAGTTTATTTACGGTTATGTTACAGCAAATAACCATTTAATCGTCGAGAATAGTTTCTCATTCGATATTTATGCAGGATACCGAAAGGCAGTGTACCAGAATGCTGTTTCAACGATTTGTAGAGCTAAGTACTTGCATCCATTATACACCTGTCAATATAGCATAAAATGAGTGATTATTCAATAAAAATACACAGAGAGAAATAAATGTGTGTTTTCTAAACAATTGTGAACAATTTCAGAACAATTTGTTTCTAGAAAGTGGACAGTACCAATTTGTCCATTATTCTTCCATGAAATTGTATTCGAAATATTGTCTAAAACGATACACTTCAATGCTGTATAACTTCAATTTTATTAACCAATTTTAATAATCATCTGATAAAAGGAATAAATGAAATGGTAAATAGTATGTTTAAGAAATAAAATTAATTTACGTCCGGAAAATACTATTTTCGGACGTGTTGCGTACACTATTTTTTCGACAACCGTGAGACACATTTAATCTAAAAGTCGAAAAGAGGTCGACTTTCACCCGTCTGTTAACCGGATGAAACATTCTTTTTTATGAAGTTTCATAAATAGACAAATACACCTATAATGGCTTGCATATCAAAATGTGGTCCAGACTATATACGTACAGTGAGTTTAAAAAATTTGCACAATATGGAAAACTTTTTTATTATTGATTTTGAAAGATAAATTATTCTTTATAAAATATGGTACATTGCGGAATACTTGTATTCAACTTATCAAAATTCTAAATTTCCAAACTGGGTACAGAGTGGAACAAAAAATAGAATTTTGATCAAGAGTAAACTACCCTGGCTGTGATTCTAAATTTGAATATTGTTTTTAATTTTAACAACCTCTTTGAATGAACTTTTTATAATGTCAAAAATAAGGGGTAGTTTACACCTGATCAAAATTCCTATTTTTTGTTCTCCCCTGTACACTGATTGGAAGTTTGAAATTTCGACAACTCACACGCAAGTATGCAAATATTCTGCAATGAACCAATTTTTATGTACATTAAAATTTTCTGACAAATCGATAATAAATTTTTTTAAATATGGTGCGAATTTTTTAAACTCACTGTATATATATATATGTATATATATTTTTGATTGACGTGGCCGTTACTTGATTGTAGTACATTCGCTTGAAAAAGATACTGTGTATCGAAACATGTCGCAAAGACAATAAATTTTGTAGAAATTTTAATAGTTTTTACCTTAGTGTCATCACTGTATATATTCTGGACCACATTTTGATAGGGAAGCCATTATATGTTTATTCGTCTATTTATAAAACTCCATAAAAAATATGTTTCATTCATTCATTTCTGGTTAACAGATGGGTGAAGTTCGACCTCTATTCCGTCTATTAGACTAATTTATTTTATTTCTTTGTAGAACAAAAGCTCGAATATTCTAGTTCTTTATTTATATTAAATATTGAAATTTGAACATATGATAGGTACTAACAGAAATATCGTAAGTCTTATTTATTTATATTGGTTGGATCTAGGCATCTCTCAGAGTAGTATTTCAATTTTTGTTAAAAATGACCTTGAAAAAAATTTCAGAAATTTGACCAGATTCACTATTTTTTATCTCACTAGGTAATTTTTTTTTGAAAAAAGTACTTTGAGAGATGCCTGTTTCATACATTTATCTTTCTTGCCAAAAAAATTTGCAAGAATTTATCCAACATCGCACCGTCAAAGTGACTTTTGCGGAATCCCTGCATACTCAATATTGGATCTCTTTTCTTCACTGATTCGAGCGCCCTCGCATAAATATGTACTTTTACATGGATACTATGGATGTTTGAATGAATTGTTGTTTCATTTATTGAATTTGGAAATAATACTGAAGCTATTCACGAAATTTTAGCACAGGCAATAGCAGTTGTAAATGGGATTATTGAAGTTTAGAATATTCGAATGAATAACTACTGAAATTGATGAGTATTGGTTGTATTTACACACGACAATTTATTCGCAAATTCTGTTGTTAGGTTATTAGATATACCAATATAATGACATGAAATGGTTCAACCCAAGACCTTTTATCCAACGAACAGGTATCATAACAGAAGTTACTAGAAATTCCTTAAATTTCATGAATTATTGGTGAATGAATATCGACGACAATTTTCCATTTTCACCTGTCAATAAAATTCAAGTTCACAAAATTGATGAATCCATTTGATGGTATCTATTGACACTACGTATCAATGGTTTTCCAAATATTTCATTTTCGTTATTTCATTACGAAACATGCAAATGGCGGCCGAATTAAAATTGTACTAAAACACACAATTTTCCAACAAAAATGACGATTCATTTTTCTATATGAAGAACCCAGGACTAAATGAAATATAACACTTGAGAAAAAACTAAAATTATCCCTGGCGGAATTTTGACAAGCTGATAAATAAATAGGTAGGAAATGAGAGCGGTGGACATTATAAGGGGGATTTATACAGCACGTAAATGAAATAAGAAATAAAATACTATATTTTAAAAGAAAATCATAAGAATATCATACAGACATATAATAAAAAAAATGAAATTGATGAAATGAAATTAATTTAATATATAAATCCAAATTTTGATTGGTAGCTTTTCATTCATTATAATTCATTCAGCTCTATATCTATAAACACTCGTTTTATTTTATTTTAGGGGCTGTATAAACCCAACTATATATCGTCCACCGCTCTCATTTCCTACCTATTTATTTATCAGCTTGTCGAAATTCCGCCTGGGATCATTTTAGTTTTTTATCAAGTGTGATATTTTATTTAGTATGTATGGAATAATGTGTTAATGTAGTACTCCACATAATGATATGTTCTTTTGATATTAAAAAATAGATGGAAAGGCAGAAGTTATCCCTATTCACGTAGGGAGTTCGGCTGAATCTCGTCTCGGGTTTTCTTTAATTATTTTTGTTCTCTCACATGTCTCCATATTTCAAATAAACAGGTATTTCATTAATAAATTAATTAAATGATTTAATTTGATTTTTTATCACTTGATATATTTCAGCATCATTTCCTTGTTACTGCACTATCTTGAGCAAGTTTAGTTGTTAAAAAAAATAAAACAACTTTGCACCAAAAATTTTGTAGTTTACTTCAGTTCAAAACAAAATTACCATAGGTAACCTAAGACTTGGGCAGTTTGTAATATTAGACGATTTTTGATGAACCGTTGTATACATGACGTCATTTAAATGAACAGTGCTATATTTCGTACCAAAAATTATTTCATTTTCCATCAACTCAACGCACGACATTAACGACAGTCGCACGAGATTTACGACACTCGCCTACGTCAACATGATCGTTACATAACATACCCACTATTTATCCGGTTTTATCTTATATATCTATAGATATATGCAATGACTTCCAAAATAAAAAAATTATTTACCGAATTAACACACATTTCTATGTAATCCTTTTACGTCTGATTGCGCTACTTATTTTTTACACATGAGGAAATTCGAAAGTCTCCTACGCTAAAACAATGCAATTGAACAAAATGCAACCGCGGACCTATTCATAGAAATTTTCGATAAATGTCTCTAAAGAAGACCAGTAGGATGGTTTTCTCATAATTTGAATGGTTTTTGCAGCGTTGCTATTTACATGCCGATGAACACGATTTTTTATTCGTTTTTTTAATTATGATGTTTGCTTAAACCACAGATATTTTCATAAGTTATATCAGTACCAATCAATATACCAAATATCGATCCCAATGAAGAAAACAAAAATTTTCATTTTTATCACCCAGATTTGAGTTTTTCCTTTTAGAGAATACTGGACATGAGTTGAAATGAGACAATAGTAGATTTTTTTAATTTTGAGATTCCTCCCCAAACATTTGGAATTTTTACCTAGCCCTTTCACCCGCAAATTTTCTTTGACCTTTTTCAGAAGGTAAACCCCTTCTTAATTAAAAAACTTAAATAAAAATACCTACCTAATCTTTGTCTATACAATTGATGAAACTAATTTACGAATCGTGTTTCAAAAAAATGGCGAGATTCACCTTCAGGAGTTGGTATTAACTCGGAAAGTTTCAATTTTGCAAATATTTTGACACATTCTGTTCATCAACAGACTGCAATATGACTGATTGCAATATGCATATATGTTATATGAGCAAAACAGTAAAAAATATCAAACTTTTTGTTTTTTTATTTAAATATTTATATAGAATAAATAAGTGACATTTGTGAGTCTTTCACCTGATTGAACAGTCGGTTTTTCTACTAGTATTTTTGTTACGAAATAATCCTCTATTTATTGGCCTATTAGTAGCTAATGGTTGCGTTTGTATATCGGTTAGTTCTGGTTGAGCAAGTGCTACTCATTTTTGATGCGTAAATCGCTCAACAGATCAATTATCGCTATCGGAAGCTGAATGGCTTGAGTGAAAACTAATGAAATATGTTTCACGTGTCACGTGAACATATGGCTGGAGGTGAGAGAATTACAGCAGTGGATTAAAACTATAAAATAAATCATTACAAGAATTTCATATGCTTCTACGGAGTGGATGACTCACATTGATAGAAATATCAGAATTTGTTGAAGAAAAGGTGGTTGGAAATGAATCATACAAATATTGAGTTGAAAATAATACAATGAAAACATTTTGAAGTAGTTCTTACAGACAGAATATTTCCAACAAATTCACTCACATTGACATTTCTTCGTCTGGATTATTGAAATTTTCCTGTTTTGAAGACCCAATTAATTAATGAGTTTTCGGGTATCTCTAACTAGGTTCACGTAGAAATTTGAGTGCGTGGAAATTGAACACATAAATTTTCAGTCTGATCCAACCAGAACGAACAAACCTTGCGTACACATTTGAGGGCGTGGAAACTGAACACATACATGACCTTAAAATATCATTGGGAATAAATGTTTGAGGTATGAATTGTTGGCGAAGAATTATGGACGAAAAATTGTAGGCGATGAATATTCAGCATACCATTGTACTGGTTGACACGGAACCAATTAACCCTCTGTATCTTTGGTGTTATTCAATATAGATATTTCAAATTTGATACATCTATTTGATGTCATGAATGTACAATTTCGCAAGTATCCAACCAAATGCGACAAATCCGGTTTGACCGGAAGCATATCTAGTTTTTTTGGTTCGAATGGGAAGTGCAATTTTTATCTGACAATTATTATTTAGTACGAAATTATCTTTTCAACGATATATCACAATCATACTTCCAATTCACAAACTACTGACAAAAAATACTTTTTGTATTCCCCTCGTAAAGGAACATTTTCATGAAAGTGTGAAGTGTGCTATGGAAGACGAAATAATAGCATATGAGTAACAATAATTTGATGTCAAAGTTTTCACACTATGATTTGTATGCAAATGTAACTATTTTCTTTTGAATGCGAACATAAGATTTTTTTTTGTAGTTTAAAAACTACGACTTAAAATAGCAATAAGTAGAATCAATACAGTCAACGCAGTTACTTATTGGGACTTTTTACCTTCTACGCATGTAGAAATTTCCTCGATTTCGCATTTTTTCATCAAGATTATGGAAGATAAAATCACCCAAACCCTATTTCAAGAAACAATTTTTTAGTTTTTTTGTGATTCATTCTGAGTGTGAGAAAAACATACCCCTCGAAACGGAACATTTTCATGAAATTGTGCTATGGAAGATGAAACAATAGCATGTGAGTAACAATAATTCGATGTCAAAGTTTCGTCACTATGATTCGTTTGCAGAAGTAAAAATGTTTCCTTATTTTTCAACATCGATAAACGTATTTCTTCTAAATTCTAATATATGATTTTTTGTGTAGGATAGACACTCCTATCTATATTGAAATACAAAACATTAAAATAACTACTTATTTTTGTTTTTTATTTATTTTTTATGGAGATAACTTGAAAGATTCAATACAAATGGACAGAGATTATCTCCATAAAAAATAAACGGGGAACAAAAATAATTAGTTATTCTAATGTTTTGTATTGCAATATATACAGGGTGGGCCAACTATTTCAGATCGGAGGATAGCTCCTAAACCACTGTACACCTGGAGATCAAATAGCATACAAATACTGAAGTATACAGAGGGTTCCGTGAGCAGGTGCCAATTTTTTTTATTTTTTTTAAACGACCCACCCTATATTATTTTCCATTTTTGGATAGTGCGAATAAGAAGCTATACAACAGTTTTTGAGTTTTCTCAATTGTATGCGAGGTTGCCGAGTTATTGCATTTCCGAAGAAAATTTCTGAAAAATCATTGTGGATGGTTAAATTCTATAAAAACTCAGCACTAAGAGGAGTCACGAAAAAAAGTATTGCAGCTGCCAGTACAGGAATGAAGATATCCACTGAATCATTAAAAATTTAAATTTAAAATATACAGGGCGATCGCTAGACGACTGCCAGAATGATAGATTTCAAACGACGAAAACTTTTTTTCAAATGGAATATTCTGTATAGCTTCCGAGTTATTGGGGAAATATGGCATTTTCTCAGTATTTCTCGATTTCAAACCAAATCCCATCTCTGTTATTAACGTATTTGACGATCTAGTAGTCTGTTAGTACATAATTTTTGTCTTGTTGATAAAAGTGATTTGACATATGTCATTAGTTCACCTCTATTCAAATTCGTGAAAATTATTGATTCAACATGAATAATTCGAATAAAGAGATGATTAATATGATTATAGAAGAAGAAGAGATTCAGTGAAACGGGATCTGTAAGCTACAGAAAACATACGCGGCCCACTGTTGTATTGACCGAAGGAAATGAGGAAATAATCATGACCACTGTTAGTTGTGGAGGACCCTTACATAAGTACGAGAGAGTTAGGTAGGAATTATGATATATCAAGATCTACAATAAGGCGCATTTTGAGGAAGAATAAGTTTCATCCCTATCATGTTCAGCTCAATCAGGAACGCGTGATTTCATTCAGAGGCGGAGACATTGCATCTGTTAATAATATAAAATAACAATGATTGATAGACATTTTCTGAAAAAAAAAAATTATATTCAGATGAGGCTACCTTTCACCGAAATGGAACCGTGAATCGTCACAACTACTATTATTACTCTGTCGAAAACCCACATTTGTTCAGAACCACGTCGCAGCAAAGATGGTCCTTGAATGTACGGGGCGGAATAATTGATAACTATGTGATTGGCCCTTTTTTCTTCCAAGGTACTGTAAATGGCCTAATATTCCTGCAGTTCCTCCAGAAAAATTTTCGCGGACTCATTAGAAATGTGTCTTTAAATATTATCAATATTATGTGGCTTCAGTTGGGCGGTGCTCCTTTTAATTTTTCGGCTATAGTGAGACAGTGGATTGATGAAGAGTTTAGTGAAAGATGGATTGGTCGCGGAGGTCCAGTTAGGTGGCCAGCTCGATCGCCAGACCTCACACCCTGTGATTTTTTCCTATGGCGATATGTGAAAGATAAAATCTATGCATAGCCAGTCACAACGAAAGAAGTCATGCAGCTAAGAATTAGACAGGTATTTTATACAATTTTCCCGGCTATGCTTCAGAATGTACGCAGATCCACTAAAACTCGAGCAAGAAAATGTATCGCACAGAATGGCCGACATTTCGAACACCTTTTAAAATAATATTCGTTTGTTGGTACTTTGTCATTAAAGAACTACAAGTATAAATGTTTTATACGTACACCATTGATGGGAAATGAAGAATTTGATTACCTATTCGTTTGTTTCCTCAATATAATGAATACTTTCCACTTATCTTTTTCATTTTTTCATATCTTTTGTCAGTCGAGTATTCCGTTCATTATCGACATTGTTGAGAAATCCATTCTCTATCATCATGTGAATAGTAACACAAAATCAAACTAACAAAGAAGGAATTTGGTTTCAAATCGAGAAATACTGAGAAAATGCCATATTTCCCCAATAACTTGGAAGCTAATGAATTTCACCATAAAAAATATTATATCGATGGAAAGCCTAAACAATGAACTTTTAAAAAACATCGAAATATACAGGATATTCCATTAAAAAAAAAAAGTTTTCGTCGTTTGAAATCTGTATCTGTATTTTCAATGTAAGTGGATATCTTCATTCCTGTACTGGGAGCTACAATACTTTTTTTCGCGACTCCTCTTAGTGCTGAGTTTTTATGGAATTTAACCATCACAATGATTTTTCAGAAATTTTCTTCGGAAATGCAATAACTCGGCAACCTCGCATACAATTGAAAAAAATAAAAAACTGTTGTATAGCTTGTTATTCGCACTATCCAAAACTGGAAAAATACAGGGTGGGTCATTCAGGAAAAAAAAAATTTGTACCTGCTCACGGAACCCTATGTATACTTCAGCATATTTTACAGAAATAGTCATTTGCGTGCAATTCGATCTCCAGGTGAAAAATATTTTTTCTACAGTGGTTTAGAAGCTATCCTCCGATCTGCAATAGTTGGCCCATATATTGCAATACAAAACATTAGAATAACTAATTATTTTTGTTCCCCGTTTATTTTTAATGAAGATAATCTCTGTCCATTTGTATTGAATCTTTCAAGTTATCTCCATAAAAAATAAATAAAAAACAAAAATAAGTAGTTATTTTAATGTTTTGTATTTCAATATAGATAGGAGTGTCTATCCTACACAAAAAATCATATATTAGAATTTAGAAGAAATAAGTTTATCGATGTTGAAAAATAAGGAAACATTTTTACTTCTGCAAACAAATCATAGTGACGAAACTTTGACATCGAATTATTGTTACTCACATGCTATTGTTTCATCTTCCATAGCACAATTTCATGAAAATGTTCCGTTTTGAGTGGTATGTTTTTCTCACACTCAGAATAAATCGGAAAAAAAACTAAAAAAAATAATTTCTTGAAATAGGTTTTGGGTGATTTTATCTTCCATAATCTTGATGAAAAAATGCGAAATCAAGGAAATTTCTACATGCGTAGAAGGTAAAAGGTCCCGATAAGTAACGGCGTTGACTGTATTGATTCTAGTTATTGCTATTTTAAGTCGATAGATAAAACATGATAATAATATAATAACAATGAATAATACGGAAACAATTTTAACTGGAATATTTATTAAACTATGTGTTGGCACGTCTTTGAGCCTCTTTGTGTATTCTTCCTTGTACGTTCTGAAAATAACCTATAAATGATGATATAATGCCGGTTTCATGTGTTTTCAAGGTGTACTGCCCCATTAGGAACTAGTATTATATCACATAATACGATATGATGAATGAGACACGTTAAACTGTTGTGAAGCTCTATCACCTAACCTCTCACCAACCGTCTCATGCAATTAACATCGGACGCTTCGTGTTTCCGGAAAAACATCTCCTGCTTTCCGAAGCTCCATGTAATCCCCATGCTACCAAACTACTTGAGCGCCGTATGTGGCAAACTGTATTTCACACTTTTTTTAATCACTGATCGGGAGATGTCGTCAGGTATAAATAATGTTCAATAATTATAGCTTCCATGGAAGAGTACAAGTATTTCAATTTGTATCCTGCTGGTTTGACTTTAGCATAAATTCATTTTGTACGGGCTTCATTTACATAAAAGTCTCATTTAAAAATTGTGATACATTTTAAATTACTCATTTACGGCGATAGGAACTTCAGCGGGAATTATATTTATTACTAGAGTAGGGGTTGAACCAGTTACTGCATTGCCGTAAATTAGCATCAAGATAGTTCTGGAAATGGATTAGTACGAGCATATGTGCAGCTAGAGCTATGAAGTTGTTGAACATTTTCATTCAAATTCCTGGTAGACATTATGTAGGTCTCTGGAACTCGAGATATTATGATATTTGTGATATTAACACGAGGCATAGTTCAAGTAAATGATACAGTGCCACCTGTCTTCAAAAACAGTCCACCTATGGAGCTGATTAATTATAACTTGGAACCTATACAATTTCACACCACTGAAATCGTGATCAGTGCCTGATCTGAACATCAATACGAGGACAATGGCAACCTTCCACGAATTGTATTGGTAACCGAAAAACCATTTCAAATAATCTTTCATGACTTTTCAATAACTCCCGCTAACCTGCCACTGTAAGTTCAGGCAGTGCCGAAAATTAGATTTGTCATAACTTTGCTAAAAATTATAGTAGAATTTTGAACGACCCTGTATAACGCAGAACAAACTTCTTTATACAGAATCAATGTACATGATCTTGATGAACTAAACACAAAATTGCAACTTCCTAAGAATCCAAATACCGCAGAAACAAACATTCAATTCGAGCTATGTTTTGGATAAAAAATATGGAAAATAACCAATATCTCAAAAACCGTTAGAGATAGGGATAGAGAAGTATGAGGCAGAAACAATCAGAAAGGAATGACAAGTTTAAAAATGCGGTAATATACAGGGTGACCCATTTGAAACAACAAATATGCTGCTATTTTCTGGTACAAGCAGCAACGCTGCATTGCTGAAAATATTTCAGATTGATAGGCCAAGAGCAACTACTTGAGAAACCAAATTTTCAGAATGATCCTATGTCCCGTTCTCCGTAAACGTCTAAGGTACCATCGACCGTGACCCACCCGGTATATGCAGGATATGAATAACTGATTATTTTCAACATTTAGTGAAGAGAATACCGATTTTATGGGTAAGTTGAAAATGAAGCAGGAGTAAAACAAAGTTTTTCTTTTGGCATGTATAAGTGGGACCTGTCACACTACTTTAAAATTGTTGCATAGTCCAAAGAGGGTATGGGTTGCTGCTTCAGTGTAATAATTGAATTATTCATGATTTTCGGATCATCCACAAATATTTCTGTGAAGTGCCACAAAACACATTTTAGGTACTCAAATACTCGCATATTATATTTGCATGAGATGGTAGGAGTCTTCAGAAACGATATGAACTATTCCTTCTCCGATCGTTTTTAGTAGAGTTATGACCAATCATCACATATTCGGCTCTGCCAGAACTTTCAGCGGCGGGTAAGGGTAAACCTGAAATTTGATGTCGGCGTTAAATCACGTTTTCTTGGAAAACGGGCCCATTTCATAAGAACTAATACTGGGAATAAATTTTGTGGAAAACTGAATTGTTTTTCACCCTGTTGATTTGTTTTTCCGATAAATCATATACTTAAATATATAAAAAATATATGTTCCACCCCTGGAATTTTGGTAAACAATTTTTTTTCGTGTTTATCATGGTTTCAACTACTAGCATACCAAGTTTGGTGGTGCTACAATCGATTCTTGTCTCAAAATCCAATCGTACTGGATTATGAATAATTAATAGAGATTTGATGATTATCTCAGATCAATCCCAAACTACAGTCCATTTTTTGTTTCTCGTCCAAATATAATTTTAAAATGTGGTTATTGTACTCAATTCTCGGTGAAATCATCCGTGAAGCTTAAGTTCGAATCCCAGCGAGGTCACCGGTCCCGTGCATTACATCGCACGTTGAAGAGTGAGGGCTACGTATTCCCTAGCTCTCACAAGTCACTCAAAGACATTTGAAGGTTGCCTCACAGATCCAACCATCTAGATAAATGAACCAGAAAACGTGGCAAGCATAACTAACGCCATCAGTTGTGGATTCGAAAAAAAAAAAATCAACATTATTTATAGGGTGAAAATATTTTGGATGGATGTTTCGAAAGCATTATTTGAAGTGACGATAAATCTGGAAATATAGATAGTAACATCCAGAAATAACGTTTTAATATTTATGTAACATATTCAAATACTTTGTTGTGTGAAATCTCGTCAATCTACTTCTATAAAGAATGTGAGTTCATATGCGTATACCTTCTGTTCATAGAATATCTTTTTACAAATTCCAGTAATGCTGACTTCGATTTTGTCTATATGGGATGTCTCAGGTGACGTAGACAAACAATACAAAAATACTGCCAGACACTACGTATCTGCAATGGAATGAATCTCTTCTTAAATTTCAATGGGTCACAGAGATATTCAACACTGATTGCCATGTCGCTGTTTTCATCGGATACCTCAGTTGTCTGGGATTCCAGAGAATGTCTACATAGAGTGTTTTGAAGAGAAAATCACGGTCATACTTTCGAATGCGCTTTCAATAATATTCAAGAAGTAGCTGTGAATGATATATCAAACAGTGCCATAATTATATTCAATCAAAGGTTAAATTCTAAAATATAATATAATTATAATAATGGAAAGAAATTTCCAAAGCTTCATGAATAATTTCACCAACAACTAACTATAGACACGTTAGTGTAAGATTGGTGATTACTTGTCAGAAAAAAAACTCTTACCCTGGATAATACCACGACAGGAATTGAATTATAATAAACAGTGTTCCATGTAACCCATTAGCAGAATCTTGTTTTGAATCGGACAGGGGGGTTATCTGCAGAATAGTTTGGAGCTTAGGATCTATTTTACATAGAAAATTGATCAACAAAAACTCATGTCACATTTGAGGTGCTGGTTTTCTTAAAAAAATAGGTTTTTATGATTTTAAATTACATATATAAAATATGAAATCTTATCCAAATTATACTCTTAGTAAGTGTGTGTCTTGATTTGGAATCAATTTTTGTTTTATTGGAAATTATTTGATGGAATGTTATTGCATACCGCATATTCTGACTTCTGAATTTCCTCTCATATCAGGAAACTGCTACCATAAAAGAGTCAAAGCGAAGGGAGCACTTACATTTATTGAATATTGATGCTAGATTCCATAAAGAAAGTCTTGAGAAATTCCAGACTTTATTATGTAATAACCAATAACTGCGCGCTCCATCTTTGAGGTTATTACGTTACCCTATTAACTGTACGAAAATGAGGATAGTATAAAACAAATAGAATAATATCAGAACAGAAATCGACATGCTTAGAATACAGTTTCTAGTGTATTACTATCGGTCTCGGCAGACGTTGTTCTATCTATTGATGTGCATATTTTTGTTTCGCCGACTTACCGTTTCAATATATATTCATTAATGTTATTGTCGAACTCATTTTATGGTGAAGTCGCAGGGAGCAGCTGGTACATTCAACTTTAAAATTAATAATTTAGTGAAAAAACGTTTTGTAGTGGACCGAATTGTGCATCCAAACCATTCTTGAACCTACTCGAAAACAAACAAAAAATTTCATAAAAATCGGTCCAGCCGTTAAGAAGTAGTTCAGTGACATATACACGCACAGAAGAATTACATATATATAAATATATACAGAGCAAAGTATATTGACCGGCTATTCTCAAAGAATTGATTTATTATCGGGGATTCGGTCAATGAAAAGAAGTTTTCTCTTTTTTGCTACCCGAGCTTTCGCGTATATTTGCTTTAACGAGGGTGCGCAATTTGAGGTTTTCTTCGATGTTTAAGATCATAAAAAATTAAGGTTGTAAATAAAAAAGAAAATTCCTTCAAATAGGTATTCCAACGAATCATTCAAGGATTTTCAAGAAATATACAGTGTGTACCTAAATATCTCTTAGACTAATAGGAGTTTTTAAAATATTAAGATCTCTCATCATATGGCACTATGGGGAAATTTCTTCAGGAATCACTATTCATTTATACGAGGGGCACAAGAAAAGCACACGGAATTGAACATTTTTACATACAAAACCCATTACCTATATTACGAATAATTCAAGGAATTGATATAGTCCATAGAAAATATCATTCTTGTTCAAAACTAATACAGGGTGGACAGAAAAATTCTTTAAACTTTTTTTAAATTAATTTTTCAAATAGTGCATCTCACAATATGTATCATTTTTTGTTTCATTAGTTAGTTATAGTCCATAGTTCATTTTCTTGAAAGTTCATTCGTTCCGAGCCATTTTTGATGAAAAAACAATGTTCAAATTGTTTATCACGATCCACTCATTATAGAGCGGCCCTCCGTCCCGCTGGAAGAATAATAATTACGAAATATAATGACATTTTGGAATGTGTCCTTCATCAAATTGAAGGCGGATTCATTGTGATCTTATCCTGCCTATTTATTCGTACAATAGTAATTTCTTGTCACTAGAATACATATCACTCTTCTACAACTGATGAGGGTTCTTGAAAATCTTATTATTTCTCTGACCACCCTGTAGAACTCTTGAACAAGATGATTGTTGAACGGTTCAATAAATTCTTCCTAATATAGGTGATGGGTTTTTCTTAAATAGTTATTTACCTAACAAGTGCGGAAAGTAGTACTTTTCCGCACGCGACGGCAGTTGCACGAACGACGCGGAGCGGAGTTCGGGCAAGCCGTTAAGGGCGGAAAAGACATTTTCCGTAAGAGTTAGGTACAATATTTTTCCTACGAGTGTTTTTGTTCATCTTATTTATGAAAAAACAAGGTTTTTATAAAACAAGTTTTTAAAATAATGCTACAAAATGACTAATATGACAGAATAGTTTCATAGATTATTTAGTTAGTCCTAAATATCGTCATTTTTAACAATACAAAAATCGTGCGGAAAAGTAAAAATCGTACGGAAAAGTAAAAATCGTGCGGAAAAGTAACTTTTCAGCACGATTTTAAATCGTACGGAAAAGTACAACTTTCAAAATGAAAAATCGTGCGGAAAAGTTACTTTTCCGCACGCTCGTAGGAAAAATAAATTGTATTCAATGGAAAACTGGTGTAGGTTACTTGATGAAGATCATAATAATTTTTAAAATGAATTAGCAATGAAATGTTTCTTCATAAATTATTAGTAGAGGTCCCATGTCCCACAACAATCGGTTGTGGAGGGACTTGGCTTCACCCTTAAAAAAAACACTCCTTCGGTAGAAGCCTGTTTCCGCCTATAACTCGTCATCCGTTAAAAATATCAATTTAGTATTCATAACAGAACAAAAAAAGCTCAATGAATTTCCTGAAAGATTTCCTGAAAGATGGCTGTCTACTAATTTTGTATAAGCTATAGTTTACGACAAAATCCATGTTAATTTTGTCAGGATTTCCATTATGGATTTACGCGAAAATTTGTCCATTTAAATTTGTTTGCGCGCGGCATATTGATAAGAACTAATTGCTCGAAAAATACACATGCTAGGATGAAAAATCGAGTTGGGTCTTGAATGTGTGAAAAATTTCTGGTATTCAATGTATAAGTGTATAGGTGAATAATACATAATAAGTGTAAATTATCCACTGATTATCGAGTTAATGTTAATTTTTACCTATTTAACATATTTGGTACCTAATACGTTTAACACCCGTTGATTATTAACATAAAGCTTAGAGAATTACCCTCATAGACCTACGAAAAACAAAGAGTTTCAATGTATGAATTGATGCTAAGAAGGTGAAACAGAAAATATTCTTTTCGAAAAAATTCGCAGCATCTCAAAATTTGCAAAATTTTTTGTTTATTCTTTACTAAAATATTGAGAAAAAAAAACAATATAATCGTCAATCAATTCACATTAATTCCAAGAGTTTTCAAACTCTAATCAAGTGAATGGTACATCGAGAAAGCAAAAAATCTCAGTTTGCAACCTCTTCCGAAGTACGCAACATTGTCAAAAATACAATTAATTTGAATTTTGCTGTATACTCGTTGAGAAAATTCCAAAAGTTCTGCAAACTTGAGGTAGTATTGAATATATTATTTTCTATCACAAATGAGGTTTGCAACCAAATCAAGTATACGAAACATTTTTTCCTATTGACCTATAATGTTTTTCTTCCAAAAGTTCTGCAAACTTCACAGATATATCGGAAAAATATTCCGAACAGTCGTGTAGATTTGCAACTTTTTGCGTAGACTGGAATATATATTTTTTGATTCGTGTTCATTTTTTGATCAAGGTTGTCTCGAAATAATTACAGAAGTTTTGCAACATTGTTGCAAATTTTGAAAACATTTATTCTGATGCATTATCAAAATGGCAATTAATTTGAATTTTGCTCTATACTCGTTGAGAAAATTCTAAAATTTCTGCAACTTTGGAGTAGTATTGAAAATATTATTTTATATCACGAATCAAGTTTGCAAACAATTCAAGTATACCGACTTTTTTTTAAATAGAAAACTAATGTTTTTCTTTGATATATATTAATCCAAAAGTTCTCAAACTTTGGTCTAGTGAATGTTGTACATAAAGAAAGTGAATCTCAGTTTGCAACTTCTTCCTGAGTACGTAACATTATCAAAATGGCAATTAACTTGAATTTTGCTGTAGACTCGTTGAGAAAATTCCAAAAGTTCTGCAAACTTGGCAAATACATCGGAAAATGATTCCGAATAGTTGACCATAATATATATTTTTCTAATTTGTGGTCATTGTTTTGATCACGGTGGTCTCGAAATAATTCAGTTCAAATTTTGAAAACATTTATTCTGATGCAGTGACAAATTTGCAACCTTGTACACGATCCGGAACTACAAGGTTGCAAATTTGTGAATGCATCAGAATAGATTTTTTTAAAAATTTGCAAAAAAGTTGCAAAACTTTTGCAAAACTTTTGCAATTATTTCGAGACCACTTGATCAAAAAAATTACCACAAATTAAGAAAATATATGATCCGGTCAACGTAAAATGTTGCAAATCTACACAACTGAACGAAATATTTTTCCGATGTACCTGTCAAGTTTGCAGAATCTTTGGAATTTTCTGTTATGGTATATCCAAGAAAAACATTATAGGTCGATAAAAAAAATGTTCCGCATACTTGGTTGCAAACTAGATTCGTGATATGAAATAGTATATTCAAAAGTACTCGAAGTATGCAGAACTTTTCGAATTTTCTCAACGAGTATACAGCAAAATTCAAGTTAATTGCCATTTTGACAATGTTGCGTACTGAAGAGGTTACAAACTGAGATTTATTGCTTTTTCGATGTACCATTCACTTGACCAAAGTTTGAAAACTCTTGGAGTTATTGTTAAATTTTCGATTTTTCATGTCTATCTCCACTATGAACAAATTCCCGCGCAAATACATATTGGGAATCTTTACCAAATTTGGACAACGATTTTCTCGCAAACTATAGCTTATACAGAGAAATCACAAGATAACTTTCTTCCAGGAAATTGATCATCTTTCATTTTTTGTAATGCACACATTTTTATATTTTCAACGGTTTTCAACGGTTTTCAACGGTTTTCGACGGTTTTCAATGGTTTTCAACGGTTTTCAACGGTCTGATCTAACAAAAAGGATGGTTGTTTAGTGGCAAAGCCATCTCCCTCTAAAACGGATCCTTATAGTTTTGTGAAATATGGGACCTCTACTATCAGTAATGTCGAATAACATTACCATGCCAGATAATAGTACGGGAAATTTCTACACTGACTGTACTATGAATCGAACTACACTTGCAATTACGTGAGTAATAATACCAATAATAATACTCGATGGTTGAGACAAATCGTAGCTTACCAGAACCGATTTGTTCTCCTAGCCTTCTGCAAATAATTGAAATGGTACCAGAATAAGTCCAAACAAACAGCGGAAAGCTCCGTGATGTATGTTCGGCTTATCGATGAAATATATTTTTCTCCATTACTTCGCAAACAACCGATGCATTACACACTCACAGCTACTAATGCCTACTAGATTACCGGTATGATTTATTCTGTTGCCGGCAATTTGTTGGGAAGTGTAAGGTGTTATTTTCTAGATTACCTATCTCGAGAATCAATTCCGTTTTTTATTCGGAAGAAATGCAGTTACGTGAGAGGACTTATACGTATCGGCCGTCTATTGAACCTCCTTGAGTAATGAGCAAGTACGCGGGGTGGCGAAGTTGGTCATTAGTCTTGTTGGATGTAAAGCCATTAGTACCTCTGTGAACTTTGTTTCATTATGGAAAGTGTCGGCTCGGTATCTGATTTAGATTGAGAAATCTAGCAAGGAAGCTGAAAATTTTCAACAGTTGTAAAAAAAAAAGTATGCTCAGTCAGGAGCGGTTGAGGGTAAAATATATTCTTCGATATCCTTATATTTTGGAATACGTACATTGCATTGTTCGATGAAGAACATAAGTTCTTATTCGAAATCACCAAAAGGCTAGCATTATCCAACAAGAATTAATTCAAAAGTGATTGAAAAATACAAGCACCAAGTAAACTTCAAAAGGAAAGAAAAAAGAGAGCATATACAGGGTGTTAATGGAGTACGTTGACAAACTTCGAAAGGAGATTCTCCGAAAGTTTTCAGGACGAAAATATGTCGCAAACGGCTTGGTTTACAGGGTGATAAAAATACCTTTTATTTCAAGATTTTTTGGAGTTGACTTCGACAATAATCAGTTCAATTCAGGCGAGTACAATCCATTCAATAGTACGAAAGATACAAAATAATTCAGTTCTCAAGTAATTCACAGGGTCCTCGTTTTTTCAGAGTCAAGCCTTGTTCAACCCTGCAGAATTTTTTTTCCGCCGTCACTGACATATTATGAGATAGGAATAATCAGTGTTGTTTCATTTATTTAACATCTTTTCGTTTTCTCGTAGTTTTTCATCTATTTGTATGGTTCAGGAGCTACAATGCAAATATTAATGCGAACATTTTCCAGTTTCGCATACTTAACATAAAGAAATTTGAGAAGCAAATATTCTCACAAACTTCGAAAGGTGATTCTTTGAAAGTTTTCAGGATGATAATTTCATATAAACATACGTCCCAACATGCTTGGTCTTCGAGATACAGGGTGAGGAAAGTTTTAACGAAGTTTAGGTTCGCACCTACTATCATTTATATATATAAAATATTTCTAGTAGCAGGTATAACAGTTATTAATTTAGTATGTTCACAATTGTAATTGTAATATCAGTATTCTATACCTATTATTAGATATTTCACATAAAAAATTATGTACTATTATATTAACTCATTCAATGAGAAATATGCTATACGGATAAAAGATGGTAAGCCTATAAAGTTTGATTAAAATTTTCCTGATGCAATAACTTGTACTCACCTTAGAAATAATCGAAAATGTTGATAATTCCCAAGCTTCCAGTAATCTCAGGATATCCATCATATAGTTCACGACACAAATAACATTTTCCTTATACCAAATAAAATCGACAATAACAGGAATTAAAATATTCATACTTTGTGTCATTACTGTAAGTACTTCACTTGATAGTAGAAAGCACTACCCCAAAAGTATTTGAATTTCAGTTTGATAGTGGCAATTAGACACTGTCTGGGTCTTTTTTTCCTAGTGGCTATTAAGGTGAGACCCATTCCCAAATACAGGTGCTTTTTTTGATTGCCATTATTAAAGTTTAATAATAGTTATTAAAGTTTTTTTTCGGTGCAATTGTACAGATTCAAATATCTGTTGAGTTACACAAAACACAACATACAGATAACAGTTGACTGAATTGAAGTTAGGAACTACACGACAACAGGTGTATTGAACTATTACACCGTATCAAGCTAGAAGAACACCTCAATCTAGCCGACCGCTGCTTCACGCAGTCATCTTCATCATACATGGTTCTGGAGTAGATTCTAGCCACTGCTACACCTTCTCCAAAGACAACGGACTACTACAAATTGAAGACAAATGCGTGAATAGAATGTATTTTTTCGTTTTGGACAGTTTGGAGGCTCTGGTGACACCACAAAGTGTTTTACCGAAAGGCAGATATAAAGTCGACGTAACTCTTGACAATTGTATAAAAGAATAAATATTCATTACTTTTACTTTTTATAAGAGTTGGTCAGAATCCGAACTTCTTTCCGAGTACCTCGTATAGGATTTAATTCAATAACGGTATCGTACTTCTCCTAATTGAAGATAGCCGGGGTTAAATCAACATCGTCGAGTGCACAATGGGCCAAATTGCAAGTGTAATCAGCTGCATTGGTTGAAGGAACGAGCTTTGCGACTCGTTTATGATCGCTGAGCTCGCGAGCCGGCCAGACGGCGACCCAACATAATTACCAGTTGCACTTCGTTTAATTGTCTCCTTCGCGAACTTTGACCTAGCTAAGGCGCACAGCGCACGAATGCGACATATCAAGATGAATCTCATATACCACATGTTACGAAAATTTGAGGATTGAATAAAAATAAGGAGAAATCACATAATAGAGTAGAGCCTTAGCCATTTCATCAAGATGAAACATTTTTTTTTGGTATTCACAGTTCAAATAAATGTGTAATGTAATGAGATTATTGAAAAGGGGAACATTCTCCATGAAAATTGAAAAATGAAAAATGTGACTTATTTGTAATATCTAACAGAAAACAACTACTTCCCCGGCACAAGCCACGCTGGACATTGAACTACATCTGATAGATATTGTGAAAAGACTCTAACTGAAAAGGAAAGAAAAAATCTGAAAGTGAAAATTTGCATTTTCATTCAGATAGCTGACTTTTTTAATTCTTTCTAGTTTTCCTTGAAAAAATCATTAAATAAATTAGATAAGGAGAATGTTATTAAAAAAATATCACTTACAGAAATCGTTCATTTCATTGAAGCAAGGTTCGCTTCTCTCGCATTTAATCCCCAATACATTTTGGTCGACAAAAATCTATTTCGCTTTGCCAAGCTCTTCAGGAGGATTGATATAGGATTGGAATAAAACAGGCTCTTCAAAAGCATACACATCAGGGATGGATATGAGAGAAACATTTCTTCTGAGGTGACACTTTAAAAAATTATTTTTTGACATAGACCTGTCATGAGCATTTTGATTTTAGTTCGAAAATATGAATAGGAAATTCATAAAATGTTTTGTGGAATCATCTGCGACTGAAAGACAAACTTTAGTCGCTATTTTCCATCGTTCAAGATAACCTCGTTCAGTATCGCCACGAGAGCATTTAGCCCACCTGGAAAGAATAGCCCGAAATCTCAGGGCTTATCTATTGCTTCTTCGAGGATAGTCTCGATCCTCCTCAGCCGGTTAATGAAGTAGCAGAAGTTGCAGAAGTAGCAGCTATACTAGGCGACAGTCTGGATAGTCTGGCTGTAGAGAGGATGCTCGCATTAAATCACCAATGGAGTGGATCAGAACCCTCTAAGTATCTGAATTCGCAAGTTTGTGAAGCCGCAGAAGAGGCTGACATGTGGCAAATCAACTCTGCCATATACAGGGTGTTTTCAAAACTTTATCACCCTGTATCTCAAAAGTTAGGACTTTTAGGACATACATTTATAGAAAGTTTTTTCCTTAAAATAAGTCAAAGAATCACCCCCTCAAATATTAGCATGTCTTTAAGGAACACCCTGTATAACGCCACTCAGAGAGAAAAAATGTATACTGACTCTAGTATTGAAAAGCATGATCACCTCATAGACAAGATGAAACATGAGATCAATTTGAGGAGACAACTCATATCCAGTGTGTGTTGGACTAGATGGCGGACATAAGAAACGATTTTCATGCCCTAAGTGCGGCAAGTAGCCGTGAAATCGAGATAATTGATCACACATTGATTCTAGGCGTGCTGTTTACTTTCAAACCATACGACCTTGATAAAATACGAATTTAGTTGATTGCATAGAAGGCAGAAAGTCACTGATGAGGTGATCGAAGAGCATCGTGGAGTTCTACAATAAAATATCTTGCTTATTCCAAAAGTCTCAAGGTGTTGTGGATAACCTGCCGGCCGCTGATCGAAATGAAACCTTCTGGAAGAACACTTATGAGTTTCCACAACCACTTAACGTAGTTCGTAGTTACAAGCTGCCAGCAAGAGACGTACACTCGAGGTCTCAAAGTTGAATAACTGTTGGTGGAAAAAATGTCTATGCAACTTCAACATCTGGCAAGAGTTGTCAATTTATGGCTAGATCTGGAGCAACAGATTATGGATTTGTTTGTCGATAGGTGAGCCATGCCCATCTACATAAACGGAGATTTGCCAGAACCAAAGAATACCCTCCACAGTGATCACAATATGGTAGTGAAGTTTTGATGATCTAGATTGACTACTGTATTTCGATAAAGCAATAGGTGAAATACTGAAAAAGAAAATAATATATAGCGCTACGTTTCAGTGAAATCTCAGAAACAAAAATATGTATTACCCTCTATAGAAGTATTCACAGTTGAATTTTGTTAATTCACATAAGTATATGAAAGCATATTGCATTTTTTATTCCACCACCTCCACCGTTACTACTTGACTTTCCAATTTCATTCTAGACAGTTCTTCTTACTTTTTCCGAGAAGAAAGAGGGTCCGAACCCCCGATCGAAATTTTTTTGGTGCAATTCTTCACCTCCGAAGCCGTAGAAAAATGTTTTATTACGATTTATTAAACTTTCTTTATCCAACGAACTATCAAGGAAGTAAAACTTTTTAAAATGAATTTATTCGAAGGTACGATGGTGTTCATTATTTTTACGTATTTTCTCCAAAATCATACAAGACATTTTTTTCTAATAGAATCCTTCAGTGGTCCCATGTTTCTCACTATTTTTTTGGAATTTTTCCATGTTCATTTGCAGTTTCTATTTCATAAGGAGAAGAAGACATTTTTTTGTCATAATTTTTGACGTCCGGAACCATGGGAATTTATTCAAAATTTCTATGCGTTCTCTGTTTAGCTTCTGGGGGGTCAGGAAGGTTAAATTAAAATCATCGTAGTGCTGTAATGTAACAGGTTTATAACGTGTGAAAAATACCAGCTCAATCGGATAACAGTGCTTTAAAAATGCACTGCAAATTTTGAACAGTAAAGACAGACATATAAAGTGACAGTACTACAGAACAACAGATATACGAAAAAAAACTAGTTAAATAAAAGCTTCTGAAAATAATCACAACTATACTAGTTATGAATACTATGCCCTGAAAAATCAGTAAAAACTGACAAAAATAAAGTGACAAATGTAATTGAAAGAATTGGAAAAAATTAATATATGAGTGAAATAGAAATATCAAACATTAAGGGATCTGGTAAAAAAATAACCTATTATATAGAATTGAAATTGAACCAATGGCCACCTTTTCTACCAAAATTGATTTTGGAAAACTATGGCCGTACCAAGAAAGCAATGCAATGAAATTTCATCGGTAAAAATCTATCTGAAAACTACTGAATTGCATCCATGACCCTCATGCATTGGTTCTAATACAAAAGGCAGATTAAAAATAATAAAAAAGTTCTCAAAATGCAATAAAATGCAGAACTCAAGGAAATAATACACAGATTCTTCGACGTGCCTCCTCTTCCCAATAATTCAGTTTCAGTTTTCAGGACACGACGATAGATGTTCTTCAAATTTAAGTATTGATAAAATTTTCATAAAATCAATATGCTTGTGAAATGGATACCGCATAAAGTTAGTGTTGTACAACCGAATTCTTTCTGTGTCAACAATCTCTTTTTGAATTGATATATTATAATATTTCTTTCACTTTTATTACAAGAATCTATAGGTACATATCATTCAGAGAAATCGGAACGCTCATTAACACCTTTTCCTCAACTAATATTAATTAATCTTGAATTCTATCGGTACACTAAAATTTAATGAGGAGCAATCAAGTCTTGATTTGGGCTCGAAATGGAGAAAATTAAGCTGATATTGATGACACTTGCGTCTGGAGCAGATTTTATGATGACGACTAATTTGATTGAAACTAATAATATTAACAGATTCTGGCACCAGGATGGACGTAATGAAACTATTTTATGGCTGCAGGGGCGGCCTGGAAGGAAGGCGGGACTCCACTTGCATTTATGGAGTCGCCGTGTTCACTGATATATTTTTTTCAAATTTGAATTTTATGGATATACAAGTATTTTTGTAATTTCATTAGTTTCTTCATTGATATAATAAAATGGATTACACTGAATATGCGCATAGGGCAATAGCTAGCTATATTTATAATGAACTGCATAACACGAGTCTCAAATGATGATTGTGATTATGTTTCCGCAGGTAGTAGTACAGTAACCAGAGATTTCTTCAGCTCAGAAAATTGGATGGTAATGAAATTTGGTATGAGCACAGCTAGACAATAGAGGAAAAGGTTTCCAATAAGCTATTCCGGCTGAAACTTAAAAAAAACGTGGAAATTGAAAAAATACCAGGAAATCAAAAATGAAGCTGTGAACATTTTTAAACAAAAATAGTTTTTAATTTTACACCAAAAATCGAAGGCTTTCTCTGGAATTACTTCGGAACGTCATAGCAACGCTCGTGTCGGAAACGCTCACATTTTTGAATAAGAGTGAATGTTACAACTTTTTGAAGTAACTTTACAGAAAATCCACGCAGTATTTCATTCGGTCCCTTATCAGTTTTGGAGCTGAGGAAACTTTGCCCCACTGATCTCGTTTTTGGAAAATCAGTCTGACCTTCACTGAGTAAAGACACTTTTTTGAGGCTAGAATTTTCATACTTTTCGTGTGTTTTTAGGAGTAAAAGATGCTTGGGAAAATTTTTAAAAAAATTTCATTATAGGCCAGTAGAAATAGACAATCATTTCACATTAATTCCAGAACTTTTCGAACTTTGGTCAATTGAATGGTACATCGAGAAAGCAATAAATCTCAGTTTCCAATCTAGCTGATCAAGGTGGTCACGAAATAATTACAAAAGTTTTGAAAATTTGTTGCAAATTTTGAAAACATCTATTCTGACGCATTCACAAATTTGCAACCATGTACAACCGTATACAAGGTTGCAAATTTGCAAAAATCTAATTTGTGAATTAATTAGATTTGTCAAAATTTCATAAAGTTTCAGATCGTGTACATGGTTGCGAATTTGTGAATGCCAGAATAGATGTTTTAAAAATTTGCCCTATTGCACTGTCATCATTTGAATATACGCGAAGGATACTGAACCAATCCATCCGGAAAACTGGTCAAAAAAAACATGTTGAGTATAAGAAAAAGAATAATGAAGATGATATTCTGCTAGCAGACCTCCTTTGTCTACTTATCATCCGAAATCAGAGAAAAGAATTACTTTGATTGATGTATCCTCGAAATCACACATAGCTGTTGTTTGTAAAGACAAACGGTAATATATCATTGTTTTATCACATTTCCTACACGTCATCGTTCCGTTTGGTTATTTTTACAAGCAATTTAAGCCACCGTTGAAATTAAAACACCATGAAAACAAAAGAACACAACAAAGAAATTAGTCTTCCTGAGGAGGATGAATAAATTACTGTCACCGCGGACAAATAATTTGTTAGCACTTGCATCTTTATTGCATATTTGTGGGCCATAAAATGGGGCGCGAAACGACCGTTTGTTTTCTACTAAAAGTCATGATATATGGTAAAAAAGTAAGAAAAATAAAAAAAAGTATTATGATTTCAGTCTATTCTCAGTCCATACAAATATGTTATTGTTAAAACGAAAGTCATCGTATAATGTGTGTTTTTCGAAACTCATTCTGTATAATATACGCAGGATCATTTGTCTTGCATTAATATGTTCTGAGATTATCCCTTCCGTGAACCACAAAGTTTAATAATTTTTTAACCAGTACTAGCTCATTCTGGAAATACTGTCGAAGTCGAAGCTTCCCCAGATGTCATTATTATGTACCTACATGTTATTGTCACTGATGTATCATTATGGCCGCTGCCTTGACTAATTGATCAAATTCATATTTTGACTTTGTGATGAAAACCGGATAAAATATTATTTTTTCAATTGGTTTATTCAAAGCACGCCTCAGCGTGAACATTCAAAAACGGCTACATCAACAACTCGAGAACCGTGAAGTCTAAATGACAATTTTTTTATCAGAAATTTAATTTTTCATTATTGATGAAAACTTTCCTGACTGTATTATTATTCTTTATCAACATTTTTTGTGGTACATAACAGTTTAGGTTAATCATGCTTAGATAATGCTGATGGTGGATGCTTTTCATTTTGTTCAATTAAAATGTTTAATCGTAGATAAATAATTATAGTCTTTCACTAGGTTAGAATAAAAATTCGCTGTTCTCGTGGATTCTTTCGTTCGCCTGAACCTTTGAGTCCTTCAGGTAATGGCATTCGCATGCAGGAGAGATACTATTTTCGTACTTGTTAGGATAATAACTATTTTATCTTCGACTTCACAGGAAGCAAAGAATCCTGTTATTTTTAGTGAACATCATGAACAAATAACATTTGTTCTTTCCGACGACAGGCTGCACCCTTGCGACCCTCAGAATCCTTCGAAAGACCAGCCAGCTAGGGAAATAAGATGGTAATTGGTATCAATTTGAATTCTCGATTATTCTGTTCATTTTTTGGGAACCCAAAACGATACGCTGGGGCAATTTCAAAGACTCATCATGAATTCGAGGTGTTCCATTGGGATCTCTGGAACTATATAGGAGATAAGAAGCCGAACCTCCACGTGACTAACGATACACTGATAAAAAGGATGTCTTCAATCAAATATATGTATCCTCTTGAACAGAATAATCTTCTGAAAAGAATTTGATGAATATACTCTTATTTTAATTTCAAACTTATTAAAGTGTTTGCATCTTTACATAAATTCTCTTGAAATGAATTTGTTTGCATTAATACATTCCAACCCTTTACCCTAGAGAACACCTACTTTTGAAAAATGCTCCTTTTGACTCAAGAACATAATATCTTAGCGAAGGTCAGGAGGAAGCGGCACGTGGACAGTCAACAATGAGCTTTACTCTAGCGGATGCACGCGAAACCCCGCTACCGGAACGGCGCGACCCAGGCGAAAGCGCGCAGTGCGACTGCCGACTGGGACCTCTATCCAGGGGGTCTATTCTCGAATCGTTCGGTTTCAAATCGTATATGAAAAAGAGAGAAGAACGTACATATTCCATGTGTATTGGTGTGAAACAGTAAAACAAAATCGCATTCGTACAAACTCGACAATAGCACCCCTGTTTACTGTTACTCGCGTTTGGTTTGGGGGTTGTGAAGAAAGTATTCACAATAGTGTTATTATCAAAGTTGAAATATTCTTGCACCAAACAACTCTCATTATTCAGTGAAGAAAGTGTTCATATGTCTCAAAACAGTTTCCTCTCAAGTGGTCAAGAGGATTCAGTCAAAAAATCAAACTAATATTTGGTTGGACCTATTCAAGAACACAATCGACTTGAATCAATGCAATTATGCATTGATGCAAAATATCCTTTTTATCAGTGCAGTCACTGTCTTTATCATATGATTATGATTATGATTATGATTGAGATTGAAGTTACATAAATGCCCTTACTGAAATGAACAGTTTCAATTTAATATTTAATGATTAAAACAGTGACTTTGATTAGGACTATGATTATGACAATGGTGCATAAATTAACCCTCAGACTATTGACTTATGCTGTTATTCATTGCATGTAAACTTCAAGTTCACTCAAAAAATCGGTGACAACTTTTTGACAACCCTCTCAACAACTGGTTTGAATTCTGGGATCTGAATATCATATATATTATGATTTTGGATGAAATTACATTCTCAAACAACACAGAATACATATTTTTATACGTATATAGAAAAAGAAGAACACCTGATCTGATGAAATTGTCACCGCAAGGAGACAAAAAACAACGAAAGAAAAAAAATACGTATAATCGCAGTTTGCTCAGAGGGTGCGACATCTATAATTATTTGAATGAACTGATACAATGTAGATCAGGTTTTTCTTGCCATAAGCGGTAATGTATCTATTTCAACTGTTGATACATTCCATGTTACTTATCACGTGTTTCCCGTAACCTGTTGACATTTCTCAAAATTTGCCTGGATTGAAGTTTGTTTTCTCACCCGTCCTTCCTTCATGATTATTCGTTCCGCTATTTCATTCCAAGTTGCCCCTCCGCGTAACTAAGTTACCGAATAAACAGACAATAATAATATTCAAAAAGTCTCATAACCCAAAAATTGATATTAATGAAGCTGAAGGTATTACTTGTCGAAGTGAAAGTCATTATTACCCTAGGCATGTAAATGAAACTATTTATACTTCGTTGTCAAGATAAATTAGTAAACGAATCATATAGGCCATTTACATGTTTTGTTGTTGAGCATGTATAGACTATTTACAGTGTCGACAGCAGGAAAATAGCAATTCACGTAAAAAGTCCGGAAAACGCTTTTTTTTTGGATGAGTGGACAAGATTCTAGGACGAGAGTAGCGAGTCCTGGAAGTCTGCAAACAATTTTTTCGGCAACCGTGTAGAATAGCAAATCGAGTAACTTTTATTTATTATAATTGTAGAAGAAAATTTCGAACATTTTAATTCTTATTTGTATTAAATATCGAAATTTGAACAGAAGATAGGAACTAACAGAAACTTTCTAATTTTTATTTATATAAATATTTATATTGAAATTCGAACATTTCCTGGACTAGTCCGGAAAGTACGTACTTCCCGGACTAGTCCGGGAAGTAGGAACGTCTCGGACGGTTGCCGAAATAGTAATTTACGTAACAAGTCCGGAAAACACTGTTTCCAATAAAACTGTTTTCGGACGTGTTGCGTACACAATTTTTTCGGCAACCGTGTAGAATACCAATTCGAGACACATTTATTTATTAAATTTCTTTGTAGAAGAAAATTTCGAACATTTTAATTCGTATTTGTTTTAAATATTGAAATTCGAAGAGAAAATAGGTACTAACAGAAACATTCTGATTCTTATTTATATTAAAATTTGAGCATTTCCCGGAATAGTCCGGAAAGTACGTACTTCCCAGACTAGTCCGAGAAGTGACACTTTCTTAAAGAAAAATCGTCCGGGAAGTAGGTACTTCCCGGACGCTTGCTTTCATTCTTCGTCGCAGTTGAAGTGTTAAATATTTTCATAATTTTCAGACTGTGGAAAGTCACAATACCAAGAAGACCATGTGAGGGAATGAATTTCCTTCGCAAAACAAACTTAAAATCAATGGTTTATATGAAAATTATACTTGCGCCAACTAAAATACAGTTTTTATTAATGTGGAATTATTCAATCAAACCATTGAAAAAAAATTGAGTACCAACACTGACCTTACCTGATAAAAAACAACTTACTCGTAGCTTCTCGCCTACATTATTCACGTTGATTTGACAACACAACAAAATATCCTACTGTGTACCTACGATGCATCATTCAAACAAATATTATATCCCTGTTATAAAATTTTGATGTCATCGATGTTTCGATGTATCAAAGCTTTCAAACGCCACAGAATACAGGATATTGAATAAAAATCGACCAATATACCTACCAGAGCGAAAAATATAACGAAGAATAAAATGAACACAGAAATCAAATAATCCTATTAATGACCATCAAAGTGACACTCCATCGACGTGACTGTTTTCCCGTTTTTCCGAAAAACGAAAAAAATGTCAACGTGAAATTTGTTGATTCAGCTCATGGCGCCAATTAACGATACTGTCGCGTTTTATGAACGCAAAAGTGCATTTTAATGAAAATATGAGAGCACGCTCTCGGTGTTATTTTAATTAAAAATTCTGGTGGCATTCGTTCAATTGAAAGTTAAAATGAAAATTCATGCACAACACTAACAAGAAATGCACAAGCAACCAGCCGGCCATTGGGCAGGAGCATTGTACGATATTGGAGAACGCCTGTCAACTGGCCCTACGTAAATCAAACCACCAGGAAAGTATTAATTCCTCTTGTCTTCGTTCCGTGAAAATGAATTTCTACTTTCGTATCTGATGAAATACTGATCTAGCGCAACGATTGTTTCAGAGTTGATTTATAAAAAGTTCAATTAACTGTAATTTTGATTACCTTATACATTCAGCAATGACTCCAGCAGCAAACTTTCGTTTCAAAAATACTTACCTGAAAAGAAAAGAAAATATCAGTAACACATTCAATCATTCTACAGTTATCGGATTTTCAGAAGTAGCCTAGTATCTTCAACAGGAACACAATATAGAGAAGAAATTGAAAGTTGTGTTCCTAGTCAGGTCAGGAGGAAACAACACAGAATTTCTCCACTCATCGTTGACGTTGAAAAATGTATTTAGATTGTTATTTTCATCTACTTCATGCGTATTCGTTTAACTAAGAATGATTATTTTTTCACTGTCATCAGACACAAGATGGCTACTACTGTCCCATATGTGGCGCTATAGATAGGTTTTCCGGGTTTTCCTGCAGCTGAAAAGTAAATACGCCACCAAAAATCACCACGGAGCACCCCGGCAAATAGTAATAATAGCCGCCTTCTACCCGTACAGGTTATTCCTTTGGGTACACTCTACGAGTGTTTATGAGTGAGTATTATTATTATTATTGTTAAGTCCTCGGTTTTTCCCGCATCTAAATCTCTTTATAATTCAGTTTTAAGATCAATAAGTAAAGTCTCATTCAGTTATTATGCATATATAACTATCCGCATCTTTTGCCATGCCTTTTGCTCGCGTTATCATCGTCAGAAGGACTAGCCTGAATGTCTCTCCACGACGAAAAGGCAGTTGTTGTACGGTTGTACGAACTAGCAAGTCGTTGGTACCAGATAAACAATAGTGCCCATTTTTTCGTGTGTTCTCTGGTTGGGTGAATGCATCCCCTGTACTTGGATAGGCAGAAGAAAAATGAAACTGTATGGCGAAAACCTTTGGCTATTTCCGGTATATCGATAAATGCATTCAGACCATGATCAAATCCGCAACGAATATCATTATTACTATTATTATTATTATTATCTCAAAATCAATTCCAGAAATCAACTGTCTCAACTGCGATATTATAAAGGAATCTCACTGAACTGAACAATTAAATATTTGCATGCGCTAAAAAGAAAAAAATAATTTCACAGATTCAAAAACTTGCCGCCTGTAGTTTTCGGTTCGAATACAAAAGCGGCAAGCTTTTGAATAAAAGCTTGTCTTCATAAAGTTTTTTTATTTCAGTATTATTTTATTTTATGCTTTTTAGTTAGTACGCATTGATCTATGGATTTCAAAGAAAGCATGGTTGTTAAAAGGGCCGTTCCCTATGAGTTTTGAGCTATCTAGCTCTTCAATGAGGACGCAAGCTAAATATTCACTCGTCCGCCATCATATAAATTTTAATTTTCATTATCTTCGACTCCAAATACCCCACATACCAATTTCATAGAGAATTAGACCATGAATACAAAACTCATCCGCCATATCGAATTAATGAATTTTCACAAAAAAATTCATGATTACTTGTGCTTCGGACTTCCATCGTCTTAATGGTAGAAAGATTTCTACTTCTTTCAATTTTTCACTACGTTTCAATTGCTTGAATCTGCAATCGTCTTCAGGTGAATACTGACAAATTTTGAATCTACACGATGTTTTTATAGGTCTGCCGGTAATTACGTTGTAAATTACGCGCGGTCTTGTGGCGCGCGTGTTTTCGCGCTAATTCTCCCTCCAAAATGGTTTATTAGCGACCTCCATACGTTTTTGATTTCCACGCTTGGTTGACTGAAAGCACCATTAACCTCGATATAAGCGGTTTCAATAAATTTGCGTTTAAAGTGTTCTTCTCTATGAAGAACATTAGCCTCGTCCCAAAGAATTCGATGGTGCTCTGTCCACGCGTGGTCGGCTATTCCCGATTTAGATGTTTCCCCCCGTGAGTCCACTTTTTGTGTTCAGCTATTCTTACAGATAATGGCCGCTTGGTCTCTCCGATATAGGAATCTCCACATTCACCAACAGAGGTGAGGATACCAGTGTCTTTTCTTTCAGCTTTCACATCGAGGAAAGGCAAGGTACTGTTAGTTTCCTTTTCCATTGTGAACTTGATTGAATTCCTGATGTTATTTATTCTTGAGAAGAAATTCTCAAGGTGTTCATCTCCGTGGCTCCATATGATGAATGTGTCGTCCACGTATCTCAGCCACAGTTTTGGTTTCTATTCTGCCTCTCTAATAGCCAATTCCTTGAATCACTCCATATATATGTTGGCGATTACTGGAGAAAGAGAAGATCCCATCGGCAGTCCATCAGTTTGGGAGAAGAAACGGTCCTTTTCTTGAAGTCCGAAGCACAAGTAATCAAGTTACTACATCTTCTACAACCTTCAAAACAAAAAAATTCATAATCTTCGACCCCGAAAACCCCCTCCTACCAATTTAGGATCGAATCGGACCATAATCACAAAACTTATCTCGCATTTTGAATCCGCCTTCTTGAATTTCTCAGTAATGATGAGAGAAATATAAATCACCAGATTCAATTTTGAATAGAATTGTATAATAATAGAAAAAATCTGTGTGCACGTATCAATATAATTGAATGAAGCAGAATTTCGTGCAGAAATATATTTATAAAATTGTAGCAAAGCTCTTTCGAATAAAAAGTCATCAGTGCTTACTCGTCAGGTGTACAAGTATGAGACGCCGTTCGGGTAAAAAGTGTTTCTGCAAATATAATAAATTTCTGTCAATATATCTATTAATTGTAGTAATATATATTATTTTGCGTGCCGATATATTTATTTTCCATCAAACACAATATATTTACATTTCAAGTGTTACTAATATACAAAAACGTGAAGTCTCATATATTTATAAATTTGATCTATTTTATGTTGTCAAGAGATGGCGCAATCGATGCGATCTGTAACACGTTCGAGCATATGGCAACATAGGAAAGAAGCAAAGTCCGAATAGATAGCGGCAGTCTTTTAATCCTACACATAGGGTCACTGAATTTAGAAGGCCGTGCCGTTCTTACTTTGTTAGTGATCTGCTCTTACTTCTTACGGACACGGCCTTCTAGATTCAGATTTAGTGAACCTACCCAACCAATTATTTAAAGGAATAGAATATTTCTCGTTTGCAAACATTAAACAATACCCTACCTAAGAACCTAAAGCCCCTCACCAACCTAACTGCAAACATGCAGTGGAGAATGAGGTGGATTATTCAAAGTCAAAATACCTAGAACTGCAAAAATGTGTTAAGTACTATTTTATGAAACAAAAGTGCGACATCAAAGTAACCTTACTTTTCAAAATATTTGTTCACTTTGGGCATTTCTTTATACAATACTTTGGAGAACAAAATTTATAAATGTATGTTACAATATGTCTAGATCATCGCTATTCATTGTATGAATGCAACTAGAGGTGACAGAATGAGATTTTATTTAGGTGGGTGGTAACTTTTTGTGTATTCACTCATGATTAATTGTGGAGTAGAAAACTACACAATAACAAAACTGCCTGTGCTACTGCTATTTGTTAGCCACTTTATGTACTAATGACTGCCTAGTTGCCATATTACCTCATGCTCGAGCTTGGAAAAATTGCGTCGGTTGCGCCATCTCTTGACGACATATAATAGATCGAATTTATAAATATATGGGAATTAACGTATTTATATATTTGTAATGCTTGGAAAGTAAATATATTGTGTTTTAACGAAAATAAATATATCGGAGAGCAAAATGAAAATATTTGCTAAAACTAATAAATATATTCACACAAAATTAAATATATTTGCAAAACCACTTTCCACCCAAACGGCGCCTCATATACAAGACCCAAAACCATAAAAACATCGTGCGTCCAGAGGACGATGGAAGTGATTTGAAATCAAGACATTTTAGAACATTAACAGATTAAAAGGGCTGGGCCAGGATTAACCTGAATAAAATAATTCTAATAGAACATGTCTGTTTGAATATCTCTCATGAAATATGTTTTTTCAGATTGTAAAAAAAATACCCATACAGTGTGTCCTTGGACCAACACCAGATATGATTCGAACTGCTGGTTTTGCAGCGTGAATAGATTTTTTATATTGGCACTGTGACCCCAGATCCAAATTCCATATTGTAATTGACTATGTATTAAAGCAAAATATGCCATTCTCATCATATCATGAGAAACAGATATTCTCAATCGTCGTACCTATTGTAATTTAAAAAAATACATTAAAATTACTAAGTTGAAGTTGAAGAAGGAATCAATGCATTGAAATTTAATATGAACCAATCCGAAGAGAACTTTAAAATTGAAGCGAAGCGCTGCGCTGGCGGGAAAAAATAAAACGGGATTTTTTTTTTTCGAACATTAATAATATTTGATGGTGCTCTAGAATATGCTACATTTTTCTAAATCAAACGACAATTCACAAATTTTAAACAAATGTTTTTCATGTTTTAAAATTTTCAGAATAGTAAAATTTAGAATCAAAGGCGTAGATTCTATGAATTTCATTAGGTCCTAAGGGGTATTAATACATTTCCCACGATGTTCTTACGACGATTACAACTTTGAAATATACTTTTTATTGATACACGTTTGATGGAGCCGCCTTGTATATAGTTTTGATTCATAGTTTCAAACACTTGGCTCATAATTAAAATAATGCTAGTTGAACTTTTCAGAGTCAACTGTTATCAAGTTGAAAACTCAGGTATTCACAATAAACGTTAATAAAGAGATTACTCAAAAATCATTGTTCTTTAGTTATTTTCTAGTCTAAGGATTATCAGGTTACGATAACTTCAAGCATTATATAATAGAAGACAGATGGCCAGATTTATAGTTAAATTCACAGTTCATAACTTCTATTTCAGTCAGTAAATTATTCACACAAGTTTATTTCAATTTAAAATGCAAGCCACTCTCTTGGAGATATTGGTTAAGTTTGTGGACTCGGCAACAAATAATTCTGAAATGTACAACTGACATTATGGTATTAACAGAAATCTACATGAAAAGATTTGTTGAAAGAGCGAAACCATTTCAGAATCGAAACTCATTTTTAAAGTTAAATGAATGAGTAAGCAGGTAGAGCTCCATTCACACCAAAAGTATTTTCAACCCCCTCAAAGTGACAGCCACCTCTACCATTTTTTTTCTTCCATGTGGTCAAGTGGTACCTCATTTCGAAGGATATTCAATGTTCTATACAGCCATGTCTATTTTTTTTTTAAATTTCGTTGATGCGTCATAAAAAATTATTTTCAAAATGTTGAAAAGTGTCACGTATACTATTGAATTTGCTGTATATTTAATGCATTTTATACAAACAATCCATTATACCTAATGGAACCCAAATGATAATATTTCTACAGATTCTACTTAATGTTCACCAAATTTAGACTAAACGCATTTTCAACTCGCAAACTAGGTTAGCTTGATCTGGTAAGGGTTGTGTGTAAAGCGCGAGCAAAAACCTAATTCACGCATTTTCAACTCGCATCAAGCTAGGACGGTGGAAAATACCGCTCTAGTGTCGAAAAAGGGAGTATAGCACTCGAAGCACCGCGAAGCATATGCGAATATGTCTGTGGATATGCTGGAAAAGCGAAAGAAAAAGATCCTGGGATTAAACAGAATTGCACGACCTACGGTCTCACAATTTCCTTACGTCAGTTTTTCTCATGAAATTACTGATTGGCAGAATTATTTCGTTGATAGACGAAATTTATTCGACAAAAAAGCTACTTATTGTGTGTTTTGACTGTGATGGCGACTTCCAATAAAATTCAACTATACACAAAAATAAATGAAATATGAATAACTAAAAATTAAACTGGTTATTGATAATATAAAAAACGAACACATGAACGTGTGGACGCGACATTGTGTTTTTACTGTTGACAAAAATTATCCTACTTTGATAGATAGAAGGACTACGTCAAGCCCAAATCCTTGTATTTATGATTATTTTCCACACCCTTGTAATTATATTCATTTTCCACGTCAGGGTCAATATCCCTGAAGCATTAGAAAACACAGTTTTCTCCTCTTTCTGTAATAGTAATTTACGTCCGGAAAACTGTTTTCGGACGTGTTGCGTACACAATTTTTTCGACAACCGTGTAGAATAACAAATCGAGACACATTTATTTTTTATATTTCTTTGTGGAAGAAAATTTTGAATATTCTAATTCTAATTTGTAACAAATATTGAAAGTGGAACAAAAGATAGGTACTAACAGAAACATTCTGGTTCTTATTTATATAAATATTTATATTGAAATTCGACCATTGAGTGATACTTTCTCAAAGAAAAATCACAGAAAAAGTTGAAAAAGCTGACAGCAAATGCATTATGGTCTCAGGTTAATCCAATAACGACAGACAAACTCGAGCAAAAAGTGAAGAATGAATTGTAGCACTCTGAAACTCGGCACATGACATCTCGACATCATGTATTATTAGAAAAAAAAAATTATTCACCAAAAAATCAGGGGTTGAACCGAAAAAAAATTTCATTTAAAAAAAAATATAATATTTTTGTTGTTATTTCAGAAAATATAAGATTTATCAAAAAACTATTTCGATAGGTTGAGAGATAATTCAATTCTCCACAAGTATGATACGCTCTTATTCTCAGAAAACGTGGTTCAACGCCGACGTTCATTTCATGCTCGCGCTAACCCGCCACTGCAAGTTCAGGCAGGGACGAAAATTTGATTTTTCATATCTTTGCTAAAAATTATAGTAGAAGGAAAAGAAAAAGTGCATATCGTTCCTGAAGACTTCTACTTCCTCATGCAAATATAACATGTGAGTATCTGAGTACCCAAAATGTGTTATGTCCCACTTCACATAACCCTTCTACGATATATACGGAGGATCCCAAAGTCATGGATATTTCAGTTGATACGAAATAACTATACTGAAGCAGGAATCTGTACCCTCTTTGGACCATATGCAACGATTTAAGACTAGTGAGACAAGTCTCACTTATACATACCCTTGAAAAAATTGGGTTTTACTCCTGCCTCAGATTTCGAATTACCCATAATCCCGGGTATTTCTTCAGTAAATGTTGAAAATAATCGCTCATACACATCCTACATAAACTATTAAGTATGTGATTTCAATCTTGAGGTTTGCACTTCACAATAGTGTTATTGAATATATATGTATATGCAGGATATGATTAAGCGATTATTTTCAGCATTTGGTGAAGAGAATGCCGATTTTATGGGTAAGTTGAAAATGAGGCAAGAGTAAAACAAAGCTTTTTTTTGGCATGGCATAGTGGGACCTGTCACACTACTTTAAAATTGTTGCATACAGTCCAAAAGGGGTATGAGTTGCTGCTTCAGTATAATAATTCCATATTTACTAAATTATTCCTGATTTTCGGATCATCCGCAAGCATCTCTGTGAAGTGCGACAAAACACATTTCAGGTACTCAAATACTCGCATATTATATTTGCATGAACAATCAAATATTCGGCTCCGCCAGAACTTTCAGCGGCGGGTAAGGTTAAACATGAAATTTGATGTCGGCGTTCAATCACGTTTTCTGAGAAAACGAGCGCATTTCATAAGAAATTACTGGGAATTATTTTTGTGAAAATTGAATTGTTCTTCGCCCTGTTGAGTTGTTTTTCCGATAAATCATATACTTTCCAAGATTACCGCAAAAATCTATTTATACATTTTTAAACAAAAAAAAATATGTTTCACCCCTGGAATTTTGGTAAACAATTTTTTTTTTTCGTGTTTATCATAGTTCCCACTACTAGCATACCAAGTTTGGTGGTGCTAGACTCGATTCTTGTCTTAAAACCCAATCGTACTGGATTAGGTACCCTTCGACACGTTCTGTATCTAATGTCAGGGAGCTATTCGTGAAATGCGTTCCCGCTAGGTGGCCCTAAAAATTTAGGCGTGAAACAATATAATGGTGATCAATTGCTAAATTCCATAAGAAACCGTATTGTTTCATTTCAGTCTCGAGCAACCTCTAAGTCTTCGCTAGACTTCTGCGACCCGGGAAAAACGTAGGCCTCACCATTCACAGTGTGATGCCATACAAGGAAGAGGTAACCGCACTGGGAATCGAACCCACGTACCTTAAATTGAGAAGCGAACGCTCTACACGTGCGCCTCCACGGCTCATGTCCTTGATGTAACCTTGTGAACGTTTTGCTGTGCGTGTTACTTTCATTATCATTATTATTATAACAATACTCTCTTGGATATCACCATAACACGATTTTCCAGACCGATCCTTCCGACAGGAACTCATAAATTTCGACTTCGTCGCATAAACTGAAACAAATTAATATCTGGTTTGTAGGTAGTAAATCATAGAAAAAAAACCTACAGCACTCCTACCTGATAAAGAATAGCATAAACATTTTTCTATAATTTTGGGGTCACTGCACCGATATAAATCTTTTTGAAACATTCTTGAAAGATATTAATAGCTGTCGTTAAATGTTCGAAGGTAATTAGAAACGCTTGTGTTTGGTAAACCACTTCTATTTTTCTCGTCTGATACTCGTAGACTTAAAAGGCTGAAAAGAGTTTGCCCTTCGGTGAAACTGACGGGTTTCCGTCGCTTGATGAACAAAGGGCAAAATTAGCCATTGACGTCATTGTCAGCAATCAATGGTTCGTTGCTAAGGGGTTGATACTTGGGTTTTCAAAACAGGGGATTTCATTTAAATGTCTCCGAATAGAAGCACATGGAGGAAAGGACAGAGGGGAAATAAAGTATCTGCTGTTGAACTGTGTTCAAGAGACCATAATTTTGCTAATGATGCTGATAATAATAACAATTCTGCATCTCACTATTGCCATTATCCGTTGCACTCAGAAACACCCGTGGATACTGCGGCACCCCCAGCAACCGGAGGTACAAGGTCACCCATTTATTTTACAAGGATGACCTCAAAATTTATGCCTCCAGAGAAGAAGATCTACATCAGTTCTGAGGGTGGCGCAAGAGTACACGCATGCTTTGGAAATGGAATTTGGTATCGACAAATTACCACGGATCATCTCAAGAGACGGAAGCATCCTACATCATATTGATGCGGGAGAGACGTATACTTACGTATGGGTGGAAAAACGTCGCTCCCAAGAAGTACCCAAGTAGCATTTTGGCGACGACAACCACATAATACACCAAAATTAACGTTGTAGTTGGTGCAGGAATTAGAATCGGAATTAGTCAATTATGAAACGACGCTCTCTAAACCACCGATTAACGTTGTTTTAACGTTGAGCATGACATCAGTCAAGCTACGACATTGGGTATAATGAATAAACCATAAGCAACTGCTTTTACTGAAATTTCTTGAAACAGACCTATTAATTTTGTTAATGAATGACAGAGACAAACCTATAGTAAAAGCTTTTGCTAGGTTTTATTCATTCCACCCATTGTCATAACGTTTACTCAACCGACTACAAGTAGTAAATATTCTGGGAATGGGAATAACGTTCTAAAAACGTTTAAGTGACAACTTTAGTTATTTCAAACGTTTTCCCGACAGTAAAGCGACCTTGTGCGATTCAACTAAACAGTGCGTAATTTTTCAGTTAAGTTGAAAACGTTTTCACAACTAACCTTCCTTCAAATATTTACTGCAGAGGACGTGTAGGCCAAATTTAGATAATAACTATTTAACCAATTCATTATATATTTTTTAATTCAGTGACAAGAACCATTGTTTGCTTAATTGTTTGACAGAAAATGTATTTATAGTAAAGGAAAAAGGACTAGAATGATCCTAACCTAACTTTCGAATCGGAAATGAAAAGTGCTTACAAAATTAACTGTCTTCTCTAACAGTTAAAAAAAAAGTCGTGATGAAACTTCACGGGCAAAAGCTAACATGTAGACAGACAGTTTGGAAATCTCAAGTTTAATTTCTTTAGGAACAAGTGCCAACCTGAATAGAGAGATATTGAGGAAAGCAACTACTTTTTCAGAGGAACATCTGTATTATAGCCAGGAGAAACAACTTGATTATGACCATGTACAACAGTTTAATAATTTGGAACAACTGAGGGGCGAAAGAGACGGGTTACAAAATGTGGAGCGGAATGTAATCGTTAGTTGGAATTGGTTCAGTTTTTGGTCCGATAAGCAACCCCAGTAGCGCTACGGGTAAAAAGTTGGTTGTATGGCAGACTAACGTTAAAAATTAGTATATTTTTCGTGGCAATTTCTGTTTCGTAATCGTTAATTTTCGGTAATATTGAGCATGAAATATTTCGATATTAACTTGCGATAGTAGTTCCCAGAAAGTTTTTTCTTAGTGGCCATTAAGGCCATCAGTATTTATTTGGTTGATAAATGAACTATTTTCTGAACACCATAGAAAATAAACTGTCATTGCTGCTTGAGAGGGCGCTGGTGTGGAGTTGTTCTTAAGTAAATTCAGCAACGTTTAGGAAACGATCAACTGCTACCTACAGTTGGTACGCAACGTTGAATTGCTACTTGGGTAACCACAGTTAAAAACTCTCTCCGCGGCAAGTATCAGCATAAACTCAGACAGATCTGGTGATCAGAATTATCGGGAAAGAACAAAGTTGCTGCAAGTAATATGCTTGCCGTTCCGATTTTACTCTAGTGGTCAACTGGACTCAAGAGGAACGACAACTCGATGTGAAAACTTGCAAAATGATGCATCTCAATAAGAGTTTGCATCCTCAATCGTCCGTTCCACTGCTGTACTTGTTTGCATAACAGAATGGCACTGGATGCAGTGCCGGTAAATTTATCAGGAGTTCAGATTCTCTTCTCTGCTTGGTCTGTGACCATGGGAAAGCAGGAGTCGAAACATTTCTGTTTGAGGCAGCAGCAGATGAACTTGGTCTCGTTTTCGACTTTGAACGGGTTAATCCAAACCCTGTACCCCAGTTGAGGCCCGTTCAGCAAAAAGCTCACATTGAAGTTTCAGAGACTGAAGAACTTCTTCAGCTACATAAGAATGAGCCTATTCATGGGGTCCTCTTCAAGAACATCGAAGACCTTGGCTTATCCAAAATTTAATCTTTGCATTCCTCAGGTCAAGTGGGCTGAAGTTGGAGACCGAGGGATTCATAATTGGCCTACCAGGTTAGTGTCTTCAACACCCTGGTCTACCGTAGTCACGTGATAGGTATGGAGCTCCCGGACACTGGATCGTGTCGTGGGGCTTCTGAAACCATAATGCTCCGGGGGATATTGAGTCCGTTGTGGAGAATGAGAAGTGCCAAATCTATTGGCACTACTCATTTCCCACCCCCAGGCAAATACAAGCAAATAAGCCCGATGAAGTCCTCCTCGACCATCACAGTAGGAAAATTTTGGTCATGGAGTTCTTGGCTCCTGGTGAAACGATTACCGTCCATCAAGAGGGGGAAAAACAGACTGAATATCGAGCTTCACTCTTTGAACTCCGCATTCTAGAGTTTATACGAGTGTATTTTCAGAGCATTTTAGAACTTTTTGAAGCCTCTGTTATGATTCATTTCACGGTTTCCTCGAACTCTCTAGAACGTTCGTGTACCGTCGAGACAATTTTTTCTCGTATATTCCATACATTTATAGTGAGTTTCAAACGTCACGTCCACGCAAACTATGAATGCAATAAAAAAAAATTGGCCATTTAGAAGAAAAGTGAGGTTTTTACGTTTTTTCGGTAAAATTTTTCAATTTTTCTCTTCATACGAAACTTTCTCCAAGTTCAACGATATATTTAAAAATTCAGATTATAAACTTCTGTCTTTCTTCTCAAAAATAAATGAATAAACTTTTTTGAGAGAACATTAACCGTAAATCATTGAACTCATAATGAAACAATTCAGGTGATCCAGTCTTTTGCTTAAAACTGTACAATAGGTATAATAGGTATAATAGGTACAAAAGGTATAATAGGTATAAAAGGTACAATAGGTACACTCATTGCTAGCTTGGAGTGCACACCGACCACCCGTGGTGGTGCTATAGGTTTTCCGGGTTTTCCTACAGCTGAAAAGTGAATACGCCACCAAAAATCAGTAAGTCGCCCCGGAGCGCCAAGGCAAATAATGATAATAATAATAATAGCCGTCCTCTTCCTGCACAGGCTATGCCTTTGTACAATCTAAGAGTGTTTATTAGGGGATACTATGAGTATTATTATTATTATTCGTCGACAAGTCTTCGAAAGAAAACAAATACCGCCCCCTACTACCGTTGAATTATCAGAAAAGTTCTCTACAATAACTTGATGCTCTTTAAATCTCAAAATCAAAATTATATTTGGTACGAAATCTACGGAAGCGTAGAAGGACCAAGGATTATTTGTTTATTTTATTCTCCATAATTTCAACATTTATATCGTTTCGATTTAAAAAAAAAAACAATGTGAACTCCAACGTCTTGATCCCTTTTTACAAAGAGGGAATACGACAGATTTTCACAAGGCTAAAAAACAAAATGTCTACAGGTCGAAATTTCCAAACATGGTCAATACAGGGGAGAATCATGTTGATCAGGTGTTAACTACTACTTAAGAAGTTGTTTGGAATTGAAAAGAATATTTTTTGGAATCGCAGCTAGGGTAGGGTAGTTTATTCATACGGATTCTTCCGGTTTTTTTCACCCAATTTCAGATCCTATTCGACAGAAATTTCTTCGCTAATGTTTTACGCCTGAGATAAAACATTGGAAATTTTCAAAATTCTCCATTAGTGGGGTCGGAGGGGTACAATTTTATGAAATCGTTTAATAATTGTCAAGTTTTTACACGTGTCTTTAATAACGGATTACAAAGACAGTTAAGATAGACAGACATACGATCGAAGCAAGTAAATGCTTGAAACAAAAATGGTGATGTTATTTTTTTTTTTAAACATTCAGGTATCTTTCATTAAAACTTCGGAGTAGGAACCAATATTAATCATCGAAAGAAAATGGTTTCGCATTCTAAAATCAACCCAAAACGGTATTACTATAATAAGATATGATTTAGAAACCAGAAGCAGATGTTACTTTATAAAAGAAGTCGTTCCATTTCCCGGTTTCTGAAAATCTGCCGACAACTTTATCGTATAAATATTATTCACTTAAATTAATGGCTAATTACGGCAGATGGGAAATTAAAATGAATTGCAGATTTCACCGTGCAATTAAGGAAAATATGTTAATACGTCTCAGTGGTAAATGTTTCAATGTTGGTGTGTATATCTTTCGTTTTAAGTGCATATTTGCGTGTCAGGATAACTTAACAGAGGAACATTAACTTCTTTCTTCGAAAGGAAATAATTGTACGGGGACATCGAGAAATATTGCACTTGCAGTAATAGTATAATACTCGCTGGTAATTTGTTGCATTTCTTGCATTCTGCTATCATCATCATAACTCCAGTTCCACGTTAGTTGTTTGTATATAATCTTGTTAAGTGAGCAGATTCGCAGAAAGTGGATTCTTAGTGAAGATAATGAAAGAGTTCCCAGAAGAAAATATATATAATTCATCATGTGAGAGGAGCACAAATGACCTTGTTAGTGATATAGCATTCATCAGTTTCAGTAACCACCTTTCGCAGATAGGAATCATTTACTAAGGACTGTCATTTCTGAGAAACTATATACGAAACTTTGTTGTGAAACAACTAATCCCGTACGTTTGGGTTTTGAGACGAGGATCGATCGTAGCACCACCAAACTTGGAGTGCTAGTTGTTGAAACCATGAAAAACACGAAAAAAATTTTTTTACCGAAATTCCAGGGGTGGAACATATTTTGTTTTCGTTTAAAAATTAATAAATAGATTTTTGCTGTAATCTTGGAAAGCGTATGATTTATCGAAAAAACAACAAGATGAAAGACAATTTGATTCTCCACAAAAATGATTCCCAGTAATTTTTCATGAAATGCGCTCGTTTTCCCAGAAAACGTGATTGAACGCCGACATCAACTTTCAGGTTAACCGGCATTCTCTTCAGTAAATAGTAAAAATAATCGCCTATTCATATCCTGCATATATGTTCAATAACACTATTGTGAAGCGCAAACCTCAAGCTCAAAATCACATTAATCATTTTTTGTGTAGGATGCGTATGAGCGATTATTTTTAACATTTCCTGAAGAAATTGCCGATATTATGAACTTATCTCACTAGTCTAAAATCGTTGCATATGGTCCAAAGAGGGTACTGATTTCTGTTTCAGTATAATTATTTCATATCAACTGAAATATCTATGAATTCCGGATCCTCCGTAAATATCGTAGAAGGGTTATGTGAAGTGGGATAAAACACATTTTGGGTACTTAGATACTCACATATTATATTTGCATGAGGAAGTAGAAGTTTTCAGGAACTTTTTATTTTCCTTCTTTTATAATTTTTAGAAAAGTTATAACAAATCTAATTTCCGGCCCTGCCGTTAATGGCAGTGGCGGGTTGAAGCGGGCCTGAAATTTAATATCGGAATTCAATCAGGTTTTCTGAGAAAACGAGCGCATTTTGTGAGACACTACTGGGTATATTTCTTGTGGAGAATTGAATTATCTTTCACCCCGTTGAAATTTTTTCTTAATAAATTTTATACTTTCCGAAATAACAGCAAAAACATTTTTTTTAATTTTTTTGGCAAGAAGCACTGAACCAGATAGCACGAATACCTTCTTATAATCTTTTGAAGTATTCACAATAATGTTCTCAAAATGTCAAGGGGGCAACCCAAGGACGTTCATATGATATCCTCCTGTTACTCTGTAATCCACTTACAAATAATGTCTCAGAACATCCCTACAAGTTCTTCTGAGACGTCTGTCAAAAAAAACATGTTGCCGTATTCGAAAATATGCTTAAGACGCCATAAAAAACTAGTGAGGCGTTCATAAGAATCTCATTAAAATGTTGAAGGCCAACCTGAGAACGTCGTCCAGTCGTCATTCTGTTACCATTATCTACTTTCCAAACAAAAATGTTCTTTGTCATTATTTCAGAAAAAAACTGATGCATTCCGTTTCATACAATGTACCCATGGATCCAATAATAACCTTTTTAGAGGGGGTGCCAATGCCATTTAGAGAAATTCATTCGGATACTATATTTACCTCAATAATTATACTTCCCATTTCTTACCAGTTGAATATTCTATCACATAATATTATTTTAATAATAGTTGTCATAAAAGAAAAATCACACAATCTCATCAGTAAAATGCGTTTCTTGGATCGTAAGGACAACTAATTAATGAAAAAGACGAATCACGAATGACATTTGACATTCTTCACTTGTCATCTGAATACATCCATAGATCCATAGGCTCGAAATCCTCGATATCCTTGGAATGACCCTGATAGGACCAATCTGAAACAATTGTGGCGCAAATGCTGAGTCTAATAATGTCCTTAGCTTGTGGAAAATAGGCTTCTGGCGAAACATTGAGGATGACCTTAGGCGAATGTGTGCTATATGAAGAGTCATTTATATGAAAAATGTTGGAATGAATCTACCATATACTCACCCAAATATTTAATTCTAACTCGTTTTATTATTTCCAATTCAGTTCAACTTACGTAAATTAGATATTATGTCATCTTGATAATGGAGTTGTCGATTTTTGTTTTGCTTTCTATAGTGATTAAAAAAACACCAATTCGGAATTTGTGTATGTGAAGAATTTAAAAAAAAACTGTTCAAAGTTAGACAACGATAAACGGTTAAAATTCTCGGGAATTCATTCAAAATCAGAAGAATTTTTTTAAATATCTACCGAAAATAACTTTTTCGGCAACGCAAAATCATCTTTCACTGTTGAAATAATAACGTTATGAATTACTACTCAACTAATGTGTTTGTAATAATGAATAATAATCGGAACATCCAAAAGAAAATGGAATTAAAATCTATTCCGATTGAAGTCTTACATTTCATTTCAATACTTATATGCGGATGATAAATCATTGCTTGCCTGGAACACCTTCTTTCTACTATTATAAATAAGATAGGCCTGCACTTTTTCTTTATCGAGTACAAGTTCTCACCGATCGGTCAACAACACCACAACAAAACTCACAACGACATGATGGTTAAGCGACGCTGCCAGTTCGTTTTCCTGATATTTTTTAATACAAAGAGCCGCTTCAGTGATGGAAGTTGTATTATTATCACTAGGGCCTCAACCCAACATAATTGAGCGAGCCCTGTTCGTCGAGTATATGGTTTCTATGCATATGCTCATATGAAATATGAGAGTCAATCACTGGTTTTTCATCCATTGGGTAGTTCTCCCAAATTTAACTATTATTTGCTGGAATTTGTTTCCAGAAAATGAATCTCTTTCTTTCCATTTCTGAGCTGAAATATTATCCCTAATTGATTATACAGATGACTTTGAATGTGTGGACATTGCTTTCTTCTTCAACGTTTCCTCAGCAAAACATCATTCTGCTCTGTATATGATGATTAGGTGCTCTTCACAAAGCAAATATTAGGTCCATCCATAACATGTTCTTTTCTTCCATATATCTGTCATTTGAATAATACGGATAAATCAAAACCACGTCAATTTGCGCTCGACGCTCGTTTCTCCAACAAATGTAAGATTTTTTTTTGGTTCATTTGAGGTAGGGATTCCATAGGGATGATGCAACAATTGAGAATACAAATTTATATATACCAACATGAATATATTACAGAAATCTGCATGCATTGTTCACAATAAGCTTGTCAAGAGAGAAACAAGATGCACTGCTAGGACGACGCTTATTGCCACAATCCAATACAATAGGAATAATTGGGTCGAAAATCCATCAGAAAACAACTACTTTCCTGGCTAATACCACGACAATATCTCTGTAGCGACCTACCCTATACTGATGAGGTCAAGAACCCAGAAATCGATCTATGGGTGGTCCAAATGTTTCAGTGAACATTTCCATGCAACTAGCAATTGCGGAGACGTCCTTGTAGGACTCTGCACGGAAATTCATTGGATGTAATTCAACGTTTGTCGTGGTATTACCCAGGAAAGTAGTTGTTTTCTGATGGATTTTCGACCCAATTATTCCTATCGTATAGGATTATGGCAATTAGCGTCGTCCTGGTAGTGCAGGACACCTTGTTTCTCTCTTGACAAGCTTATTGTGAACAATGCATGCAGATTTCTTTAATTTGTATTTGTGGTTAAATTAAGTTCTGGGTATTGCTTTGGTTGAGGGGCTGGAGTTCAGATGGCGCCCGTGGTTTAGTGAACTGTCTTGAATAAAATAATCTGATTTTGTTATAAACTTATAATATTATCAAATCTGGCAATCTAAAAAAAAGTTCAAATTAACTAAAGAATACATTAACATTTCGGAGACTATTTGCCTCCGTTTTCATAACGTGCTGAAAATTCTTTCTTTTTGATAGGTTTTATGATTATTATGCGATATATAATAATATAAACAATTTCCGAGATTTATTTAAATTGCATAATAATCAAGTTACATTCAGAGCTTTATCGTATTGACAACAATGACGTGAAAATAAAATCAGCAACATTGATTATGTAGCGTTATTGTCATTTTAGCGTGCCATTTGGTATCTAGGGTATTATAGAGTAACTATCGTATTATATTGTAACTAACGTATCATGTGTTGTTTTGATGTTGATTATTTGTAATGAAGATTTAACTTGAAAGAAGCTTACTATTCAATGATAAAGATAATCAGATATATTTATGTTAATCTGAATATTTTTTTAGGTATAGGCAAATTTCACAATACAATGTGATTCGAAGAAAGATGGCCTTAGAGGACAGATGTTCATTCAAAATCACTCCATCTTACTTAGGTATACAAAGGGAAGTGCAATATCGTTTATTTTGGATGCATATACCATAAAAAAAAATTGGACAAACATTTATGATACGAGCAGAACGAAAATGTTTTATACCATATATTTTTTCTATTAAAGTTGTTGAATATACAAATGTGGAAATTTTATTATAAAGTAAATAAATAAATAAATAGGGTTTTTATTTCAAAGTTAGCAATTAACAATTCACAACTCATAACATAGGAAATTTTATTATAAAGTAAAAGTTTTATGCTGTGACGTTTTGACTATTCGTCGTATGAGAAATTTCTGTCTCCCAAGAGAAATTTCAATAAAAATACTTTATTTTTCATGAATGCTTAAAAGTATGACCTCAGTGTGTAAAAAAATACTTTACCTACGGCCACTGTAGAAAATAGGCAAAAACACACGACACACATCCTCAGTAAATAGCTCATTACGCACGGTGAACAAATCGCACAATTTTCGTAAAAAAAAACGCACAGTTTGAATATATCTCGGAAACGGCTCAATCGATTTGGGAGAAATTTTGTACGTAGATAGGGTTTTGCTCTTTGGGTTTATCTACATGGGAGTCTTTTTTGAAAAAAAAACACGATTTTACTGCTGATAATAATAATGATGATAATTTTTTGGATCTCGAAAACGGCTTCAACGATTTGGATCTAATTTTGTATTAAAATAAGGTATTGCTACATAAGTTCATCTATATAGGGTGTTATGTAAGTACGTGGCCAAACTTGAAGGGGTGATTCTAAGACAAAAGTTCATATAGACGTATATATGTCCGATAATGCTTCGTTTTCAAGATACAGAGTGTTAATATTTTTAAAACAAATCCTTTTTGTCTTAAATATCTTAAAAGTCCTTCTACCGATTTTGATGAATTTAGGCAGTGATACTAAGGGTAGTACGATGTTAATTTTACTCCAACTGGATCAAAATTATGATTGGCGTCCCGGAAGGCACAGTAATCATTATTTTTGACTGAAAAAATGTGCGCCACTGTTTTTTTTTTTGCAGTTTTTGTATTTGTTTCCAATTGAGCAACTGATATTTTGATTTTTTAAAATTTTATTTATAAAAATTCTTATGAAAATTAAAATAAGCAGGTGCACCCCAGATTTTGATGGTTTAGTAGGTAGTTACATTACTTTATTATGTTTTCCCAGGGACATGCTATAAAGTGATTTTTATGTCTTTTCTCGAAAATAAAGCAAAATACGAAACAAATTCTAGAAATAAAAAAAAAATTCAGTTGCTCAATCTCAAAAAAAACAAAAACTACAAAAAAAACAGTGTCGCACATTTTTTCTGACAAAAATATTGATTAAGATGCCTTCCGGAACGCCACTGGATATGAGAATTTAATATAGTTAGTATTAAATTAGTCCCTCACTAACCTGAATAATACTGCCAAATTTCAACAAAATCGGTTAAAGGATTTTTAAAATATTTGTAAAAGAGACGATTTCTTTTAAAAATGTTAACACCCTGTATCTTGAAAATGAAGCATTATCGGACCTATGTTTACATGAGCTTTTTATCTTAGAATCACTCAAAGAATCACCCCTTTGAATTTGGCCACGTACTTACATAAGACATTGTATAGCCGCTTTTTTATATTTTGGTATGATCAAAAATCCATATACGTAATTCCTTCGATTTTCAATAAATATTAATTGATATATTGATGAAGTTCCGACCGTCTATGTTATTATTGCATCTAGGTTGTTGGGGTTAGGTCGTCTTATAGAAAAAGTATTTTTCTACAGGCCAACGTTTCGGCAATATATTTTGCCATCCTCAGGGCTATAAATATAAAATTATGGACAATTGTTGTTATGTAGATAAATATAAATTTGTTAAAAAAAAGAAATTTATAAAAAGTTTATCTCTAAAAATCTTTGAAAAAATTTTAGAAAAAAAAAATTCCTTTTTTGGTTCATGTTGATGAAAATAAAATTTAGGAACAAATCCATTTGAATTTTCAATACGTGTAAACGTGTATTACATAAATACACTATTAACAATACCAGCCACTGGTTTTTGAATTTGGCTGGTATTGTTAATAGTGTATTTACGACATAAACGTTTACACGTGATTTCATATTGAAAATTCAAATAGATTAGTTCCGAAATTTTATATTTATCTACATGTACCAAAAAAGGAAAGATGTTTTTTTTTTATAAATTTTTTCAAAGATTTTTAGAGATAAACTTTTTATAAAACTTCTTTTTTTAAAAAAACAAACTTATATTTATCTACATGTAACAATTGTCCATAATTTTATATTTTAGGATGGCAAAAAAAATTGAAGAAACGTTGGCCTGTAGAAAAATAATGGTTTTCCTATAAAACGCTCTAACCCAACAACCTAGATGCAATAATTAATTGATATATTTATTTCCTTTCGGATATCCGGATCAAGTATATCGTATGTGGCAACGTCGGTGATAGAACAAGCAATGCCAGTACTGGTATCGGTCGTCGAACCACGAGCATCTTCTTACTCCACCCCCAGCGTACGAACGTAGCAGGAGATTCTTTCTGTCTGCCTGCTGTCGCCCGTAGTGAAAGTAATACTCGTTTGGATTACTTGTACACAGTGATTGGTTTCAGTTCAAGTCATAGAAAGCCGTTGGGAAGTTTGACTAAATGGGAATTTGGACGTCTAAATGTATTCATAAAGGACCCCGCACGGTTCTTATGGAAAATGGGTCCCAGTCAAATTGGCTGAAAATTTAGTATAATGTAGTTTATGGTGTTTTGATCAAATGTCTCCACGGATCGAATGGACAGTTTTTGAGATACCTACCTACATTCTTGCCGTCAGAGTATTTTCTGTATGAATATCTCGTTTCGAAAAATATTTTAAATTTTCTTGAAACAGATAATTTTGTTGGGGACACATTTATAGTAGTACATTTGGTGTAAAAATTTCCAACACAAAAATTCGGCACATAGAAATGTTCATTCATAAACTGTTAGTACAGGTCCCATATATCATAAAATCACAAAAATCCGTCATAGAGTGACACGGCTTCCCCCACAAACAACCATTTGCTCAAAAAAGCATGTTTTCGCCTAAAACTCGCCAACCTTTGAAAATATCGAAAAAGTTATCATGACAAAAAATGGAAGCTTGGTTAATTTCCTGAAAAAAGGTTCTGTTGTAATTTTTCCATATAAACAATAGTTTACGAGAAAATCAATATCGAAATTTTGTTAAATTGGTTACCTTGGCTATCCAATGGGCACAAGAACGTTGAAATAACGCTTTATTGCCGTTTTCAATCAGGATTTTTTAACATCGAAGATACTCAATAAAACAACATTGTTTTGACCAAATAAAAGGTTGAAGAACGTATCATAAACATTGATAAATGAATCGCATAAAGCAAGTTTGGTTAAAAATTCTTTTTGAATTAACATAACGATTGTTAAACGTATATGTAACGATTTGTTGAGGAAGTAACGTTGAAAACACATCTTTATAACGTACGTATTCTTTCAACGTTGAAGATTATACTAAATTATTTCCGTTAAAATTTTCAACCAGAAACGTTATTCAACCAATGCCACGTTTATAACACGTTTGAAAAACGTACGTGTACCCATTGGGATATGGTTCAGATCCTCTAACTGAACATACAATCATACATTGGTTCTGTGAAGGATCTGTTTGTTGTTGCGCTTACATTAGAATCAAATTCTTATCACAACCAAAACGATTGTAACCATTTCGAAAAAGTTCCCGTAACAATACTGACCTGTGGTGCCTATATTAACCATGTGTTTGGTTGAAAGTATTGTTGTGGGAACAATTTTTTTTTTTTCAGTGTGTGGGGATTATTTTGTTACAAAAAGTTAGGGAGAATAATTGCAATATTGTCGACTCGAGTTGTAATGGTTCTAAGTTCTAAGACTCTGTATACAGGGTAATTTATAATTAAATAATTTTAATGTAATTCTTTGAACAAAATCATTCAAACGAAAAAGCTCGTAGACTTCCAGAAGGAGTGAATAGCATTTGATTTTGATGTTGGGTGATCGATCAGATGTTACTATCACTCAAAATTTAATTTTTGGTTGTTTTTATTTTAATTTTTTTAAGAAACATCTATACAAAGTAAACATAAATTAGAAAATTAAATATAATATGATCAATATTTGGTGACTCTGTACTTACTGTTTTCTACTTTAGTACAGTAACCACAGATAAATGTAAGCCACAAGTGAAGAATGAATCGTAGCACTTTGAAACTCGGCACATGACTTCTTGACATCATGTATTGTAAAAAAAAAATGTTTACCAAAAAATCAAGGGTGAAACAAAAAAAAATGTTCATTTAAAAAAATTATATTTTTTTTGCTGTTGTTTCGGAAAGTATAAAATTTTTCAAGAAACAATTTCAACAAGGTGAAAGATAATTCAGTTCTCCACAAAAAATATACTTAGTAATTTCTCACAAAATGCCCTCGTTTTCTCAGAAAACTTGATTGAATTCCGATATTAATTTCAGGCTCGCTTTAACCCGCCACTGCCATTCCCGGCAGGGCCCAAAATTAGATGAGTCACAAATTTGCTAAAAATTATGGTAGAACGAAAAGAAAAAGTGTATATCGTTCCTGAAGGCTTCCTCTTACTCATGCAAATACAGTATCGGAAAATTTTCATCTGTGGGTATAGACAGAAATCTACGCGAGCAAAAAGGAACGCAATGATATGATAATACAACATAAATAAGAGAGACGCACTACTGCGCGCCTCTCCTGTTACCTCGCCCGACGAACTAGCAGCTCACGTTGATATCCCTTCCTCGAGCGAGTAGAGGAGATATTGTAATGCTCTCTCAACATATAGCAAGCTATTCTTCACGCTCTCATAAAACCACCATACCCAAGATGAAAACTTTCCGATGCCCTATAATATGTGAGTATTTATCCCACTTCACATAACCCTTCTACGATATTAACTGAGGATCTGAAAGTCATATTTATTTTAGTTGATATGAAATAATCATACTAAAGCAGGAATCAGTACCCTCTTTGGACTATATGCAACGATTTTAGACTAGTGAGACGTCTCACTTATACATGCCAAAGAAAGAACTGGGTTTTACTCCTGCCTCAGTTTCAAACTCACCCATAATCCCGGCAATTTCTTCAGTAAAAAAAAACAACACAACACACTGTCTGAAAAGATAAAACGGATTGGCCATAGGTATGATGTAAGAACAACATTTAAAGCAACCAATACATTGAGATCAATACTCACACATACAAAACCCAAAAACGCTGGTGAATGTTCAAAAAATTGTGTTTACAACATACCTTGTTCGTGTGGTAAGAGTCATATAGGTGAAACATCAAGACCATTGATTGTGCGCCAGGAAGAACATAAAAGTTACATCAGAAATCGAAAAATAACGGGTTCGAAAATATCCGAACATATTCTAACATCTGATGGCGATCATATGATGGAATGGAATAATACCAAAATTTTATTGAGAGAATCAAATCAAGAAAAAAGAAAGTTAAAGGAAACTGCGTGCATTCTTTTATCTAACAACTGCTTTTCAACCAATTCCATCGAAATGGACCGCACCTGGTTACCTCTCCCCAGAGATGAAATAAGAACTGAAAGAATGGTGATTGATTGATACCGAACACCCTATGTATCAAGATACCAAATGTCAATCAAAAGAATGTATGACAGATTTCATTTGACTCTGTCAAAGAAAGATCTTATTTCCAAAACCGCAATTCAAATTCAGTTTCTTCAGCGTCTTTCCAAGAAGTTTTGATAACGGAGGCAGATACAGCCTCCGAAACGTCAACAATTTTCAAAAAAAGAGAAGTATTCTTTGTTAATTCGATCTCATTTTTTCAGATAGGCAAATTCAGTGTAGGGTACGTTACTGACAAAAATTAATTTCTTTCAAGACAGCAGTCTTGTGAACGCAGTAACTTATCGGGCAAATTAATTAATTTGCCCTTCTACACTTGTACAGATTTCTTTGGATTAAATTTTTTTTTCATTTTCAGATTGTGGAAGGTCATAAACCCAAAAAATCATGTCAAGAATTGGATTTCCTCCACAAAATCAAACTTTCAATCAATAAAAAAAAATGTGTTCCACCTCTGGAATTTCGGTAAACTTTATCGTGGTTCAGACAACTAGCATACCAAGTTTGGTGGTGCTATAATCGATCCTCGTCTCAAAACCCAATCGTACTGGATTATTGAAGGGCATACCTAAGTAGGTAATCGACATTCCTAGTGTTATGGGCTAACGGTCTATCAGAACAAAGTACAAACTAAAAAACCAAACACAACTTGTCTGGACTCGTCTTACTGTATTTTATTTGTTAATAGCGCTCTTCCTTGTTGTGTACGGGATGCTTCTACATAACGAGTGTTGCCAAATGGTGAGTAGTTACACAAACAATGGTGAAGGCGCACATCGAAATATTAAAGTGCCGAGTATACTAACTTGTTGTATACAAGGGAAAGTTGATGTTGGTATGACGTTGTTTGCTATAGATAAAGATGTGAAATAGTTTGATTATCATATCTGCTGAGTTTTTTTCAGCTGTTTTTGGTTTTATCAATTGAAGCTGAGGTTATGATACGGTCTAATATGTGACCTAGGAAAGGGTCAGTCAATGGAGCCATTGACTCACGTAAATTATGATATATAAAGAAAATAATAGTGTCCCTGATCAGGCGACATTTTTAATAAAAATTATTTTTTATATATTGAGTAAAGTCAGGAAATAATGAGTGTAAAATGTTAAATTTACTAGAAAAACAAAGGATTCATTACAAATATATTGGTACCTAGATAAACATTCGTTCTTCAGTGTTCTTGTAATCAGATACAACAATTAATTCCGTTATAATGCTTAAGAAAAAAAAAAAAGAATAACATAGTTCGATTTTTCCTACCGGACCTGTAGTCCCGGTATTAACGTTTTCTGAGAAATATTGAGTAAGGTTTTCACATGTGATATGTGGTGATTTGTCTCGTCTCCACAAAATTAGAATTCCGCATTTCATTTTCAGGGTATCTCTTCAAATGTAATATTTCTTTTTAGTTCGAAAATATGAATAGGACATTCATAAAATCTGTTGTGAAATCATCTGCGACCGAAAGACAAACTTTCAAGATAACCTCTTGGGAGGTATTCATGTTGAAAAGGGGAACATTCTCCATGAAAATTGAAAAATGTGATTTATTTGTAATATCTAACAGAAAACGACTACTTCCCCGGCACGATGGAAAATAGCGACTAAAGTTCAGTCGCAGATGATTCCACAACAGATTTTATGAATATTCTATTCATATTTTCGAACTAAAATCATAATGCTCATGACAGGTCTATTTCAAAAAATAATTTTCAAAGTGTGACCGCAGAAGAAATATTTCCCTCATATCCATTCCTGATGTGTATGCTTCTGAAGAGCCTGTTTTATTCCAATCCTTTATCAATCCTCCTGAAGAGCTTGACAAAGCGAAATAGATTTTCGTCGACCAAAATGTATTGGGGATTAAATGCGAGAGAAGCGAACCTTGCTTCAATGAAATGAACGATTTCTGTGAGTGATATTTTTTTAATAACATTCTCCTTATCTAATTTGTTTAATGATTTTTTTAATGGAAACTAGAGAGGATTAAAAAAATCATCTACTTATCTGAATGAAAATGCGAATTTTCACTTTCAGATTTTTTCTTTCCTTTTCAGTTAGAGTCTTTTCACAATATCTATCAGATGTAGTTCAATGTCCAGCGTGGCTTGTGCCGGGGAAGTAGTAGTTTTCTGTTAGATATTACAAATAAATTACATTTTTCATTTTTCAATTTTCATGGAGAATGTTCCCCTTTTCAACAGTAATATTTCTTGTCTGTACAATACTGAAAATAATGAAGCCCTTTATTATTATTATTATTATTATTATTATTATTATATCACATTCATCATTCATCATTCACTTAATGTATTTTACACAACCAGTTTTGAAGGATCCAAAAAAAATCAAATTTTTTTCAACACTTACATACTGAGTACCTACACACGACCATTAATTTCACTTTGAATATTCTTTTGATGTTCTACCAGTCAATAGTAGCGTTGCATAATCTGCATACAGACGAGTGAATACATTAGGGAGGACCATAGGTGATCCGAAAAACTGCATTTTGGACATAATTGGTCGCGATATTGACCTTTGAGGGAATTTCCATTAGGAAGTTTGCCCGAAATTTGTATAAAATATGTAGTTGAGTTCAAAGCGAATGCCGTAGCTGTGAAATATCAGTAGTATCTGGTGCCTATTCCATAATGAATATTTCAGTTATATTATTTAGTACTTAGCATATGATTAAATTCAAAGTGAAATAAAATATTTAGATTATGAAAAAAATTGGGGGTGTTTCATTTCAAATTGAAAAAAGAAGTCCTAATTCCGATTCGAATATGGACTATCAATCAAAAAATATATCTCAAACAACATATCCAAAACTCAACCTATCTTTGGAAATAACCAAATCTCATGGCCATCATCAGGTATAACTCTATTTCCATGAGAAATACTGATACTGATTATACTGGGAGTAGGTATAATTTTTAACTCTAGAATATTTTACATCAATACAAAAAAGCCTAAATACTCACTACTCTAGAACCATTGATTCTTTCAAATCTATAGTAAAACTGAATAATTCTACTCTGAATAACAGTGGTCCTCCTGGAAAAGATTTAGAGTGAATTTTCACTTATAATCTCCCTAGAGTTTGAATAATTTCCGATTTTTTACATAATATTATGGTACTTGAAATGTTCAAGTTTTCCAGATCTTTTCTGTAGTTAACTGTATAGTGCTTCATCATGTTGACCATTTCCGAGAAATTTCTTTTGAACAAGGAAGACTCATAGCCTAATATTTTTGTGTTTGTAAACTCAAATTGATGTTATGTTGATATACAATGTTCAACCAATGATGTGAGGTTTCTTAATGTCAATTTATTTTTTATGTCCCGCTCATGTTCTTTCAAAAGATACCAAAAGATACCTGAAAACATGCCTCAGACAATACAACAAATTCTGAATTTGTCCAATCTTCTATAAAAAATTCTTGATTCTTGACTTGTACTGTCAAATATTACATGAACTTAACTTACAAGAACTTAACTTGACAAGAATACAATAATCAGCTTCAACTTATAATATTTAACTCACAAATTTAACAAACATCGGAAATTAATGACTAATTGTTGATATATCGTGGAAGATGATATGCGCATGCGCATATGCTATCGTCTTTGAAATTTTGACATTTTTTCGATTTTCGGTAGTTAGCGGATACTATTTTGTCGGACAACTGTATCAGAGTATTATACGATTAATATAAACTGCAACAAAAATATACATTGAATTTGTTCATGAATATTTGCAACTTCATTTGTAGCTAAGGAAGAAACAAAAATAATCGTTCTCCTGAAAATTTCTTCTCATTTTCTTGTCGGACTGGCGGTACGCGGATATATTTTTTTCGGACAACTCGACTTTTTATTATAAAAAATGGTTTTCTATCATGTCATATTTTTCTGACATGTGGTAATCAATAAACAATATACCGCGCCGGAATTTCGACTCCCAGTCGTCGGACTGGAAAAACGCCGCCAAAAATCTGTCGGACAATATGACTCTTCAATTTCACCAATTTTTGTTGAACAATGTTGTAAAAATTAGATTTGTGGTAATTAATTTTCAATATCTCGGTATTTTGGGATGTTTGGGTTGTCGGACTAGACAGTAGCAGACACATTTTTGTCGGACACAAGGTTACCTTCGTTTTCTAAAACAAATTTCCAACCCCTTTGATAAAAATAAAAAATGTGGTAAAAAATTCACAAGATTTCGGGAATTTACATGTTTCGGAGTCAAATCGAGAAAAATGGCAGAGGAAAAAGTTGTCGGACTCCACTAAGACAGGTGCCTCACGAAGTATAAAATATGTGGTAATCATCAAATGAAAGGGGCCAGGGCCAGGTGACTAAACATCATAAACTAAAAGGAAAATCGTACAATTTTTGTTCCTTTTGTACGGAATCTGAGCATACTCATAGTTACCATAAAGAATCTTTAAAATATAAAATACTTAATGTATTTGGTGAACAATTCTGGCTTAAATCCCGAACAAGAAGATCTGTTCAAGGGTATCAGCAATATTCCTCGCAAAATTATACCATACTTCACCAATCAACCTAATATTGAGAAGAACAAAATCATATGGTCGATGATCGGTGGTCTGGCGGTCTAAGGCGCAGGCCGTTCAGAAATTCAGTATAGCGGTAGTCGGTTCGAGCCCGCTGTATGTACGAGGGCTTTTTTCCCAAGTACGCAATATCGGAATCGATAGACGACCAACAGTCCTTGTTGAAAGCGAGTGTATTGTGTGTTGTGTAGATGCCAATCTCGTCTAGTGCTAGCTTGGAGTGCACGCCGGCCATCCGAGGTGGTGCTGTAGGTTTCCGGGTTTTCCTGCAGCTGAAAAGTGAAAACGCCATCAAAAATCAGCCACGGCAAATAATAATAATAGCCGTCCTCTACCCGCACAGGATATGCCCAGGTAGCAAGCGTACGTCATGAGGACGTACCTAATTAGTGATTTCATGACGGTAGACGTCATCGACGCAAAAATGACGTCTACCAGACGTCATTCAGTGGACGTTACTATGTCGTCCTTCACATGACGTTATTATGACGTAATTTTTTGGTCACTAGTGTAACACAAAAAATAGAAGAACTTTTGAAATAAAAATTCTAACCAATTATATATGTCCCATAAAATACTTTATAGTATACTTTTATTTTGTGAAACATAGACAGCTCTTTACTTTACTTGCCATTGATGAAAAAAGAAGTGGAAAATAAATGTAAAAAACATTCGCAGTTAATAATTGACGTCAATAATAAATAGCATGTACTCATTTTTGAATTAAAAATAAATATTTGTCAAAATAATGTATCAGGCATCTGCATCTGACAGCTGTCAGAGCCACGGAAATTATCACTTAATAGTTTTGCAGATTGCTCACGTGACCTAATTTTTTTTGGAGAATTCAGGTTGTCGTCATAGTAACCTGTCAAAATCAAGGCACCTGATTGGCTCAAAAGAACTGGTAAACAATTTTGATTCTCAACTGTGATGAATGGAAGCTTGTCATCTGTGTAGTAATATGAGGGTTCGTTGAAAGGGTATAGAACGGTCACGCCTTTAATTGAATTTTGCTCGCTGTTTGCAGTACCTGCAACATTGAAAATTTTATTACCCTATTCGAAGTTGTTCCGCTCAAAACTCCTCCATCAGTAGCTATTAAAAGTTATGTCACATGACGCTCGCTCCGTATAACGAGGCATCAAACGATTTCGTGAACTTAATAACTTTTTCCAGTTAATGATTCGCCATCTAAAAACGTGTTTCTCAACTTTCGTGTGCTCGTAATTTCACCTAACATCAAACTCTTTTGACAATAATGTATGCCAGGAAATTAAAACTCAGATTAACCGTAAAAAAGTATTCTTTATCGGCAATTAAAATGTAAAAATGGGTATCGTAAAAGTGAAGCTCATCTTTGGATCTCATGAATTAGCTATAAAATGTCTCTCGAAGATTTATTGTTCGTTAAGTCTCAACAAGTGTCTGGTTTCGGTCGACGAATGCGAGTAAAGCAAGATATATTTTTCTTTTTTTGGTGGCAGCTGATGAACTGTGATAACAGATGCTTTCGGCTCTTTTTTGCCGCTAATAAAGATCGGTGGATGCCTTCAACTATTTTCTGAGGGGATACGTTCATTGACTCGTAATAGACAGTGATGTGTTCTGTATTCGAAGTACTTATTCAGTTTCGTGATTTCACGAAGAAAAAAGTTCCAAGTCATTATCAGAAATATCTACCACAGAATCATATAATTTTATAATGTTTATAGTGTGTATCTATACCAAGTGGAAAAGTTGAATATCTCTCGGACCAATAGGAATTTTTGAAATATTGTAATTTCATATCATCATATAAGAGATGCGTAAGAAAGGACCCCGCACGGAAAATGGGCCCCAGTCGAATTGTCTGAAAATTAAGTATAATGCAGTTTATGGTATCCTGATCAAATGCAGAGAGAGGGTTGTTACTTACCTTTAGAAAATCAATAATGTGGGGATTATTTTGTTACAAAAGACCAGATTAAGATTAGGACCAAGACTCTCTCCAAGAACCTTGTTCTTGGTCTTGTTCTCGAAAGAAAAATAATCAACTTGAATCTACTCAATATTAGGAAAAATCTGATGGAAAATGTTGTGGCATTTTATTTATTTTTCATGAGATAAGTTTTTAATTTTTGTTCACTCAGCATAATCAAAAATAAGTTTTTCAAATTCAGTATTGCAGTTTGATAGTTTACAACAAATATGTGTATGTTGTAGGGTCGCATTGGTCCATACATCCTTCTTTTGAAGATAAAAAAATTAATACAAAAGTTATTTGATTTGAATTTGAAATATTTGAAAATATTTTTGATACTGCCTTGTTGTCACTTGGCAACAAGTTTTTATTTTAAATAAATCATCCTGTATATTGATGCACACCTATTTAATATTAGGTTAAATATCTTATCGATATTCTATACCTATCTTCAACTGTTTTTGTGACAATTGAATTGGATAATTCAAATCAAAACTATATCAAGACCAAGTCCAGGACTAAGCCAGTCTCGTCTTGGTCTTGAAACAAATTCTATAAACGTCAACTTAGTTTTCAGGTTCACAAGCCGATATCGACAAAATACAAAATACAATAACATGAAACCAAATACAAGCGATAGTTTCCTTGAAACTTAAACTTCTGTGGAATTTCCTAATTTTTAAAACATATATTCTGATGCATTCACAAAGGACAGGACACAAAACCCTATAAAAATGGCTTTCAGCAAAATTTGAAATTTTTTTGATATTTTGTTTGGTTCAAGACCCTAAACAATTTTGACAAGTTACAAGAAGATCGTATGATAAGGAGAACCGTTAGAGGGCGCCAAATTTGAATAATTCAAAATGCCTCGTTATGGTATTTACCTATGGCCACTGCAGAAAATAGCCAAAAACACACGACTCACAGCCTCAGTAAATAGCTCCTTACGCTCGGTAAACAAATCGTACAGTTTTCGTAAACAAAACGCACAGTTTGATATATCTCGGAAACGGTTCAATCGATTTGGGTAAAATTTTGTATGTAGATAGGGTTTTGCTTTTTTATCTATATAGGCGTTTTCCTTGAAAAAACACGATTTTACTGATAATAATAATAATAATAATAATAATAATAATAATGATAATTTTTGGATCTCGAACACGGCTTCAACGATTTGGATCAAATTTTGCATTTAGATGAGGTATTGCTAGTTGAGTTCATCTATATAGGCGCTTATGATGAAACAATGTAATTTTACTTATAATATTAATTAATAATAATATGAAGTTTTGGATCTGAAACGGCTCTAATGATTTGGATCAAATTTTGCATTTAGATGAAGTTTTGCATTTTAAGTTCATCTGCATAGGCGTCTTTTTAGAAAAAGGTGATTTTACAAATAATAATAATAATGTGAATGTTTGAATCTCGAAAACTGCCTCAACTTTTTGGGTCAAATTTATTATTCAGATGAGGTACTGCTACTTAAATTCATCTATATAGGCGTCTTTTCTGAAATAAGGTTATTTTACCAATAATAACAATATGAATTTTTGGATCTCGGAAACAGCCGGCCGTAGGTAAAGTATAGTACGTAATGCAATTACGCACTCTTGGAATTACTTAATTATTTTTCCATTCGTGCGTAATATGCCTTTCACAATACTCGTTACGTAATATATTATTTCATAAAGCCATTCATAGGGTTTTGTGCCCTGTCCTTTGCAACCTCGTACACGATCTGTAAGTTCATGCAATTTGCACGGTTGCAAATTTGTGAATGCATGGTTTTTAAAATTTGCAGCAAAGTTTCAAAACTTTTGCAATTATTTCGAGACCAACTTGATGAAAAAATTACCACGAATTAAGAAACTATGAGTTCCGGTCAACGTAAAAGGTTTCAAATCTACACAAATGTTCGGAATATTTTTCCAATGTATCTGTCAAGTTTGCAGAACTTTTGAAATTTTCTCTTATGGTATATGAAAAAAAAATAGGTCAATAAAAAAAATGTTCCGTATACTTGAATTAGTTGCAAACTCGATTGGTGATATTAAATAATATATTCAATACTACTCCAAGTTTGCAGATCTTTTGCAATTCTCTCATCGAATGTAAAGAAAAATTCAAGTTAATTGCCATTTTGACAATGTGGCGTACTTCGGAAGAGGACGAAAACTGAGTATTATTGCTTTCTCGATGTACCATTCACTTGACCAAATTTTGAATTATTAAAATTTTCATTTTTCATGTCTATCTCTACTGGCCTTCCTTGGTGAATAAACTTTACTATCAATGCCACTATTAGCCAAAGCGTCATCAATTTCTTGACTTCTCTTGCAAGTAAAGAAGTTCTCGAAATTACTAAATGGTCTATGATAGATTTCTAGATATGAAGTAACTTGAGTTAACTGTGTATTGGCCTAGAAAAGTACAGACGTACCAGAGAATATACAAAAAAAAAGAATGAACTTCTTGGGAATATCTCCAAGAGAACTAGAAGGAATTAATTAACATTAGATATTTCCTCTGTTTCTCTGACCTCACCTCAGAAACGTCAGTTTGTCTTATCATTATGGTTCGATGCTGAAACTGGAATTGGGCGAGGAAACGCAATATGCAAATGACCAACGAGTTTGCGTGCGTAGCTGAACTAAAAATTACTTTGGAAAATAAGTAATTATACAGCTGACGAACTGCACCCAACTAAGTATAAGTTATTTGAATATGTATATGCAACTAAACTGGAAAAAAGACCAGTACGTAATCGATTAATTTTCTGGTGCACTGTTTCAACCAAATTACTCAAAATTACCATACCTCCAGAGTTAACATGAGTGCAAGGTCAGGATTATATTATATTATTATTGAATATCTATCATTACATTTTATACCTCTTTATTATTATTGTCATCAATATTATTAAACAAATATTTTCAATTCCTATGTCTCATACCGAAACAAGTGTGTATACACTTATCGGATTTTGCTTTGTTACACATATGGAAAAACTTTTTGTATTTTGTATTCATCTATTTATGTGAATAAAGACTATTATTATTATTATTATGAATAAATTCGCACGCATATCCATATTGGGAATTTTGAAATAACTTTGACATCGATTTCCTTGTAATTATAAATTATCGTTACGGAAGAACTTAATCCCTTCTAGGAAATTAAAATTAATCATCCTTTCTTTTTTGTAATGATTAATTTTCGATATTTTTGAGGGGTTTACGTGTTTCAGACAAAAATATGCTTTTTTGATCATATGGGTAGTTTTACAGGGGTGAGGCTGAGTCCTTCAAAGACGGGTTATTACCAAAAATGTTCCCAATTATATTGAGGCTGCCACAGCTAAAGTAATTAGGAATGTATTACCGACTTAATCAAAATCAACGATTTTCTTATTCACCCTAGTATCGATATGAATCTCATATTCATACTTGCTGTTACGTTTTTAAATTGGGTGAATGTGGTTTTGGAGATGATCTTAAAAAAAATTCCCTTTTTGATTCCAAAATCAAAGGTAACAAATTTATTTATTATGGTCACAAAAAAAATTAGCTGTCTGATAAAATGACCACTCGGCTAGCTCAGCAGATTGGGGGCAGGTAAGGAGAATAAATCCACCTTTAGGTGAGGTTCTAGAAGTTTCACAAATATTTATTGAATTATAAACTAATCAATTCACAATAAATGAACAACCAGAAAAACAGTTTGGAAAGGTGTTGGTTTTACAACAAAAAAAAATGAGAAAACAGTAATATTAAAGCATACTTGCTCGTGTGATCACACTCAGTATGAACCAAGAATTTCTTTCCTAAAACTAGGTACTTAATTTTTACTACAATGTATATGAAACCGACAATAATTAAAAGTTCGATGAAAACACTTGAATGAATGTTCAGACGAAGCACTGGCACGAAATAAGATGATGAATGGTCTTTTGGCATGCACAAAAAAATAAAAATAGTAATCATGCGAAAGCAGCAAGCAGGTTTCTATTGTTTTTATAATGCAGGTATTGCAAGGATGCAAATAGCAAGATACAAGCTGGCGGTATGCAAGCTCCTGTCGTTATTTAGAGCAATATGATTGCAACAACGCAACAAGCAGAGTGAAAGCGAGAAAGGTAAATTACGACTCACCCCAACGTTGTGGTTTACTTATCTTGTTCGTATGTTGCGAGATTAGAGGAACCCATTTACTGAATGGTTCCGTTCACCATAAAGCTTGGCTGGAACAGTTATGGCGACTCGTGGAAGGCCTTGGCGGGTCAACGAAGCTGAGCTTGGGACTTCAAATCCGACTCCTAGTCGAAATGACATGCAAGCAGGAGCTTGTACATGCACTTTAAAGTGTCAACTCTCCTTGGAACCCAAATTCACTTGGAAAAATGATAATCCTCCAGGACTTTATCAAAATTTTTGTAGAGAAGATCACTTGTCCACTTGTCTCTCTCGATCATCCACCAGCACTCTCTTTTCTTTTTTTTTTCTCTCTCTTCTCTTTCTTTCCGCTTTTTGAGTCAGTTTCCTTTAGACTCTATTTGAAACTCAGTTTTCTGTAGCTCATTAGTTTCTATAATTCTCAAAATAATTTTGAGGCAATAGAAATGTCCTGCGGTTACGTAATTAAACCACAGCCATTTCTTTCTATATCATAATTTAAAATTCGCGCCAGGAAATGACAGTTGACTAACTCCGTACAGTCTATCGTTCGTGAACCAATGCCGATCCAGGATATTCTGAACGGTTGACGTTGACAGTAACCTAACATAACTGTCGTAAAGATTTGTTTCCTTTCAGTAAACAAATGAAAATTGATGATCGTCATATTTTGACTGTAAGTACTCTATACAATTAATGTTTGTTTTATTTCAATAATACTATTTAATTTTTAGGTGTATCTGGATATCGGGTGAGACGTATCGTTCCCGGTAAGAGTAAAGTTTGATAGAAGAAAACATAAGTTCATGCGACCAACTACATTGAACAGGCATCCACAAGCCAATCTATGAATGACCTGGAATTAGTGTCTTGTGCTTACAAGTGGTTTCGATTTGACTTTGCCGATGCTATAATTGTTTTATATTTTAACTAATAAAGAAAAATTGAATTGTCTTATTTCATTCTTGATTTCAGCAAAATATTTACCTCGATTTGAATCTTTGGATAGGCAATTCACATCACTTCTGCATGTGATGGTGGTTGCATACTTTTTAGTAACCTGGTAAGATATGTTGATATAATTTGTTGTTGAGTATTTGGATAGGCAATTCGCATCACTTCTTCATGTGATCGCGGTTGCATACTTTTCAGTAACTCAGCAAGATATGAAAATATGTTGATTGAAACCTATGTTACGTGGCGGGAAATACGCACGTAACATTACCCCCCTTACCCGGAAGAAATTTCATAGAAATTTCACAAGCTAAATTATTTTATTAGTTAATTTTCTTCTGTTGAAGAGTTATTCAACGTTTCTGAAGATTTATCAGGCTTCAGGTCTTTGACATTCCAAACTCCCCCCGATTTTCCTTTTCCATCTAGTAATTCATAAGCCCACGGCGATACTTTTCTTACTATTGTGAAGGGTCCAATGAATCTTGGAGCCAACTTTGCTGAAAAATATTTCGCTGCGTTGGACTGAAAATGTCCTTTCCGCCAAACTTTATCCCCCACCTCATACTGAACATCACGATGACGCATGTTGTAATGTCGTCGGCCTTTTTCGAAAGCCTTATCGAGTCGTGTCCGAACCTCTTTGAAAATTTTTGAAAAATGTTCTGGAGAGTTGTCCAAAGCTTGGCTAGGGTTTGAATCCGGTAAACTATCTAGCAATGCATAGTCTTTACCGTGCACACACATCTCCCTTCCAAAGTTGACCAGATACGGAGTTTTCCCCGTGCTTTCGTGGATAGCGGTACGAATTGCGCACGCAGCTTTCTGGAGTAGCATATCCCAGTGTCGGTGATTATATTGTATGAATGATCTCAGGATCCCTTCCACAGTCCGGTGCTGTCGTTCACAAGGATTTCCTTGGGAATGATAAAAAGGTGTTCTAACTGCCTTGACTCCGTAGGATTCTAATAATTTTTTCATGTCGTCGCTGATAAATGGTTTACCGTTATCCGTTATTAGTGTCTTGGGCACACCGAACAGAAGGAACACGTTATCTTCCAATAATTTAATAATGGTTTTGGAATTTGCTGACCGCATCGGGAAAAATAAACAGAATTTTGAAAAGTAATCTGAAACGCTCAAGATGTAACAGTGTCCCGCCGACGACTTAGGTAGAGGTCCTACTACATCGACTGAAATGGTTTCCCATGGTTTAGAAATGTGTGGACGCCCAGACAGTAGACCAGCTGGGGCTTTCTGTTCAGGCTTTTGCGCCAGACAAACAACACAAGCCCGAACGTAGCGAATCACATCGTTCTTCATCTTTGGCCAGAAATATTTATTCGAAATGCGTTGATAGGTTTTGTATACTCCCCCGTGACCCGAAGTCGGAAGATCATGATTGGTCTTCATTACCTCTTTTCGATGAGTCTTAGGCACCACTACTTTCCATGCTTCTCGACACCTCTTATACACGTTCTTGTCATCACAACGCCACAATGGGAAATTCAAAGGAGACTGTTCTATATTTTTACGCATTTTATCGAGCCAAGGGTCCTTTTGGCCTGGAAAAAGATCAAACTCAACCTCTACGCTGTCTGCAACAGGAACAGCTCGTGACAGAGCATCGGGCACGACATTGTCCTTTCCACGCCTATGCTCTATCTCGAAACTGTACTGTTGAAGTTTTACACTCCATCTAGCGAGTCGGCCAGTGGGGTCTTTTAAATCGTTTAACCACTTGAGTGCAAAGTGGTCTGTGACCACTTTGAAGTGTGTGGCTTCCACGTAAGCTCTAAATTTCTCTATTGCCCATAAAACAGCGAGACATTCCTTTTCTGTGACGCTATAATTGCGTGAGAGAGCGACTAATATAACTGATTACCTTTTCATCACCCGCTTCGTCATTCTGGGTTAACACCGCGCCCAATCCGTAGTCACTGGCGTCAGTCTGAATGCTAAATTGACGTTCAAAATCTGGGCAGGTCATTACCGGTGCTGCGACTAAATGTTCTTTGATTTTGGTGAAAGCATTTTCGCAACTAATATCCCAAACAAATTTCACTGATTTTTTCAACAAGTTGGTCAACGGTGCGACAATCGTTGCAAAGCTGGGTATGAATCGCCGATACCAACTCGTCATTCCCAAAACACGCCTAACTTCTCTCACGTTTTTTGGTCGAGGTACATTCAAAATTGCAGCGACCTTGTCGGGATCGACATGCAACCCATATTTGTCGACTACATAGCCAAGGTACTTTAATTCGGATCTGCAAAAATTGCATTTCTCCTTTCCTACCCTCAGCCCCGCCTTCTTCAATCTATCAAATACCTCCTGCAATATTTCCAAATGTTTGTCAAAGGTTTGGCTCACAATGATAATATCATCTAGGTATACAAAAACATAGGGCTCTAAATCGGCCCCGAGTACTCCATCCACTAAACGCTGCCACGTAGAACTTGAATTGTGCAAGCCGAATGGCATACGAGTAAATTGAAAGAGGCCCCGTCCTGGAATTGTGAATGCCGTGATTGGTTTCGATTCCTCTGAAAGCGGTACCTGCCAAAAGGCACTCTTTATATCTAGCGAGGTTAGATAGGCTGCATCTCTGAGCTTGTCCAACGTACTTGATATGAAAGGAAGTGGATATGCATCCCGTTCCGTAACTTTGTTCACCTTTCTAAAGTCTATGCAAAACCGATAAGAATTATCTTTTTTTTTAACCATGACAATGGGTGATGACCATGGTGAAGATGAGGGTTCTACAACACCTTGTCTCAACATCTCATTTAGCTCTTCATTCACATGTTTCAGTAATGCGGGTGACATGGGATAGAATCTCTGCTTGATCGGCTCGGATTTGGTTTTGATTTTATGTTTGACGAGAGATGTGCATCCTAGTCCTGCTGGTATGTCTTTGAATATATTTTCCACGAAATCATTCAACCGCCTTTTTTGTGACTCCAACAGATGCCCGTCGTCAATTATACTTGCGACTCGAAGATCTGTTGATTTGTCAGAAAAGGTCCAATGATTATGTCTTAGATCAGGGACGAGACCAATCCGACGCCAGAAATCTGCTCCCAAAATGAGCATATGTGGTAAGGATGGAATCACTAATGTTTTCACCATAACCACTTTATCTATCACTTGAAACGGCATGTCATAAAATCCTCGCACTTCACATTCATTTCCATTTGCTACCGTGCAATAGTGTGTTTCAGAAGGATGTAAATCCAGTCCCAAATTTTGCATTCGTTCGAACCCCCGTTCCCCAATAATCGTTGCAGACGAGCCAGAGTCGAGTAAGCCCAACAATTCAATCCCCATCACTTTGACTTTAAGGTAGGGTCTTTCATCACCCTTGACACTAGCAAGTACGTAGTCTAAAACACCCTGAATATGCTCCATATTGTTTCTACTGGCCTCTTGATGGATCGAGTCTACGATGTGGCCTGATCGCGACTCGAACGCTCGTTTCCCGCGCTATTACAGCATTTCTCACAGTTACGGACGGTTTTATCTGGTGTTCCACAGCGATGACATCTAGGAGTTTTAGGCAACTGACAGTCCTTCGCAATATGTCCCACATTTCCACAGTTGAAACATTTTGTATTTTGAGATGGCCAGTTTTTCTGTAGAGCTGCCAGCTCAACTTGCGATTCATTTGCTGGGAGAAAATTTGTTTGGTTGCCATAGTCATATTCACTCGTGACTGCATCAACTCGATATCTCCTTGGATTATACATAAACTCTGTTTCAGTTACTAGATTTTTATTAGTTGGTGGAGGTCGCATTCTTTGAGTGCGTACCTGTACATCTTCAATCCATTTTCCGAGGCTCAACAATTCTGAAAGGCTAAATATTGGACGTAATGGTAATCTGTCTTGAATCGAAGGCAACAGGCGCTCCCGGATGAGTCTCACTCGTTCCGGCTCCATGGGTTTATCCCTCAACTTGCCGAAAAGACTTTCCATATTGATGATATACGTTGCCACTTCTTCGTGTTGGCCTTGAGTGCGGTTTCTTATATCATTCCAAACATCATCATCATAATAAGCTGACAGGTAAAGTCTTCTCAGATGGTAAGTGACGTCATCCCAAGTATACAACTGCTCTGTGGTGTTCCTAAACCAATGTAAAGGGGTTCCTTTCAGAAGAATGGGAGTAAACCTCACCAGTTGGTATCTAGGGATACCACAAGCACTACTAAGCTCTTCTACTCGTTCTATGAAATTTGTAACACTCATATTTTGTCCATCAAATGTCAGGTTCCATTTCATAACTGTATTGAAGTTTCGAGCTGCTGAATCTTCTCCAGAACCATTTCCAAAAAATCTACTTTCCCTTGAAGCTCTTGCATTTTCTTCAGCCCTATTGGGAGCATATCTTCTATCACCAAACCTTGGCGTAGCTCCGAAATGACCGTCATCAAATCTCCTATACGCTGAATCTATGCCAGGTCTGCCAGCGTGCGTAACCTTATCTATTTCTCGCGAATCTCGATGGAAATAATGAGGATAAAATGGAGCTTGTCGTTGTTCCGGAGTTCTTAGATTATCCCCTTCTTCTTCCCCATCCTCCACGTCTTCATGAATTGATAAACCTTCCAAAAGTTTTTGTGAATTGCTCAACCTCTGGTTGCCTCTGGAAGGAGGAACCTCAAATTTATTTCTTTCTTCTGGTTTATCCCCTTGGTTCTCCAGATGTATATTTTCCGCTCTTTCCAACAATTCCACGCATCTTTCGATGAGTTCATTTTTCCTTGTTTGTACTCCTTCCGCCGCTATTCGACTAAGTCTATTCGAAACGTGCAGTAATCTGGATGTTATACGACTGCGTTCATTTTTTGCATTATTCCGGTCGAAGGTGTCAAGCATGCCCTGTAGTTCATCAAGTTTTGTAACGCAAGTTGCTATTTCAGCATCCGCATCAAATTCGAAAATGAATGAAGGAGCATATCCCCCGTGTTTCTCTAGATAAAGGCGCTGTCTCAACCGTGCCCTTAATTGATCGACAGTTCCAGCTTCCGGAAGTGCTCCCCGAACCTGAAGTTCGTATGTTAATTCGTCGGCTCTCAACCGGTTGACTTCCATTTTGTAGATATTTTGAATATTTCAATTATATAAAAGGAATTATGGAAATAGAAAACAATCGAAAATTTACTAGTTTTGCCGTAAAAACTATTCACCCCCCTCCAAAAAAAAAGAATTGGATATAATTCGCCCGAACACAACGAAAAATAATGAAGAAAAAAAATAAAATCAGGCTCCTCGACCCTTATGTCAACCTGTATACCACCTGACCTATAAACCGTTTCGAAATATCCTGTGTATTGCCGATATTCTGACTCTGAATTTAAAAAAAAATACGAAGTAAAGACTATATATATTTTTGCATATACCTAAACAGTTCCCCCTGTATACGCGTCAGGCATATGACCTCATCAATGGAAAAGGTAATACTTAAAAAAATTAATGTCACAGAACTGACTCGAAATAATTTACCTACCCTGTATATCTATCTGAATTCAGAGTGAATGAAACTATTATTAAATTGCCGGAATATTATCGAAAAAATTATACCAACATGATGTACTATTTGATGCAAGTGAAAGCAAAAAAAATATTCAGGAAGTAATGAATTATTTTTTTTTTGTGTACCATAAATAGATCAACCCTGTATATGCGATAGCCGTATCACTTCATGTGATTTCCTGCAATGCAATGATTAAAAAAAATATGTTGCAGAAATGACGTGGGATAAATTGTCCACCCTGTATATCCACTTTATATGCAACCGCAGTAGGTCACCGCGTGATTTCCTGCAATATAATAATTAAAAAAAAAAATTTTTGCAGAAATGATGTGGAGTAAATTGCCCACCCTGTATATCCACCTGATATGCAAGCGAACGAAATTATTCCTGACTTGACGGAATATTATAGACAAAAAATACAAATGTTATATTTGCGCTGAATGAAATAAAAAAAAATTCACAAAGTAGAAAGGAATACTTTTATGTACCATATATAATCTAACCCTGTACACCCGTGGGCCGTTTCACTCAATTACAGCTACAGGTTACCTTGTAGGTGCCTGCAATATATATAATTGAAAAAAATGTAGTGTCGCAAAATGATGTGAAACAGTTCGTCCACCCTGTATATCCACTTGATATGAAACCGAACGGACTTATTCCTGAATTGCCGAATTGTCATAAAAAAATACACTAAAAAAAATCAGTTGATATTTGCCAACCGATGCAAAGGAAGGACGAACACAAAAAAATATATGAAAATCCTTTCGTTTTTAAAAAAAACAAAGGATCTCGATTATTCGCTCAAATAAATAACGTACAGCTGCATATCACTGATTCCTGCCTGAATATGAAATATTTTAATGCAATGCAAAGCCAATTGTTTGTACCCTGTACCTGACACAATAATATAAGTTGAAAACTACCCTTCCAAATACTGCATTGCTAGAATGGGCGCCATTTTGTTACGTTTTTAAATTGGGTGAATGTGGTTTTGGAGATGATCTTAAAAAAAATTCCCTTTTTGATTCCAAAATCAAAGGTAACAAATTTATTTATTATGGTCACAAAAAAAATTAGCTGTCTGATAAAATGACCACTCGGCTAGCTCAGCAGATTGGGGGCAGGTAAGGAGAATAAATCCACCTTTAGGTGAGGTTCTAGAAGTTTCACAAATATTTATTGAATTATAAACTAATCAATTCACAATAAATGAACAACCAGAAAAACAGTTTGGAAAGGTGTTGGTTTTACAACAAAAAAAAATGAGAAAACAGTAATATTAAAGCATACTTGCTCGTGTGATCACACTCAGTATGAACCAAGAATTTCTTTCCTAAAACTAGGTACTTAATTTTTACTACAATGTATATGAAACCGACAATAATTAAAAGTTCGATGAAAACACTTGAATGAATGTTCAGACGAAGCACTGGCACGAAATAAGATGATGAATGGTCTTTTGGCATGCACAAAAAAATAAAAATAGTAATCATGCGAAAGCAGCAAGCAGGTTTCTATTGTTTTTATAATGCAGGTATTGCAAGGATGCAAATAGCAAGATACAAGCTGGCGGTATGCAAGCTCCTGTCGTTATTTAGAGCAATATGATTGCAACAACGCAACAAGCAGAGTGAAAGCGAGAAAGGTAAATTACGACTCACCCCAACGTTGTGGTTTACTTATCTTGTTCGTATGTTGCGAGATTAGAGGAACCCATTTACTGAATGGTTCCGTTCACCATAAAGCTTGGCTGGAACAGTTATGGCGACTCGTGGAAGGCCTTGGCGGGTCAACGAAGCTGAGCTTGGGACTTCAAATCCGACTCCTAGTCGAAATGACATGCAAGCAGGAGCTTGTACATGCACTTTAAAGTGTCAACTCTCCTTGGAACCCAAATTCACTTGGAAAAATGATAATCCTCCAGGACTTTATCAAAATTTTTGTAGAGAAGATCACTTGTCCACTTGTCTCTCTCGATCATCCACCAGCACTCTCTTTTCTTTTTTTTTTCTCTCTCTTCTCTTTCTTTCCGCTTTTTGAGTCAGTTTCCTTTAGACTCTATTTGAAACTCAGTTTTCTGTAGCTCATTAGTTTCTATAATTCTCAAAATAATTTTGAGGCAATAGAAATGTCCTGCGGTTACGTAATTAAACCACAGCCATTTCTTTCTATATCATAATTTAAAATTCGCGCCAGGAAATGACAGTTGACTAACTCCGTACAGTCTATCGTTCGTGAACCAATGCCGATCCAGGATATTCTGAACGGTTGACGTTGACAGTAACCTAACATAACTGTCGTAAAGATTTGTTTCCTTTCAGTAAACAAATGAAAATTGATGATCGTCATATTTTGACTGTAAGTACTCTATACAATTAATGTTTGTTTTATTTCAATAATACTATTTAATTTTTAGGTGTATCTGGATATCGGGTGAGACGTATCGTTCCCGGTAAGAGTAAAGTTTGATAGAAGAAAACATAAGTTCATGCGACCAACTACATTGAACAGGCATCCACAAGCCAATCTATGAATGACCTGGAATTAGTGTCTTGTGCTTACAAGTGGTTTCGATTTGACTTTGCCGATGCTATAATTGTTTTATATTTTAACTAATAAAGAAAAATTGAATTGTCTCATTTCATTCTTGATTTCAGCAAAATATTTACCTCGATTTGAATCTTTGGATAGGCAATTCACATCACTTCTGCATGTGATGGTGGTTGCATACTTTTTAGTAACCTGGTAAGATATGTTGATATAATTTGTTGTTGAGTATTTGGATAGGCAATTCGCATCACTTCTTCATGTGATCGCGGTTGCATACTTTTCAGTAACTCAGCAAGATATGAAAATATGTTGATTGAAACCTATGTTACGTGGCGGGAAATACGCACGTAACATTGCAAATATAATAGCTATTTATGATACAAGTGTTAAAAGTGGCATTTTATTTTGTGAGTGGGGAATTTTGCGAAACGAGCGTCAGCGAGTGGGGCAACCCCACGAGCAAAATAAAATCACTGTTAACAAATGTATCATACAAATTTTTTTGTACAACAGTTACTACTAGTGAGATAAAAACAAAAAAAAATTATAAGATCCATAAGGATTCGAACACACGATCTTTGGGTTACAAGGCTGACTGACAGATACTTCAAATATAATAAACCCCAACGCACTTTATTTATGAATGTCATTATTTGGCAGTGATGAAGGACCTTCTACAGTTAGACTGAATACTACTTCGCTTGTAACTTCAAAAGGAATTGGTATTACCAATTCCGCAAACGGCCAAATCCAAATACATGTGTGAACTTTTATAAATGATTCCTTTTGAGTAGGTGTTCTGTTTATAATATCTGATTGAAGTGTTTCTATTAGAGAGATCTATATTACTGAGTATCCATCATCTCATCTGTCATTTTACTTTTAACACTAGTGTTAAAAGTATTTTTAACACTAGTGTTAAAAGTGATTTTGTGAGAACGTCAGTTTTTAGTTCATATTCCAATGAATTAAAAACGTCATTTTTAATGACTGTTGTATAAAAACATCATTTTGACATTCAAAATGTAAACAAAAAGCCGCCATATTGAAACGAAATTACAAAAAGTATATACTTAGATCTTATCTTTCACATTTTTGAGTTGGCAACATATTTGCCTTCCCTCTTACAACTTAATTTTACTAAAAATGTATAATGAAGCGTAATTATAACTATATTTTCAGCATTTTCATACTGGAAAAATTATAATGAAATATTACTGTATTCCCTTCACCTTCACCGTTGTATTGATTTGAACGCAATCTGCTGATGAAGGCACTCAGAATTAATTGACAACTAAGCCGACAATGAGAATGATTGAAACACATGACTGAGCACTCATTTATACTGAATTGTCTATTCACATCAAACTTCCAGGAACAATTAAATTTACACTCACCATTACTGAATCGTTTCCAAGACAATCAAACCTTAATAACAATTCATCTAAGAAAACGATACGGATTCCCTACGTAATATAAGATTCAAAAAATCTTTAAGAAATATTGCAGAATTTTCCACACGTAGAACAGGCTTTGCTCAGTATAATGAACATATATGTATACACAGGGTGGCCCACGAGGACAGGGAACATCTCGGAAATCGAGAATAGCAGAGAATTGAAATTAAATAATTTTCAGAAAAGCGTTCTTTAGGTTCGGGCCACTCATGTTGTAATCATATACAGTGCGGATTTTAATAGTCCCCCCCTGTTAACTTTTGAACGGTTCGACGTAGAAAAATGAATAAAAAACCGTTTTGGGGGTTTTACTAGTACTACTTTTTGAGATGAAAAATATGGTGATTACTCAACAGGGGGCGTGGGGGCGGGGGCATCAGCTCAAAATTTTTAAATGGCATGGGGGGTCAAGTGGCACATCGTTTAAAAGAGAATTCAATTCTCTTTACAATCATCTAAATATTTTTGAATTTAGTTTATAATTTGTTTCCCAATTTCGATTTTTATGCCTTTCGAAATTTTCAAGTTAATGTAACTCTAGCACCATCTGCCGAGTAATTGCAATGTTTTTTCTCTCAAAAAGTAGTATCAGTAACACCCTTCAAAAAATGTTTGGTTTCATTGTTCCACATCAAACCGTTCAAATTTATCGAGGTATGAGTAGTATTCAGATCCGCATTTATATTTGATATTTCGATTTTAAATTGCAAAAAAAATATTAACGAAATTCAAAAAAATTTAGATGGTTGTAAAGAGAATGGAATTTACTTTTCGATGATGTGCCACTCGCCCCCTATGCCATTTAAAAATTTTGAGTTGATGGGCCCTCCCGCGCCCACTTTTGGGCAATTAACATATTTTTTATTTCAAAAGGTAGTATTGGTGAAACCCTCGAAACAATTTTTTATTTATTTTTCTACGTCGAACCGTTCAAAAGTTAACAGTGGGGGGACTATTAAAAGCCGCACTGTATAAAGTATGAAAAATAGGAAAATCCACTCAAAATGTTTCGGATTTTTCGATAGCAAAAAAATTGAAATAGTTTCCTCGAGCTATTGATGTATTTGAAATTTCAAAGCGTTTTCTCCAAGGATTCAGAAAATATAAAGGTTTGAAGATGTCACAGACGGACAGATATTTTTCAATTTTTGTTTTGTTTTTTGATATGACATTTCGTCCAGAGTAACACGGGGTCTCAGACGTCAAATAAGGAAGTTAGGGTCCCCTGGAGAACCTTAGGAATACTAACTAGTTCTCTAAAAAATCGCACATTAATATAGTTTTCTTTCCTTCCTTTTTTCCAAATCATCAAGGACACCATCCGACTCGCTTTCATTACTAGACGCCATGATTAAAAATAAGTCATCGGTACAATGCATTTAGAAAGAATACATGTCAGCGACTTGTATTGTTTCTCAACGCAGAAAAGCATACAGTATCGGAAAGTTTTCATCTTGGGTATGGTAGTTTCATAAGAGCGTAAAGGATAGCTTGCTATATGATGAAAGAGCATTACAATTTCTTCTCTACTCGCTCGAGGAAGGGATATCGACGTGTGCTGTTATTGGTGTGTCGCATTGCTATGTGGTCCGTTAATGCGTCGGGTGGGGTAACAGGAGAGACGCACAGTGTTGCGTCCCTCTTGTTTGTGTGGTATTATCATATCATTGCGTTCCTTGTTGCTCGCGTAGATTTCTGTCTATACCCCAGATAAAAAGTTTCTAATACTATATTTCAGTGAAGCTTTGCCGGATAGGTAATGTTTCCATATGGAACGATGCGTTTACCCTTGAATGACCGATTCAGATACTCTTCCCAAACTTTCTGTATGGCTTCGTTGGACCTAGTCTGTCACAGTTTTGCTCTGTGATTTATTTTGTTTCGTAGGCGTTTTTTTAAAAAAATCACAAAAACTCCGATTTTTTTCCTTCACTACGGTGTGAAACTACAGAGAGTGATTCGTTAGGTCATTTTAAGAAAAAACTGTCCATGAACATTATGTCCGGAATTGCTTCGTTTCTGAGATACAGGGACATATATTCAAGGAAACTTTTTTTCTTAAAACGACCTGAAGAATCACCCTCTGTAGTTAGCAAAGACGAGGGGTACACATAAATAAATTCAAATATTTTTTGGAAAAACGTCCCCGAAACAAAGAAGTCACAGGGGAAAGTGGTGGCAGACTAGGTCCGAAGAAGCCATACAGAAAGTTTGGAGAGAGTATCTCTATCAGTAATTTTTTTGCCGATTGGCACTCAAACAAAAACCTTTTCCTTTGGAGCAAAGCGTTTTTGTTGTAATACCAAATTTTCCCCTACTTTCCTTATGAATAGAATATGCAAGTGAAAGCAAATGCTCTCTTTTATAAATACCTATGGCTTGATTTGCATTGCATGATATTGGGTGTTATGAATAAAAGCTAGCAAAAGATTTTACTATAGGTTTGTCTCTCTCATTAATTGATAAAATGGATTGGTCTGTTTCAAGAAATCTGAGAAAAAGCATTTGCTTAAGGTTTGTTCATTAGACCCATTGTGTTTGGAAATACCAGAGTGACTTCAACTAGTAGTATGGGGATTGATAATGTATTTACAAATAAAAAGTGTTAACATCTCTCTCATTCTGTTTACTTCTTTTGAAATCATAGTTTACTTCCACGTTTACTTTCTTTATTCATAATACTTCAAATTATTGATATTCAATTAACACTGAAAAACGTGAGATATATACCAACTTTCGTAATCCATGCTGAGAAAATTTAACTTATCAAAATAGCAAACCATTAGAATTTTTTGGCAACCATCCCAGTTGCACATACCACAATTTAAATTATCACCGTTTCTCCCCGTATTCAGCATATAACTCGAGCACAGAAACAACAACAATGTATTTAACAAATAGGCATGCATATAAAATTTGGTCACAACAAAAAGTATGTGCTTTTTCGAGCATTACACGAGTATTTGGGTCACATACTGGCTGTGGTAGTGAAAACACGCTTCAAATTCTTTGGAATCTAAAAAAACGAGTTTTGAGTGATTTAAAGTTTATATTCTTCGCCTTTAGTTGACAGTCTTGACAGAAGTTCACCATGCACACCTACAAATCTCAGTTTATGGTGCAAAGAAATAATACTGTGGCAATTTGGAGAAACACTCAAATTTGTATTTATTTTGAAATGAGTTCATTGAACCTTTTGAATATGTCATTGAAACACTATACAGGATATATCAAATTGAGAGGCTTAAGAAAAAAAGTATCATTATTCTGATTATTCCAATGATGCTTGAATACGAGTATTTTGAAAACAAATCATATGGAACTTTTTCCACTGGTGAACTGAACGTACTCAACAAAGGTTCAAAAATTAGCCCAAATACTAAAAAAAACCAATAGTAGTACAAATTGTTTTCGATATGGAATATATCAATGATTAGACGAAAATTTTCAAACGCAACACAGTAATTATATACATAATACATAGCCAAGAGCGAAAGTGACAGAAAACCAAATAAACTGGTAGATATTTTGAAAAATAATGTTTTTATTTAAAAGCACATACAGTTCAATTTTTGGATTTTTACCCATGCGTCGCCGTTATTATATATACAAGGTGTCCCAGAATAAAGGGAACAAACTCCGAGGGTAGAATCCACTTCATTTTGAGTCTGAAAGTTTCAATAAATATATACCCCAAAATTCCAGAATTACTCCATAACGGCTTAACTTTCCTCAATGAAATTCGGTATGTCACTTAACAGCATCCAGCTTCATATTTCAAGGCAAATCATGTGTTTGTAACTCTAAACAGGGGCGTATGGCAGGTGGGTATCCCTATTCGCCCCTCCCAAACTTTCACGCCACTGGATTAATATCGATTTCGTCTTCTTTTTGTTAATCCCCAATATTTCCTATACAAAAAAGGAAACGTTTCGTTTCACAAATATCAACGGTTTTCGAGATATTTGAAGTTGAATAAGTGCGTGCGTATCAAAATCTTTACTATTTTTTAAAGTAATTTGAAGGTATATATTTATAAGATATATTATGCTGTTAAGTGACATACCAAATTTCATTAAGAAAAGTTAAGCCGTTATGGAGTTATTCTGAAAAATTTTTTTTTTTGTGTCACTTTCAACACCCTGTAACTCGGTTAATACTTATTTTAGGGTAAATGTTTATTGGAACTTTCAGCCTCGGAGTTTGTCCCCTTTATTTTGGGACACCCTGTATATGAAATAAGTCGAGATTTATTTATTTTTTCCTTTGCTTTGAAGATAAATGTTAACGAATTTTGATCTTCTCATATCTATTGACAGAAAGTGATTTTACATTGAGAGTGTGTGATTTCTTTGATCATGAATTGATAACGCATGGGTAAAGATCCAAAAATCTAACTGTAAAAGCAATATTATTTTAATTAAATGAATTGTTTTGATCAAATGAAACATCTTATTGAGAAACGACCGTATTATAACTGAATCTCCATTTCCCATAATGGTACGCACACACAAATAGACAATAAACAATTGCAAATTGGTAATTAACAATTGATTGAAATATACGTACAGTGAGGATTAAAAGTCCGTCGCCCTTCTAGAAACTTCTTTATTTTCCATATTACAAAAAACTGTTGCACACATAAGTTGTAGGATTTCATTCGATCTCTTCAATAGTCGAAGTTTCATTTATACAAAGTGTCTCAAAAAAGCGCAGCGACAGAAGTTTATTTTTTTTAAATAGGATACCCTGTATTTCATTGCATGGTCGGTTAGGGATGATCATAAGGAATCCAACAATATCAAGTTTGATGCTATTATCTACAAAGACTTCTGAGATATCGCCTATTATTTTATCCATAAGCCCAATGAGTGGGAGAGAGAAATTTTTCTGGTGGGACAATACATTCTCTCTTATACTCATTAAGCTAAAGAATCAAGTGATAGGCGATATGGCCGTAGTCTTTGGATATAACAGCATCAAACTTGGTATTGTTAAATTCCTTATGATCATCCCCAACTAATTAGGCAATGAAATACAGGGTGTCCTGAATAAAAAAATAAACTTCTAAATTGCTGCTATTTTTTGAGACACTCTGTATGAATGAAACTCAAACCTTTAGAGAGATCGAATGAAACCCTACAACTTATGTATTTAACATTTATTTGTGTAAAATAAAGAAATTACGGGTGGGGCGACGGACTTTTGGTCCTTACCGTATATTAAATATTGTGAAGTAAAACGTTCTCCATTGAAAATTGAAAAATGTAATTTTTTGTCTAACAGAAAAAATTTGAAAGTTCATTTTCATTCAGATTGTTGAATTTTTAATCATCCAGTTCTCATTGAAAATTCATATATGTAGATGAAGGATAGAGATAATGTTATTCAAAATTATCACTCACAGAAATCATTAACTCATTGATGCGAGAAAAGCATATTTTGCGCTAACCTCCAATACGTTTCTGTCGACTAAATTATATCAGAAAGGTTGGAAGCATTGGGAAACAGACTCTTCAGAAGCAATTTCGGTCAGCAAGGAGAATAATAAATTTCTGCTGTTGTCACCCTTTGGGAATTCTTTTTTTTTACATAAACCTGTCATAGGTTTGGGTATTTGATTTTTATTTGAAAATATGAACAGGGTTGCATTCGATGTTAGTTATAACAGAAACTTCGGAATATTTGAGAGACTTTCTGAACTCAATAATATTCAGAAAAAAAAGTTTAGTGAGTTCATTAGTTTAACGGACTTATGCATGCAGCATTACAATTTCTTTGAAGATAAATTCTTGCAGCAGCAAAAAGGCAATGCCCAATGACATGTGTAACTGTTTGTCGCCTTTTACGGCTAATCTCTTCATGAGTAAGTATGAAACGGGTCATAAATCAAGAGGGAACAATTTTACCGAGAATTTGTATCAAGTATGTGGATGACGTATTTTGTGCTTCATATGCCATAATCCAGAATGAAGAACACATTATGAAAAGTTTGATTTCAGTATGTGAACAAATAAAATTCACGGAAGAGATGTAATATAATGTATCATTGCTATTAGGCACATTGGTATTCAGGAGAGGAAAACGTGTGGAAATATATATTTACAGAAAGCCAAAGGTAACATTGATAGATTTATATAGCTGTTCATTGGGTTTAACCATCAGATTAAGCACAAGCTGGCTGAAATAAAAACCATCAAGCTCCAAGGAGCAAGCTTTAAGTAATATTATAGATAATTTGCTGAAAAAAAAAAGTTCAACATATTCTAGGGTAAAATAATCATAATGGATCGACCTAAAGAAAACAAAAAATACATAAAAACTCTCAAGATACACTGCTCAATTCTACATTCCGAGATGCAAACCATAAGCTCATAAAATCCCAACTTAAGATAGATTAGGAAAAGGTTGAATTCACAGGAACGAGGACAAGAAAAATTGAAAGTGAACTTATGAAATTGTCCACGTTTCGACGTTTATTGACGTCTTCTTCAGGCCTAAAAATACATATTGTGTTTATATGTGGGATCCAAACCTTTATATAAATATAGAAAAGTAATACTAGAAACAATTATAAGACAGGATTCTAACATACGTTACACAAATGAAATGTATAAAATTGAATAATAATTAAATAAATAAAAAAAATTATGCAAATATAGACCTACCTATTATCAGTTGTTCATGTATGTGAACATTAATAACATTAAAGCATTGGAAATACACACATCTCTCCACGAATGGTTTATCAAACTAAAATATTTATGTATTGATTAGTATGGTGCTGATGAACTAAGTCAGTGAAATTTATTGAGAATATGTTTATAACATACACTCAATATTTTGTTCTCATATTCACTGTCCACTGATGAAAATATTATCATTTCGTTGATGTTCCTTTTATAAGGGTTTTTTTTCCTGTCAACAATTTGAGCTTCAGCGAAATGAAAATGTCTTTCTACTTATGAAGTGATGTAAGGCTGAAGCTGTTTTATTTGATTTTGCTTTCTTTTACAGTCATATTTGTGTTGTTTATTACGAGTTTTCAAATGTAGTTCGGTCATTCCGATACAACATTTTTCGCAGTAGGAATTCACGGAATTTGCTATGAAAATTGTGGTAATGATATGGCAAACCAAGAGATCTACGAATATTCGTTTCGTTTCGAAAATGATTCGTGTGTTGCTGATCTCACCAAAAAATCCACATTCAATATTTTATCTGATGGCATGTCATAATGACAACGTTATGTCACTCAATTTTGATGACATAAGGAAGCTCATTATGGGACTAAGTACCATAATGAATTAATTATGGTACTAAGTACCATAATGAAATTCTATAAGGAAAACATGTAATGGTTTGATCAAAAAAGTTTATTCAAAATGCATAACTATGTACAAAACTATTTATTATAAATGGTAAAAGAACAATTACTACAATTTGTAATATTAATTCCAATGGATTCTACAGTTTTTACATCAGTAGTTGATGATTGTTGGCAAACTTGTAATCCTGTTTGGTTGTTGGCACCAAAAATTGCTTCTGATATTTTTTTCTTTTGCTCTTTCGAATTTTCGATGTAACCTTCAGCGACAGTATTGCTTTTCCATCCGCCATGGCGTTTCACGGTACACAGATCAGCTCCAGAATCAGCCAAAAATGAAGCAGACGATCGCCGAAAACAATGTCCGGTATATTCTTCAGGGCGAGGTAAATTCAAGAAAGTGGCAATAAGTTTTGGCATTTTACCAAAGATATGTATTCCAACGGGTTGTTTTGTGCATTTCTTATTTCTATAAGTGACAAAAAAACGTAGTGGTTTGTGTTGCAAGGTCGTATTTTCACATATTGTCTGACAAGTTCTACCATATTCAATCCTGGGATATTCCCCGAAGTTACAAAAAATTCTCTACCTTTGTTTTTGTATTCGGTAATGTAATTCTAAAAACGGATCCTTCATCTATTACATTTTCAACAAGCATATTTGTCAATTATTCCTCTCTTCTGCATGCTCCACTTAGTCCAATTATCATGGCAACTTTATTAAATAAGTATGTATCATCTGATGCTTCCGTTAAAAACTTTGTAACATCTTGTTTAGTAAAAATTTTGGATTTTTTAGCCCTGTAACCTTCTGATTTACGTTTTAGTAATGCAACCAGCTGTAGGTACTTACTAATATCAACGTTTTTTCTTGTTGATAAAATACTTCTTATCATCGAATAATACGACCAAAGAGAAGATGGAATTCTTTCCTTAGATAAGCATTCAAAGTAAGCCAACAATACTTTTTCATGAGTGATATTCTTGATTTTTTTAGCAGAACACCATTCTTCGTACCGATTAAACACCATTTCATATACACTCCGTGATTTTTCCGGCAAAAGGGAGTCCACGATATTTCTCGACATTTCTTCCAAATCAGAAGGTAAACTTTCAGAATCACTCATTTTTTAAATTATATTAAATTCTACCTGACAATAATTATTGAGTTTGAAAGCGATAAATAAATATTGCCGTTACAACCTGATGACGTTGTCAAGGAAATGGCAAAGCACAGCTCACTCACCTACTAATATTTGAAACTACACAATACTTACTCCTTTAAAAATAGTTGTCATTGTGACATGTCGAAAATGCAGTTTTTAATTTTTCGAAAATGTATTGATATAAATGCCATCAGATAAAATTTTGTATGTAATACGAATCATAAACAATCATTATGGCACACGCCGTGTTATCGGACTCGGCTACGCCTCGCCACATTCACGACTTGTACCATAATGATCGTCTTTATGATCCTTATTACATAAATAACTATTAAAGATTGTAAACCAATTGATGATTGCAGGAAACTGGATTGTTATGAAAGTATTGCTATACACGAGAACGGTTTGAAGACCTTGTTTAATAATGATAATGGCCCGGTAAATTATAAACTATTGGAGTTGATAAAATAGTTTTCAAGTATTGGCATGTTTGGGGGAGGTCGCCAATCAGGTATGATTACAGGTATACGATCACTCCAAATTAAATAATTAATTTCACAGTAATTAATTGAACAAATTTTGGATTGACGTGGCCGTTACTTGATGGAAATCCATAGTCATGACACTAAGGTAAAAAACGATTAAAATTTCCACAAAATTTATTGTCTTTGTAAAGACATGGAAATTTTAATCGTTTTTTACCCTAGTGTCATAATTGAACAAGAATACGACTGGTCTGAAAACTTCGTTGTAGATATTTGCATTTAGGAGTTAAATTACTTGGAGGCAAAAGAAAAATTATACTTGTTATTCTCATTGAGTAACATCACGGGCGACCGATAGACAATTTCAGATTCTTGGGGTATTTTTTACTATTTTTCGAATTCAACAAATGGTTGAATTGAAAGATATTTCTTGCAGTTAGTAAATGCTATTCGTAGATTAAGAAACTATTTGAATAATTTGAAATTACAAGCCCATCGAACGGAAACATCCCTATTAAAAACGCATTTTTCCTGTACGTATACCACAATAAGTTCATCGTTCTACTGAGTAAACACGAATGTTTTTTCAAGTTATTTTCCAGAAGACTGGACGAGGATTTATGTTCTTCAAGCCGAGAAAACTCATAACGAAAGGTGTTTTCTTTCCATTTGCAACTTTGCGGAAAATGCAGTAGAGAGTAATGGTTTGAAATAATTGCTGCAAGTTTCAAATCGATAAAGAAGGAGACGAATGATAAGATTGGTGTAGAGACAGAAGTGGCTACGAGGCCGATGATCGTGTGATAATAATAATAAATTGAGTTTTTTAAGTAAGGATGCTACTATCGAAAAGTTGTTTTCGTAAAGCTCGTAATGTAGTGTGTGTGTGTGTTATGAAAATATAACAATTTTTAAATTGCCTTCGATTGTCGGAAACTACAATTGCAATATAATATCAATCTATGAACATTTCAAGCTCTAAAATAACTTATTGCAATCTCACTTTAACCAAAATCCGAGTTATATAGGATAAGGTGTTTTGAGGTTTTCTGTATAATATATAACAGTAAAAGTAATTAGTTTATATGTGGGAAAGGAAATCTCGAGACTGCGTCACAAGTTTCAGTGTATCACAAGGTTCTAATTACGCAATGCTATTTGCCAATGATATCAAATTGCTGGAATTAATTTGTAATTAGTAATCAACAAGATGCGAATAGCCTAAATAGAATCGATGACATGCTCAAGTCTGTCAATTACTATGAAAGAACAATTAAACGAGTCTCGATATTCAATAATAAACAAATGTAGGGGTACCTCGTCAGACGAAAACCTCAATTTTGACCAGCATACGAACAGCTTTGTGAACAGTCTGTGATAAATAATGTAAATGTAAGAAAAAAAAGTTATTATTAGTAGAATAATCATGTGTCTCTTAATTTAACTGGGTCATTGAAGAGGTTTTAGTGTTATTTTAGGTTTACTCATCATGTTATTCTAATTAAAATAATAATAATAACAGTATTTATTCCAAATCATCAATAACAATGGAAAGGGCGAAGTTCAGATTACGTCCTCATGGCCGGAGATCGTACCATGAGAAGCGTTTTCTGGTTATTTAGCGTATATAGAGTGCGTTCAAAAAGTGTGGAAACGCTCCATGATATTCCATATTTTTTTCCAAAAAAATGTTTTCCCCTACCACCGTAAAAGATATGACGTCATCGATTTTTTTTTAATTGATAGGGTATATTTTTATATCAAAAATTGAAAGCACATATTTTCAACCATATCACATACGTCATATCTAAAACTTCAAGTTACAGTATACTGAGTATAAAAGAAACCAGTCTCTATATTCTAAAAATTTTTTTCATTATTTATTTGCAACGCAAATATCATAGGTAAGTAGTCAAAATAAACAAATGATAAATCTTCAGTAAATGCTCGAACTGAGTTTGGGTTAGTTGACAATAATGAAAAAAATATGAAATGGTTTCTTTTATACTCAGTATACTGTAACCTGAAGTGCTAGATATGACGTATGTAGTATGGTTGAACTCAGAAGAATATAGGCTTTTAATTTTTGATATAAAAATATACCCTTTCAATTTATTAAAAAAAATATCTATGACGTCATATCTTGTAAGATGGTGGGGGATAAATTATTTTTCTGTAAGAAAAGGTGGAAGACTAGAATACAAAATTGACCAGTCCAAGCTTTACCCACGAGAATAATTAACTCGTAAGATAATGGAGCATTTCCACACTTTAAGAACGTACTCTATAACATTGTAGGTAATTGTTTATCTTAACTGCCTGATGTGGAGTGAGATTACGAGCACTTCATCTGGGAAAACATTATCCTTCCTACCCCTTCCACCCCTTAAACTATAAATCAGCTAGTGGAGCCAGTAATGAAGTTGGTAGGAATTTGAACTCTATGAACACACTTTAAGATACTCGGGTCTTTCAACCCGTTACTTACATCATTACAATTATTCCTTTCTTATATCAGATATCGCTTCTTGAAATTCCACCAGACTTTGCGTAATTGCTTTATAACACGCATTACGTACTATACTTTACCTACGGCCATATACAGTGTGCCGTTTCCGAGATCCAAATATTCATATTATTATTATTATTAATTGTAAAATCAATTTTTTTCTGGAAAATATGCCTATATAGATAAACTCAAAACTCAAAACTTTATCTAAATACAAAATTTGATCCAAATCATTAGAGTAAACCGTTTCAGAGACCCAAAAACTCATAATATTATTATTATTATTAATATTATTTGTAAAATCACATTTTTTCATGGGAAGCGCCTATAAAGATGAACCTGAAATGCAATACCTAATCTAAATACAAAATTTGATCCAAATCGTTGAAGCCGTTGTCAAGGTCCAAAAATGATCACTAGTATTATTATATCAGTAAAATCGTATTTATCCAAGAAAGAAGCCTGTATAGATAAACTTGAAAAGCAAAACCCTATCTACATACAAAAGTTCTCCCAAGTCAATTGAGCCGTTTCCGAGATATATCAAACTGTGAGTTTTGTTTACGAAAACTGTGCGATTTGTTTACCGTGCGTGAGGAGCTACTTACTAAGGCTGTGAGTCGTGTGTTTTTGCCTATTTTCTGCAGTGGCCGTAGTAAAATAAATTATGATTTTCAATTAATAAAATGGTAACCATTCTTACTACGTGGTAAGAGATTATGAACTTCCAATGTTTTTGTACCACTTTATATTTGTTACACTTACGTTTCTGTAGTCTCGTCCTATATGGATATTTTCAAAATATAATAATATTTCAAACTAAGTTTGAAATCCTGCGTTTCCACACATATACCTCATTGTAAAATTCCAATGAGTTTTTGAACGGTATTCGAATTATTGGATATAACTCGATTTAGAGTTCTTTCGTATATTTATTTACACAAATCAAGCTTGAAGTTGAATACTTTATTTTTCATTGAGGTTGATGTATATTATCGATTATTTTCAACAATTATTAAAATAACACCGGTATTATGTGGGAATTGAAAAATGAACAAGTAGCATAAACAAGTTTTTTTGTACGTATAGATCTTATATCGTTGCATATAGTACAAAAAAAGTAATGGTTCGTGTTTTAGTGTAATTATTCCATTTCAACTAATATATTTATGATTTTCGGATCCTCCTTAAAAACCGCAGAAGGGTTATGTGCAGTGGGAAAACATGTTATACACGCATGAGGAAATAAAAGATTTCAGAAACGAACTTTCACTTGCCCTTCTCTGATGATTTTTAACGAAGTTGTGACCAATCTAATATTCGGCCACGCCAGAACTTGCAGTTGCGAGAAAACGTGATTCTGGAATTTCATATCAGCGTTCAACAAAGTTTTATGAGAAAATGTGCGTAATTTTTAAGTGATTGCTATGGAGTATTCTTATAGAAAATCGAATTATTTATATTAGCAAGAAAATATTTTTGTAAATTTTTTGGTTATCACCCCTGGATTTTTGCTAAATAATTTCTTTTGTTTGCCATGGCTTCACTAAAATTCTATTTGATATTGTTACAATCGATCCTCATCTCAAAACCTAACCGGACTAGTTTCAAAAATCTTCGAATATTTCAGTGAATTTTATGTGATAGTTATTACTGGTTGCCACTGGAATACACCGCGTGATTTTCTTTAAGGAAATATTCAATATTCTGAACTATCAGTATTGATCAGTACGTTCCTCATCAAACTTTATTTTTATGTTTTGAAAAGAAGTTCGTGATAAATTGAAACTGATAGAAACCGCCCGCTCGGTCCTGTAGTCACTGCCTGTAGAGCAAGCTAGAAGAACAGAGAGTACACATGCAAGCGCGCCTTCGATGTAGGTCACAGTGTCTGCAAACACGCAAATCGAAAGCTGGAAATGGAACTACTTTCGTCATTATATTTGACAAATTGTGTTAAAAAAAATGTGATAGCGTGAAAAGACAATGGTTTCTCGCCTTTAATGATAAACGGTGTGTACTGGTCACGAATGCTTTTAGTTTGAAATGGTACAATAGTAATTTTTGTATCTAGTGCGCGGAATGCTACTTTGGTGAATGTGAAAAATTGTCGAGATCAACAAAGTATTTCGCGGACGAGAATTTTTTTGTACAAACGTCAAAAAATATTGTTCTGAAGTAAGTATTATGCTTAGCTTAATAAAAAACTATAAAATTAGCAGTGCTCAATTTTGTCACAATTTGAAAAGTGTTAAAAAGCCCTAATTATTGTTTAACATGAAGAAATAAATAAATTCTTGGATTTTTGCTTGGTTGAGGACCATAAAGGCTAAAATATAAAAATCCCATATAGTCTACATGTTTCACTTCGCATATTGTCATCAATTTGATGTTTGTAGAAAAAATGGCTAATATTCTTTGTGATAGATACATTTACTGCCCAAAATTTCAAGAATATAATTGACTTGAGACTTTAAGACCTATGATCACCTACGGAGCAGTAGTGCGGCACGGCAGAACCGAGCTCGCCACAACGAAGAAAATCTTGGAGAAAGTGCAAAGACTAGCATGTCTTTGTATAACAATGGGGTCGACTCCAACAGCAGCAATAGACGTCATTCTGGACCTCACTCCTCTCCATATCATGGTGAGGAGAACTGCTTGGGAAGCAAACCTCAGGTTGGCTGAAGTCAAAGGGACAGCACACGGTGTAAAGAGCTCAACCCCCACCGACTGTGCACACCTTGCCGATCTCCCAACCGACGAAATTACCAGAAAATTTAGTTTTTAGAAATGTTTTCGAACGAAATTAAGCACCAAGTGAGAATGGAACATAAAATCCATTAGATCACTGAGGAAAAATACCATAACATGGTACATGGATCGGGTCCAAAACTCCCGAGGGAACTGGAGCAGGAGTCTTTGGGCCTCGCACTAAATACTCTGAACCCATGGGTCAGTTGCCCAGCATAGTTCAAGCGGAAATCAATGCTATAGAAAGGTGCATTTAGTTCACCCTCAACAAGAAATACCGGAACAAGGAAATTGTGGTCCTCTCCGATAGCCAAGCAGCCACCAAAGCGTTGAGTTCTTCTAACATCAACTCGAAGATGGTTTGGGAATGCCAAGACAAACTTAATGATCTAGTCAGGACCAACAAGGTGACCCTCCTCCCGGTGCCGGGGCACGTCGGAGTGGAGGGCAATGAAGAAGCAGACACCCTTGCACGGAAAGGCGCAGCAACGCCACTGATCGGGCCAGAACCATTCTGCGGACTTGGAAAATCTTACTTCCAAGAAGAACTCAATAAAGCTGAAGAAGCAATGAGAGCAACATGCTGGCTAAACTTCCAGTGCTGAGGCAGGCCAATGATCTCCTCGGCAATTTCAACCGAGCAAGATCGAAGACACTGATTAACCTCAGCAAAACTAGTCTAAAGACAATCAAGGGATTTCTAATGGGGCATTGCAGACTCAAAGAACACCTAAGGAAGCTAGGCTTAGAGGAGGACAGCACCTGCAGTTTCTGTGGGGAACATCCATAAACACCCCACCATATATTGATGGAGTGTTACGCTGTACATCGTAAACGATTGAATATACTGGGATCACACCAGCTGACTGTGGGAGAAATACCACAAGTAGACCCCATCAAAATCCTAAAATTCCTGAAGGAATTGAGGCTTGAAGGGCTGCTGTAAATAAGAACACCTTGTGATAGCAGAAGAAGATGAGGCATAATAGATCTTATCAGGTCGTAGCGCATCAGTCACCATCCATACTTACTAATACCAATACCTAAGAACTGCGAGAAAAAGTATGTGGGTCAACCTAGACCGACCATGAATTTACGGTTCATAGAACAAATTGTTCCTGTTCGATTTCTGAGATCGGAATAAACGAGTGTTGTTATAAAACTTTGAAAACATTTTGTTTGGAATTCAATCTGAAAAGAATGATGAAATCATTAGTTATTGATTTCCAAAAACGAATATCATTGAATCCAAAACAAATAGGTGTAAAATCAATTTGGAGCAGGTAAATTCTAACAATTGAAGTAAATTTCAAAATTCATGAGATAATTAACCACTAGGATGAGTGGTTTGGATAGGACAGAAAAAAATTAGATGGGTAAGTTTCTGAGCTCCGGAAAATGCTAGCGAATGTTTGCGAAACGCGCGTCCTGTGAAATTGACGTAGTTTTGGTGTTTTGAGTATTTCTGTGTCCAAAATTGTTTTCACACCAAAGGTACATTTATTCCAAGGTTGCGATGAAGGAGAAATGTATACACAAATATCTCAAAGGAAGGAAGAATACAAGCAAAGTCTGATCATGTGAAAAGTAATGAATGGTCATAAAAAAATAACTTTTTGACTTGATAACCACCCTATTTCTTCGAAATCGTTTCAAAATCTGCGGTTGAGGCGTTCCATATTACGAACTAATTCCATAAAATGTCATGAAAAGTAGTCGAAAACAAGCTAAGAAAAAAATTCAACACATATTTTAACGTTATGATTGATAAAGAATAATTGCGGTCTGAAAAGTCTTAAGATCTGCCCTGACACGATTTTAAAGTCCTCCATTTCCTGGGAATTCTGACCAGATTTCTATTTCTGGGTTTATTCTATTCTGTTTTCCTCTCCTTTGGTTTTTTAAAGTCATATAGTAATTATACTTCATCAGAACAGGATCTGGTGTGCACTGCCTAGTTTATCTCGCAATACGGTATAAATAATTCAAATTGTGCCTTCCACTGTTTGAATTGAGGAGTATGGGACACCGTAATACTGAAAAATTAAATACCATCATGCGTACATGACGCACGTCAAAATTCCAATTTCAGGCTGTGCACTTCGACTATGATTAATTACCCGTCATCAACACTCTAAAAATCGCTTGCAGTCCTCCGACCGACCGGAAAAACGCAGAATAAAAAGCCGAAATCCAGCGTGCCTTACCGCTCGACGTAAAGGAGTTCGACCCTGGCCAGAAGAGGTCGTCGAACTCTCCGGAGTTGTGCCCAGCAGCAGAGTCGATAGCGAAAGTAAACGGGTTTTGTCGTCTCCTATTATTCGTCTTTCGTTCCGTTCTTCCACAGCCTCCTTTAGTCTGGTGGCCAGCTGGCTTGACGTGATCAAATTTGGCCGTTAGCTGGACTGGAATCGGGCATAGCCCAGTTGCGCCAATTTTAAACAGGAACAAGAAATCGTATAACCCAATAACGCCCGCAACCGACCAGCCCCTAAAGGGAAACCGAAATTGAATAAAATTATTTTGTGATAAGTAATTATTTAGTCGATCTAACCAGAGCGAACTGGAATCCTGGAATCATCTGTATTTTATGTTTTTTGGGGTAATGAATCCGTTCAATCGGGTCGATTCTGTTTCTCAGTAGCAAGATTTATCATAGCAAGACAACTTTCATAGCAAAATATTTCTCAATTTCATAGAAGCACTGATATCTACATAGCTTTATAATCCAGTACCGACAGACAAACTGGAGCAAAAAGTGAAGAATGAATTGTGGCACTCTGAAACTCGGCATATGACATCTCGACATCATGTATTATTAGAAAAAAAATTAATTACCAAAAAATCAGGGGTGGAACCTAAAAAATTTTTCATTAATAAAAAATTATTTTTTTTGTTGTTATTTCAGAAAATATAAGATTTATCGAAAAACGGTTTCGATAGGTTGAGAGATAATTCAATTCTTCACAAGAATGATTTTCAGTAATACCTTATGAAATACGCTCGTTTTCTCCGAAAACGTGGTTTAACGCCGACGTCACATTTCATGCTCGCGCTAACCAGCCACTGCAAGTTCAGGCAGGCCCGAAAATTAGATTTGTCATAACTTTGCTAAAAATTAAAGTAGAAAGAAAGAAAAAGTGCATATCATTCCTGAAGACTTCTACTTCCTCATGCAAATATAACATGTGAGTATCTGAGTACCTGCAATGTGTTTTGTCCCACTACAAATAACCCTTCTACGATATTTATGGAGAATCCGAAAGGCATGGATATTTTAGTTGATTTGAAATAGTTATACTGAAGCAGGAAACAGTTCCATCTTTAGACCATATGCAACGATTTAAGACTAGTGAGACAAGTCTCACCTATACATGCCAAAAATTTGGTTTTACTCCTGCCTCAGTTTTCAACTCACCCATAATCCCGGCAATTTCTTCAGTAAATGTTGAAAACACTTGCTCATACACAGCCTACATAAAAAATGAAGTATGTGATTTCAAGCTTGAGGTTTGCACTTCGCAATAGTCTTATTAAATATACAGTCTGTCCATAAAGTTACCCCCCCCCTTAATTTTTGAACGGAGAGGAATTTTTCTTTCAATTTTTTTTTAGTTCAATAGTAGGTCTACTTTTTGACAATGATGAAAAAATTCTATATTTCAAAATGACGGCCAGGCGCCATTTTGAGATATTTTTTTAATTGGCATGGGGGGTCGAGTGATACCTCATTCGAATCGTCTTTCAATTCTCTATACAACAGCACGATTTCAGACAAAAATTATGGTCCAAAACAAAATGGTGGTACTTTATTTTAGAACTCTCACAAGCGGATCCTTTCGAATAAATGGCTATTGAAGAGCTTTAGTGCAATGATAACATTTCACATTTTCACATTTTCACAAGAACTTTTTGTCACTCAAAATGGCAGATGGGTTCCATATTAAAAATAAAATTCAAATAAGTAGATAAGTAGTGGAATACCTCGTTTTATTGAATCACAGCAAATATCATAAATCATGTCCCATATGCAATTCTGAGGGACAGTGAACATTTGTAGATATCAAAAAATATTTTTTCAACTCAATTGAGCTCGTTTAAAGCCACTTATTCGAAGAAATCTCTTATAAAAGTTCTAACATAATGTGCCGCCATTTTGTTTTGGATGAATATTTTTGTCTGAAATTTTGCAGTCGTATATACAAGCAAAAGACAATTTGAATGCCTGGCCGCCATTTTGAAAGGTAGACAGTTTTTATTACTGTTCAAGAGTAGCTTATGAACTACCACTTGACCAAAAAAAATCCAAGAGAAAATTCCACTCCGTTCAAAAGTTAACACAGGGGTGGGGGGGTTACTTTATGGACACACTTTATATATATGCAGGATATGAATAAGCGATTATTTTCAACATTTAGTGAAGAGAATTCCGATTTTATGGTAACGTGAAAATGAAGCAGTAGTAAAACAAAGTTTTTTTTTGGCATGTATAAGTGGGACCTGTCACATTACTTTAAAATTGTTGCATATAGTCCAAAGAGGGTATGGGTTGCTGCTTCAGTATAATAATTCCATATTTACTAAATTATTCAGGATTTTCGGATCATCTGCAAACATCTCCGTGAATTGCGACAAAACACATTTTAGGTACTCAAATACTCGCATATTATATGTGCATGAGAAGGTAGGAGTCTTCAGTAACGATATGAACTTTTACTTTTCCTTCTCCGATCATTTTTAGCAGAGTTATGACCAATCAAATATTCGGCTCCGCCAGAACTTTCAGCGGCGGTGATCATGAACCTGAAATTTGATGTCGGCGTTCAATATCGTTTTCTGAGAAAACGAGCGCATTTCATAAGAAATTACTAGGAATAATTTTCGTGTAAAATTGAATTGTTTTTCATCCTGTTGAGTTGTTTTCTCGATAAATCATATACTTTCCAAGATTACAGCAAAAAAAATATGTTCTACCCCTGGAATTTTGGTAAACAACACCATGTTTGGTGGTGCTACAATCGATTCTTGTCTCAAAACCCAATCTCATTGGATTATCATTGGCAGGACATGATGTGGCAGCAACATCTGCCGATATATTTCAAGCCTTCTATAAAATAATATTTTGCTGTGAAAGTTGTCTTGCTATTAACAATCTTGCTACTTAGAAACAGAATTGACCCGAATGTTTTATTCGAAAACCTATAATTCAATTGTTATAACCACTTTCAAGTTGACAAGTTGAGTTTCCATTTTGAGCGGTAAACTTTAAAAGGAAATAGAAACACGTGGGTTAACGGTAAACTTCAGGGAACTTAAGGAAATAGGAAAATATGGGTTAACAACTCCGTGTTGCTATCGCAGTAGAAACGTCGAGAATGCAACTAGTGAGCAGTCGTATTGCAGACGTTTTTAATGTGATTTTTTTCTTTGATTTTAATATAATAATATATAATATATATTTTTTATGATGCCCTACAGTGGGTGAATGAGATATCCGTCAAATTTATTCTAAATTATAGACTTTATGAGTATCTATGTAACTCAGAGCACGCAAATTATGAATGTAGAAACGCAAACCACAAGGCTTGAACAGATTCTCAAGAAGTGAGACAAAATATAAAAAAATGCAGTTGTTCTGCAGAGAGCGAAAACAATACGTGCAATGAAGAAGTTGGGCGCTAGTGCATGCTTTACTTCGAAGTCGTTCGCCTATGAAAATTTGCTGATTCTCGCGAAAAAACGAGTGAAACTCATTCAACGTGGGTTATTTACCCAGTGAGCCAATGAACTGAACACCTCCTCAAAATTTCAGCAGGCAGGAAAATCTGGTGAAAAAACAGCAACTGAATGAAAAACCGCCTAACCGTTTTCAGGTATTCGGAGAACTGGTTGCTGAAAAAATTGAAAGACTCAAAGTTGAGTTATCTCAAAACAATATAGAGCATTCGATTGTAATTCACTTCTTGCCTATTACTTCCCACCTGAACTTTCAGTACTAACAGGAGTGTAGTATTCGGCATGCTCAAATGCTTCTTTAAGCCCATCCTGAATTACAGTAGCATCCTTCCTCAAAGATGCCTTCGCCCACTTCCCATAGTGGCTCAGAGGCACCGAACTATTCGTACTCAATTGAGTTGATGTCACCTCTACAAGTTGAAGAATCTATATTACTTAGTGTTATAACTAAAGCCATGTCTAGTGCAGGGATTGATATGGCACAATAATTTTGGAGCAGAATCATGATGTGTTTGATTCAGCTCATTATAAATGATATGAAATTTTTTTTTCAATTTATAAAAGTATAACCTGAGAGGATTAATTTTCCTGTTTGAATAAAATGCGATTGTTTAATAAGTGTGTCTTACCTTGATCTTATCCTGAAGAACTTCCACATTTGCTACTCATATTCCTGTTATTATTCTACTCACCGTTGGCACCAAACTCTAAAGAGGTACATCAACGAATGATATGGAAAAAACAATTGAACGTCGCGATTGTGGGCCCCCAGCCAATTATAACGGCACCATTTTCGTTTTGCGTAAATGCGCTGTTGCCAAGTTGACCTCTTCCGATTACTGGAAATCTAATATGAAAAAAAAAAAAATTCATGCATTATCGACTGACTCGCAAGCTAGGTTAGCTTGTTCAGGTTAGGTTTGTGTGTTAATGGCGAGCGAAAAACTAATTCTTGCATTCTAGACTGACTCGCAAGCTATGTTAGTTTGCTCAGGTTAGGTTTGTGTATCAATTGCGAGCGAAAAACTCATTTATGCATTCTCGACGGACTCGCAAGCTAGGTTAGCTTGATGAGGTTATGTTTGTGTGTCAATTGCGAAAAAAAAAACAAATTCACGCAGTTTGAACTCCGTTTGCCTTCTTGTTTTGTCATAAGACGGTACGTAATGAGGGCGAGCGAAGCGAGCCTAACGTAACCTAACCTGAAACTTTCTCCTTTTTTCCCAAGTGATATTAGATTCAGAACACAAGAAAAATCGCAAGCGAACCAAGCGGGTCCGGCCGACATTTCGCAAATCCGTGCGAAGTGACTAACCTGGCAACAGCGCATTTCCGCAAAACAGAAATAGTACCATTAGAATCAGTTAAGGGTCCACAATCGCGTCGTTCAATTGTATTTTCCATATCACATTTCCATATCTCCAAAGTAACCAAAACTTGGCAACAGCGCATTTCCGCAAAACAAAAATAGTACCACTAGATTTAGTTGAGGGTCCACAATCGCGACGTTCAATTGTTTTTTTTTACATCATATTTCCAGTAATCCGAAGAGGTCAACTTGGCAACAGCGCATTTCCGCAAAACAATAATGGTATCATATGAATCGCCTAATGGCACAAAATCGCGATGTTCAATTTTTTTTTATAGCAGATTTCCAGTAAACCAAATTTTTACCAAACTAATACTAATTTACTAATACTAATTTACTAATACTAATTTGTATCCTTATTTTTATTCGTGGAGCAAATTGGCAAAATAACTAACCACTCCATATCGGTGCTGTACATTCGTACAAAATCAAGAACCCCACCATTAGCTATTCTTCCCGAGTGGAAATGATCTTTTTCCAATACACCTAGTAACTGAATGCCACTGTATTGCTTCTTTTTCGCTTTCTTGAAAATGCCACTGAAACGTCGCCGCTGCTAACGCTACATCATAATCTCACTCCATATTCTAACTGATTGCCACCATAAAGTGGAAACGCTACTCCAATAAACAATATGCGACTATTTCCAATTTTAGTTGCTTTGGTGGTGGTTATGTTGCAATGTTGCCATCAGTTTCTATCCATGGAAACAAATATAAACAATAAGGAAAAATAAGTGTCTTTATGTTCCTTCGGTGGAAAGGTAGCTTTAGATAAGGGGGTCCTGGATGAAAACGAATGGAAAATTTGTGATCCACAATCACAAGTACTTTAAAATGATGTAACCTCGTTATTTTTAACGTCAGTTCTTTCAAACAATTCATTGTTTGTCAATTGTTACGTTATAGGCTTATTTCGAACGAGTTTGTCTTAGGTATATCGATTGAGCATTTTATTTACTTCAAATTGTTGATAATAATCTGACAAGGGGTACTGGATAAAAACAAATGGTAAAATCGTGATCCTTGACCCCAAAAACCTTGAGATAATGTGACTTTTGACACCTTTTTTTTATTGTTTTTCTCGGTAACAATTGACATTGGCGGTTTGATAATCTTCCGAATTACGGTTCGGGCAATTGTAAAATAAGGAAAAAGTTTGGCTCGACGTCTCCGGGTGACTCGGGCGAAAAAAGAGGCCAGTTGTTAACTTAAATTGTTAATAGCAATTGAATTATAGGTTTTTGAGCAAAATAATCAATATATTCGGATGGAGCGACCCAAAAAAACAAAATATAGATGATTTCAGCTACGCACTTAATTTGATCACGTCAAGCCAACTGGCCACCGGACTAATAGCGAAAGTAAACGGGTTTTGTCTCCTACTATTATTCGTCTTTCGTTCCGTTCTTCCACCGCCTTCTTTTCTTTCGCGGCGCGTGGCTCATAACCAGCTGAACCAGACCTAAAGGTCATGCGTCGCATCGTTCGGTTCGTTTATAAGAGATTTTTTCATGGGAATTTAACTCGAATTATGTATCTCATAACTTCTATATAGACCAGGCGGTCTGAGGGTGAAATTCTCTGTATACGCAACTTTCTGTTTATTTTTTACAAGCTGTTATTTAATTCCAACAGTGCCGGTGTCTGTGTGTCTTCTATATACATTTCTTAGAAAAAAAATTAAATGGCGGCTCCAAAATGGCAGAAGAGTTTTGTAATAATGATCCTATTTTATTCAAAATTTGTATGTGTTGGTTTTCGGGGTCGGCAATTCTGATTCTTCCAATATGGTGGATGAGTTTTGTAATTATGATCCGATTCTATTCAAAATTGGTATCTGTGGGTTTTTGAAGTCAGAAATTATGATTCTTTTGTCAATATTGAAAAATTCAAGATGACGGCTCCAATATGGCGGAGGAGTTTTGTAATAATGATCAAATTCCATTCAAAATATGTCTCTGTTGGTTTTCGGGGTCAAAGATTATGATTCTTTCGTCAAAGTTGGAAAATTCAAAATGGTGGATACAATATGGCGGACGAGTTTTTAATTGTAATCCAGTTATACTCAAAATTAGTATCCGGGGGTTTTTGGGGTCAGCAATTATGATTCTTCTCTCAATATTGAAAAATTCAAGATGGCGGCTTCAATATGGCGGACAAAATTTGTAATTATAATAGGATTTTAGCCAAAATTGGTATCTGGGGACTTTCTCCGAAATCCATAGATCAATGCGTACTAACTAAAGAGCACAAATTAAAATAATATTAAAAAAAAACTTTTTAAAGACAAGCTTTTATTCAATTGCGCTAAAAAGTGAAAAATAATTTCTCTAGATGTAAGTTACAGATTCAAAAGCTTGCCGCTTTAGTATTGAACCAATAAATTTTTTTTTTTCGTTGAACGTAGCTTAGTTTCAGTAATGTGCGTAGAAACGTAAGTTAACAATGGAATTGGTTGTTCAATTTTGTTTTGAATGAATTTTTGAAATTTTGTGTCTACATTTTTTTCATTAGAGTCGAAATATAAAGCTTTGAATGTAACTTGATTATTATGCAATTCAAATTATTCTCGGAAGTTACAGACTTCTCGGCATATACCCTCCGTCGCCTGGCAACGTCCTCGATTATTATAAATCACATAAAAATCTCGTTACATTAATATCTATAAGGATGCTGGGAATACTTGGAGAAACTTAAATACTTTTTTTTATTGGCGATTTAATCACACTCTGCAATTATTGCGAAATATGACTCCTCTGATAGCTCTGAAATTTTCTGTACTTACAGTGTTACGTTATTTAAAAAGTTCAAGGAATGCATTCAAAAAAAATATTGAAATACTACCAAAGTTCGAGTTTGCGAAACTTATATAACTATAATACATAACCCTGTGTTTTCTGACTGGTCCAAGTGATCTCTATTCAAGCATGTTATGAAATATAGGGTGTTCCCTTAAAAAAATAACTCAGGTTTGGTGCTCTTTTCTGGGTCATCCTATATACTTCGGAATATTTCCTGAAGATACTCTCCCAAGAACCAAACATGCTTGCATTCGAAAATAAATTTCAACTTGCGTCGTTTAGAAGCTATGGAACACCGGAGCGCAGTTGCAGGACTGTCTACGTAAGGTTAGTTCGTTCTGGATCGATTATAGCAAATAATTACTCCTCTCAAAATGTATGTATGCAATTTCCATAAACTGCATTATTTTATTTTGTGGCGAGTTCAAGCTTGGGATTAGCAAAAATGTCGGGAACCAAATTACATTTAAAAATTAGGTAAACCCAAAATATCGGGAACCGAATTGTCCAATTTAACTGACCCTTCTCAATCTGGGAACCAAATAACATGTACCCTTGTCACACGATACCGCTCCTAGTTTCACCTCTAACATTTACTACAAAACATGATTTTAACGGCTTGCATTAAATCATCAATGACTGTCAATTATAGAGAAATCCCCTGTTTCCTTACCGCATCAATCGATATTCATATAAATATTTATGACAGGCGAGTAGGGCATCAGATTAAAGTCAAATTTGTCTTGGTAAGTAAAATACAGGAAGGCTAGCATTACGTGTAATGTCGAATTAATTGATCAATAATTATTTAATCAGTATTTTCACTTCTTTATTCGAAGATAATACCTAATAAGCATATTATGTGCGATTAAAGCATCTTTGAAGAAGACGACGTGCGTAGATTGCAGCAAAGATTGTGGTAATTAGGTGATATTTCCGTAATTAGATATTAATTGAAGACCAGGGCACCGTAACTCAATGCTTCTTAATGAGCTTGGAATATATTTTATCTATTTCTGATGATAAAGCAATAATTATTGTAATATCAGACGAATGAAAATTTGAAAAATAGGAGATTCACAAAGATCATAAAAATTAAGGGCGATAATAGTAATTTATGTGTCAAGTGAGTAAAGTGATACTTTTTTTACGAGTAGGAAATGTTAACGCACGACGCCGTAGGCGGAGTGCGGCATTCCTACGAGTAATAAAAACACTTCACTCACGAGTATTTTTTCTACAAATGTCAAAAAAATAACCATTTCATATTTTTTTGCAAATATGAAATGAATTTGGCATATTTTTATCGATTCATTATTCGAACAAACTTCGAAGAGTATGCCGGAAAGTTGAGTTTCAAACAAATGGAACGAATAATTTCGACAGAAATCCCTTTCTCTTCACACTATCCCGCAAAATAGAAAATATGAAGCGAATATTAAAATAACATATTCATCGAGATCAATATTATCATTATTAATGTTGACTTGACTTTCGAATAAGTAGTCCATCGAAGTGACTTTTCATTTTCTTAGATTTGTATTCAAAATAAATAAACAATCCTAGTGAAGCAACGAATACCTTTTTTTTCCTTTGAACTATGTCAAGGAAATCTCATTTTTGCACTATCTACGATTTTCTCCATTCAATCTTCATCAATTTTCATGTAGAATATATAGTTATCAAGAATTCGTTATCTGGATAGATGCCCAATTTCACAAATTTCATTAATTATTTTTGTCTAGTTTCTAACGGCCAAACAGCCATAGCTACCTTGGATTACCTAGTGTTGATTAGTTTCAATAGTTCCTCAGAGGTATAAATATGCGATTACTTTGAATATATTCCTCGCGATAGTTTGCAATTTTGATAATACTTATTTAATAGTAAGAATGCTAAGAATAATATTGGTAAAACATTTGTATATCAGATAGATATTTGTAGGTTATATGTTGCCAAAGAAAATGAGGACTGGCTTTATGACAGGATTTCGTTATTATTAGGATATGTCACTGTTGTTGCATGTGTAACATTAGATAAATCACCCTATAGTCATGATATGATCTTCATCATTATCTGACTAGTGTCACTAACTGACAGAGTATTTTGAACGTCTTATTAAAACATATTCCTCATATATACTTGCTTATATTACATGGTGTCAGAATAAAGCTACAAAATGGAACAGGAAACCAAGAAAACCATAGAATTTCTGCAGTTGAGGAAAAAAATGTGACACCTCAAGAAACAGAGGAAATGAAGGAGATGCAAGGTCGAAATGTACAAGCAGATAGGCCGAGAAGAGAAATTCGCAGGCCAAGAAGATTTATTGAAGAATTCTGATCCTTTTTTTATTCAATTTGTTGTACAGACATGTTACTGTTCGATATTTCAGTTCGTTTATCATAAAAAATGGGGGATGTAACATTAGATAAATCACCCTATAGTCATGATATGATCAACATCATTATCTGACTAGTGTCACTAACTGACAGAGTATTTTGAACGTCTTATTAAAACATATCCCTCATATATACTTGCTTATATTACAGCATGAAACTGTCGTTTGCCTAGCAGCAGCCGCTAAAAAAAGTGCATTTTTTTAACGCATTTCCGTTTAATAATGAAATCGTATGTTGATAGTGAAATATTGTAATACTTTACGCACAAACACCACAAAAAAAAGGGACTTTTTTTGACAGTTGTAAAATGTAAAGTGAGTAAAATTATACTTTTTTTTACGAGTATGGAATGTTCTTCAGTATGGAAATAATTATGTTTCAATCCGTGGTGGCGCGTGGGTATTGTGCTAGTTTCCTAATCCAAGGTACGCGGGTTCGAATCCCAGTGAGGTCACCGGTCTCGTGCATGGCATCACACGTTGAAAGGTAAGGGCTGCGTCTTCACCAGCTCGCACAAGTCTCTCGAAGACTTCTGAGGGCTGCTCGTGTGGATGGAGCCGGTTGACAGAAATAACAACAATTAAATCGACGGCGACGCCTGTATCCGATCATCCAACTGTCGTATTCTATCAGCAAGTGATGTTTTACATTAACTCCTGCTTTGCTGACCATATTATGCAGAATTTGGCTATATTCTGAGTTTTCATACGATTTATTTCCTGTATTTTAGGCCGGGCGTCCATTTTCATACCATTTGTTTCTTGTATTTTCAGGCCGGGGGTCCACCATATGCCATCGACGACAGGCGATGGGTGCCCGCAGTTATTCCAGTGCCTTTGTTAAGACAGCCTAGTACAAAGCCAGCGAGTGCTCGCCCAGTGAACATGGTAGTGGTTCGTACCTGGTCACAAACGGTTACCCATCACCCGTGAGCTGGAGAAGTCCAGTCCGACATATGTATTCATTCAGTACAGAATGAAAACGACTACAGACGGTTACCCATCAAACGGGGTCGTAGGAATGTGACTGACATGGGTAGTGGGGACTGGGTACGGTTGTAACAGGGTACGGTTGGAACAACTCGAATATGTTCGAAACTATCCGTGGTGTGGCAAAGAATGCAGAATACTTGCAAGCAAACCGTAAGTCTCTACACGATCCCCAGAGTGGCGATACATTCCGTGCGCTTAGTAGGTACATTGTTTGGCATTCTAACCGTAGCTATGAGGCAAGAGGTGGAAGAAGGGCCCGAGCAGAGAATTTACATCTGTTAGGACAGTCAGGCAGCGCCCGGAGCCATCTGCCATCCTAAACCGCTCAGTCCTGGTACAAGAATATGGAGATACTCTCGAGAAACTCGGCAGAAGGAAGGAAGTTGTACTGGTCTGGGTTCCTGGTCACAGAGGTTCGGAGCTAATGGATCAGGATTTGTATTCTTCTATAACAGTTCCTAATATATATTGTCTTACTGTTAATGCTTCTAAATCATATGTCATGTTATTTGGAAGAACAGCAGCGAGAAAATTTGGTGAATGTTGCCGTTGACTGAGTCCAATTACCCAATACAGAGGTGACTAAAAATTTAGGGTTATACCCTGATTCAGAACACATGTCTCTAATATTTTGAAGCGAGGGTGTATGAATCTCAAAATGATCTACTCGAGCAGAAATACATCGAATAAAAAAAGTAAGTTAATGAATACTAGTGCTTCCACATGCCAATTATGCAGATGTAGTTTATAGCCCTGGATTACAAAAATCAGACAAAATGGGGCTTCAAAAGTTTCAAAATTCATGTGTTAGTCTTATCACAGGCACAGAAAATCTTGATTGGCTCAGCATAGAGGGTAGGTGTACACTTCATTCCGCTGCGATTTTTCATAAAATTATTATTACTGAAAAACCTTCTCATCTCTTCAGAAAGCTCTTTCAGAACCGACATACATAACCTCAATTTGAGATTTCGGAATCATTTATCAGCACCCAAACACAGAACATTTTTTTTTCGTGGCTCTTCTCTATCAGAGCGTTCGCTTATACAACCGGTTACCGGCTGAATTCAAGTTACTCCCACTGAAAACTCTCAAGAAAAAACTGAAACAATATTTATTCGAAAAATATATAATTATATATGAAATAAACTAAAGATATCATATAGTCCAAATCGGTGTTATCGTGCGGGCTAGCGCTGCTGAAAATTATTATTATGAACTCGTACAAATCGTATATGTGTGTCTCATGTATCATTGGGATTTAATTTGAACGGGTATGATTCAACACAAAGGAATGAGAGAAAATAAATCGTCGGTGACTAAGTGTCACATCCGCACGTTAAGACCGATTTTGACTATACCTGTATTTTAGATCGTATCATGCACTTCTTTTGAGAGTAGTACAAAAATTTTTGTGGATTATTGAATTTTTTTATATATTTTTTTTTATTCTTTGGTATACATCTTCATTTCCTTTTTCTGAAGTCCGTAACTTCTCCAGTTATGATTTATGTGTTATTTTATTCTTTTGTTATTTTTGTTGAAATTAGGAATTATCATGAGTTTATTTTTAATGGTTGGATGGAATCCTGTCTTTTGTTAGGTTAAGTATCTGTACTGATTATCCTAACAATAAAAGAATTTATTATTATTATTATTATTATTATTATTATTATTGAAGGAGGACTTGGAGGAGCAATGTAGTTATGTGGAGAGCAGGTGATGACAAAAAGGGCCCATTGGGGCCTACTTGCCTGGTTGCGGCCTTCTCACGATAACTACTACTACCACTACTACTACTAGAGGGTCATATTGTGTTTTGTTAACCAAAAGTAAATATTTTCGATGAATTTATTTTCGATATAATTTTACTACCAGTATAGTTTTATATAGTATTTGCAGAAGTAGTTTCTGCATTTTATAGATTATAATAAGCTAATTCGTTTTTATTTTGGTTAGACTGATTTTTTGCCAAACCAAATCCACGTTGACACCTCAAGAAGAGCACTCCTAACCCATTTTCCACAATACTTCAACATTGAAATAAACATCAGTTCTGTCAAAACGTTTCAGATAAGACCGAAACGAAACACATGAAGCGGTATTAGAAATCGCTTAGATCTGGCGTGATAACAAGATTGCTGGCGCTATAGGCGTACCTATATATTTAAAAGTTGTTCTAGCTATATGAGACACATGTTATGAATGTATTAACGCTTTGAATTTGTCTGGTCGGAACGCAAATTCCACAGAATCAACTTCGTAGTGGAGTGAATAGAGTATTATATTTTGAATACTTTGGCAACGGTTGAAAAAGTCGTAACGTTGATTATATAAATGTTGTATTTGAACTACCTGTAAAACCACTTACCGCACCTTACTTTGCACTTTTTTTACAACAGTGATGTTTAACGAACTGCAGAATAGATATAAATGAAAACATGTCTGTTCAGTTTTCGAGACCTGGTTTTTGTCTTCGTTTACTCGACTATTACGCATAATGGATTAAAGACGAGGAAAGTCAAGTCCCCTTTTTTTATCACGAAAGTTGCTGCGATCGAAATGATTTTTTAACGACTCGAACAAACCAAAAGATAGATCCGGCACAAATTATTCGGAATTGACTTTGTCTTTCACGCAGAGCAACCGTTGCGTAACCGAATACTTTTCGAACAACTTTTTTTTTATTGGTGCGTAGACGTTCAAGGTTGCACGATTCACATAGTGATTTATTGATTCCATCCAAGGAGTTGATTCAGACTGAGACCAACTGCACGTGTAAAATAGAAACTGTTCCAACTGACTTTTCAAAGCCTTCCTCCAAAGAATGAGGTAGAAGTATATCAATTTATTTCATACTGATACATTAGTACAGTAAACACAGACAAATGTAAGCCACAAGGGAAGAATAAATCGTAGCACTTTGAAACTCGGATCATGACTTCTTGACATCATATATTGTTAGAAATTGTTTTTTTACCAAAATTTTAGGGCTGGAACCCAAAAAAAAATATTTAAAAAAATTATATTTTTTTTTTGCTGTTGTTTCGGAAATCATAAGATTTATCAAAGAAACAATTTCTTATATACTCAGTAATTTCTCACAAAATGCACTCGATTTCTTAGAAAACCTGATTGAATTCCGATATAAAATTTTACGCTTGCCTTAACTCGCCACTGCAATTTCCGGCAGGGCCAAAAATTAGATTTGTCATAACTTTGCTAAAGAAAAGAAAAAGAGTATATCGTTCCTGAAGATTTGTACTTCCTCATTCAAATATAACAGGAGAGTATCTGAGTACCCAAAATATGTTTTGTCCCACTTCACATAACCCTTCTACGATATTTAGGAAGGATCCGAAAGTCATGGATATTTTGGTTGATATGAAATAGTTATACTGAAGCAGGAATCAATACCCTCTATGGACCATATGCAACGATTTCAGATTAGTGAGATACGTCTCACTCAAACATGCCAAAGAAAAACTGGGTTTTACTCCTGCCTCAGTTTTCAACTCACCCATAATTCCGGTAATTTCTTCAGTAAATGTTGAAAATAGTCATTCATACACATCCTACATGAAAAATGAAATATGTGATTTCGAACTTGAGGTTTGCACTTTAAAATAGTGTTATTAAACATATTATGCAGGATATGTATGAGCTATTATTTTGAACATTTACTGAAGGGAATGCCGGTTTTATGGGTAAGCTGAAAATGAGGCAGGAGTAAAACAAAGTATTTTTTTGACATGTATAAGTGGGATTTGTCACACTACAAAATTGTTGCATATAGTCCACAGAGGGTATGGGTTGCTGCTTCAGTATAATAATTCCATATTCACTAAATTATTCATGATTTTTGGATCATCCGCAAACATCTACGTGAAGTGCGACAAAACACATTTTAGATACATAAATACTCGAATATTATATTTGCATGAGAAAGTAGGAGTCCAGACACAATATCATCTTTTCCTTTACTTTCTCCGATCATTTTTAGCAGAGTTATGACCAATCAAATATTCGGCTTCGCCAGAACTTTCAGCGGCGGGTAACGGCGGGTAAACGTGAAACTGAAATTTGATGTCAGCGTTTTTATTTTGGCATGTATAAGTAGAACCTGTCACACTACTTTAAAATTGTTGCATATAGTCCAAAGAGGGTATGGGTTGCTGCTTCAGTATAATAATTCCATATTCACTAAATTATTCATGATTTTTGGATCATCCGCAAACATCTACGTGAAGTGCGACAAAACACATTTTAGGTACATAAATACTCGAATATTATATTTGCATGAGAGAGTAGGAGTCCAGACACAATATCATCTTTTCCTTTACTTTCTCCGATCATTTTTAGCAGAGTTATGACCAATCAAATATTCGGCTTCGCCAGAACTTTTAGCGGCGGGTAACGGCGGGTAAACGTGAATCTGAAATTTGATGTCAGCGTTTTTATTTTGGCATGTATAAGTAGGACCTGTCACTTTACTTCAAAATTGTTGCATATAGTCCAAAGAGGGTATGGGTTGCTGCTTCAGTATAATAATTCCATATTCACTAAATTATTCATGATTTTTTGATCATCCGCAAACATCTACGTGAAGTGCGACAAAACACATTTTAGGTACATAAATACTCGAATATTATATTTGCATGAGAAAGTAGGAGTCCAGAAACAATATCATCTTTTCCTTTCCTTCTCCGATAATTTTTAGCAGAGTTATGACCAATCAAATATTCGGCTTCGCCAGAACTTTCAGCGGTGGGTAACGGCGGGTAAACGTGAATCTGAAATTTGATGTCAGCGTTTTTATTTTGGCATGTATAAGTATGACCTGTCACACTACTTTAAAATTGTTGCATATAGTCCAAAGAGGGTATGGGTTGCTGCTTCAGTATAATAATTCCATATTCACTAAATTATTCATGATTTTTGGATCATCCGCAAACATCTACGTGAAGTGCGACAAAACACATTTTAGGTACATAAATACTCGAATATTATATTTGCATGAGAAAGCAGGAGTCCAGAAACAATATCATCTTCTCCTTTACTTTCTCCGATCATTTTTAGCAGAGTTATGACCAATCAAATATTCGGCTTCGCCAGAACTTTCAGCGGCGGGTAACGGCGGGTAAACGTGAATCTGAAATTTGATGTCAGCGTTTTTATTTTGGCATGTATAAGTAGGACCTGTCACTTTACTTTAAAATTGTTGCATATAGTCCAAACAGGGTATGGGTTGCTGCTTCAGTATAATAATTCCATATTCACTAAATTATTCATGATTTTTGGATCATCCGCAAACATCTACGTGAAGTGCGACAAAACACATTTTAGGTACATAAATACTCGAATATTATATTTGCATGAGAAAGCAGGAGTCCAGAAACAATATCATCTTTTCCTTTACTTTCTCCGATCATTTTTAGCAGAGTTATGAACAATCAAATATTCGGCTTCGCCAGAACTTTCAGCGGCGGGTAACGGCGGGTAAACTTGAATCTGAAATTTGATGTCAGCGTTTTTATTTTGGCATGTATAAGTAGGACCTGTCACACTACTCTAAAATTGTTGCATATAGTCCAAAGAGGGTATGGGTTGTTGCTTCAGTATAATAATTCCATATTCACTAAATTATTCATGATTTTTGGATCATCCGCAAACATCTACGTGAAGTGCGACAAAACACATTTTATGTACATAAATACTCGAATATTATATTTGCATAAGAAAGTAGGAGTCCAGACACAATATCATCTTTTCCTTTACTTTCTCCGATCATTTTTAGCAGAGTTATGACCAATCAAATATTCGGATTCGCCAGAACTTTCAGCGGCGGGTAACGGCGGGTAAACGTGAATCTGAAATTTGATGTCAGCGTTTTTATTTTGGCATGTATAAGTAGGACCTGTCACTTTACTTCAAAATTGTTGCATATAGTCAAAAGAGGGTATGGGTTGCTGCTTCAGTATAATAATTCCATATTCACTAAATTATTCATGATTTTTGGATCATCCGCAAACATCTACGTGAAGTGCGACAAAACACATTTTAGATACATAAATACTCGAATATTATATTTGAATGAGAAAGTAGGAGTCTTCAGAAACAATATCATCTTTTCCTTTACTTTCTCCGATCATTTTAAGCAGAGTTATGACCAATCAAATATTCGGCTTCGCCAGAACTTTCAGCGGCGGGTAACGGCGGGTAAACGTGAATCCGAAATTTGATGTCAGCGTTTTTATTTTGGCATGTATAAGTAGGACCTGTCATTTTACTTCAAAATTGTTGCATATAGTCCAAAGAGGGTAAGGGTTGCTGCTTCAGTATAATAATTCCATAGTTACTAAATTATTCATGATTTTGGGATCATCCGCAAACAATTCCGTGAAGTGCGATCATTTTCAGCAGAGTTATGACCAATAAAATATTTAGCTCCGTCAGAATTTTCAGCGGCGGGTAAGGGTGAACCTGGAAGTTGATGTCGGCATTCAATCACGTTTTCTGGGAAAACGAGCACATTTCAGAAGAAATTATTATGAATAATTTTTGTGGAGAATTGAATTGTCTTTCACCTTGTTGAGTTGTTCATCCGATGGATCATATACTTTCCAAGATTACTGCAAAAATCTATTTATTTATTTTTAAACGAAAAAAAAAAAAATATGTCTCACCCCTGGAATTTTGTTAATCATGGTTCCAACTACTAGTATACCAAGTTTGGTGGTGCTATAATCTATCCTCGTCTCAAAACACAATCGTACTGGATTACATTATTTTCACAAATATACCCTTAACATGCTCATGACTCCCTTGGAAGTTTTACTAAGCAGTTACACCCTCCAATATATTTAAAAAAACAAACTGACAATTGTCGAATTCTACTTTGAAATTATTTTCCGAATTAAAGTAATGAATACATAACATGTCTCGAATGTAAGCCTACATTATAGTCTCACTCATATTTTTTATTTCAATACGGTTAACCTTCAGCCACTGCGGGAATTTGGCATGTTTTTTCTATACTTTGGACAAAAGCCTTCTGCAACAAATCGCCTGCAATCTCAAATACCTCCAAGATTTCATTTCAGTTGATGTAACTACGGTAATAATAATGTCGACTCAATTTTCAAACAACGTTCGTTTAATCTTGGGAACCAACAAAATTTTATTTTGATATTTCATTTATTATGAAATAAAATTAATTATCTATCACGAGTTATTGGATGTTAATAACCTCGGACAAATTTAACAATTATTTGTCCTCTGTAATTTACATCCACAAAACTCCCTTGATACATTAATAACTATTTATCCACCTTCATGTTATAAAAGGCCATCCTCATCCTCATCGGAGCTATATAAAATATCATTTTCGTGAGATAAAAGTAACTGTTGAAAATGATTTTCGAAGCACTGCACTTTTTTTTTATTTATTTATAATAATAGATCAGTAACAACTTATTATCTTCCTATACGGTATCGGCGTAATAGTCCATGGTTCCAACAAGACGGATGTGGTCCACACAACTCAAGAATAGTCAAAGATTATCTAAATCGAACTTTTCCCGATTCATGGATTGGAACAAGAGGTCCAGTAGCATGGCCTGCAGGATCTCCGGATTTGAATCCGCTGGATTTTTATTTGTGGGGATATCTCAAAAATAAAATTTATGATACTACGAACCCGACAATAGAGATTCTTCGCGAGAAGATTGAGAATGTATTGAAAGGTATTCAAGGAGACGAAATAAGCAAATGTATAAGAAGTATGAGTTCCAGAACCGCAAAGTGCATTTTACAAAATGGTGGACATTTCGAACACTTACTTCATTAATTTTCATTTAATTTCGAATAATCATTTAATTTTTCTAATGATAGTTTCGTTTAATTATTCTGCATTAGGTTTTTCTTCTCTTGAAATAGCATGTAAATAATTATTACTTATTTCTTGCTTTGACTCTGATACGTTCCATTCAGTTTGAGATGATTGAGTTGTTTTTCTAATCAAAATGTATTGCATGTTGTTAATTAAACTAAAGGTAAATGCAATACAGATCCGACCCAGAGAAATTTGGATAATCGTCAAAATCACCTGAAAATCCACTTTGAATGACATTGTATGATATATAGTTGAATTCAGCGTTAAAAGTTATTTCGAAAAGTGTCATAAAATATGCAGGTTCGTATTTAAAAAAATGAGGTTGAGGGTGGCCCAGAGAGTATGCAACGTTGGATACGAAATCTGATTGAGTCAAATTAAGGATAATTTACTATCGAATAAAAAATTCATGTAACATTTTTTGATAATATTTGAAATAAAGTGGGAAAAAAAGAAAAATCAAAATGACAGAATTTACTTTTCTTATGATATCTCAATAACCGGTCCTGATAATCTCGATTTGTTTGAACCACTTGACAATTCTTCTATGAATGCAACTTTTTCTCCATTTGACCGAACTTCTAATTCTTATGGCTTAAAAGTTACCAATACAATCCCATTAAAAAAGTGGCCACTCTGTATACATGTTGTTCCAGAGCTGTACTTCTCTTAGAATCTCCAATGTGAAATAGGTTGAAAGCAGTTGCGATTTAAATTTTTTCATATATTCCTTCTTCTTTTGTGAAAACAAAAAAATCATCCTGTTCCGTTACAGAAATTACTCAGTTTTACTGTGTAATGGTAAATGAATACTTCCATAGTTTCCTGCAATATGGCAATAAGTTTGTGGCTTGAATCATCCTCCTCTTTCAATTTTTTTTTAAAATCAAAATTAACGTGTCTCGGCATCTAATGGCCACTCTGCGATCTGTGTGGTACATTTTATTACATAATAAATATCTTAATTACATAATAAAAATCAAATTAAATTGAACAGTCGACAGTCTTTGAGGAACTGGATTACAGTTTCAAACTGGTAGACCGATAATGTTTTTGAGGGCTCCACTGAGTTTACGCTCGCAGCGAGTCGGGCTGTATGTAGTGTGTGCAATCTGAAAGTATCTGCTTTTTGGATTGACGTGGCCGTTACTTGATGAAAATCCATAGTTATGACACTAAGGTAAAAAACGATTAAAATTTCCACAAAATTTATTGTCTTTGCGACATGTTTCGATACACAGTATCTTTTTCAAGCGAATGTAGTACAAAGACAATAAATTTTGTGGAAATTTTAATCGTTTTTTACCTTAGTGTCATCTGCTCGATTGTTAGTCTTAAGGCCGATTCAGATACATGAGTACCCACCCGTGGTTTTTGACCCCGCAAGATAAATTTTTCCAGTATTAACAAAGTTAATACTTCTGAACCAAAAAAATATGACTTCTTAATAGAAACGCAAGTAAAAGGAACGTATGTGAACTATTTTCCAGTTTCCAGACAAGGGTCAAAAATATATGCTTGTAATTTGTCCATGCAGGGTGTTTGAAGCATGTGCGATTTAGCGCATTAATTTTTGACCCTTGTGCCGGGAAACCGCATGACAGTTCACATACGTTCATATTTTCTTTGGTTTAGAAGTATCTATCTTGTTAATACTGGAGAAATTCATGTGGGGTCAACAACCCTGGGCCTTTCACCTTATCAGGTAACCATTGGTGAGCTGGGAGTCTTCCTATAACACTTTTTTCTTTTCTTGTCATTGTAGGAGGCATCTTCTGCAGGGAAACTGCGGGTTGAATTGTACGTAGTTTAGTGTTGCTTGTGTTCCTATGTGTTTGCCAAGTTTCTGTCATCATCTGTCGAGCTGCTGATTTTAAGTCTTGGTCTGCACGTTCGTTGCCTGAAATTTCTATATGAGAAGGGATCCATATGATATTCACGTGGATTCCTCTGGTGCGATGGTGGTGGCAGGTGTCGAGGATATCTTGAACTAAGAGATGTTGTGAATATTTGGTCTTGATGGAGTGTATTGAGGAAAGGAAGTCAGTACATATGGCAAGTTTACTGTTATCCTGTATTGGAGTCCTCGAAGGTTGTAGTATTCCATATAGTGCGGCTGTATGTATGCTACATCAGTCGGGAACTTTGTTAGTTACTATTGTTGCATCTAGTGTAGTAACAGAACATCCCGTACCATTAACTTCTTTGGAGGCGTCATTGTAAAGGATTTTATCAAACTGCAGATTATTTATAAGTTCTCTGAATTTTTGTTAGAAGACTATGTTAGGCGTATCGCGCTTGTTGTAGTTGCTTAGACTCGTGTTCAGTAGCAGCGGTTTTTTGGTCCATGGAGGAGTTTTTGAAAGTTTTTATGGAAGTTGTGACTGTGAGGTTAATGCTTCTTGAAATAGGGTATAACAGAAGATTCAATATAAATGCTTTTCGTCGGGCAGAATCTGAAAGCACCTAGGCATATACGAAATGCTGTGGTTAGTTTGTGTCCAGATATTTGAGGTGCGTTTGCAATGGTCATAAGGGTTGCAAGTGGTCAAAGGGTTGAAACGATGGAGTGAACTTGTGACAAAAAATTGAAATTTTCGATGATTTTTTTCGACGCTGCCAATTGAAAATATGAAAGTTTTCATCATGAAATGTTCAGAAGAAAATTGGTATAAGGTAAGTGAATCCTGAAGTGAGGTTGGGATTTTTTGAAAATTAAAATTCAATTTTCCATATGAAAGCCATGCGGGGACCGCTCAAATTTTCCATCATTTTCATCAGCACTTCTATATCTTTCAGTCCTCTCAAAGACATTAACGAGAAAATCGTCACCTAAAATCTGTCATCATCTCCCAGTCTATAAGGAGGGATTGACAAACAAACAAAAATCCCTCCAAAAAGAATTCGTGTATCAACAAAACAATTTGTTCTTTTCAGAACGCCAAACCAACCAGCTCTTTTCAGAGCAACACCAAAACAATTCATTTCGACATTTATTGTATTCTATACTTTTTTGCGACTTTTTTGTTTCAGCTCGACCAGTCCTTCACTGATAGTGGAAGCAACGGTCCTTCATTTTCTGGATTAACTATCCTGTTGTCCTGTTGTGGTGGGCTCTCCGCTGAGCAATCCATTGCACTAAGACAGGCAGGGCGATAGATCCCAACTTCTCCTTCCGGAAGGAGACTCGGATAAACTCCTTGCTCTAGAGTCGCGATAATCAACGAATTTGTTTTTCTAGTGTCGATTAGGGTGATAGGGATCGTAGGGACTGCTCTGAGGGCAGCAGTAGCCATCGTGGTGCCCTTAGCAGAAGTCAGATCAGGAAACTCAGGAATTTTCCAGAATAAGTTATTTGACCTATCATGCCGATTCTTTGCCACTGAGAGATATTGAAAATCAACTTCGCTCGAAAACGTGGCCGAAACCAGGTGTACTTGATAATAATAATTTTTAAATTATTAAACATAATTTTCTGTTGTCTAGGTCAGCTTTTTGATAAAATAGCACTTGTGAACCAGACTATTGAATTTACTGTTCTGGGAACTGGATTTTTTGAGAAAATGATGAGACCTTCAGATATATATATATATATATATATATATATATTTTTTTTTTTTCGTACAGTAGGTACTAATTTTTTTATTCTTACGACAAAGTCTCTGTTTTCTCTCTTACATTCTGGATCAGTTGCGATTCATAAAAGATCACATTCAAGACGGGAATTAAATCTAATTAATATTAAGCCCTTCTAACGAACTAGGGTAATCAATTTCATACAATGTAATAACCTATAAATTTCAGGACTTTCCTCCACTATGGCTTTCAACGATATAATATTCCGTCTGTAACTAACAACTTTTATGATCCAGTTACGGGGTTGAGCCGTTAAAAGTATTAATTGAATCGTTAGGCTGACTAATTGGTTTGCTTGGTGTTCAATGAGGATTATAATTACTTTCATCATATTATAAATGTGCGTATTGAGAACTTCCCTCAATATTTCTTTTGAACGAAAATAACCATTACCATATAAAAAGATATGTCAAATCATACATGTTTTTTTACACAAGCTTAATTGCACTTGATCTGTTCAAATGTTCTTCTGTCGTTCTATCCTTTGGTCTGTCTTTACCGTTCAAAACTTGCAATACATTTTTCAAGCACTTTATGGCATCCGATTGAGCTACAATTTTGCACACGTATTGAGACGATAAAACAATAATTGTAAACCAATTTTCCCCCTTGCCTCCCAGAGGCTGAATAGAAAACGCGTAGAAATTCGGAAAAAATTCCGACGGTTTAGGAAATTAAAAATTACGGCGAAAAATACAATGTTCCTTGGAGTGATCCAAGAAAATTGCGAAAACTCGCGAAAATAAAATGGGAAAAACCTGTAAAAAAAAAAATTAAACCATGGAATCATCGAATAATTGGATTAAACTACGGCCGTTGTAGAAAATAGGCAAAAACTCACACAGCCTCATTAAATAGCTCATTGCGCATTCCTAAACAAAACGCACAGTTTGATATCTCGGAAACGGATCAATATATTTGAAAGAAATTTTGTATGTTGATGAGGTTTTGTTTTTTAATTTTATCTATATAGGTGTCTTTCTTGGGAAAAAACAGTTGTACTGATAAAAGTTCTACTGATAATAATAATAGTGGTAGCCATAGCAGTCGATACCAACCGACCAAGAAAAAAATAATAATAATAATAATAATGATAATTTTTTAATCTCTAAAACGGCTCCAAACGATTAATTATAATAATAATACATATTATGAATTTTTTCATCTCGGAAACGGCTTCAACGATTTGGATAAAATTTTATATTTAGATAAATTATTGCCTCTTAAGTTCATCTATATATGCGCTTTCAATGAAAAATGTGATTTTACTCATAATAATATAGCAATAATAATATGAATTTTTGGATTTCGAAAACGGCTCTGATGATTTGGATAAAATTTTGCATTTAGATAAATTTTTCTGTTTCAAGTTCATTTATACAGGCGTGTTTTCTAGAAAATGGTGATTTTACGAATAATAATAATAATGATGTGAATTTTTGGATCTCGAAAACGGCTTTAATTTTTTGTATAAAATTTATTATCCATTTAAGGTATTGCAACTCAAGTTCATCTACATGAGCGCCTTTTATGAGAAAACGTTATTTTACTAATAATAATAGTATGAATTTTTGGACGACGGTTCTAATGATTTGGGTAAAATTATGTATTTGGATGAAAATATATCATGCATGATCATCAAAGTGCTTTTTACAACACTTGGTACGTTTTTTTTTTACGTGTTGTAAAGCAATTACGCACTCATGGAATTACGCATGCTTCCATGCGTGCGTAATATGCTTTTTACACCATTTGTTACGTAATATACTTTCAAAAAATTATGCTCCCTACCCCCTTATTCTCGAAAGAAACCTCGAAGATTTGAAATGATGATACCCCTTACCCCTCATAGAAAAAAATTGTGAAAACTCTTGAAAACAAAATTGCGATGTGACAAATAACAAATAACGAAATATCCGATCGACGCATGTTTTTCACAATTTTCTCGTTTATTTCCGATTTCATTTTCGTGTGAGAAAGAGGGGGATTCGAGCCCCCGATGAACTTTTTAAATCTAGCCGACCAGAAGCATCAATGGCTTCCTAATTCCCAATTTTTACATTATTGTTGCCATAAATATAAAAAAAAATACTGAAATAATTTTCTATATTTTCTTGTGTTTTCAGCATTTCAGTAAAAACCATCAGCAAAAATTTTGCAAATTTTTAGATACCGGTAAAGGATTATTCACATTTAGCATCAAACTGATGCTATCTCTTAAAAATAGACATATTTAAGTTATATTGAAGTCGTTTATTTTTCGTAGGACTGTAAACAGTTATGAACACAACATATCAGTGGGTTATTAAAAAAAATACACTTATTATGTTTTATTGTATATACATACCAAGTATTTTTTATCACTTTCAAAACCAATTTAGATTTTTATCCTAGCTTGTGTGAAATTTATGAAGCATTCTTTTTCGTGATCAACAATTTTTTTATATTTTCAGCGGTTGACCAGTTATAGGCGAACCATCGGGGTGGTTTCTTAGGAGTGAAGCCATGTCCCTCCATAACGGATTATTGTGGTTTTATGAGATATGGGATCTCTACTAACAGTTCATAAAGAAAACTTTCGATGCAGATTTATTGGGTAGATATAATGTATATTTTAGTACAGCGACTGTACTATAAGAATGACGAGCCCATTCAGTAGCCTTGGATCAGATTTTTTTTATCTTGTTGTTCCCACGAATAAAAAACCAAAGGTAAGGAGGTAGAAATTGGCTGAATAAACAAAATACATTTCGCTTATGATTATTTTTTTAAACGTGGTTAGGTACCTATTATTGATGATCGTTATCAGCCAGTAAAGATAACGACACGTAACAACGTAATGCGAGGCGTAGAACAACCACCTGGTTGGTATGATTATATCATGCGAAAAATTTAATTATTTATAAAATTTTTATTTTCTGCATATTTTTCAATGAAATTGTTGTTATTATTCGATAAAAAAACATAATAATACTTTAATAATCACCTATATTCTGCTCGTTTTATTGATAATATCGTAATATTATTATTAAATTATTTTAAAAAAATGTTTTTAAAATTGTTTTTTTCTGTTAAACAGCTGTCGTACCCTTACGAACGGCAGCTCTCAAAAGTCGAAACTTGTGCGAGCCAAGGATTAACGAGGTCTTACCTTTTAACATGCGATTCCTAGCACTTTATCGGGCCATCAGATAAAAATATGTAGTGGCTAAGGATAATATTAATGAATATTACAAACTGGAAAATATATAGTACTGTGATCAATGAAAAATTATATTTTTCCGTCAGACTCTAGTTACGCCCCAATATACTTGTCAAATATATATTTAATTTTTTTTGTCTGATGTTTATTGTTAATTCATTTGTTGTCGCTAAATCGACCACTTTGGCTCGCCAGACTGGTAAATCAGAAAATAACATTTGTCAGACAATATGAAACATTGATTATTGTAGGTCTTAATGAATCAATATTGATTAATATATTTTCCTGTAGTCGTTTTTTCGACATGTTCGAGTGGGCGGACGCCCAAAGACCTATGAAAATTGCTGCCGAAACTAAAAATTTGCAGAGGAAAACGGAACAGAAGGTTCGGAGGGAGTATCTATCAGTAAATTTTGCCGATGGACACTCTAACTATGAGTCTAACAGAGATGGTTGAATAAAGGGAAAATTGCAAAATTATATCAAAAGGCCCCCTCCCAAAAAAAAGGAATAACTTGGACCGTTCTTAGATGATAGGAAATGATTGGTATTGTAGAATCTTTATTTAAGTATACATTTGATAGGATGATATTGTAACGAGCCTGAACCCGGATCTGTCACACAGAGTTCTTCGATAAACTGTATTCGGTCATCGCTGCATTCTGATGAACAAGGAATTTTAAAAGGTTCAAAACTTGCCTCAGAAGAGACTGGAAAAATACCGGAATAGTCTGGACTGTTCTTGAAGAATCTGCATGATACACGAAGAAGCATAGACAGTTGAGATGGAGAGTTGAAAATTCACAAACGGCAGAGTCGAAATCAGTGTTGCATACATAGCTAAATAAATTCGTGAATCACTCCAGTAGAAAATAATAAGTAAGCTATGATATTTTAATTGTGAAAATGAATAAGCGAACCGTTGAGTGAATTTTTAATACACCACAAAATGATACTCCTATAGAAACTTCTCAAGTACTTCCTCATAAAGTCGTTAAAACTGAAAATCGACATTTCCAATCATCATAAACCCTTTTTATAGTAAAAGACAAATGACAAATTCATTTAATTCACTAATGTTGCACTGTGATGATGTTTCGAATATCAAAAGCCGTCCGTATGAAACATCATCCATAGAATTACATCTCTCCGCAGAAGAGCATATGTACTCTTCTATGAGCAGGAAGGCACTTAATTTATTTTATACAGTGTGTCCCACTTTGAGCAGCCACACCCTCGTATTTTCTTGACAGTAAACTGATTTCAAAATTTGTTTTTTGTTACGTATCGTACTCAGAAATATCTACCTTCAGGTTTATGAAATATTCGTATATCCATTTTCCATGGCTACCTACGACCAATTGAAAAGTGAAAAATTGGGAAAAACATCTTAGGCATTTTTTTATCGCGAAAATAACACCAAATTCAGAACCCGCTAGCCATGAAAAAGTGATATACTGAACATTTTTGGGTACTTTACGACTGGAGAAGAATTTTTTTAAATCAACTAAACACTACGGATGACTAAGAGTTATCAATTTTGCCAGCTATAGATGACACGCTATATATTTTTTTGATTCATGAATTATGTTCTAGGGATTTTAGGGTGTCTTGATTCAGAATCCGCTGTTACGTACTTGTGCTACAAAAATCCTTGATGTGTTTTCCCCACTTTTTCACTTTTCGACTGGTCATCGCTATCCATAAAAATGTAATATTTGAATATTTTCTATAGCATTATTCGAACATTCTCAAGTAATTAATGACTATGTAAAAAAAATTCGAAATCAACCAAACATTAGGGATGAATAAAAATCAATATGTTAGTTACAGATGACACCATGTATATTTTAGATAATCAAGAACTGCTATTTGCAGGTTTCAGAGTAATCTGACACAGAATTTAGTGTTATTTTTGCGATAAAAAAAATCCCTTCTATGTTTTTACCAATTTTTCACTTTTCAATTTGCTCGTAGGTAGCCATGAAAAAGTAATATTCGAATATTTCCTACAGTATTCTTTGAACATTTTTAGGTTCTTCATGACTAAGGAAATAAAAATCGAAATCAACCGAACAATACGGATGAATAACAAATAAAAAATGTTGTTAGTTACAGATGACACCCTGTATATTTTGATGAATTAGCACTGAGATTTGGAGGTTTTAGGGTGTTCTCAAACAGAATCTGGTGTTATTTTTGCGATAAAAAAATGCCTAGAATGTTTATCCCAATTTTTCACTTTTCAATTGGTCGTAGGTAGCCATGGAAAATGGATATAGGAATATTTCATAAACCTGAAGGTAGATATTTCCGAGTACTATACGTAATGAAAAACAAATTTTGAAATCACTTTCCTGTCAAGAAAATACGAGGGTGTGGCTGCTCAAAGTGGGACACACTGTACATTTCATTATTGTTATTGTTATTGTTATTTATTTTGAATTATACTTCATTTGTTAAAAAAAATATAATAAAGATATCGATAGAGGAGAAAGAATGTCCTCGCCATATTTTTTAGTTTTTATCGATTATATTAAACAGGATTTAATCAATGGTTGCTGCTATTCCTGACAAAAAATAAATAGATAACGGACACAAACTTTGTAGAAGAGACACATGCACTTTTCGGATAATTTTCTTTTGACGATTTTTCAGAATCCGGGATTTGATCCAAACCCAAGAAAAAACATATTTTAAAATTCCAACAAAGTAGAGTATATCTGTTGAAATCAATGCAAATTTTGCTGAGCAGCCATTAATAAAATTTGATTACTTATATGAATGGTGATAGATGATAGATACAATGATGTTTTTGTGAAAATTTGCTTTTTGTATCATACTATTTTCTTCAACCACAAAACGTTTAGAATCGATTTTTTTTATTTAATTGAAGATTTTTCAAATTATGTGGTCACGTCTTTTCGCTCCATCTATCCATCTCACACATAAATTTTGTAGATTTTACAATGTTTCCTTGTCAGATTGAAGGAATTTGCAACCATATACTACCTCCGTAAAATTAACATGGATAACACTAAAGATTCACGAAAGACCGTTTTGTTGTTTTTCGCCAAATAATGTTCTGTTGGAATGACATACATTCAGATTGATGTACCCCGGAATATCTTCAAGAGGTAGATCAACTTCGTTTGTAGTCGAACAAGCATTGCCCAGAATGCATTTGCGGACGATGTCCTTCCAAAAAGTATCAATACCGACTTAGAAGGATCTACAGTCAAGCAATATTCGGTTATGAAAGAAACACATTGTGATTGGTTCTGTTAGTAATTTTTCATCAGCTCAGATTTTACCTACAAAATATTTTACCCAAAAATAAACTTATGAAATGTTATAGAAAATTAATTTCAAAGGAAAGGAAGCTTAAGTTGAAGTAGGTATTTTAAACTTATCCTTCTGATTGTATATTCCACAAGATAAGACATATGAACCGTATTTTACCTCAACACTGTATAATCAACTTGTACCTCGTTCGACTATTGAAGACAACCAACTTATTCAACCAATTCTGATAGCTTCAAACAATTCTGTAATCTTTTTGTATCGAACCACCTGGTACATTCAGCTTCCAAGTTTTACTTGCAATCACATCCGTGACGCAGACACTTCCATCCCAACACGCACCGTTGCTACGTGCGTAAATCGGTCTGTTACCTAGGCAACGAAACTTGGGGAACAATATTACGTCATCCACAAGGGTCAGACCCGGTTCTTGTGGATCCATACGGCATCCGTACTTTTTATAGTATCCGGAACTGGGTTACAAGATTTGGTTCAGTTAGAATATCAATTCGCTTCTCTATATTCGAAAGTTGGTGAAAGGACAGATATATTAACTCCGGAAACTTTGAACAAAAACTATGTGGGGTATTATCCCAGTTATATATATTTCCATTGAGTATGCTGTGGAAAAAACTAACCGTAATGAATTGAATACCTCACCACTAATAGATTGTACGGTATATATTGCCAGCATAGAAACAAAATATTCAGTTGTAATCAAAGACATTCCATCACATATCAAAGTGAAATTTCCTCTGAAAAATAGTCTATCTACGAGAGATAGAAGGTGTGAATAACAATCAGTCATTATACGCCAAAATGGTAACCACGTTGTGATTTTTTTCATGAAAGACAGTCTTCTGCAAACCTTTTTTTTTTTTTTGTAAAAACGTCAGTACAATTTTACTTAGTGACCAGCAAGAAACATGCCTGACAACCACCAGCTTGGTGTCAGTAACTTTTGCAAGTTCACTTCCTGAATTAAATCCGACTGACCGATATATCTGGTTTATCATGTATGGAATGCAATGTGCATGTTCATGTGCATGTGCGGAATATATAGACAGTCATGCAAAAACAAAACCTTAGTGTACTGAAGGCACTATCATGACAATATACAACGAAATGGACAGTATACCACAGCTTGTTGATGACCATTCTTATCTACGGCTCATTGAGCAACTGAGTGCTCCGAAGAAACGAAAAACCAAACAGCTTCTCCAGCTGAAAGCAAATGGGGGACGACAAACCATCCCATTTCCTGCGATGTTTTCAAAACTTGGCATGTATCACCATTCCAGAGGCATTGCTTCGAACTCAATGGCACCGTATGCCCACAGATATCCAAACCCCTATTGCGGCATCTACAAGCAACACGCTTTGCGGCAGTTAGCAAACGAGACAATTTCGTAAAAAATGTTTTAGGTGAGTACAGGGCCGTAGCTAGGCGGTGGCGAGATGTGTCCCCGCCAAGGGCGTAGGTACAAAGAGACCGCAAAATTAACCATGAATAAGCCCCCCTCCTTCAATAATAATATTGTATTTATATTAAAAAAATTAACAATTTCACTGAAATTCTAGAAAATGGTTCTGAATATCAGGTATTGTGGGTAAATATTTTTCAAACACGCCATGGGCGCAGAAAGGCTTTTGCTATGACCCCTGGATAAGCAAGGAGTTTGAATAGACTATGGATGGTACAGGACCAAGAACTATACCCTGTGATACACCACGAGAAAGCGAACTCAGATTTCCTCGTTCACTTTGACTGATTATTCGTACGCGGTTACTGAATAAGTTTCTGGATAAAAAACTTAAAAAATTGGACACGACACATTTCAAAGACACATTTGACTTTTGAACCATTATCCGATAGTATGTTGAGGGTAATTAAAAGCTTTTCATAAAGTAGATACCTTATTGTTAAACATAATGGTCTCTGCCTCGGTCTCTGCTTACATAGAATTGAGGCAGTGTCTGGAGTTCCGCAGGGATCCAACTTGGGGCCTCTCTTCTTCATTATATTCATAAATGATTTACCTGATGTTCTCGAAAATTTAGAATGTCTCATGTTTGCAGATGACTTTAAAAGTATTCGAAATGTCAGAGATTGTGTTTCGTTGCAAAAAGATGTGGATGAATTGTGGTGTAATATAAATAAACTGGGTTACAATCTCAATAAATGTTGTTTTTTGACCCTAACTCGTCAAAAAAAAACAGTAATATTTAGTTACAGATTGAGTGGAGAAGCCCTAAACAGATCTGATGAGGTTAAATATCTTGGTGTCGTCTATGAAAACTTATCATTTAATAAGCATATCAAGAACGTAACTAAATCGGCTAGCCGTCTATTAGGATTTGTTATACACCAAGCTCGACGCTAAGCATATACCTTCAAAAATATAGGTGCCCTCAAACTCTTATATTACAGCCTGAATAGAAGTAAATTAGAAATTGGATCACTGGCTTGGTTTACTCTCGGTTAACTTGAGAAGATACAAAATGAATTTTTAAGATTTCTTGATTTTAAAAAACATCACACATATCCTGACTATCGCATAGTGAGATAGATCATCATATTTAAGAAATTATTTCAAAATAATTTCGCTAGAGAATCTCCGTGATCTGTACCGTTTGTTATTTCTTTATAAAATTATCAATAACAAAAGCAATACCTCAGAACTATTGTCACTGTAGATTCTATGTCCCTCCTATAAGAACTCGCTCAATTGTTACGTTCAACATTCCAGTGATAGCTACATTAACCTCCACAAGATCTCCTCTTGTGACCATGTTTCGACTGGCAAACGAATTTAATGTATTTATAGATTTAGACTGGACAACCTCATTGACAACGTTAAAAAATGCAATATTGAAACATATTCCTCCTATATCAATATGAACTAGCCTCAAATGTGAAATATGTACAAAAAATCGATCATATTTATATGTGACCTATTAAGTCTGAAATATACCTGAAAGTTTTCAAAAAATTGTCTTGATTTTGCCTTTTGTTTCCAATATGTAACTGAAATGGAACCACGATGTGTCCACAACTGTCTATTTTGTTTCTAACTTGGCTGACATATGCGTCGATTATGTGTTCAAAAGGTAATTTGTATGTTCTCTAAATTTCATCGAAATTATTATTATTATTATTCATTGCGTACCAAAATAAATCCAAGTGGACACAAATAATATAATATTGAACACAAAATAGAAGAATTTCACTTTAAAACATTCATCATCTAGTCAGAAAACACAACGTGATTTCATTCATTGGTGAATACACTAATGAAGAAGAATAACATTAAAATTATCTTCTACAAAAACAAAATGTAATACAGTACGATTAGATTTTGAGACAAGAATCGATTGTACCACCACCCAACTAGTAGTTGGAACCATGATAAACACGAAAAAAAATTTAAAGTGTATGATTTATCGAAAAAAACAACTACGCAAGGTGGAAGACAATTCAATTCTTCACAAAAATGATCCCCAGTAATTTTTTAAAAAAATGCGCTCGTTTTCTCAGAAAAAACGATTAACCGCTGACATCAAATTTCAGGTTCACCCTTACCCCCGGCTGAAAGTTCTGGCGGAGCCGAATATTTGATTGGTCATAACTCTGGTAAAAATGGTAAAAAGGAGAAAAAGGAAAAGTTCATATCGTTTGTGAAGACTCCTATCTTCTCATCCAAATATAATATGCGAGTATTTGAGTACCTAAAATGTGTTTTGTCGCACTTCACGGAGATGTTTGCGGATGTTCCAAAAATCATGAGTAATTTAGTAAATATGGAATTATTATACCGAAGCAGCAACCCATACCATCTTTGCAACAATTTTAAAGTAGTGTGACTGGTCCCATACTTATACACGCCAAAAATAAACTTTGTTTTACTCCTGCCCCATTTTCAACTTACCATAAAATCGGCATTCTCTTCACTAAATGTTGAAAATAATCGCTTATTCATATCCTGCATATATATTCAATAACACTATTGCGAAGTGCAAACCTCAAGCTTGAAACCACATACTTCATTTTTTGTATGAGCGATTTTTTTCAACATTTACTGAAGAAATTGCCGGGATTATGGGTGAGTTGAAAACTGAGGGAGGAGTAAAACCCAGTTTTTTCTTTGGCATGTATAAGTGAGACTTGTCTCACTAGTCTTGCATATGGTCCAAAGAGGGTACTGATTTCTGCTTCAGTATAATTATTTCTTATCAACTAAAATATCCATGACTTTCGGATCCTCCGTAAATATCGTAGAAGGGTTATGTGATGTGGGACAAAACACATTTTAGATACTTAGATACTCACATGTTATATTGGCATGAGGAAGTGGAAGTCTTCAGGAACGATATGCATCTTTTCTTTTCCTTCTACTATAATTTTAAGCAAAGTTATGACAAATTTAATTTTCGGCCCTGCCTGAATTTGCAGTGGCGGATTAGCGCGAGCATGAAATGTGACGTCGGCGTTAAACCACGTTTTCTGAGAAAACGAGCGTATTTCATAACGTATTACTATTACTAAAAATCATTCTTGTGGAGAATTGAATCATCTCTCAACCTATCTAAATCGTTTTTCGATAAATTTTGCATTTTCTGAAATAACACAAAAAGTATATATTTTTTTAAAATGAAATTTTTTTTCTGGTTCCACCCCTGATTTTTTGGTTAATAATTTTTTTCTAATAAGACATGATGTCGAGATGTCATGTGCCGAGTTTCAGAGTGCTACAATTCATTCTTCACTTTTTGCTCGAGTTGTCTGTCGTTAATAGAAATTATGTGCATGAAGTATTACTATATGGATACGTATGTGCCCGTACGATACATTGTAGAAATAATTAAGGAACTCTATGTTTAATATGTATTCAAATGGAAATTATTATGTCTACTCCACTCATTTGTGTAAAAAATAGAATCGTCGTGTTACGAAACAAATCAGACACAAAATAAAGACATTTCAAACAAATTTGTTTTGGATGTTGCTATTTAAACACGCATATCCTTTTTGGAAAAGTGTTGACACAAAATTGAACATTTTTGGACACAATTACCACTGAGCAGAAGCGCTCTAAAAGGAGTAGACACAATTCAGGAACTAGAAAATTGTGCCCGACTTTTGCCATACATTGCTACTTCGGACTGTACGACATCTTTCTGAAGAAATATCCTTCAATTTTCCATGAACCTGTATCGTCTCTTTGAGGTATTCCATAAGAGGCTTTTTGATTATTTTCTCAATAAATTTCGAGAACAAATGTGAGTAAAATCGGTCGGTAGTTTGCTATTATTGATTTGACACCACAATTATTATATATTGGTATTATGACTACTGTTTTGAAAGCCTTTGGAATTCAAGGATAATATTATTATTTTTGTATTCGTGTCTGAAAGGTGTGTGAAGTTCAGGGATGTTGTATACTTCTCTCTCGAATCGGATTTTACCAGGTCCGAAGCATCCTGCTAGGAAATATTATGCTGCAAGGAAAAATAAAACGACCTTTGCACGTGAACAATATGGATTTGACAAAAACAGCAATCCACAACGTTTATACAAAAGAAAAAGCGAATCCATGAATGCCCAATATCAATATAAATTAGCTCAGTTCCGATATTACAACCGAAGACGAGTCGTTGCCCGCCAAATTTTTAACGATGATTCTCATTCAACTTGTGAATAGAATTAAACAGATTACAACAGAATTTTCAATCACGCTTTGGTTTTGCGAATGATTTTATTCGTAATAATTACCCTGTTGTCAACCCAGAAGAGCAGAAACGAATCAACTCTGAATATGACTCGAACATAAGTGAAAAATCGGTTGAGATTGCAATATCTTCCATCAAAATAGACACTGCACCAGGCCCAGATCGAATTCTTGCTAGAGCAATAAAAAACGAATATTGCGCAGAAATCATTGCAACCATTGCGTCTATCATTCCCAAATGGTGGTATGTCCCAAAGCCTTTACAAAATGCCAAGACCATACTCATTTACAAGGGAAAAGGGAGTGATCGTGATTCCAGTAGTAGTTGGAGACCGATTTCAATATGCTCAATTATCAGACGTGTGATAGAACTAGTACTGGATAAAGAGCTGAGATCATTCGTAGAATTCAATATAAATCAACGTGAATTTACTCATTCACCAGGTACCCATCTTAATGCAACACTTCTTAATGGTTGTTTGAATAAACCAAAACGGAACGGAAGCAATTGTGTTGTTGTATCATCAGGACATTACAATCGTTACTACTACCAACTAGTCTTCGTGAAGCTATAATAAGTCTTCAGATAGGTAATTCAACACGAATCCATGCAAATGGAAATCAATCAGAGAAAATTGAAATGAAATGTGGAGTTTTTCAGGGTGTTCCACGTTCTCCATCTTTATTCAACCTATCAATAGATTATGTTCTAAATGAACTCAGTGAACCAGAAATTGCTGAAGAATACGGTTTTGAAATTAATGAAGATCTGGAAAACCTAACCGTATTAGGATTCGCAGACGATACTGTTTTGATTGCTAATTCCATTGACTCAGCTGTTACTCTTGTAAAAATGGCTAAGAATCTTTTTTCACAAACAAATCTTTCCATCAACCCTGACAAGTCAAAAGCCATAATCATTAAAAATTGGGTACTTCAGGAGACAGAATTGCGAATTGACGCGAATACAACAATTTGTGGATTGAAAAATTCAGAGAGTATCAAAAGTACCTTGGAATGACCTTTGATAAACAATTAACGTTTGATGAATCTACTACAATTACTACTCTCAACACAAGCCTTTCAAAACTCACTTCAAGCTCCCTGCTGAACCCCGAACAAAAATTGAATATACTAAACCAATATATTTAGCCAACACTTGATTTTCCCTTAGAAACTGCCCCATTGACCAAATTAACACAAAAATTTTTGGAAGACGTTGACAAACTAGTTAGAATTGCCTTTAAATCGATAATGAATCTACCAGATGATTTACCTAACTCGGTGGCCATCCTGAATAGTCATTTATATAATAACTTTTGTTAGCTTTGTTTTATACCCCATTATTCAATTTTTATTTTTTATGCATTTATTGTTGATATGTATCCTGTGTCCCTGTGGCAAACTGCGTTTGGCAGTCAGGACATCAACTGTAAGATGTTGTAATATATAGAATTATAATACCATTTGCCTCAGTTATTTCCATACCATCTTCGGGATTGAATTTATGATGATTAAAGTTTTTTTATTTTCAAATACTCTTGAATATGTATATAGTTTTTCACATAGGTATACTTTGCTGATTCAACGTTCATTTCGATTTCAAATTTGGAGTGATTGCTTTCACTTTTTTTTTCATAAAATATTTTATGTAATATAGTTTTGCTGTATGACCGTTTGTTTCTGTTACTTGTCTTCGAAGCAGAGAATAGCGGGTGTTGATGTATCTGAGATATCCATGGCATTTTATTATTTTCAACAGAATGTTTCAATTTGTTTGAAAATGTTTTTGTCAATACCGTACCTTCAATCGCCTATATGGGGGGTGTGAACTAAATAAAATATCATTATTTACCTCTACATTCTTTTGTTGCTGCTTATTGCATGTGTCTTGAGTCTCTGAACTATTCCTTGAATTCATTTTTAGCGGTTTTTACGCTCTATGATTCATGTGGATCTGTTGTTTTAACATCAAACTGCCATATGTTGTATTCTTCTCTCACAGCCATTTATTACTTTTCACTTACTATCCAAAAACAAATCACAACTATTTACTTCCACCATATTGAACAAATTACTAGTCACAAAATACGTAGGAAGTATTATCATGGGCAATGTCATTTTATAGATGGGAAACAAAACAACTCGCGTCAGGAATTTACTTGCAAATAATTGCTGTATTAATTGTATCTACAATTTTTGAATAACGCAAGATATTATTTTCTTTGATGGATATCAAAGAAATCAAAATTCATTGATATCTAATTTTTTCAATAAAAATCCAAATATTGCCTAACCCTGTTCGGTCCACAGCTTTTATTACACAGGAAATCATCTATCTCGTATGTGACATAACTTCTAGGAATTCAACAAAATCGACCATTACATAAGCGCACCGCACCATATACGGACCCAAACGACTTGGAATCTCAACGCACACTAGAAGGTTAAGCTTAACAAAAAATCGCAGCGGTAAACGGCAAGGGAACAAAAGCCTGCCATTCAACTAGCGATTGTTTTGAGGTTTGAGATTGTTTTAATGTCTGCGTGCAGCTTGCACACACTTTTTAATTGATCGCTTCGGGCTATTCACGCTGAAACTTGGTTGAACATGTGTGTTAAAGTACGGTGCACGATAGGGGACGTGCATCGATAATAATGAGACCAAAACTAGGTCACCTCAAACAAACTGGGGAGTCGTGCACTCGAATGCCATGTAATAGGTATGAGCGTATGAGGTACTTGCAACGATGCATTTGAGGTCGATATTAAACACTGGAGCATGGTATAACCCACTTTTCATTCGAACACTCCCTTTCAATTATTCATAGAGAATTACAGTTCGAAAGCGGAAAGTCAAGGGGTTCAAGTACATTCTTAATTTTCTTTTTTCGATAAGTCCCTGGAACGATGAGAAAAACCAAATAGGTATCAACGCTACAATAAAAGATGAGTTCTTGGACGCAAAAGAACTCACACCTGATGAATTTTCACCTGAAAAGCCAGGCGAAATCATAATATTCACTTGAAGTTTATGTCATTCAGTCATTATTATCGGTATTGCCAATTGTTTACAAAATATTCAAGAAGATTACACGTATATAGACCATACTACGAGTTATAACCTCTGAGCTAGAAGAAAAAAATAACAGTTACTGTTCTTGATATGATTTTTTTGATGGAATTATCACTTTTTGTAAGCAACGTATCGTACACCAATTATTTGCCTACGTGAAAACAAAATAATTTCAAATAAACCTTGACACTTCGGAGAGCTTATCCGCCTCAGTAATCAAAACTCCTGAAAACTATTTCCATTAGGTTTGTTAATATTACGATCGCTTTTGACAAAGTCAAATGAAATCTGCTAATAAATTCTTTGGGGTGATCTGCTCTCTTGATACAATGGGCACAAAGACGTTGAAATAACGTTGTGAAATGGCTGAAAACCGAACGTTTTTTCAACGAAAAAATGTCGCGTTTAACAACGGTATATTAACCAATTGCTTACCAATTATTATTATTGCCGTTTTCAATCAGGTTTGAACGTCAAAGATACTCAATAAAACAACATTGTTTTAACCAAATAAAAGGATAAGGAACGTATCATAAACATTGATAAATGAATCGCATACGTTTTTGAAACGTATATTTAACGAGTTGTTGAGGAAGTAACGTTGAAAACACATCTTTATAACGTATTCTTTCAACGTTAAAGATTACACTAAATTATTGTCGTTAAAATTTTCAACCAGAAACGTTTATTTAACCAATGCCACGTACGTGTGCCCATTGGGAGGGTGGGTGACTGGTATCAATCAATAACTTTTCTCTTATATCTGATTCAATTAGTTGAAAAAACATTTATTTAACAAAAGACTGCAGGCAGTTTTTTTCAAATTGCTCTTTTATTGGTTCGATTCTCTCATAAAAAATTTGCTATTACTCCATTATATGATGGCCATCAGATGAGGGAATATGTTCGAATATTTTTAAACCTGTTATTTTTTGATTGCTGATATAACTTTTGTGTTCTTTCTGGCGCACAATCAAATGGTCTTGATGTTTCACCTATGTAACCTTCACCACACGATCAAGTTATGTCGAAAACACAATTTTCTGGACAGCAATTCCATTTGTGACAGTATTCATCTTAATATATTGGTTGTTTTAAATATTGTTATTACGTCATACCTATAGAAAATCTGTTTTATCTTTTCATACAATCCATGAACATGAGATATGTTGGTTATTGAATGGGTATTATTATGTGTATTATTGTTTTAAATTTTATGTATGGTTTTTTTGCTCGAAAGGATCTGGATAGTCATTTTCCTCGAGAACGGGCTTTATAAAATTCAATTCTTCTTCCAGATTATGGATGGAATTACAGTATTTGATGAATCAATCGGTTTTTTCAATAGAAATTATATTCATGACATTTGTATATAAGTTTCAGTAAGTATATATCACATCAGCGTTAAAAAATAATTCAGGATACGCGTGTGAAAAATTGATGTTTAAAACACGGGTGTGAATAAACGCAATTCACATCAGTTTTTTAAACACACTTTCCACAAGCGTATCATATACCTAATACTTTTTGGCACGACAGTAAAATTTCAAAAACCTGAATTTTAATCAAATTATTCATGAAGTAGGCGTTATTGAGGTAGCAATGTCGGTTATATGTTTTGTTTACAATTCATTCAGATCTCAAAATAAATCAGACAGAAATTTCAGTTGACCAAAATAGTGATTTCCGAAGAAATAAATGAATACTATGATTTATGAGGCTTCCGATGTAGAAAAAGGAAAGAAATTGGGTTTGAATAGTTTTTTTTACCAGAAAAATCCCGAAGCTAATTGCTTTGATTATTATTAGTTTTGTTCCATTCGATTACTTTTCTTACCTACTACTATTTCACTTTCCACAGTGTTTAGCATATTTTGATTGTCAGTGCGTCAAAAAGTCAATAAATGATTTTATTACTTGCACGAAAACTGTATTACTCAGAAATACCACACTCCAATGCTGTTTTGTAAAGCAGCAAAATTTGAGTGACGGGACATATGGATTAAATCCGTATTGGTTTCAATTTGTGTAAATAAAGTCAGTTGAGACGTCAAACTGGACGTTTCCATATTACCGTGATTGTTATAACGATCGAAATGTATGCATATGGAATCAGTGAAATACATATTTGAAAATATCACGGTCTAAAAAAATTGTTTAAATTGTTTTTTGGTTAACCACCAGCTCTCGTCTCCCTGCGAACGGCAGCCCTCAGAAACTTGAGCGTGCCAAGGATTACCGAGGTCTTACCTTTTAACGTGGGATTCTTAGCACTTTCTAGGATCATCAGAAAAGAGATTCTGCATTCAGGAGGCTTCGAATCTGTGACCGAAAGCCAGAATGATCTGAAAGCGGTAATCCTAACCACTCTGCTACCTGACTGAAGGCAGTGTTTTCAAAAAGTCCTGTTCTCATTGGTATGAAATGGGGGAGTGGTGGAATTTTTTTGGTTTATATAATATGAGGGTGATTGTCAGTAATTATATCCCGACAAAATGCAGAATTTTCAGAAAATACTTTCATTTTCCTGGCACGAAATCTATGTTGCTTGGAATCAACACGAAAGCTTGCTCGAGAGGTGTTTTGTAGAGCAGCACATAGTTTGAGTGCCTGACAAGTTGGAACTATTTTGAAAATTCTGCATTTTGAAGAGATATTTGATCAGATTTCACCAATACATTCATGAACTAAATACTTATTGCAGAAACGGTTCATTTTTAATAAAGTGGCATTTCTATATTTACCGTGAGTGTTGTGACGTCTATGGAAACATATACATATGAAAGCAGCGAAACACCGCTTTGAAAATACCTTATGCTGGAGGCAGTGTTCTCAAAAAGTCCTCTTCTCATTGGTTTGAAATGAGAAAATGATGGTATTTGATTTGTTCATATAATATGAGGGAACTTTTGTCAGAATCACTAATTCTGACCACTATATAGTGGGTCATGAATAGGTGTAGGTATAATAGGCACGAATTGAAATTTTCGAAGTAATAACCCAATAATTTCTGAAGTACTTGTATTACTACCAAGAATCATAGAAGAAACTGATCATTAGTACCTACTTGTGACAAAAATTCAGATAAATGAAGTACTCTTGACTTGTAGCGAAACACGTCCAGTTGCTCAATAAGTCTTTCAAATTGACTTTGTCGAATTCTTAGTCATCTTTTTTTATATATAAGTGTGTCGCTCATTTGCATATGAATAAGTATAAGCTCACGGTAACGATGCATGCGTCGCATCTTTCTTTTCGATTGAGTGAATGAAAGAAATCTTCATTGAAGTGACTTCTATCATCACAGAAGGGTGCCTCATGCAAGTCACATTCACATTAACTTTGTCGTCGATCCGTTACGGACTCGAAAGGGCCACAGTCTTGCAAAAGGGCGTAGCCCATTTCGGCCCGAGATGGCAGGTACCGTGCATAAAAAGAGCCCATTTCGGCCCCAAACACAAAATGTGCCTATTTTAAATGTACCCATTTCGGCCCGGAGGGTTTAACGGTGGACTAGTAATTAGGTGCCTAATTAGAATTTTAAATCTAATGCGTTCACAAGATCTGTAACTATAGCCAGAGAAATAACAACATATATCATTCAATTTTGTTAAAAAGTTTATTAATTTATCAATATGTACAAAAATCGCCTTAATGCTACTTATTAGAATGATAATATGATACAATTTTCACATAATCTAATTTTGAAATTTCCTTGTTCTTATATTTTTGTATTTGTTCCTCCATAAACTTTTGCTTTTTCTCTCCTAAATTTCTAGACATATTTGTAATGCCAATACTATTACAATTTACGTATGTTTCTATTTGTACATTCAAAAGTTCTTTAACAAAAATAAATATAGATGGGTGAGTATGATACATTGAATTGTTAAAATGTACGTGAAACGATTCACAAGCATTGGTAGTTTTATTTAAATCTGCAGAAGCACTTGCCCAAACGTGAGGTGGAAATTTTGATTCGTTGGTTAAATAATTTTCAAGAAGAAAATCTGAAAATTTTTCTAAATTTGTATATTGAGGCTTAATTTCATATAACTCAAAAAAATTGAAATTATCTACTTCATTGGGTTCTAAAAAGAGAAGTCCAAAACAATGGTGCAGCCATTTGCCAACATCTGACTTATCATCTTTATAAAATAGTGTGAAACCTAGTTTCTATATTTGACGGTACCATGCTTGGGTCAAGTGAAACCTACAGCCAGTAATTTTGATATTTGTCCAAATTTGAGTTAAAGCGTTATGAATTGAAACTTCAAAGTCTATTACTACTTCTTTTGGTGAAAAAACTAAATTATAATTGTCACACAAATCATATATCTTAGACGAGCACAAGCGATATGTTTCTTCACGTTTAACTTTTAACAAACAGAAAACTAACGGAATATAGTGTCCATTAAAATAGCCGTGTATAGTGAAAAGTTGTTTAAACAATTTTGTGCAATAAGAGAAGGTCCCATCCATATACAAAATCTCTGCTTCACACAAAAAATTTAAATTAGAATGACAGGAAAATATTATTAAATTTAAGGTTTCGTCATTAATTAACACAAAATCTTCACCTTTATTAGTTTTTAACTCCATTGCAGCCTGACACTGCGTGGACTTCTGTGACTGACTTGGGTAATGCTGGCAGCGATTTCCTCCGAGCATAGTAGATGTTCTTCCTAACACATTTGAAGTCCTTCCGGGTGAGAGCATCCTGTTCTGGTTGCTTCGACAAAGCTTTTCTTATTATTTTTGCGGGTTTCTCACATATGTCCGATTCAGCTTTCCTCTCCGCTGTAAAACTTAATATTTGCCGTTGCAAGACATTTTCCAACTCTGCCCAGTGTGAATGGTTTTGATTCGATGTTGTCAAAACTCGATCAGAAGAATTGTCCATAGTCTTTAAGTAGGTATTGCACCTATCTTTGATGGATCTCCACTGTGTTTCTCCCGAACTTAATTTTCGGTTTTGTTCTTTGAATTTGAACTGATTCAACACCAATTGTGTTTTACCGCGTCCGCTTGTGATTTCACTTAACTTAGCCGATTCACCCATTTTTCCGCATTTTTTACTAGATTATTACAGTTAAGAAGTTACTGTGGAACTAAATAATCTAACAATAAGCGCCCCTAACAATGTATAAATAATTATCCCAATCCAAATATCCTTCAAATTACCTTTTAATTAGTTTACCTATCGTTGTGGGCCGAAATGGGCATTTACCCAAGCTCATTAAAATTCATCTTACCTGGTATTTCACATTTTCGGGCCGAAATGGGCTACGCCCTTGCAAAATTCGCTTTGTATGATAAAGCCTGACTCATACATCACAATCACATTGAATGTGATACCCTACATTCTACTTTTACTATCCTACGTCAGCTTGACCCCTAATACAATGTTATTCCGAATTATCTTCTTGAAACTATACCCTCCGTTGGTGAATATTTGAAGAATTTTCGGGGGTAATGTAACAAGACCTCGTTTACCAGCGAATAAATTTTTCAATTTCTACGAAAACGATTATGTTTGAAAATATATCGAGTTAAATTCGGAGATTTATTCCTTGAACATGAATCTTCGGATTTTGCGAAATGAATTTTCTGAAACAAAAATGATTGAGTGAAAATTCTAAAATTTTTTCGATTTGATAAAGACTGTCGAGAGATTATATCCTAAATATGTCAATTAACCACTAACATTTATTCCGTAACGTACATAATTATTTTTATTGAATTAATAAACATAATTATTTACTGAATCTACAATTATTGAAAATACAATTTGTATACACAACATTATAAGGTTTTTTAATAATTTCATCAGAATATTCTTCTTTACTTTCTGCCAATGAACAGGTAGATGTAGATGTTTTCGTTACACTGGCACTGATTTCAGAAGAAGAAGGTACCTTTCGAATCTTCTCTATAATGATATTGTGATGGCTTGAGTCAAGATTCAGATACAGTTGTATAGAAGAGGCACTTGCGTGTCCTGTGATTTTAATTAATTGTTATTCTTCTACTTCTGCCTTTGCTAAATGAGAGACAATCGTCGAACGACTTGGATAACTCGTCATTTTCCGATTTTTCACGTCAATTCCACATTGTTCAGCAAATTTTGATAGTTCATGGCTTCCAACAGGTGAAATTTTATACCATATTCCATTTTTGTTCTAAATGGATTAGACGTCAAAAAGAATCGGCTTGAGGTTAAATTTTCCCCTCCTTTAGACATTATTTTATAGAAAAGTCGAACAGTACATCTTCCAGGTTGTTCTTTGTTCTGTTTGAGCCACTTTGAGTTGAAAATTTTTTTACTTCCTCCTTGACAAGTTTTGCTGAAAATGGAATTATATTCTATTCTACCCGTCTCGTTACCATAATTATAGGTTTCGGGTTTAAAAATATCAATTTGCCAATTTACTTCTTCTCCACCTCTCCATGCAAGTTCGTATGAGGCTATTATGATAAAACTTTTCCATCAAACCTTCTGGAGTGTTCTCATCGCAACAGTTCATAATATCAATATATTCATTCCTTTCAAGAGGTGTTGACATTTGTTTCCTCTTTTTTGGTTCTACTTGTAGAAGTTTTCTTTCTGAATTTCTTGCATCTCTTGCACTTTTGAACTCGATCTCTATAAAGTGGTTGAAAGACCGACTGAATTTCTTGAAATATTTATCCTATAACATTTTTGCGGTTATCAGAGCTGCGCCGAGCACTGACAAAAAGTGCTTCGAGCACTAAGTTCCAAACACTCTTGAAAAGTGCTCCGAAATCTCGAGCACTAAGCACTTTTATTTATGAAATGCTCGCGATTTCTAAGCACTTTCAAAAAGTAATTCCAGTCAGAGAGCACTAAGCACTTAGCACTTTTCCGACTGTTAGATACTTAAGTTACTGAAAGTTAATCAAACACTAAAGATTTTCACAAACAATAATACATCGGGACATGTTTCGCTACACTGCCGCTTTTTCAAGCAGTTATTATATTAACGGCTTGGAAAACTACAGTGTAACGAGACATGTTATATCATTTGTTGAAATCTTATCGTGTTAAATCAAGTTTCAGTAACTCACGTTTCTAACAGTCTAAGAAGGAGAAGGATTTTCATCAAGTAACAAGCGAGTCAATTATAAACTTAAGTTAGGTACACTTTCTACTCACTTATCTAAAATGGCATTCAGCTTACCACGATAAATGATCAATTATTCACATATTCCGCAATCTGTATTTAAAGATTTTTTCTTATATTACCAAAGCAACTCAATTTTTTTAAGTACATCGGTAGGGTTACTGTTTGATTTCAGTCGTTAAAAACCATGAGAGAGTAGGTCGTTCTTGACCTGTCAATTGAAACTGTTATGATAAAAAAATATATTAACTCAAAAACATACAAGTTTGAGGTTATAATATGAATTTGTAAAAAAAGTACGGTATATGTAAAGCATCTGTGAACTCCTCGAGACAATTCTTTTTTAAACAGTCGTTCCGCAATGCGCACTCGTGAATAAAATACTCGTTACTGAAAGGAAGTTTATTATAATATACTATTTTGAAATATAATTGCTGAAATCAACATTTTGATTCCAATAAAATAGGAATATTGATCGAATGTTTGGTTTTGTGGTTTTCTTGACATCGTTTTTTGAGTGTTTAACCTCGCACAGTCCGAAAAAAAAAACCAAAACATGTAAATCAAAATCAGATCGAAATGGGCCGCATATGGTTACACAGAAAAGAAGTTTGGAATAACATAATGTTAACTGAATCCCCTGTATCAAGATAGTGATCTTTTAAACGAAGTACTTATCGTAGAAAATTGATTTTTTGGTGGGTGGTGCCGCCGGGTGCCATCTGCCGCGACTCCATGTTTTGACAAGATTCATTTATATGGAAAGGCTTAGTGCTTAGTAATCCCGAAAAGTGCTCTGGAGTACTGGAGTGCTCGCTGGTTCATTATCAATTCAGTTATATTTTCTTTATTAACACTTCCAAATCTCTCTCCATTTTTATATACCAATATCAATGTATAACTACAAGAAAATGTCAAAATACTATCGGTTAAATAGGAAGAAACACAAATATGCAAAGGGATAAAAAATTCGGATGAATTACGTTACTGTAGCGACGCAATTTACTGTTCGTTTATCAAACTTCGAATTTTTTTCAAGGTCAAAAATCCAAAAAACATACTGATGATTTTTTTAAATAGAATTTGACGACACCACTGGATTTTCAATGGTTTATGTGAAAATTACGTAGGAATGCGTCCATCAATAAAAAAGTTATATGGGAATAAAATTTGGAAATTATGTCAATAAATTCCCACCACTTCAATTTTCATCAAAATTGTTCATAAATAACCAAATTATAAAATGATAATTTTTTTCTAAAATTCCACCAAACAACATTCTTTTCAAATTTTATTATTTAATAATTGTTTTATTTATGAATAGATTTTGAAGGAATTCTGGCCAAATATATTTCGGAATATTCTGAATCGAGTGGTGTAGTCAGAATTTCGATGAAAGTTCTGAAATTGAAGTTTTGGGTTGATTAATTGACATAATTTTCAAAGTTCATTCCTTAATAACTTTTTTATTGATTGACGCATTTCTACGTAATTTTTACATAAACCATTTAAAAATGTCGTGGTTCCAACGAATTCTATTTAAAAAAATTGCCAGTATGTTTTTTTGGATCTTTGACCTTGAAATTTTTATATTTATTTCGAATTTATTGCTCTCAACTAGAACTATTGAGGAACTATTGAAAAAAAAAACTTCTGAATCGGATAATAAATAACAGTTTTAGAGAGGTGGCCCGCTTTCAAATGGGTCACTCTGTATGTATTTGATTTAAATACGCTGAAAAGAAGAAAATTAACTTTGGAGTAAATCAAACTGAATTTTTTTAATAATGAAATTTGATATGGTATAAGAGCTTGTCCCAAGAAGATTTCTTAAAAATGGAATTCACAATCATTAATTGTATCAAGATTATTTTTACTTTTTCTTTTTTGTGCATTTAAATAAAAGTTTTTCTTCAGAAACTTTTTTTACGTTTACTTAATTTTGTGCGTTAGAATTTGTTTAATCATGTTTCAATAGATGCGCCAGGTGCCTTCACCTTCCTGGTACATACAGGTTAACCTACGAAAATCATTCGCATCGATATTTTTCACAAATTATATTTTTTTGAATTTGAATTTCCTCGTCCGGAAGAGTCAGAATATTGTTCAAAATAGCCTACTCTCATTTCTTTCTCTTTCCAAAATCCTTCACCTTTCTTCGAATTATAATGCATTTTCACTTATAGCCTTTGATGGAGGACAGGGACTTTTTTAAACTGAATTATTGGATGGTCGGATGATATTCACCACTTTTACGAATTTTTCTCGATTGAATTTTGGCAAGCTTTGTTTTTTTTATAAGGAAGGAGGTCGAGCTACCTATCCAATTTTTTTTCTGGAAAAATACAGGTCTGGAAAGGGTATGATAACCGAGATACCAGGCTAAGACTTGTAGAACGGTCACCCTGTATATGCATCTACAAATCGAAATATTTCTGGAATGCTTCCCTAGAAATGGACACACCTGTATATCAACATCAGTCCCTCAATAGTTATGAAAAGTGAGAATCTGACAGTGCGAATCCTCGAATGATTCCGTATACGTGCCCAGACTGCACATTGATTAAATACCATTTAGTTTCCAATTAAACTGGGAACTGGAAGCGCTACAAACAGCGGAACAGCGTGCTTCGAGAGCAGCAGAAAAGTAACAAGGAGCCCGAATGGAGCGTACAACGTACAAGTCACGTCACGTTGTCTGTGCATGTGTCAGTGTCTCATGAATGCATTATCTACCGAACACGTCGTCGTTCCTATGAAATAGGATGCGCCCAGAGATTTACCGAACAACTTGTAGAATCTTAACGAGTCACTTGAAACGTACCGCCTTGCGACGACTCTTTGTACTCTTTATAATCAACACGCATCTCGCCAGTATCAGTACCAGACACAAAAGGGGCAGAAAGGACGTTAACAAATCATCTTAAATGAAATCGCTCGTCGGGATTTTTTTTTCTCTATTGGAGGCATTCATGCTCGTTGCTGCGTTTCTTTTAATAATGTTGTCACCGATGCGGTCAGCAGTCGCACACACACGGTTGAAGATCTGCGATAAAATCAAGCAATTTTCATTGTTATTGGGCATTACTTTGCTGTATGTCCCCGCTGTATACACTTGAAACAAAATCCATTCAATGGACAAGTCTGCGTCGAGCAGAATAGGCCAAAATATCAATATGTTATACATGAGGGGTTCACTCAAATTTATATTTTGAGACTGGGCATTATTTATCAAACTAAGTTTTCATTTATATCAATTAATTCTGTTCGTTAGTAATATCATCACTCAAAAATGTCAGGAGCGATTGGGCAACTTTTTAAAAAGTGGGATTCCACGATACACATAATCTCCAGACCTTTTACACATTGTTTTCCTACGGTGTGTTTTGTCTTTGTTTGGTTCTGTTATGCCGCGTCTTCATTCAGTCGACATTGTCGATCGACATTTTTTCTTTCAGAATATTTCAGAACAAATGCAGCACTGGCAATAGAGCACTGTCAGTGACGTAATATGACAGTTGCGGAACAATGTCATATGGGGACAAACAAACCAAACTGAACAAAAACAAACCCATCGAACCCATTTTTCATAAGGCTACGTGAATCACTTGATGTCTGCAAAGTTTATAAAAATCGCAATTATCCACAAAAAACGAATTTTGATTTCATCAAATGTCAAATGCTTTGTTTGTCCGCCCATGACCGTCATTTTGTGACGTCAGCTGACAGTGCTCCATTACCACAACTCTCTCATTGGTCAGTTTATTTTCGGTTTCATTTGACTGAACGTGAATTTGGAAGGCTGTGTTGAACTTTGTCGATAGACAATGTCGAATCAGTGAATTAAAACCGTGTTACAGATTATACTATTTTTTCCTAGGTATTCCGTAATTGCAAAATCGGATATGACAACGCACCAGCAGCTCATTGAACTGAAAGAGGAGAACGTAGTCGTAGAAATAACTCAATTTTCCAGAGTTCAATTATCAAAACCATACAAAAATACCATTTTTGCAAGATATTTTTTTATCTTACGTGAAAAACAAGGAGCTAATAATAAAGACGATAATGATAAGATTACAGTCACCAGGATTTGCCTGTAAACAAGCAGAAGAATATGCTGATTCTGAAATGATTAAGACCCGATAGAAATTGCCAGATATACTAATAAAACAGACAGACAAACTCGAGCAAAAAGTGAAGAATGAATCGTAGCACTCTGAAACTCAGCACATGACAGCTCGACATCATGTTTTATTAGAAAAAAAAATTGTTTACCAAAAAGTCAGGGGTGTAACCTAAAAAAATTTTCATTGAAAAAAAATATTTTTTTTGTTGTTGTTATTTTAGAAAATATAAGATTTATCAAAAAACGATTTCGATAAGTTGAGAGATAATTCAATTCTCCACAAGAATTATTTTCAGTAATACCTTCTGATATACTCTCGTTTTCTCAGAAAACGTAGTTTAACGCCTACCTCACATTTCATGCTCGCGCTAACCCACCACTGCAAATTCAGGCAGGGCCGAAAATTAGATTTTTCATAACTTTGCTAAAAATTATAGTATCTAACCTAACCTAACCTAACCTAACCTAACTAACCTAACGAATCTAACGATGAAGAAATGTCATCAAGGAAGCAAAAACCAATATATAAGTGACTAGAATTCGAATTAAAGTATTTCTAAATATAAATTCCCCTCAAATCCTATCTTCAATACTTAGAAAATGAACTATTTTCGCACGTTTCTTGCAATTTCATATTTCATCGATTTGAACTCTTTAGTTTCAATGTAACATAGAAACTTAAATTTTTCGAGTAATTAAAGTGTAAATTTTAACATTCAACTGAAAATTTTACATAATGATCAAAAGAAAATTTTTTATTTCAAGTTTTTTTATTTTTTCTGGAAAAATTTCAGTATGAACTGAAAGCACAATGATTTTTTTCAAAACGCAGATATTTTGACGGGAGAATTTTTGATTGAAAATTAGGGTGCTTATTGGATATTGAATCAAAATAAGGGAAAACAATGAATTATTTGAATTCCATAAATTAAAGTGTGTTTGGGACATGAAACGGTACCATATTTCGTGATTTTTTTATGGGAGATAAAAATAAAAAACCAAAAAGTCGGTTTTTTGTATTTTTCGCATACATTTTGAGGTTATGTGAAATAAGTGTGAATACAAAAGTCATGAACCTTTTTACATTTTTGCATTACTTTTTTTTATTGGACACGTACTTTTGCATGAAATTGTTGAATTATTTATCCTTTTATTGTTATCATATTTTTTTACTTTTCCAATGGGTATCATCCTGTTTTAATTTTCTTTCACTGCATACCATTTTTGAAGGCTTCGGTATTGGCCTACACTGTGGCTTTACGATGTTAAACGAACGAAAATCTATTTTTCAAATACAATATATTTGCTATCACCCCACAAATTAGGAAACCTCTTGAGCAAATATCGAATCAACCCAATTTTGCGTATATTTTCATCAAGAGAAAAAACACTCAGAGGCTGTTAGATAGAGTTTTTTTTTCTATCTATATTAGGTCCCGATCGAGTTACCTAGTTGGTCATGATTAACAAAGACGTCTGGCCTTTTAACAAAAAAAAAGCTTGAGTGCTTTCAGTCTTTACGACTCAATCTACTTCCCTTGTCCATTGTAACAAAAATCAGAAGAGAACTTACGGAAACGTAAAAAAGTGGAGAGAGAAATCCATCATTCCTTTCCAGCCTTTCTTTATACGAGACACGTATAATGATATGACGCCAATATAAAAGAAAAAAGGCGACGGAGATTTTTTACGCTCTGGAATTCTACATATCAGCCTCTAGATGAAAGGAACAAAGAGAGTTCAACAGGAACCACTGGCATTCAAAATCTCTCAAGAAATATTACACCAAGAATGTTCGAATGCCTTATTCCAGAAAGAAAGTGGATACTTTTATGAACAAAAAAATAATCTTGATGGTTATTAAATTTGAAATGAATATTATTTGAGACTTCCGGTTAGAACCTAAAAATCGGGAATGAAATGAAGTAGCTGTAAAATACATCAAATAGTAGGCCAGTAGAAATAAACAATCAATTCACATTCAATTCCAAAAGATAACAAATTTTAGTTAAGTACAACGAAAAAGCAATAAATCTCAGTTTGCAACCTCTTCCGAAGTATACAATATTGTCAAAATGGCAATCAACTTGAATTTTGCGGTATACTCGTTGAGAAAATTCCAAAAGTTCTGGAAACTTATATTGAATATATTATTTCATATCACGAATCAAGTTTGCAACCAATTAAAGTGTACGAAACATTTTTTGATCGACCTATTAGACTGGGAGATGATGACAGATTTTAGTGGATGATTTGCTCGTTTATGCCTCTGAGAGGACTGAAAGATATAAAAATGCTGATGAATATGATGGAAAATTTCAGCGGCCCCCGCGTGGCTTTCATATAGAAAATTCAATTTTCATTTGCACAAAAAACATGTGTTTTGAGACGATTTTCTCGTCGCTGCCATGTTCACCAACATAATGTTAAAATAAACTATAGCATCGAAAAACGATAGACATAAGGGTTGCAAGTGGCCAAAGGAAGGAATATCCATTGAACATGATATCAAAAATGTTTTCTTTTTTCTGGACACTTATGGTTTCAAGACAAGAAAATCAGCTTCAGCTGAAATTTGTCTTTAAGATGACACCTACGCTCCCAATTTGGAAAACCTCATAGCAAAGTGAATAATAACATAAAATATTGCTGCCGGCATTCAGAAACCAATTTTTCATTGCCACCAACAAATATGAAATAGAATTTATATTTCACAGACAAAGAGAAACCCAAACAAAGTACAAATATTTTACATGCATGTTCTACTAACAATCCCGTTTGAATTATTTCGTCTGCCATTCATTCCGAACTAATTTCCGAAAACGACAAGTACCATTGAAATTGCTTTGATTGAACTAAGTGATACTGACAACTAACGTGAAGGGCTTCCACGGCGTGAAATTAATTTCAAGAGAAGACACTGAAATGCTAATTGGCAATGATGCTTGAAGCCGCAAAATGTTCATTATTCTTGTTCTTATTGCATCTCATTCGTTAGAACACATAAATTATCGAAATAGATGTAATAAGAATTAGATGTATGTGTGATTTTATATCAGACTTTGCGTATACTGTATTTTTCTTAACTCAATATATATTTTTCTCGAATTTACGAGGTGAATTGATAGCTGAAATAACAGAAGAAATATACGTTGTTTCACAAGTCATGTGATCCAAAATGTATATTGGGTTCATGGAATGACAATAGATGAAACAGTTCGTTTCCAAGAGAAAATCTCACGAATAGTTTTAGTTTGGGCTGGTTCCTGGTTCATTCAATTGGTTTCTCTTCAAAGTATCGAAAGTTTGTTTGAATTCAACGATTGGGGTTTGGGTGGTTTATATAGGAAGGATTCTACCCCGCATCTCATACTTAATAATGGGAAATGAAAACATAACACATCTAAAGAAATAATTTTTTGCTTTTCAGCGCAATTGGATGAAAGCTTGTCTTTGAAAAGTTTTTTTTCCATTGATATATTTTTTTTTCATCTATATAGGCTCTCTCCCATTTGAGCTTTTACGTCTCTCAAATCCGTTATTAGCAACTGATGTATGTATGTCAATATATTGGAGAGCAGTGACTGATGCTACCGCTACAGAGAAGGCGGCTTTTTGATAATATGGCCCTAACAACGGGATATTTGAATAAGTCCTCATTTGAATAAGTCATCATATATGTCATTTTCAGAGTAACGTTGCGAATAATTACCTAGATGTTGGATCTAATTTCACGACGACAAAAAACGTAATCAGCGTTCCAAAAGTTCTCCAAAGATGGTCTTAAATAACTTCTTATTTATTTGTAGTAATGATTATTGGAATATGAAACATAAGTAGTAAGTTGTCCTAGAGAAAGTATAGCGTGAAACTTGCATAAAAAGCAATTTCGCACCTCTTGCCTTCGGCTGGTGCAGCAAACTTTCACACGAGAGCAAACTGAGCATCATTAAGTGATTATTCATGATATACTTTTTTCGGCAACCGTCCGGGAAGTACCGACTTCCCTAACGCTTTTTCTTTAAGAAAGTAATACTTCCCGGCCTAGTAAGTACGTACTTTCCGGACCAGGCCGGGAAGTGCTCTAATTTTAATGTAAATATTAATATAAATAAGAACTAAAATAATTCTGTTAGTACCTATGTTCGAAATTTTGTTCTACAAAGAAATATAATAAATCAATTAGTCTATATGAAACGGAAGAGAGGTCGACCTTCACCAATATGTTAACCGGATTTATGAAGTATCATAAATAGACGAATGTACCTATAATGGCTTGCCTATAAAAATATGGTCCAGACTATAATACAGTGAGTTGCACCATCTGGAAAAACTTTTTTATTATCGATTTGTCAGAAAATTTTATTCTTCATAAAAATTGGTGCATTGCAGAATACTTGCATAAGATCTGTCGAAATTTCAAATTTCCAAACAGTGTACAGGGGAGAACAAAAAATAGTAATTTTGATCAGGCGTAAACAAACTCTTATTTTTGACATCAAAGGTTAATTTGAAGAGGTTGTTTGAAAATTATATTCAAATTTGAAATAACAACCAGGGTAGTTTACTCTTGATCAAAATTCTATTTTTTGTTTCCCCCTTTACTCATTTTGGAAATTTAGAATTTTGATAACTCAAATACAAGTATTCCGCAATGCACCAATTTTTATGAGTAATAAAATTTTCTGATAAATCGACAATAAATGTTTTTCCATATGTTGCAAATTATTTGAACTCACTGTATATAGTCTGGACCCCTTTTTGTTAGGCAAGTCATTACAGGTGTATTCGTCTATTTATCAAACTTCTTAAAAAGTGTGTTTCATCCGGTTAATACATGGGTGAAGGCCGAGGTGAAGGCCGACCTCTCTTCGTCGCTTAGACTAAATGTGTCTCATAAATTACTATTCCAGTCCTCACTATCAGTATTTGCTATAAAAATTTGTGCTGGCTTATGGTTCACTTGCGTTATATGTATTTTTAATTTTCAACTTGTTTGTCACTTCGTTTATTATGATTTATTAAAGTTCCCTCATTCATTAAATTTCTTTCTCATCGATATACGAGAATACGTCAAACCGCAAAATCAGCAAAACGTTAACGAACCAAATTTGGACTTTTACAGAACGACAGATCATCCTTGATTGAATTTTTTTTGTTGATTGTGGGATGTATAGGGAACCTAGGACTAAAAAACAATAAATGCTATAAACACAAATGCTGCCGGTAAAGATGGATTAAATTTAAGGCTACTAAAATTATGCTGTCTACACATAATCCCTTACATCACACACATTATAAATTTTTGTTGAGTCATAATAATTTTCCTGAACTTTGGAAAATAGCCGTTGTAAAAATATTGCCTAAAAACTGAAATCCACTTTATCGAAGGAACTCGAACGGGCCATAGAAGTACAATTAAAACAACATATTGATCAGTATTCATTATTACCTATAACGCAATCTTGATTTCGAAAAAGTTATAGGTATAGAACTGCACATCTCCATATCATTGATGATGTTGTTCGAGCTTCAGGCGAGTGTACTGTTTTGGTTTTGCTAGATTTCAGCAGAACTTTCGATACCATCAACCATAATCTTATAATTCTACATTACATAGGACTTTCGAATAATGCTAGAAATCTCATGGCATATCTTACCTTCGAGGTTGTAAACAAATGGTTTCAGTTGATGGGCGATCCTCCAATTATTTGGATTTGAAGTGTGGAGTTCCTCAGGGTTCCATTTTGGGGCCATTGCTTTTTGCTGTATATACTTCCTGTCTAGTGAAAACTCTTCAGATTTGTAATGTTCACCTGTATGCGGATGATACTCATATTCATTATAGTTTTCACCCCAGTACGGTAGTGGAGTCATGTATCCATATAAATGAAGAACTTACCTAATAGGTTCATTGAAGCCGCAGAGCATTAATTGTATTAAATCCAATGTTATACTTCTTGATGAAATGAAGTTCTTCGTAAGTGAAGCTAACAGTTTAGGTATAATATTGGATTCCAATTTAAAATTTGAAAAATACGTAAACAACTTATTCAACGTGCATACTTCACTCTTAAAACCATTTATAGCAATAGATATTTTCTCCCTATTCATGTAAAATCAAATTTGTGTGAGTCATTAATACTGTCGATATTTAATTATGCAAACTTATCAAATATGTTCAATTCATAATCAGATCCCTACCACGTTCAAATGTTACAGTTTGCGAAGATCCAAGAAGACCTACCAGAAACATTTATTTTCAACGCAATCCTAATATACGTATGATAAAAAATTTAGCTCTTATTGTTTAATTCATCCTTTTCTTTTTTTTATTTTGATAAGTTCAAGATGCCTAGCGATATATTAAAGTTTGAGTGGAAGAACAGTTCATAAGCAAATTCTATCATCTTATAAACTGATCTTCGCCTTTTTGTTTGAGTCAGTTTCACAATACATGTATTCATTTTTGTTTGTATGGAAGCAATAAAGTCGCTTATTATTATTATCATTATTAATTACGTGGAAAAAAGGTGGAATACTCTATCATGTGAAAACACACCAGTGAGATGTTAGAGCAATCCGTGATGATTTATATGAATTTTATGTTTGCAAACCTCCAGAAATGCGCTACTTGCTTCAACTCTACTACCTATACGATCTCTCGAAGTTCTATTTCCATTATTATCGTGGATCCACGCATATAAAAACTGTGAACGAAGTATGTTATTTTCAAGACATTATTTCGACGTATTTTTGGTAATTAACTGTTCAAAATGGCACCTATGGCTCGAATGTAATTCGAAAAACAATTGTGTTCGCTTACACAGTAAATTGTTGTGCCGTGCTCTCCAGCAATCATAAAGTTTTTTTTTAAACCTATCGGGAGTCATGTTTGATGAAGGAGGTGGAACGAAAGGACATGACGACGGAAATGGTGGTCTAAGTCGATCAGTTCAAGTATACTTTCAATATTTGTAATGAAACATTGTTGAAATAAAGTTTTCGGGTTTTTATAACGAGGCTTGACGGATCCACAGATTATCTGTAACGATCGGTTTGGCAATAAAAAACGTTTAATTTTTTTTGAAGAAATATAATGTACACCAAATTGAACCAAACATTCCTAGCGCTGTCCACCAAAAAAATCAATGAACATCAAAAAATATCAATGGAACCCGAACATATGTCTACCGACTTAACTGAATTTAGAATTCACGCATTTTCGACTCGCTAGCTAGGTTAGCTGCTCAGGTTAGGCTTGTGCGTCAATTGCGAGCATTTTTTGCAATTATAATTTGGTGAACATTTAGCATGTTTAGCCTACCAAAGTTATGTCTAGGTAAACATAATTAAGAGACTAGCATGATCCCAAGTAGCACACCCATATTGGGACAATATTGTGAAAATATTGGCAAAATATTCAAATAATAATATTGGCGAGAAAAAAATGTGAACATTTGGCGATATTGGCCCAATATTTAAAAAATAATATTGGTCTAATATTCTTAAAGCAATATTGGCCTCAATATGTTAGGCGATATTAGTACAATATCGCTGTAGCACACTTACATTGGAATAATATTGGTAAAATATTGGCAAAATATCAAAACGTAATATTGGCGAGATAAGATTATAATTATTTCGGGATATTGGCACAATATCACTTGGACATTATACAAATATTATTAGTGAAACATTGAGGAAGCAATTTTGGCCCCTAAATATTTATGGATATTGGTACAATATCATTAGCATATATTGGTAAAATATTCAAAGTGAATAAGTTGCCTTAGAAACATTGACGAAATATTTCCAGAAAATGTCGAATTATTTAAAAATTCTACAATTTCGTTTCTACTTCAATTTACCACTGAGTAGATTGACTTATGAACGGATTGTGAGAAGCCTTAGATTAATATATGTTACTATAATTCAGCTGTTGTTCCATATGTGGGGTCACCTAGCGGTTTCTTACCCAAGTTTAATCATGATTCATTTCAATATTGTTTATTGAATATTCGGCCAATATTCAAATTTCAATCCTAGTGATAAATGTATTTTGTAATATTGTTTCAAATATTGGCGTAAGGTGTTCGTAACAATCTCAATCAATATAGAATCATAATAATTTTTAGAATATGTATTAAATAATATTCCACCAATGTGCTATTAAACATGGATATACAATATTGTTTTTCATCTCTAAAATCGATGTGAGAGTAATATTGAAATCGCAATATTGGAGCTAGATGCTGGAAACAATATGTAGGCAATATCACTCTAGCGATATTGTTGAAAATTATTGCACCAATATTGACCCAATATTTCATGAAACAATATACATCCAGAACAGGTTGAGCCAATATTCCACCAATTGATGAAATTTTGTTTTTCCAATATGAACCCATATTGGTTCAATATTATTTTTACATACAATATATCCATATTGGCCAAATATGAAAATAGGATTCAGCCAACATGAGGTGCTACCTGGGATGTAAATAGTTGGTTGTCGCTCTAAGATTATGTATTTTCTCAATTTTGGTGAGCATTTAGTAATTTTGGGAAACAAAAGCATTTTTTTTTAATTGGTAAAAATGGTTGACTGTTAAACACCACACAATTTTTATTCGTTTAATTGCGAAATTTGTACCCCTCCGTAGTGAAATAAGTCTAATTCAATTCACTCATTCGATATCACGTGAAACATTATATGAAGAAATAACCTTTCAATTTACTACTTTGCGAATCTCTTGTGACTCCTGCTGGCCAAAGTAAGCAAGAGAATTAGCAGTTTATGTAGAAATCCCGGCCATTCCATGTGGTTCATACCATTATTTGATTAAGTTCTCAAATGAGATTCCAGATAACTGCTGACCTGGCACAGCATTACGCTTCAATTTGCTTAATTTATTCTCAAAAAGCCGAACGTGGGCAGGCGAAAGGACTAACATGTCACATTATCTCGAGAGAGTGACTACTGTCCTGACAAAGGAGGTTTATACAGAATAACTGACGCCCTAATGGAAGTTGGGTTTTATGCGATGAGAGGATTCAGCTAAAAAGGTTTCGCATAAATTCATTTATGATCAAAGCATAATTTCAATAATATATCGCTAGAGATATTCACCTGAATTTTCAAGTTACCATATTTTAGAGTATTATTTCAATGTAAACGATGATTGACATTGATTTACATGAGTGAACGACAATTATTTCAAGTAAAACGACGTGTGAATTGTCATTTTGAAAATGTCCATGAAAAACCCATTCCACTCGTACACCACAAGAAAAAGGTGGTCAAAAGGTGATCAAAACCATTGATTGAAATCCAATACATGTGTAACTGAATCAAACTGTTATTGAAATAAACCCGATACTGAAAAAAGTAAAATAAACAGAAAATAAAAAAAAACTAAAAGTTTTCCCCGCATCAACCTGATAGTAGCGTAACTCAATTGGTTCAATTCAAAGACCCAGCATTTGTCTCATGGAAAATGGCCTCCGGTTAAATTTCTTAAAATTACAGTACGGTGTAGTATTTGACAAAATTTCCAAAAGCGTTCATCGACCCAACACGATCCTATGACAAGTGTTCGAGATATGGGGTGTTGAAGTTGAAAGTCACTATTTAGATCGTTCTTCTTCTTCATCTCTTATATGGCTATTGCTTCCATTCGGTGCATTTAGCCAGTATTTAGATCATAGTTTTTTATCCTTTACAATAATTGTTGGTTATGTTTTTTCTACAACAATTTTAGTTATTGACAAGTCAAGTTCAAACAAATATCAAATATGACTACTTATGATTTAATGAATTTGCAGACATTGACAACTGCTAACATTTTTTTTTATATATTATTTTTTTTATATTATGTTTAATGGCGTCGCCACCTAGCGCGGAAATGTAAAATTCAGTTTCTCGGCTAGGCGTCGAAAAGGTAACTTTTCTCCGTGAAGCCGGTAAAATTAAACTTCCTCACAGTGTAGGATGAAAACAATTTTATTGTTAATTATTTTTTTTATAAATTCGAGAGGAACATTATATGTACTTGGGTTTTGGCGAATTATTTCACTCCTTTTTATGGAGTTATTTGAAGTTTGTTTAATCCAAAACTTTTAGATACAATTCAGGAAAAAATATAGTAATCGACAAAATATTCACCAGAAATGTTAGACAGGAAATAATAAACCTATTATATTACTGCAAAGTGGTCAATAGGAAGCAATTTAAGTGCTTGGTTCCTGTGTTGGTGTAGATTCTTTGGATATTGTCTACGCACATGCCCAATTTTTTTCACAATTCGTTATTGGTCTTTACTAAGGCAGCTTCTAGAGTAGCGTGCTCCTCTGTGGATTTTATCCTACACTTTTCAATGTCATGATTTTTCAAATAATTGTCAAAATTAGCACAAATATATTGATTGTGAGACTTCTGCCTCTGAATATACAAAGTTAAATAAAATTTTTCATTTTATTTTGTTAACTGTTTTTGTGATGATGTCGGAAAAATCTATGAGGAGTGGCAATTGAAACTTTCATGTGTAGAATGTACAACAAAATGCATGGAACTAGCCATTAGATCCATAAATCAGCGCTTAAAAATCATATAGCAAAACCGGAGAAGTCTAGAAATTTCAAGAGAATTGACAAACGATGTAGCTTACTGCTAAAATACATAACTTCACTTGAACTGTAATTTCAACCATGCATGAACACTTTTGGGAAGGGAAATGACGTTCATCATTTCCACAATTATTTTTTTGCCCCGTTCATATCTTCCAATTAATCTTTGATACAACAACCTAAAATGTGTAATGACAGAAATGTTAGATACTTCCAATATAACTTGAAAATGTATGTAGTCTTTTCAAGCAGTTCACGTTCTACTGAAATTTCGTAATATATAAAGCTAATCGTCTGAATAGCCTGAATTTTGATTAAAAACTTTCTAATTGTTATTAATATTTCATATTTCGGAATAAGCTCTGAAGATGGCAAAGTATCCGAAAGAGCTCAGCTTGATTGATAAAACTGTTTTATCTACAATCATCTTATAATTGAAGTATCATACACACATACAGTGTGACCCATTTAAGATGGAAGCACCCTTATAAAACTTACATTTTTCATCCGATTGGATTGATTTTTGTTTCGTGAGGTAGACATCCAAGAAGTCTACTAGGACACCAAATTTCATGAATGAATCTCCATTTCCAGGGCCAACTAATTTTATTTTTCAAGGTCAAAAATCTAGAAAAATTACTAACGATTTTTTCAGAAAAAATCTGACTACAAGACAAGATTCGCGACATTTTAAAATGGTTCATATCTCAATTACGTTAAAATGCATCAATTAATAAAAAAGTTATGAGGGAATGAAATTTGAAAAATATGCTGTTTAATCAACCCACCAATTCAATTTCAGAACTTTAATCAAAACTTTGACTACACCACTTTATTGAGGGTGTCTCGAAATATCACTGACTATAATTTCCTTGAAATCTGTTAATAAATAAAAATTATGAGATAAAATGGCATTTTCCTGAAAATCCATTAAAATATTTTTCAAATTTTATTATCTTATAATTTTCATATTTATGAACAGATTTTGATGAAATTTCGACTAGTGATATATCGAAACCTCCTTAATACAGTAGTGTTTTCCGAATTTTGATAAAAGTTCTGAAATTGAATTGGTGGGTTGATTAAACGGCATATTTTTCAAATTTCATTTCGTTATAACTTTTTTATTGATTGACGCATTTCAACCTAATTTACTTATGAACCGTTTGAAAATGGTGCGAATCCAATGGTGTAGTCAGATTTTTTCAAAAAAAATCGCTAGTAATTTTTTTCGATTTTTGACCTTGAAAAATAAGATTAGTTGGCCCTGGAAATGGAGATTCAATCATGAAATTTGGTGCCCTAGTAGACTTTTTGACTGTCTACCTAACGAAAAAAAAATCATTCCAATTAGTTGAAAAATGTAAGGTTTATAAGGGCTTCCATCTTAAATGGGTCACACTGTATGAATCGTATGAAGTACATTTTTATTAAATCGAAAATAAATAGCAACCATTCAACAACTCCCGATATTATTGTACGTAATTTCAATGATTTCTGAGGAGGTGACAGCAAATGTGAAATTATTTTTTGATGGAAAATGTTCACGATTCCAATTCTCAATTAATATGATTATGAATGGAATATTTTATTGCATGCATGTTTTAGATGAATTTTATTCGCTTAAGAAAATTAATAAATTATAATAATAATAATAAATAACTATTATTCACTACAAAATACATTAAAATCCAGCCTTTTCCGTACAAATGTAATGGTTTGTTTTTGATGATTCTGATGACCACCCTCAATTCAAGGTCTTCGTATAGTACATGTTAAAATGAAGATACTGGAAAATCAATATTGAAATGGTTGTTTTTATCAATTGTTATTTAAGTAACAAGGAATGTAAAGACGTGTTAACATTCGAGGCGAGCAAGTACGAGCCGAGGCAAAGCCGAGGCTTGTCGTCGCTTGCCGAGGATGTTAACAATCGATACATTCCGTGTTACTTGAAACGTTTTTCCGCTGCTTGTTGACATTTCTCAAAATTTGCCTAGTTTGTTTTCTTACCCTTCCTTCATGATTATTATTTCCGCTATTTCATTCTAAGTTGCTTGTGCACGTAACTGAGTTACCGAATAAACAGACAACAATAACAAAAAGTCTCATAATCTAAAAATTAATATAAATGAAGCTGAAGGTATTAATTGTTGAAGTCATTATTACCCTAGGCATGTAAATGACACTATTTACATTCCGTTGTCAAGATGAATTAGTAAACGAATGATATAGGCCATTTACCTGTTTTGTTGCTAAGCATGTATGGACTATTTACAGTGTCGGCAGCGGGAAAAAATATTTACCATAAAAGTTTCGTTAGTAATGAATTCATGCCGTACCTTTTGCATTCAATGTACCGAAAATTGTGCAGGTGTATGAAATAAAACACCGAAAGTTCGATACAATAGACACTCCCTTGTCTTGGACAGGACGGGACGGTTTCTCTGTATGAAGATATCATCAAAATATTCTAAGCGATGCTATCTACAATGGACTCAAATTGTCCAATTCCAAAAGGAGAGACGACAAAGTGGCTCGTTATGAGAATATGGGTTCATGCATTCCATTATCTCGAATTTATGCATCCGAAACGTATAAGAGTGCATTTTCGTGAGGCGAATATGTGACGTAAAAAAATGCGGTTGCGAAGAGATGTAGAGATATAAATTCCCTTGAAATGAAGTATGGAAATTGCACCGAATTCTTACATTATCTCAGTTCAGGAACTGAATTCAGTTACATATTCGGTAGGTAGGAGTCTAAGGAAATATTGTCTGAAATTGTTTTATTTCTCAAACACTATTTCCTTCGTAATCTCCCAAATCCAAGGATGCATTTTTTTCAGAAACCCCAATGTAAAATGCTATTCATCCATTTTAAATTGGGGTTTCTGAGGGAATAAAATAGGTAACTGAAGAAAATTCATCTTAACATTATTAATGAAACAACAACTCCAATCAGATATCTATTACATAAAGCTCAGATTTCTTCTGGAAGTTAGTTTAGTACAGTTCTTTTCACCTAGATAAAAATTCGAAAACATGATGCACACTCGTCGCACAACGGACTATAAGCTTTAGTATATTCAGTCATAAGGCACTCAACATGAGCGTACGCTCAATTTCACATGATCAGCTAGGTTTGTCGAACTGTAGATATTTTTTTGTTCGAAATTATGAATGAGATATCCATAGAATCTGTTGTGGAATCATCTGTGGTTGAAAGACAAACTTCACTATTTTACATCGTTCAAGATAACCTCTTGGGAGGTATTCATGTTGAAAAGGGGAACATTATTCATACAAATTGAAAAATGTGATTTATTTGTAATATCTTACAGAAAACAAAATCTACTTCCCCGGCTAAAGCCACGCTAGACATCTGATAGCTATTGGGAAAAGACTCTAACTGAAAAAAAATATCTGAAAGTCAAAATTCTCATTTTCATCAAATACATTTTGGTCGGCGAAAATCTATTTCGCTTTGCCAAGCTCATCAGGGAGTTTGATTTAATTGGAAAGCAGGCTCTTCAGAAGCAATTAGATTTTCGTCGATCAAAATGTATTGGGGATTGAATGCGAGAGAAGCGAATCTTGCTTCAATAAAATGAACGATTTCTGTTAGTGATATTTTTTCAATAACATTCTCTCTATCTAATTTATTTAATGGATTTTCAATGAAATCTAGAGAAAATTATAAAAAAATCAACTATGTTAATAAATATGCGAATTTTCACTTTCAGGTTTTTTCTCCTCAGTTATAGTCTTTTCACAATATCTATCAGATGTAGTTCAATGTCCAGCGTGGCTTTAGCTAGAGAAGTAGTTGTTTTCTGTTAGGTATTACAAATAAATCACATTTTTCAATTTGTATGGATAATGTTCCCCTTTTCAACATGAATACCTCCCAAGAGGTTATCTTGAAGGATGTAAAATAGCGACCAAAGTTTGTCTTTCAACCACAGATGATTCCATAACAGATTCTATGGATGTCTCATTTATAATTTCGAACAAAAAACCATCTACAGTTCGACAAACCTAGCTGAGCATGTGAAATTGAGCGTACGTTCATGTTGAGTGCGTTATGACTGGATATATTAATCAATTTGCATGGAGAATGTTCCCCTTTTCAACATGTAGATAGTTGTTATTGCCGACCGATGTTTTATCCTTTTCCCTTCCAACCACCTACAGTGTACCCCATTATGACAGATTCCTGTCAAAAAACAACTACTGCCCTAGCTAACAACACGGCGACTATTGAATTATATCATACAAATACTTGTGCAATATTATTCATTGCAGAGGTTACTATTGTAGGTGCTTACTGTAACAAACGCAGAATTTTGTTTTGTTTGGAACAGGGGGTCTGGCATCGAAGTTTTACCTCTCATCAGTCAATGCCGAGAAATGACATTTGTTTCTCGTGCAAATCATCTCGATTCAGAGTCTAAGTGATGTGTAAGTTCGGACCAGAAACAGATGGATGGCCTCAACAGTCTCTGTAATGACCTACCATTTCACTGATGAACTCGTAAACTATGATATTTCCCGTACAATTTACAACTGTTAGGAAAGTAGATATAACACACAAAAATCCTGTCATAAAGGTGAAGTTATTGGATTTAGATTTCTCGTCAAAATTACTTTAAGTTCAATTATATTTCTTATACAGTGCCCACCAAAAAGCACGTCACATATGAGAAAAAACTTTATTATAAGAGTATCACCCGTACTGGGTTTCCGGTTCTCCCAACATTAAAAAAATTTCAGGAGATTGACAGATATTCCAATATGATGTGAGAAATAAATGAGTGTTATGGGATTATTGAATAGAAGAATTTATGATGCTGCTCAGGGCATATTTTCAGTTTCTCTCAGAATCCTTCACTTTTAGGTACTTATATTGTAATGATATGACTTTCAGGTTGAGTATCGATGAGCCTAACTGATGTCAAAGGCTCCATCCACTTGTCCAAAGAAAATAATAACAACAGATGCAGCTACCAACGAACAGTCTCCAGTGGTAAAATTAATGTTCAACCATTATCATCGTACTAATTCAAATCTCTCATCCAACTTCATTACTCTGAACGAAGTAATGTCATCCAGAACAATATTAATTATCGTCTGTACAACGGTACAATGGTCATCAAAATCGGTTTCGATATTATCCATATCCCAGTCTATCGAGCTGGAGGCGCACTGAATGTCACCCCTACTGTGTAATTAGGGAGGGTTGATGCAGGTGAAAGGGGTGGAAGTTCAATTTCCCCAGTTATTAAAGTTTGTTAACGAGATAAAACACGTAGTCGATGAGCGGAGCCGAGTTCCGAAAATACGAAAATGCTCCGCACAGTTCTCCGAATATGCGAGAATGTATCGGCTATGGAAAGAAGTTGATCTTGGTGAAAATCATATACAGTATGACCCATACATGACGATACATTTTTAAATCGAATGGGATGATTTTTCCTTTAATAGGAAGACATGCAGAAAGTCCACTAGGACACTAAATTTCATGAATGGGTCTACATTTTCAGGGACAACTATTTTTATTCCACGCTTTATATTAGTTTCACTTATATATTTGTGACTTAGGGTGTGATTTTCACCCATTCCCAGACGTCCGAATGATTTGAAATTTGGTAGGTGTTCATAGTTCCGGTGACAAAGCAATATGATATTTTTCATGTTATAAAAAACAAAATGGCGGCTCCAAAATGGCGGATCCAAGATTGCGGACGAGATTTGTGATAATGATCCGATTCCATTCAAAATTGGTATATAAGGGTTTTCGGAGTCAGAGATTGTGATTTTTTTTATCAAAATTCATGAATTCAAAATGGCGGCTTCAAGATGGCGGACGAGATTTGTGATTATGGTCAGATTCGATTCAAAATTGGTATGTGAGGTTTTATAGGTCGTATATTTCGAATTTTCTGTCAGAATTATTAAATTAAAGATAGCGACTCCAAGATATCATTGTATGGTCTGTTTCGATTCAAAACTAGTGTGTGAGCATTTTCGGGGTCAGAGATTATGAATTTGTCGTAAAAATTTATGAATTCGTTATGGCGGCCCAAGATGATGGACTAGTATTGTGATTATGGTCAGATTCGATTCAAAATAGGTATGGTTTTCGGGGTCGGAGATTTCGATTTTTTAGTAAAAAAAATAATAGTTTAAAAAAACTAAAGAACACGCTTTACTTCCCATTGACTAAAAAGTAAAAAATAATTGACAATTCAATTTCTCAAATGTAAAAAAAGCGTGGGGTGCTTGATAAAGTTCTCTTGAGCTCTTGAACGCTCTGTATAGTTACCCGAGCTTTTTTTACATTTGAGAAATTAAATTGTGAATTATTTTTTACTTTTTAGTCCATGGGAAGTAAAGCGTGTTCTTTAGTTTAATTAAACAATTTTTTTTTCAAGGTGAAATAATCATTGACGATAAAAAAAAAAATATTGCTACACTACTGGATTCACGACGTTTTTAAATGGGTCATATTGAAATTACGATGGAATGCGCCCATCAATAAGAAATAGATAGTAAATGAAATTCCATAACTTTGAGAAAAAATAGCACACACTTATTTTCAAAAAAGAATTAATCCGATTTAAAGCAAGAAAATATTGGTGGCTATTGTACAAATAAAATGGGATTTTTTGAGATAAATTATAATTCTGTAGCACTACCGATTTCACCAGATATAATCCTAGTTTCAGTTTCTCAAATGGAATACTTTGTAAATTTGCACTTTTTTCAAATCTGCAGCAAATTCTGAATATAGTGTGCTATTTTTCTCTTTCACTTTTTTTTCATTATATTCTAATTCATACATTTTTTTTTTGGAATGAGGTAAAATCACTTTTCGAGCTATCTAATAATTTCCAAACGGTGTAAGGGGAGAACTAATAATAGAAATTTTGGTCAAGAATAATCTACCCTTATTTTTGATATTACCGAAGAAGTTTATCAAGAAAACTTGTTCACTTAACTTTTCATCTTCGCCTAAACTAGTCGACCGATTGTTTTGTTCCCGTGGATACTCTTGCTAAGGAATACGAAATCTACACCATACCAAGAATTCGAGGAATTCAACCGAAAGCCATTTTGCGTAAGGATAGTGCGGGGTACAAAATTGGTCATTCGAAAATAACCTACTGATAACTAAAAAAAAAAAAATATTCGTATCATTCGATTCTTCTCTTTTCAAACTATCTGTTATACACGGTGTCCATAGACATGGCACTTGAAAATACGAGATAACCAAGGAAAAAGATATTTCGCCATATTCCAACCTTGGTGGATGGCAAATTATTGTGATCAAATTGGCAATTTAATCTTCGTGGACAACATGACATCTGAAAGAAACGTTTCGCATGTGAAAAATCATCACTGGAAAAAATAATGAAGAATAGTTGAATTAAAAATATCACGTCATTATCTTCAGAATAGATAGATGAAGAATGCGAAAATGCAAAAGTAAAATACGATCATTTCCGGGGAGAGTGCTACTGCTAATTCGTTTTCATCTATGAAAATACCATTTTCGTTTTCTAATAGCATCCCAAAATTTTGTGGTTTGATTGGGATTATTTTTCTCAAAAGTAGGGATGCGCCATCTTTCAGATTCACCTAGTATACTGCAATATAAGTTCCAATTTTTAAACGAGAATATATCAAAAAAGGTTCGTCCCATGTATAGTTGACATATTCCCATATTTGTTTTCTACGATATTTGCGAAGACGAAAAAAATTGGTCAGACCATTTGAATAAAACTTAATTATCAGTTTTTCGAGAATCACCCCGTACGTATTTTCCCAAGATGTTAGTCACATTGTACTTCTATCAATAATCATTTTTCAACTAACATGTGGTAAAGTATTTGTTGAATTCATAAAAGCAATAATTCTGAGGAGCTTTAACTGTGTAACAAATAAAAATATATATACAGTGACCGCCAAAAAGTATGTACCATATGGGAAAAAAGTTTATTATTGGAGTATTGAAAAAAAGATTCTTGGGAAAAAGTTTGTGCATGTCCGATAACCTAAAAATCGATTTTGACACGTGATCGCTGGTATGGCGGCAAATTGAAAAAAATTACCATGAATAGTCAAAAAGTCAGATAAAATGGCAAGATATCGAAAAAAGTTATTTGAAAAAGTTGCTTAGAATTCAATTTTATACACATATTGTTTGAGAAAATTATGTGGGAATATTGAAAACAGCAATTTTTTTTAAATAGTTTTCTAGCTGTAGAAATATATCAAATTATTTTCTTATGAATTGCTTGATCATACTGAAATATTTGTATTCCGATGATAATAACAAACTTTTCTCATTTTCTCCACACCAAAGAGCACTAAATTGAAAAAATTTAATGTTGGCAGAACCCTTGCTGTTCCATTGGTTTATATCTAATAGATATATCACAATTCCACTATTATTGCGATGATAGGGAGATCCAAAAATATCGTGTTTTTCAGATCATAATCAATTTTTGATGATAATCGTGCACGAACGTTTCACTTCGCACATAATCTTAAAAATAGTGCGTCAAATTAAAGAGGCTTGAGTTTTCAATATTGCATGCAAAGTGAAACGCTCTGGCACGATTATCATCGAAACTTGATTATAATCTGGAAAACATCATGTTTCTGGAGTGTCATGTCATCAGAATGGTCGTGGAATTCTGATATAACTGTTAGATACGAACCAATGTAACAGCCAGGGTTTTAACAAAATCCAATTTTTTTAATTTAGTGCTTACTGGTGTAGAGAAAATGAGAAAGTTTTGTCATTATCATTGAAATACAAATGTTTCAGTATGGTCAAGCTATTCATATGATGATAATTTGATATTTTTATACAGCTAGAAAAATATAAAAAAAAAATTGCTGTTTTCAATATTTTCACATAATTTTCTCAAACTTTGTATATGTGTATAAAATTGAATTCTAAGCAACTTTTTCAAATTACTTTTTTCGATATCTTGCCATTTTATTCGACTTTCTGACTATTCATGGTAATTTTTTTCAATTTGCCGCCATACCAACGATCACGTGACATGTGTCAAAATCGATTTTTAGGTTATCGGATATGCACAAACTTTTCCCAAGAATCTTTTTTTTAATACTCTAATAATAAACTTTTTTCCCATATGGTACATACTTTTTGGCGGTCACTGTATATACTCAGAAACCGTAAATTTCAGACGTAGACCATTATATGCATGAAGTAATTATAGAATCATGTAGGGAGGAAGTAAAACGTAAACAATTTTAATTTGGCAAGTTCGTAGCAATTTCCGGTTAAGCAGTCGATGGAAATTTAACGAATATATTTTGGATGCATTCGGAATATCATCGAAAAGTCCAAGAAAACTTTCATTTTGGAAATCCAGAAAGGTACTGATCGATCTGGCTTGCTGTGAACTACCCTGGTAATGTCACCACTACTCGACAATAACTAGAGGAGATATATTGATTCAAAACCACTATAAACGAGGTTGATGATTTTTATGTAACCTGGATTTTTTATTTTTTTCGTTTTTTGAGTTATTGTTTTCAGTCGCGTTAAAGCATAGAAGTGTCTCAACTAAAGTCTGTCGCAGACATCGTTGCTTTCATGACGATTTTTCGGGTGTTTCGGTGTTTATATTCCAGACGTTCTCCCTCATTACTATTCATGTTTTTCAACTAATTTGTCTTCTCAGGCAATAGTCAACTATTTCAACCTTCAAATTTCTGATATTTTTGAAGGTACCCAAATGTATCGAGATTTTCAGTTCGTTCAAGTTCCTAATTTTTACAACTTTCCCTATTGAAGGAATACAAATATCTTCACTTGAGATAAAATTGTTGTATAACATTATTTTTTTTTTCATTATGAAAGAATTTAAACCAATGTTCTTCCACTTTTCCGGAACAACCAGAAATTTACTTCTACAAATTTCGGATTTTTTTGGTCGATTTCAAAACATCATTCATAATCTGTTGGTCAAATAATACAAAATATTCAGTTACATGCAGGTTTACTTTTGCGGTTGTATTTCATATTCAACTGAGAAATAAGAGACACTTCACCAATGACTCCACTCTTTACCAAAAGTAATTTTTCAAATCATAAAAGTTAACTTCAATTTCAATATTTTCATTGGCTTAGTTGACTTTTCGTTTAATAAGAACAATATTTGACACAGCTTGTATGAAAGTATAAATTCTCGAACGCTCTATGAGAAGAAACATTTCTCTACTAAAACTTAACATGGGATTCCCCTACTTTGTTCGGTTTAGGATATCCGGATCAGTACAGCATCCTTGTACCAATACATACTTTTCAACGAGCTCACAACATATTTATTCACTATAGTAGGTATCTATTATGGGTCTTCCCATTCCACAATAATTTATTCATGTTTCGAATGGAAACCGACCTTCAATCGACTATGATCAACAGTCATTACCAATATGAGTCCTGATCAATTTTAATATCGTCTCGTTAGTATGCAATTTCCATAGCCGCAGTTTTGAATAACTAATATCCGCTTTTCAGCGGAAAAATGAGCATAATTGCGACAATTTGATTGGATTTATTTATGGGTTGATACGTATCATGTTTCAACTTGATGGGAAACAGAATAACCTGCAAGTTTTATTTAAGCTACGCACTAGACAACTTTTCGTACAGCTGTTGATATCCAGGGGTCCTGAAATAGTTATTTACCTAACAAGTGCGGAAAGTAGTACTTTTCCGCACGCGACGGCAGTTGCACGAACGACGCGAAGCGGAGTTCGGGCAAGCCGTTAAGGGCGGATAAGACATTTTCCGTAAGAGTTAGGTACAATAATTTTTCCTACGAGTGTTTTTGACGATCTTATTAATTTATGAAAAAACAAGGTTTTTAATAATTAAGTTTTTATAATAATGCTACAAAATGAGGAATGAGACAGATAGTTACATAGATCATTTAGTGAGTCCTAAATATCCTCATTTTCAACAATACAAAAATCGTGCGGAAAAGTAAAAATCGTACGGAAAAGTAACAATCGTGCGGAAAAGTATCTTTCCCGTACTATTTTAAATCGTACGGAAAAGTACAACTTTCAACTTTCCGTACGCTCGTAGGAAATAGTTATTTACCTAACAAGTGCGGAAAGTAGTACTTTTCCGCACGCGACGGCAGTTGCACGAACGACGCGGAGTGGAGTACGGGCAAGCCGTTAAGGGCGGAAAAGACCTTTTCCGTAATAGTTAGGTACAATATTTCTCCTACGAGTGTTTTGTCCATCTTATTTATAAAAAAACAAGGTTTTCAATAAACAAGTTTTTATAATAATGCTACAAAATGACTAATAAGACAGAATAGTTACATAGATCATTTAGTTAGTCATAAATATCCTCATTTTCAACAATACAAAAATCGTGCGGAAAAGTAAAAATCGTACGAAAAATTAAAAATCGTACGGAAAAGAACAACTTTAAAAACGAAAAATTGTGCGGAAAAGTAACTTTTCCGCACGATTTTTAACTAGTCTAAACATATGGACTATTATTAATTCGTAGAAAAAGTAAAACTTTTTAAGTAGGGGAAACAAATGTCAGTTAATTTACAATAAAAACGTTCAAGGAACATTTTCCTGAAGATGAACCCGGAAATGACTCTGGAAATGAGTCTATAATCATGACAGGATTTTTTTTTCCAGTTATATAGGAAAACACCATCAAGAAGGAACGGTGTGGTGAAAATCCAAGCTCAACTGTTGCTAGTTCTGGAAAAGGTTTTTCTCATGAGCTATGTAGCTATATAAGGTCACCACTTATGTGAAAAATATCATTGATAAAGAATGAACTGCCGACTTATTATTAATTTCCGTATCTCATTCTTAACAGCAACAACTAATGCTGAATAATTCAGTGGAATGGAACAAAAAAAATCCTTATTTTCAACTTTATGACTAAGCAGAAGCGCTGCCAAAAAGCAAGGGGACACTGATTGGAGAACATAAAATGAGTTCACGCTAGACTCGGCGGTGCTAGCGTAATGTTGCCAAATGTAAGTATTTTCAGGAAATATGCTTCGGTGAGTGATCTGCGGATCATATTATGATCAGATGAACAGCGTCCGACTCTTAAACTGTTTGCCTTCCAATCCTGAATTTACTTATCACTGTGGTAATATTACGGATAATACACATATTATTATAGTTATTATTGATAGCACAAAGAGATAAATTAAACAAATTATCATTTCCATATTTGAAAAAAAAATGATAGTAAAACTAATAATAATAATTCTTATAACCGCCCGTGAAGAGAAGGAAAAACGGACTCAAAGTCAATATTTAAAATTTGAATTACGCTGGCTTTACCAATACCATTCTGTTAAAATGGTGGTTCTGATAATGATAATCTAAAAATTATACCAGGCAGTTTAGTTATGTGGTAAATGACACCAGCGCACCCCCCGAATGTATCAGAGCTTCAGACACTATGACCCAACTGGGGTATTTCCCACGGTAAAAAAAATAATGTTTACTAACGATACTCGTTGTCGACCGATGTTTTGCCCTTGTTTACTCCCATCCGCCTACAATACATGTAGGCTGTTATAGCAAATATCTTTCTGAAAAGCAATACTTTTCAGGCTAATACACCGACTGGTATTGAATTATATCAAACAGATACTTGTGCATATTTCCTTATTGCAGAAGATACAATTTCAAGTGCTTCTTGTAACCAAACCTGTTTCATCAATGTACTTGGTGGTCGTCGCTCTCAATATTCCATTCAATTGTATTTCATGTTCTATTCATGAATTTGTGATGCTTCCATACCCATGTATACCATACTCATATGAGCTCATTCTTCAAAAACTTATTCATTATTGTCCTGAAAAACGGATTTTGATTATATATATGCTCAAAAAGTAAGGTGAGCTGATTTTCCACAAAATAATTTTGGCAACAGTGGTTTGGACAGTCTCAAGTTCTTCAAATAGATTTCTCAGATGCAGTCAATAGAAAGAGTATATTTGGATGGTGTTGAACACCAAGAGTCAAGGCAGCGACCGATATCAAGCGCAAACTTGCGAGACATTTTATATACACCATCATAATAAATTATTTCCATCTAACATCTGCTCTAGGATATCTATAGCGCGCACCTGCCAAATCTTATTGGTGCAAAGACAAATTAGTCATCTGCAATACACCTACGAAGGGTTCGATCTATTTTTGTTCAATTGTTGTGAGTAGGTAACTTGAATCAGCTATGTTTCTGGCATGGAAGTGACATATTAAAAAAATATTTCTTTCGTTAACCAGCTGTCGTACCCTTACGAACGGCAGCGCTCAAAAGTCGAAACTTGTGCGAGCCAAGGATTAAAGTGGTTTTACCTTTCAATGTACGATCCTAGCACTTTCTCGGATCATCAAAAAAAAAATCTGTAGTCGCTAGGATTTGAACCTACATAACCAGCAGCATCAATGGCTTCAAACGCGATGGTCTTTAACCACTGAGCTAACTGACCCTTATCAGATACAATACAAAAAATTGAATGTTTATACGAAATGGAAAATTTTATAAAATTCAGACAACTTCATGAAAACCAATGGGACAGAGGCAGAAAGTAAGCTTTCTTAAATTCCTCTAACAGTATGTAGGTGTAATTCGATTCATGATGGCGTATAAAAAAATTATAAAAAAGTTCTGTTTGCAAAAATTGCAAAAGGTATAAACACTGAAAAAACGAGGAGTTTGATTATTCGAGAATATATCAAAAACTTTTACGAATATCTAAAATCGTACTATTACCCACAAAGTTATACCGGATATGATGTTGATCCTCATTAAGGCAGAAGATTAAGCTATCAAATGGAGGAATACGCCTGAGAGTAAGCTACGCACTTTGATACCAGACAGTAAGGACTGGGAGAATGGGCCACCCGTGAATGCAAGATCAGTCTGGTATACAGACTGGTCAAAGACAGATAACGGAGTCGGCGCTGGAGTTTACGGGGCAAAGCCAAGGATTAACATCCAGCTTAGCATTGGAAAATACGCCACAGTGTTTCGGCAGAGGTAACGGCTATACAACACTGTGTCGGAGAAATACTGAGACGAGAGATAAGGAACAAAACAGTGGCCATCTACTCCGACAGTCAAGCTGCGCTCAAGGCAATCGGTTCCCACCAAGTCAAATCAAGACTGGTTTGGGACTGTTTGTGTGATCTGACCGAGCTGGGTAGTCGTAACAGTGTGACCCTAGCTTGGGTGCCAGGCCACGAGGGACACCTGGGCAATGAGCGGGCCGACACACTAGCCAGAGAAGGCTCTTCGGCAGCGCTCGTTGGGCCGGAACCCTTCTGCGGCGGAGCAAAATCCACCACAAAAGCCCACACCAAACAGTGGGTACAAAACAAATCTCAAGAGTGGTGGGAAACCCGACCATGATTGAGGCAGGCCAAGGAGTTCATCAAAAGACGCTCGCCAAAATTCACGACGGAACTCCTCAGTTATAAAAGGAGGATCGTCAGACAAGTAGTAGGTCTGCTGACAGGCCATTGTAGGCTTAACAGACATATGAATATTATAGGTCTGGCGGAAGAAGCAATCTGCAGGTTCTGCCAGGAAGAAGAGGAAACCGCAATACATGTAATGTGCCAGTGCGAAGGACTAGCAAGGGTGCGGTTTCTACAACTTGGAGATGAAAAGCCAAGAGCGGAAAGCTATCTCGAAAGGCCATTATCAAATTTGCTCAGTCTGATGAAATGGACGAAGCTAGATGATGTGCTATAAGCAATCGGAGCCTCCACAATAGATCTGAAAAGGTCGCAGTGGATTAGGCCAAGGGGCCAGCTCCCTTGTAAGATCATACTCAGCTACTGACTTTGATGAAAAGTTCAATAAATTCCACGATTCCGTAACTTTCCATTTGAATCAAGCTTGTCCAATGAAGTCCTCAGCTATTTCTAATACAAATTATAATGAATGGGTCAATGATTCTGTAAGAGAATCTAGCAAAAATTAAAAAACCTATTTCACCTTCAAAATGATTTTCCTATATTGAAGGAACAATATAAAAATGCAAAAAAATTACACAATATACTTATAAATAATACCAAATCTAAGTACTATGCTAACAAATTACAAGAATCTACGAACATCAATAAAACTGCTTGGAGTCTTATCTCAAAATTTGGCAAACAGAACAGTAAATCTACTAAAAATATAACTATCAAACAGGAAAATGAAATCATTTCAAATCCAGAAGAAATTTCTGAAATCCTCAACGATTTCTTCGTGAATGCCCCATATGAAACTATCCGAAAAATAAAAAAGCCCAATGAGACAAATGAAATCCCAACAATAACAAACAAAAGTTCCATCAATAGCATATTCATTTCCCATATATCGGAGGAACAGGTGCTATACATCATAAAACATAAACTAAAAAATAAGCACACTTGTGGCCCAGATGATATATCAGGTTTCATTATAAAAAAAATCGCGAATCAGATTATCAAACCATTAACTTATCTCATTAACTTATCGCTGCAAGTGGGGATATTTCCCACTAGAATGAAAACCGCCTATGTGTCACCAATATTAAAAAAAGGAAATCCACAAATTCTGGAAAATTATCGACCGATCACTATTTCCCCAGTGTTTTCAAAAATCTTTGAATATGCGATATTGGAACAACTGATAAGTTTTATGGAAAAAAACAACACAATTGTAGAAAATCAACATGGTTTTCGTAAGGCACATTCCACAATCACAGCTATTCACAGCTTCTATGAAAAAATTCTATATTCCCTGGAGGCAGGCGAAGGACCGGTTGGAGTGTTCTGCGACCTCAGCCGTGCCTTTGACTGTGTCCAGCATGACATTTTATTAGATAAATTGTATAAATACGGAATCCGTGGTAAACTTCACGAATGGTTCTCTTCCTACCTCGATGGACGATTTCAGAGAATAAAAGTAAATGGTGTCGATAACAATAAGAAAACTAACTATTTTTCTAGTAAACTCCCAATGAGAATTGGAGTCCCGCAGGGCTCAGTGTTAGGGCCTATTTTGTTCACACTGTATATCAATGAATTACCCCTGATCCTTCCGAATGCTTTCACTTGTTTGTATGCGGATGATTCTACTCTATTATTCACAGGTAAATCTGAGATAGAAATTCAAAACAAAATAGAAACTAGTGTTCAAACACTCTCTAAGTGGTCATACGATAACTCCCTGTTTTTAAACACTACTAAAACCAATTATATAACGTTTCACACCAGGCAGAACAAAAACATCCCTACAGTAGAAATAATAATAGACATAATGTTTAGGAATACCCTGTATACATTATCTGTAGTCCTTGGCCTGGTCTTATGTCTGATGGTCTTGTGGTAGCCAGCCAAGTGCTAGGTTCATCCTGTAGAGTTTGCATGTTTCTGGTCCTGGATTTTCAACTTTCTGCTGCAGCAGAACAGGAGATATCCATCTGGTCTAGGCGATTTATATAAGTAGAAAAAATTTATGGATCATATTATTTTCCGGTGTGTTTCAATACGCTTTGGCACTCTATTTGTCCTTAGGTGGAAGCTGACTGCTGTTTCTCATCTGAATTTCTGACAATGTTAGATACTGGAAAATGTGTGCTGAGTAGTTTCTTTCCAGTATTTGTATGACCTCCAATGGTTTTTTTTTTAAGTATCTACTTAGTTTATGGGGTTTTTGGAGAGTATGCGATGGAATTTTTCACTTTCTTAGGTTGGGTCTATATCTTCCCCCCTGATTATTTTGTTGTATTTATCATTGTTTGCATGTGAATATTCCTCAAACTCACCAGATTTCTTTGCGCATTTTTTCCTTTCGGTAGTCCACAAGCTTATCTTTCCTTAATTTTTCTGTTTTTTATGGGGCAGCTGTTCTGATACGAAGTCAGTATGAATTTTTTAATTTCTTCCGGGGTTTTCTGTATAATGTGATTAGCACTATGTGTATTCCGTTTGACGTTTTTGAAACTCTTCAGGTTCCTCCTCAGGTTATCTAGATAACTGGATCAATTAGTTTTTGTCGGGTCTTGATATATTTCTGCTGGTATTATGGTGTTTGGAAGTTCGTCTGAAACTGACGAATCACCGGTGGCAAAAGGATAATGTCAATGATTTCTCTTTTTCTCTGGATAACGATACTCTCAACTGCGGAAGGAGATCCGACAGAAAGAAATATACCTGCATATTATTCGATCACAGACATGTAAATGATTAGAATAAGTCAATTAAAACTCATTTGATTTGATTTGGTACCATGGATGATGAAAGCAGGTGGTAGTGAAAAGGACCCGTGTGGGCCTACTCGCTTAGCTGTAGTCCCACCACTACTATTATACTACTACCACTACAGAAAGCCAGGCGTTCGAGCTGAAGATTCGAATCTGTTATACCAGTTAACTATATAAATACGAATGAAAATACATCATCTCACAATCTAGTACCTAATAAGTACCAGCATTATATTTGAATGTTTCATCAGTAAAAAACGAATATGTTTTATTGTCCTTCATTAAGGATCTGATCATACATTCCCCTGAAGTCCGAATTCATTCAAATTCCATTTCCCGTAATAGTCGAGCTGTTTTCAGTGTCACTGCTGCTTCTCATTTATCTCGAAGATCTGCTACAAACCTTTGAGTATCTATACTTAGAACTTTGCCAACAATGAAAAATGAATTTCTAAATTTAGGCGACATCTGAATATATTTCACATTCACATTTATGTTTTGCCAGCATCGGAGCAGATAGATGGATAGATAACTTAATCAACACATCGCATAACTTGCAAAACGTATCAACATGCAGGAATATTACAGATTATGGTGTAATGAACAAAAGGGACAAGATTTGATGAGACTGTGAGGTTGATGCAGAAAGGTTTTATCAGCATTGACCGATATGTATTTATCTCAGTTTGTTTCAATTTGGAACGTCGATATTTCGATCAAACTCAACCCAAACTTCTACTTACATCTATTTCTTTAATTGTCGACTTTTTTCCACCCTAGTGTGGAAGAGGGCAAATTCGGTATGAATTCATTGGACAGCCGGCTAACTTATCAGCGATTCGAAGCCCGAGATGCAAGGTAGATGATTCTAGTGAAGACGGGAAAGTCTCCCGCAGATATATAAGAACGAGTCACTCACCGGAAGTATGGAGTATTGAGTAATGAAAGATTTGGACAGTCGAAATAAGTATAGCCCAGTGATTGTGTACATAAATTAGCATGTTCTGTATTCTAAGTGTTAGAAATAAATATTTTTAGAAGTTGTGAAATGTTTTCACAATAAATTCTTCAACATATTCATAATTGATATTGTTGTTCTTCACTAACTCCATAAGGTATTTTAAATTTTGTGGAATTGGAACACTAGGAAATAAGGAACTTACATCGAAGGAAACTGATATAGGTATTTTGTATGTTCGATGAACTCTAAGGATTATTTAATAAGGAAGAAGGCGACCTCTTGAACACCGGTTTGGAATAACCATATCACTACGCAGGGCGAAAAAGTCCTTGAAGACATGCTTGCCAGTGTTTACAGTTCGATTAAATATATGCCTGACTGTTTGAAGCGGCTACTATGTGAGAAATCGAAATTTCCAAAAATAAGATTGTTTATCAGTTATCATTACTTTTTCATCCCAGGGTCCATTTTCGATAAATTCCATCAATTCAAATCAGTTTCGATTGAATTGAGGACAAGCAGTTGGTGTGACTCTTATCAGATAAACAAATTTCCAATAATTCCATGGCAAGTTTTTTGGAAACTCATGAAGTTTGTTATGTGTTCCATTCCACGTATAAGAAATCGTCCTCCGTGAATTCGTCTGGAATCTGTTCAAATTGAAGAAAAATTAAATAATGATCCCCACATGTCGATAGTTATTTTCCTACACTAAAATTTTTTAGAAAAAAAAAACAATTTTTCCCAAACAGTATTGGGTAAAGGACATGCTATATTGAGTTCCGAAGAGAATGATTATTTGCTGTCAATTTCCGCTATAACTGATGGAAGTGGAAGATATTTCATAGAGGTTAACTATTGTAATATTTCGTAAGAGATTTTCTCTTTTTTTTTCTTTTTCATCTGTTTCATTCCAAATTACCTGTACACGGTGTTCCATTGACGATGTAAAAACAAAACAGCAGACCACGAAGAAAATGTTTTCAGACTTCTTTGTATCTTCCTATGGATGATTTTATCGATTTCTATTATCATTCAGTTTAGAACAGTAGTAGCATCGAGTGCAATTTGAATAACTACAACACCACCAGTCAGCTAGTAGAACCGAGCACTACAACAACAAGATCACACTCTCTCCCATAATGGAAGAGCTGTAATAAACTACCCGGCTGAACGATTTGGCAATAATTGGTTGGGCACTAATGTTCCAGTTCGGTGGCCAGACAGATCACCTGAATTGACTCCAATGGACTTTTCCATGCATGTTGTTATTAAATAAAAAAGTGTATGCAACTACTTCTCCAACTTTTGGAATCCTAAAATTTCGAATGAAACAAGTTATTGACATGATTTCGGAACAATATTTAAGAAACTAGCATAATGAAAATATCAGAAGAATACAAATGATCAGCAAAATGGTGATCAGCGGATATAACTTTTGGTTAAACTATTTTTTTTTTGAATTGTCAGTTTTGTTTAAAATTAAATAAATAAATCATGAAATAATGTAGGTAGACGTTATTCGTGTAATGAAAAATAAAAAGTTGAATGATTTCTTTAATGCTAATGAACACAAGCATTTATCTGTAGATACTTAGTGTTCAATGTTGATTCGAAAAGAATACCATTTCCATTAAAAAAAATTCGAGAAAATTCAAAAGAATGTCATTTGTAAGGATTACCAAAAGGAATTGTAATTGGTGAATCGAAATGTTTGCATTTTTCACTAAGAATTAAACGTTAATTCGCTATTTTATTAGGTTGTTTGGCGGAAATTCGATAGATTAGATCAATGTGTCTCTATATTGATTTCCGAAAAAATTACTCTTGTCCCGACATTTCAAAAACAAATGGCTTCTTGTTACATATGCCAGTGAAAAGGTAATTTCTTGTACTATCGCACAGCGTAAAAATATCTACAGGATTCCATTCAATATTCACGACCTAGGTATATTTCTGGTAATATCGAAAGTGTTATTCAATTGTTCTTCCATGAAAAATATGGGTTCTGAGCTGAACCATATCGTCGATCCAAATATCAAAATTAATGGAGAAAAAACTGAATGACCTTCTATCCAATAATTTTGTTGTGAGCAGGTATAACAGATTATGATTAATCACCTAATGAGAAAAGTATTTTAGGTTCAAATAAAAAAAAAAACTCGAAACAAACACTTACATGATTCGTCGTCTTGCGCATGCGCCGGTGGCATCGGCCGCAGAATATTTCTCACTTCTGAACCTCGACCCGGAAAACTGCTTTCGTTCTGCCGATTCTCCCCCTCGAAAGTATTGTTCAAAGTCACTCGCGATTTATCAACACTACCCTCACCCTCGCGCGCACTCAACTGTTCATACCTGCCTGTTCGAGAGTTTTCGAAAGTCGTCGAGTTTCCTGCGAAAAACAATTTGCTCCTCAGTCTGCTGATTCTATTCCTTATAGAGGATTCAAATCCCCGTCTGCTTCTATAGACTGTCGTATTTTGATCGAGTCGATTGAAATCGTCGCGAATTATTCTAGTATCACGGTCGGGACTAAATAACCTACTTAAAACTAAATTGGAAGTTGGGCGTATGGAATCATGAAATGGCCTAGGATACAATTGGACTAAGGGCGCGGCATAGCACCTGCTCACTATGGTCAAAGTGGAGAAGAGGACCAGAAGAGTGGCCAGCTGTACTGAGCAACTCCAGCGTTGCTGTCGCGTTTGGGCCGTGGTCCAACTAGTGACCAACAACCCCTCATACAGTGCTTGCACGGTGAACGACTCTAAACACACCCTGATTTTTATTCGAAGCGTTGAGTCACACTGCGTTGAAAGAATCAAGGGACACGACGTTGGACAATGGAAATCACACTGCGTTGAACAATAAAAATCACACTGCGATGACCAATAGAAATCACACTGCTTTGAACACACCTGCACTTCTATTCGGAGTACCAGAAACCAATAATGGAGACTAGGAGTAACTGCTTCTAGCTGATATGGCGAAATTAGCAGAGATGTTCTGACGGATGTTTTATTACGGGGGCTGGATACCTTTTCGGCATCAGTTGGGTATTCACCGAATACAAGGAGTATGTTTTGGGTCCCAGTGTGATTCGAAATATTTGTGATATGTTTTGGCATGAACATTGCATAGACCGAGTGATGTGGTCCTGAAAATCATTTTGAGAATGTTGGTTGTCGGGATGATTCTCCCTTCTAAGAAGCGGCAACGAACTGGCTGAACCTGAAATAAAAAAATCAGTTTCAAAATATATTACTGACAAAAATTGCAAAGTCTACTTAAATCCACCAATATCCAACACTCCATAAGCGACGGATATGATCTAAAGATTAGTGATGTTGATTAGACTTCCACTTCATTGAATAATATGATGATATTTATGACTACATTCTTCGGAAATATCGTAGAATATATTGTAACAAAGGAATTTTAGTATATAGTATATTTTATATGTTATATTTACAACACCACTTTTTTATTACTCATATTGTATGTTTTATATTAATTTTAACCCGTCATATTACATTTATAAACTTTTAAAGTACCCAAATTAATATCGAGACTCTGGATCTACGTAGACAATTTGTACTGTAACAAGGTCCGCCTTTTGGTATGTTGTCTACTTTCACCAGATCTCTGATTGAAAATTATTGTGCAACATTTGCTCATCATCATATCTTTTTAACTTATTTTTTTAAAATAATATCTGCTCTATCAGAAAAATACTTTTATACTTCATCTAGTATTATCACTTAACCTATAGATTAGTTTTCACTCCCACTACCAAGGCACGCCTTGTTGGGTAGTATTTATTTATTTACCATTGTGCATGTTTCTTTATATATACTGTGATTACATTGTATTATTTTAATGTACATTTGAGTAAATAAATTAGTATTATTATTATTATTATTATTATTAATTAGATTAACAAAAGCATCGAGGAGTATTGATACACGCATCTCTATGAATCATAATACTGGGAATGTTAGGTTGATCCGTTATTGTTGATGTGAATGAAAGATTTTTATTCTACATCTTTACTCAACACACTACAGATCAGCCAATAGGCCTTTTCATTTAGATGAGTTTTTAAGAAGCATGCGCTCGTTTTGTAAAGGTAGATATTAAATCGTCGTTTTTCCTGTCACAGAAAAAAATTGTGTACTTTACACGAATTTTTCTGATGGTGAGTTTTCTTCTCCATGTAATTTCAAGTTAACTATCCATGAGAAAACTCGGAAGGATTATCTTATTTCCCTTAAAAAGAAAAAATATTCGCCGTCACTGCCGTTGGGGCTGTCAGGTAAACAAATCATTTGTCATGTAAATGAAAAGACCTATTGGAAAATTCTTAGAGCTCTCGCTCGGTATTGGTGTTATCCTCATACCATGATGTTTAAAAAGAAGACAGTCAGAATGAGAGCGGAATAGGGTGGTCCCCAATGCGGAGTTGACGATAACCTGAAGGTGAGCCACCCTAGCTTGACAGTGCTAGTTTTATCCACAAGTCCATTTACTATGTGTGCTTCACTAATATGGTGCAACAAACTTCGGCACAAGTCAAGTTGAATAAAGTGCAGCGGATAGCTTTTCTGTGAATCACAGGGGCGAAATTTACGTGCACTACTGCAGCTACTGATGCTAAATCACACGAAATTGCATCTTTACGTAGTGAGAGAAACAGCAATCAGTATCTTCAGACTGAGTCAGACAGTAAACTCAGAAGCAGGAAATCTGCTCAGACATCCGAAGGTTTTGGAATACATTTTCCTAGAAGTCATGTCCAAACCGACAGATAACATGACAGTTGGGTACGACTTCGAAATGTGGTTTGAAGTGGTCATGATTTGTCACCAAATTCGCACAGAGAACGGACCTCAATTAGGACGGAGTGCACTGGTTCATCTCTAAGTTGGATGTTAGGGCTGGAGTAAATGTAAATAATAACAACTTCTGAATTGTCAATAAATGTAAAATTTCTACAAAAAGCTAATGTTTTGAAGATTCTTTTACTCGAATTATTTTAAATAATATGGCTTTTAGTAACATGCTTATTTGTTATAATGCGAGTAAAAAAATCTTCAAAACATTAGCTTTTGTAGAAACTTGACATTTAGTGACAATTCAGAAATTGTTATTATTTCTGTCAAAACTAAACAAAATCATCGCCATTATAAAGTAACTTAGGTTTTTAATGAATTGTTACTTGATGGAAATCCATGGTACTTCTCAAACGTAAGTTACTGAATCTTGATCAAACACGATAAGATTTCAACAAATTATATTACATCGCGACATGTTCCGCTTCACTGTAGCTTTTTCAATACAATAATCGCTTTAAGAAACTACGTGTAGCTTTGTAGAAATCTTAATTGTTTATTTAAAATTCTCTTACTTAAGTATCTAACAGTCTGAGAAGTGCTTAGTGCTTAGTAATCGCGAGCATTTTATGAATAAAAATACTTATTGCTCGAGATTTCGGAGCACTTTTCAAGAGTGCTCAGTGCTTAGTGCTCGAAACACATTTTTTCAGTGCTCGGCACAGCTCTGGTTAGCACATTATTTTTATATTAGGCATGACATCAAGAGGAGGTCTATTAAGTTACTTTTACTACTCACATAATCGAAACGGCATTCAGCGTACCGAGCTATTATCACACATTCACAAAATGTATCTAAAGATTTTTTTTAAAATGTTACAAAGCAACTCCATTTTTTATATATTTCGCTAAAGTTACTGTTCGGTTTCAGTGGTTAAAAACAATGCTAACAGAGTAGTATGTCTTGACCTATCAATTGAAACAGTTATGATAAAAAAGATATCGGAAAGCATTTATTGACAATTCAAAAATTGTTCCTGTTGAAACTAATCAAAATCATCGTCACTATACAGGGTCAAAATCAAATGTGATCTCTCGGAAGATCTGCACTAGTTGCAACTTTTGACATTCGATACCTAAAAAACTGTCCATTTTCAGGTCTCGGACCAATGGAGACTTTTGATCAGAAAGGTATAAACTACAACATATAAAAATTTCAGCCAATTCGACAGGGATCCATTTCCCATTTGATTTGTGCGGGGTCCTTTCCATTAATGACCTACATAAGTTGATTCGAATACATCCTTCAATAAAGTATTTCTGTATTAGTATAAATACGTAGATGATGTTTCACAGAAACAAATAGACTTTGAATACAAGCGTAATGTTATATTTTCCCAAATTCTTCTTCTTCTGACACATCATATCTCTGGAGGTTTGATAATCATTGTATAATTTCTTTCAGTTCTCTTAGAAATTCGGATTCCTTTATAGGTTTTCCTTTCATTCCTCCCACCTAGCGACATGTTTATTGGCTGATTTCTTCTCCTCCGTACCTGTTTGATCAATTCGATATGACTTCTTAGTCACAGTATTTATCACGCTATAATTCTTTCGTTCACAGCCTACCCATATTCTTATCATATCATATATTACTTCTTTTGCCTCCTATTCACTGTCGATCATCTGCTTCACCGGTATACTTACAAACTTCTATAGTTATCTCATAATGTTATCAATTTCCTTTCAACACATTTCAGCATCCCAATTACCTAATCAGACCTCCAATAGGCCATCAGCCCGCTGCCAAAATGTGTAATGATTCTATAACGTATGCTCTCTAGGGTTTTGGCAGTTATGAATATAATGATCAATGAACAGGCAAAATAAGCGCTAGTTCGTTGGTACAAACACAGTTGAGGGCATATTGCGACTCTTGGGACCCACGCGACACGTATGCCGATCGGTTTCCGTCTGATTTTTATTCGATGTAATATTGTTTGGTATGCTTGGCTCGGGGGAAATATAATATCGATAGTATCGATAGTAGTTCTGTCAAATCGGGCTCGTGGTGTTACCAAGTGGTGTTCAACGTATACCAAGCAAAACTAACAATATTTCATCGAATGAAAATCCGACGAGAACCTATCGGTTCCGAAGACTTGCCCCCAAATGTGTTTGTTTCACGGGGGATCGCTAATCATTATATTCATGACTGCCAAAACCCTATAAAGCATACGCTATGAAATCATTACACTTATTACGAATCTTAATCCTTACATTTTGGATCGCACGGTATTATATTCCATTATTTCATTTCCATATTCTCCCAGAAAAAGAATTAGAGTTACTCGATTTTCTTTGATTATAGGCTAATTCAAAAACACCCTGTATAGCGTTTATTATTGTTATAGTCATATATTATTATTGATCTCAAGAAAAGTTTTCCGGAATATTGAATATTCACAATGGCGACTATGGCTATGTTATTAACATAACCGGAGTTTTTGTTCAGATAAAAAAAGGCGTCGGTAGGTTTCTAGTTCCATACGACCACGGCGGTGAGAAGGTAGTCGAATTGAAAAATATTGTGTATACCGAAACTTCTAGGGCAAATTCGTTCAAAACGCGTTTTTCGTTAAGAGATGATGTGTTTGGGGATGGAGGCCATCATCTTTAGGCATAGTTTTGGATTTATTATTTGAAGACATTTCGTGAAAACGCATTCAGATTGCATTGGGTTTTCGCACTGAAGATGAGTCTTCTCATGTGTTCAATGGTTCCTACTGGTACGTACTTGATATTAAATATGATGTTTCAGGCGTTTTATGGATGGGTTCCAGCAGTAATAATAGTTCGATCGGTGGAAAGTCAGAAAGAAATACTGAATGGAATAGCTGGCACGAATTAATTCCAAAAATAACAATAATTAAGAAAAATAACGAGGAACGAAACAACGACAACAGACATTTGAAAATCGACGACGCGATAAGTACTACATAGTGGCAGTTCTCTTATGGTGTTTTCATGACATTCTTTTCCTTCTTTTGAGAAAACGAGCCTCCCTTAATGTAAGTGAGGAACTTTTAATTACAGTTTTATTAGGAAAAAAAGCAGTGTCGGACTGATATATTTTCATTCAATATTATTGGTTTGAGATTTTTCAAGCACCGTTCTAAAAGGCATACAAAACATAAGAATTTTGAGGTTCGTAATGGACTACAAACGAATTTGAAGTGGCTTGGCAGTATTCATTTGTGCATTTCAATTTTATTGTGAGGCGCTACTATCGCGACTATTTTTTTTTTGAGTTATTATTGAGCTTTGTTACATACTGTGTTCCTGTATTTATGGCCACAATCTTGTGAAAACTTTGTCGAGACTGATAAGTGAATTTTTCAGTGATTTCAGCTGTTTTCTTTCTTGGAGAGGTAGCTATAATTAATGAAATTACTTGGCGCCCTCTTTTTGAAATATTCTGTATAAAAATACCTTGACAAGGTGTATTATACACCCACCCCCGACTCCACGGAATTAATTAGCCGGTGCCTACCCTTATTTTCAGGGCAACATACTTTTTGGCAGCGGGCTACAAAGTTTCATAGAATACTATGATAACCAGATCTTGAAATATATAGGTACTTATCTGATATTCGCACATTCATCACAATCTACTGATATCCATAAAAAAATCCTAAATAACCCATCCTTTCCTAATCTCAATGAAATATAATAATTCAGAACACAACACTTTATAAATTACTTGATTATAAGACGTGATTTGTATTTGCCTCTTCAAATACAAGGAATTCTCATTCTACTGCCGTTCAGTCTGTGAATATTTCACTTGGATCATTGTTTTTTGCAGTGCAACAATGTATACAGTGTTATATTTTGCATGCAGTGAGCATAAGGAACAACGCTGAATCTCATGCCAAGAAAATAGCCACGCCATGTCTGATTTATCTCCGAACTGCTGCTTGAGATCCTGAAGAGTCGTGTAAACAGAGTGGAGAAAATGAAACAGAAGATGATGCGTTCAAATAGGTGATGGTTATCCAGTTTGTAATTATTATGGAAAAATAAAAATGCAAACACACAATGTAAATAATGCATTGATGAAAATAAGTTTCTGAACGTCAGTGATAATACACAATGGAAAAAATAATATATTTCTCTTTCACCACAAACATTAACTTCATTACCAAATACTCATTCTGATGATCACGTTGTCTTCATCAATAATTCACCCGTAGTGTTAATTAGTTGTTTTCACATTGTTGCTTTGTTATTGTTGTATTCAATATTTCAATAAAATAATTTTTGTGTTAACAATTGATTATCTGATAATCAATATTTCGTTCCTAATTATAACAAAAATTTAGTTACCAAACAACTGACAACAGAGTGTTTTTATCCCTGAACATTCGGATTTCGTTACCAGAAATACAGAGAGCAACAGTGCTCGCCAGAGCTCTCAGTGCAATTCTGCCATGGAACAGTTTGCTTATCATGCAAGTAAGTTCAAGTTTAATGCTCTACAATGCCTGGTTGAACATATCGAAAAGACATACATGGCACAAGAAATGGCTTTTTGTGCTTTCATCGATATATAGTGTGCTTTTGATAGCACTTCACGTAAATCCGCAGATCACTTCGGTGTATATGAATATGAACACAATAGATGGACACAATCAATGCTGAAAAGAAAAATCATTTTTGACCCACTTGCATGTGGTTGAAAATTACTCTTTCATATCTGCCACTGATGCTGACGACCAGGCCATCGTCGTAACCTTGAGTCGTAAAACCAGTGTCGTATAGCTTCACCGTCAAGTCTTCGATAATCAGTGACCACAGCAGCGATGGCGATAGAAGACTCTCTTGTCGACTGTCTTCTATACCCAACAGTTGGTGCGTAAAGGATAGACTTGATATAATCGAAACCAAACAGGACTGGTTTCATCCACCAGTGGCGGAAGAACGAACTCAAAGCCCCAACTGTGAATAAACTCAAATCTAATATTTTACGAAAAGGTTGAACACCTGGGCTTTATAACAGACCAAAATCTGATATGAAAAACAAATCAACCACACTCCTTCCAGAGCTATGATGGCATGCTGGTCCTGCTGCAGAGTCTTTGGCAAGACATGGGGTCTGAATAATCCATTGGTCTCCTTAAACGATCATTAAACCCATGGTCACCTATGCTTTAGTGATAAGTTGGCTAAAGATGCAACAAGTTTTGGTAACAGTTAAGCTGTAGAATTTTGTAATATTATTATTACTCTACAGGTAGTTCTGTGCATAACCTACCTTCTACCCGCTGTCGGGTCTATCTCCGGATCTTCTGATGAACTCCTGGAGATTCCTCACGAGAATTCCCGGTGAGATTATATTTTCTGCATTGCAGTATCCGAAGATATCCATCGTCAGGCGAGCCAGTGATTCGCATTTAAATACTATGTGGGAGCCTGTTTCTTTCTTCTCATCACAGAACCTGCATAGTGTGGAGTCCTTCAGGAGTCCTACCCCCTACTTGAGATAATTTCGGCTCAGTTTCGAGAGCTGATCGGTTGGCCCCGTTATAGTCACCTTTTTGTGAAAATTCTCCCAGGAAGGCTGATTTCTAACCCATTTCTCCGTGTCCTGCCTTATGTCCCCAAACGGCAGGCTGGTTCTGGTCTGATGAATCTCTCTCGTTCAAACAGAAATAGCCATTATATTGACTTGAAATATAGATAGAGGCTTGAGTACCAACGCTTGGACTAATATCTTGCCCCGGTCTGTCTCTCACAGTATATTCTAGCCCCTACCCCTTTGCTTATCTCAAAACCATTTCTATACCAGATTTCCCTTTCGACAGCAATGGCCTTTGATGTGACTTCCCTATCTTTCATGATGGTTGTGTATGTTCCATCGAAGGAGTAAGTTGGAGTCAGTTTAATCGACGGCATCTCTGATATGTCGTTTCCTATGACCTTCAATATATTGAAGTGGCCACTCGATATGCCCAGGCACTTTAGTCTGGAGGATTTTATCTTCACCCATGATGCACTATACAAATACAGAGGCCAGAGGCCTCCAGGCCAATCGTAGATGTGCTGGATATAACACCAGTGACCCCGAGCATGCCAGTCTTTGTAACCTAGCCAGGCTCCCTCTGGTCAAGCTGCAGAAAGTGCAGCCGCTAATTTGTCTGGGAATAAAAGGAAGAATATTGAAGGTAATGCTCAATATTTAGCCATTGCACCTATGCGTAGTGGAAGAAGCAGCAATCAGTGCCATCAGACTGAACCAGACGGTAAACTTGAAAGCAGTGAATCTGTTACCTACAGATAACATGCTAGTTAGGTGTGACTTCAAAATGCAGTTCGAAGTGGTCGTAAACAACCACCAAATGTGTATAGAGAACAAACATTCATTGGGAAGGGATGCATCAGTGTAGTATACTGATGGATTCAAGATGGATGAAAAGGCTGGAGTGTGCGTTACCGGGCCAAATTTGAGGCTTTCAAAAAACTCTTGGTAACACACTAGCCATCTTTCAAGCTAAAGGACATGCTTAGAGATGTGTTCTCAGGAGTGCATCGACTGGAACACCTTCAGAAAAGGAATCTATATATACTGTCAGATAGCCAAGCAGCCCCGAAAGATCTGAAATACACCTTTGAGTCTAAGCTGACTTGGGACTGCAAAATATCCATTACACACCACCTATTCATATTCCTCGGTTTTGACGATGTTCTCTCGACATTACAGGATTTTCCTTCTCGTGGGAACAAGAAGATATAAACAGCTCAAGTTAGCACATTCGCTGCTGAGTTACCTCTCGATCCTGAGCTATCGTGTAACGTCCAGAAACTTGCTCTCAGGTAACCTCATCATTTTTGTTTCCCTAATATTTCGAGTTAATGCACGAGTAGTAAGGAAGGGAGAGCAGCCGTCGTGCTGCGCTTCCTCCACAGTGTGTTTCTGAAGCACTACCACCCAAACTCTTCCAAAACAAACATGCGTTACATGCAGTGTCACTTGCGCAATTCGTCATGACCTTCATTCGTTTCTCACCCTTCCGGAAAGGTATGCGGAATTGACGATATCCGGGTTATGTGTACGTTTCAGAGGAAGGCTCGACACGGCAGGCACGCGGACAGCTGGCTCATGGCCAGACCTGCTTTTAGAACACGACCAGCAGACTGTGCTGTGCCTTCAGTCCGTCCACCCGCTCCACCTCAACCCGCCCCTCTCGCATCATCGGCGTCTCTTTGATGAAGACTTGTTTTCATCGAAAATAATATAAAAAAAATTGAAATTTCACCAACTCATACTTTCAGTAGGATTGGCAGGTGAAGAAAACAATTTGAAAAATATTGAATTTGAAACAAAAGCATGAAAATAATTTTTTTTTAAAATTCTCATTCCCACAAAAAGGAAGTACCTGTAGTGCTCGGAGAATATCGTGAGAGCCGAGAGAATTTAGGTAGGAATAAGTGTTCTTGGATTTCTGAAGGCTGTATGCCTCAGGGAACAATTCCAACGAGTTCCAAAGCTTTGCCGTTCGTTGAAAGAACGACCCCTGAGAAAAAAATATTCGGCATGTCTCCAAAGTGACGGTATAAGGACGTGAGGTGTGAGTTCAATAGGTCGGTCTCGATGATACTCGGTGGAATGATTGATGAATTTCCCGGAAAGCAACGTCCATGAAAATATCGATAAAACAAAGACAGATCCCAACCTTTCTGCGGTGAAGTGGGCGAGATATTGTGCAAATTATTACCGACGAACTGTTTTTTTTTTTTAGACAGAATATAAGAGTTTCAATGTGTGTTTGGGTGCTGCAGTCTAAATATGAAAACAGTATTCCAAGACAGATGAAACAGAAAACCAAGTTTTTGAGAGGCACTTCTGGTAATGAACCTCACGTGGTCTTGTCACGAAAGAGTACTGCTGATGGTAAGACCGAGCATTGATATGAAAGATTTCATTGATATGGAACTCCTGACATAGTTACTCTGGCCACTGTGAGACCGACATTCCTAGAGAAGAGACATGCAAGTTATTAGATCCCAACTCTACGATTTTTGCTAAATCAGTATTCATTTCGTTCACAATACTTCCCCTTTTATTTCTGCTTTCACTGGCTGATATCGGAGCTTTGGAAGGGAAACTGTTATGAATGGTACTATCTATCATAAGCAAAGCTGTGCACTGAACATGAGTTAGCTCCCGAATCATTGATGTGGAGGAGAAACAGTATTGGTGCTAGAATGGATTCCTGCGGAACACCAGCATTTCTTTGTAGAGTATCGGATGTTACTCCATCAACCACGACGTGGAGAGATTGGTCTGAGAGGAAGCTAGAGAGCAATGAACACAACTGAGGAGGTAAGCCATAAAATGGAAGTTTGGCAAGAAGTACCTAATGCCAAAGGCGATAAAATGCTTCGGAGATATCTTATATATGCATCTGCCAGAGTTTCATCATATTTTCCGATAGATTGCTGCCAAATATGTGTGACACAAGCAAGCAGGTCGGCAGTTGATCTCTGATGCAGGAAACCATATTGTCGGTCATTGATAATTCATGTGCTTTCTAGATATTTTATGAGCTCGATGTTGATAGCTTTTTTCATGTTTTTCGAGATTACTGATAGCAGTTTAGCAAGAAACTGTTTTCCAATACTCTAATAATAAAGTTTTTTCCAATATGGTACATACTTTTTGGCGGTCACTGTATACAACATTCTTAAAAACTACACAGAAAAATATGTATTATTATGAGTCGTTGGCTATTCTATTTCACCTTGAATTACTCCCCGAAGAAATCCTGCAACCCAAGATCAGCAAAATTATAATAACGTTTTCTGCCGAAATTAAACGATGTTTTGGGCAGTTGAAAGCAAGGTTTCCTGTCCTTCAATATAAAATGGGAGGTAAATTAGAAAAACTACCATCGACGAAAATTGCACGCGTTGTACTACATACTTATAATGAAAATTTTGAGTATTGATATTTTTTTTTGTATATCTTTTCAATAACTTTTGATCACCCTGTATATTACATCTGTAATATTTTCCTTTTTGAAAAAATAAGTTTTTCCAAAATTTTAAAAAAGTTATCATGAGGCCAAATTTTTTTTCAATTTTTTAGTTACGTTTTCAAAAAAAAATCAGCAAGGACCCCGCACGGAATACGTGGGATTTTGGTTTATTGGGGAATTCAAGGAAAAATCTGGTATGTTGTAGATCATGATCTGCAGGTGATACTTCAAATGGACCATAGTCAAATCGTATGATTAGTTTCTGAGAAACAAGGTGATTTTAAAAGTAGTTACACAAACAGAAAATAAACTTAATTTATCACAAATTGAGAATATTTCTTGTTTAGTCTCGTGATTTGAATAAAACATGTCATACCTTTGGAAATGCACAACTTTTATAATACAAAATAGTATTCAATTTACCAGGGTCGTCACAATTGTTCTCAAAAATATACCATTACGTCGTTATTTACTTTACTTATTAGAATTCAGATATTTTCTAGTTCAATTTGGAGATTTTCGTGAGTGATAATGTTAGTTTATTGCAAACATTTTAACATATTAACGTAAACATTGAAAACATAGGGTTCTTATTGAAAAAATGAAGTACGTAAAAAACTTCGGAGTAGGATATTTTTGAGTACTTTTCTGATGACACGACATAGTAAAAATACTGTGTCTGTAATAAAATAGTATCTCTTTTTCAAACTATCATTATCACTCAGGAAAATATCGAAATTAAACTAGAAAATATCTCAATTCTAATAAGTAAGGTAAACAACGTCGAAACGGGATATCTTTGAGAACGTTTGTGACGACTCCGGTAAATTCAATACTGTTTTGTATTATAAAAATGGTGCGTTTTCAAAGGCATGACATATTTCAGCCAAATCACGAGAAGAACCAGAAATATTCTCAATTTGTGATAAATTAAATTTATTTTCTGTTTGTGTAATTACTTTTAAAATCACCCTGTTTCGCAGAAACTAATCATACGGTTTGATTATGGTCCATTTAAAGTGTTAACTTCAAATCGTGATCTACAACAACTAGAATTTCATTGAATTCCGCAATAAACCAAAATCCCATGTATTCCGTGCGGGGGGTCCTTTCACATATATTAATTACTTATCTAATATATTTTCTTCATCGCTATCAAATTCCTCACTTCCACTCAAATTTGTCATTTCACAACTTATTTTTCACCAAACGTATATACTAAATAAAATTACTCGTGTTTTTAGTCAACCCTATACGTCTGGACTTGTGAGGAAAGCAATTGCTACTGTGATGTGAGAAAAGCAGCATTTGCTTTGAAATTGTATTCATATCAAGATCTAGCAATTGCTTTTATTCACAGCATTTGCAAGTTAAGCTTTTACTGAAAAGAAATCGCTTCAAGTGATTGCTTAATTTTCATTCATCAGGGTCAATATATCAGGAATTTTGAAGTGATGGCAGCATTCTTAAAAAACCTATAAACATTTTCTATGGCATCGTTTATATTTCATGTATCCGGTTCACGTTTTCTCGACGCGAAGCTCATTCTCCTTACAATCTGTAGATTTTTGGAAACTATTGATTTCTCCTACGTCGTCTTCGCGAGAAAACAACTAAAATATTCACCACGTGCCTGCAGGTCTCCCGCTGAAGTTTATTATTTGATTTGTGTTTTAGTCTGCCTCTTACAAGTGCAAGATTGCTTTTAGGTTTTCTAAAAATATTTGAGAGAATTCCAGACGGGGATATAATAAATAAAGACGGAGATTCATTCAATGAATCAGAAGGGGATATGGTGGAGTTATTTTGTTTCTTGAATCCACGAAAAATGGATCCAGGTATTTAAAGGGTCCTAGGAAAAATTACTGCTTCCGGAAATATACAGGATGCCTTGAAATGAATAATATAAATATAGAAATGTAAATTACATTGATGCCTAACACATACGAAAAGTAACTTTACAATAACGCTCTTGAAAAAACTTTGGCATTAGGAATTTTTTTGCCGCACTAGCGTAGGAAAAAAATGACTTGAAGAAACTTTAGCGTATATACTAGTGCGAGAAAATAACACTTCTCAAATTAAACTGCGCATAGGGTGAATTACGCACGCTTATAGAGAAAGTATGTTTTGGCACTGCTAACTAAAATGTTCAATATTTCGGTTGGTATGTCAATGTGAAAAACGACAGTTTGAAATACCAGTATGAAACGTAAATTATTTTTCGCACTTGTGCGAAAAGTGATGGAATGCAGCAAAATAATAATTAAAGTAATCAGCTTCGTATGTTATGCTCAGTATTCTCCTGACTGAAAGACTAACTTCACTTTGTCTTCCGGGTCGGATGACTTCTTAATTAATTATTTCGGTCATCAAAAGTTTCTACAGTGCACGGCTTTTAATAGTCCCCCCCCTGTTAACTTTTGAACGGTTCGACGTAGAAACATAAAAAGAAAAACTATTTTAAGGGTTTCTACAAAATTACTTTTTGAAAATAAGAAAGTGGTGATTGCCCGAGGGGGGGTGGGAAGGTAGGACACATCAACTCAAAATTTTTAAATGGCTTGGGGGTCAAGTGGCACATCGTCGAAAAGGAAATTCCACTTTCTTTACAATCATCTAATTTTTTTGAATTTCGTTAATATTTTTTTGCAACTCATATTTGAAATATCAAATACAAATGGGGATCTGAACACTACTCATACCTCGATCAATTTGGACGGTTTGATGTTCTACTTTTTGAGAGAAGAAACATTGCAATTACTCGATAGATGGCGCTGGGGGCACATTAAATTTAAAAATATTCAAATGGTTGAAAATATTATTGAATTCTCTTGTCAACGATGTGCCACTTGACCCCCCATGCCATTCAAAAATTTCGAGTTGATGCCCCCTCCGCGCCCCCTATTGAGCAATCACCATATTTTTTATTTCAAAATATAGTATTGGTGAAACCCTCAAAAAAGTTTTTTTCTACTGGCGTGCAGAAAAATCCACTTTTCCGCACTCATTTTAGTTTTGAAAGAGTCACTTTTCCGCACTCTTTTTAGTGTGGAAAAAATATTCTAGTGCGGAAAAGTAGATTTGTTTAGTTTTTGCGGATTATACTGACATTTAAAAATTGCGTCGCAGAAGGTTAAAATAGAAAGCTTACCAAGTATGGTTGTGTAGCTTAATATATATTTAATAATAAATGCTCTTCAAGTTAACTTTTGGGTGTTTTTTCCCCTAGTAGAAAAAATAGTGTACCTAACACGAGCGTTAAGTGTCTTTTCCGCACGCGATTTCTGCATTCGCGTGCGGAAAAGTATCACTTTCCGCACTTGTTAGGTAAACTACTATTTCATTCATGTTTCTACGTCGAACCGTTCAAAGTTAACAGGAGGGGGGACTATTAAAAGCCGCACTCTATATTTCGTTTCTGTTAGAAGATTTCAATTATCACAAATAAAAATACCTACCCGCTTCGCTACCTTAGTGATGCCTTCTGTAAGAATATGTTGATATAAAATTTTGAAGATATACAGTGTCCCTCAAAGAGTTGGCATCATATGGTAAAAAATGCTATCAATAATCCATTATAAAATTCGACTTGGTCGTAGAGTGGTGCTTTAAAAAAGTTGAAAAATGGCGTTCTCGGCCGGGGTCACCTGAATTTCGCTATCTGTCGAAAGTTCTTTTATTTTCAAAATAATCGCTGAAAATATTTGTGTCAAATTTAAACGTTTTGTTGCGATATTCAGTGTTTGCCATTGTTAGTATTTACGAAATTTCTGATATATTAACAGAACTTGTAACTTTTGAAAAACTGTTTTGTGCCAATAATTTCATCATGCCATCAAGTTTTAATTACTGAAACTCGATGAAACCACGTTTTTCTTTAAGAAAATAGGAAAAATAATTAAAATTTTCATTTTGTTCAGGAGTAAAAAAATGCGATTTTTTTATATTGAAATCACGTTGAAATTCGTCAAAATCAATAAAAAAGTTATGAGGGAATGAAATTTGAAAAATATGCCGTTTAATCCACACACCAATTCAATTACAGAAATTTTATCGGATATCTGGAATACAGCACTGTATTCAGGAGGGCTCGATATCCCACCGGCGAAAATTTCATCGAAATTTTTTGATAAATAAGAAAATCAAACAAAAATGAAATTTGAAAAATGGAATTTCAGGAAAATGTCATTTTATCTCATAATTTTTATTTTTTTTACTTATCAACGTATTTCGATAAATTTATATTCAGTGATATTTCGAGACACCCTGAATCCAGTAGTGTAATCAAAGTTCTGATAAAAGTTTTGAAATTGAATGATGGGTTGATTGAACGGCATATTTTTCAAATGTCACTCCCTTATAACTTTTCCATATGAATCATTTGGAAATGTCGCGAATCCAGTGGTGTAGTAAGATTATTTCTAAAAAAAATCGCTAGTAATTTTTTCTGAAATGAAAATGGAATTCGGCTCGGCCTCAATCAACAAATTTCAAGATAATTTAATGAAGTCTAACTTAACGAACTTCTATTATAAATATCATAGGAGATTGTTTATGCTTATCGCCAAAGCTAAAATTATTATTTGACATATGTCACGTAGGTAACAGCAAAAATACCATTTCAATTCTACCTGACCTATTCTGTGAGGACCTGACCTATTCTGTGAGGTATATTTTATGAGTTCAAGTAAATTAGCACTATTAGCAGTCATATTCGCAGCTAGTTTGTTCTACGTATCATCTTCAAATGCCTGTAATTCATTAAATCAAATTTTCTGTTCTGTTGTCATTTTTGTGGACGGTCTCTTCAGTCTACTAGAAAATGATATTCCATCTGTGCCCTCAATATAGTATCTGACAGGCTGATAATTCAGCAAATAACTTAAGAACGGTGTCTCATAAAAATCGTTATGAACAAGCTAGAAGAACACGTTTTTCACCGTTGACAATTAATATGATAGTGGATTTCTTGATTGGAAAATATATTTGGATAGCACCACGTCATTTCTTCTTCTAGAATAGTTGACAAGAGTAAACAGAAATTTTCCTTCAAATGACGAAATGAAAACAATTATATCGATAACTCATGAAAACAGACTCCACTGAATTCTGTCGTAATTTCGTAACGATCCATCAATCATCGTCGTACAGCTTTTACTTGCCCAAACAAATCTAACGATAAAATGTCTTGCTAGGGATATAGACAACGCAAATATTATAGTAATAAATTGGTAAAGTGATGGAGAAAATGGCCGCCAGCCTCCATTAACTTGTCACGTAATGTAAACGTTGATATTTTTAATTTTCCAAGCGGTTAAGTGTATTGTCGGGTTGTGAAAAACGTCGTAAAAGTTGAAATTGTGTAATGGTCTAGACATATGAAAGGTGGAAGGTCAATGAAGGACATTTGATATTCAGTTGTAACTGAATATGCAACAGTAATATATTCATTAGATATCAACAAGTAATATTTATCGAGAAATACAACGACTATATTATGTTATTCTCTCTGAAGCGAAAGGTACCCATAAAAAGAGGGGAAGAAAATATTACTCCTTCTGATAATATCTTCAGAAATCGAACTGAATTTAAAAACTGACTGGAGGAAGAACTTCAAGTAAATGCTGAACAAATACATTCTTTATACAATATACCACAATAATTATTGTAAGTACCATAAATTTCATTGGCAAGTGTGATGCCAAGTCAGAATTGTGACTTATCATCTCGGATTCAACGATAATGAAACGTAAATTCAGTCTTCGCTTTTCCATGCCTTCGTTATTTTTCCACCATTCAAAAAATATGTATTGCATGCATATTAAAAATCCTTTAACAGATGATTCAACTTCTGTAAGTTCGGATGATAATTGAAGGAATTGCTTTATTTTTCAATACTTATCAAATGTTTCCCATGTGAAGTAACATCACAATGGTAAACATTGTTTCTCAAATTGCCTACAGAAAATCGTTGTACTCCTTGAACAATGATATTTTACGACTACCACGCTCAGAGATCAGTGAGAAATGTATATTTGAATTCAAGAATATTTCTCCTTACTCATCAACATAAGAATCCAATGATAAAAATCCTTGATAACAAAGAACACAAACTCTCTAACTCGGCACACTATCGTTCTCATCTATCAACAGTTATATCACAATCTTTTCTTGAAACCCAGCTCTCGAATTTGAAATTTTGAATTGCCCACAAAATACGTTGGAGAATTTGATTGAATTGTTCATTGTGGATTCAGCCTCAAGCATCTATGAAATGAAATCTTTATTATGATCCTTCTGTTTCATTTCGGTCAATGGCTTTGCTACTTGAATTATTTTGAACCTATTCAAATGAATTAAACCTACCCTCGAGAATGAGCTTCAATTTGATCCTTTGTGCGGTTTTCGCATGATGTACTTCTTTGAGACGCTGCGATAAAGATAAGAATAAATCTGCGACCCGACTTGGAAAAAATTTCAACCAATTAAATCTACTTTCAGCAGGTCCCACAAGGAGTTGAAGTATAAACTCAAAGTGTACAGTTTTGACTAGATATTTTCTCATCATAAATTTAGTTCATACAAGAATCATTCATATATGAATTTTATTTAAGTTTAATATAATGAAAATAGTATACTTGTGGTTTTTGCAGTATAATGCCATATGCCAATCCCTTTGGGGGATCAATACAAATTAGGAAATTTATTGACAAAGGGCTTGATGAAGTTTTCTTTTGCATAAATTTACCCCATGACAAATAAATTTGTTCATTTGAAATCCGAAATAAATAAATTATTTGTTGAATAAAGTCCAGTATACTACTCGTAATAATGGCTGTTATCCTCTCTAACGCTAACGTGGCTCAGTGCATAAAATTCCTCGTGGTATAATCTATCTAAGTATTATTCAAATAAACAATTGAATAATATTAAAAATAGATCTACTGGAGTTATATTACAATACCAAACTACAATTCTTAACACTTTGGAATGTATATCAGTCACCAGGTGCCCATTTTCTTAGGTTCATCAAACTAACTACTTTAATTTCCAATTTATGATTCTCTTTGACTTTGAAACGTTCGTTTGGGTATTATCTAACCTGTGAGTGTAGAAGAACTCCCAGCTTTTTGATTCATGTTATGGTTTCTACGAACAGAAAAATCTTGTACTGTTAGGAAAACATCATGAGAGTCGAGGGTTAGTAATTAGGAATTGGTGTTTTTCTTGAATTCTTGAAGTTGTATGCCTCACGGAAGACCTCTGGACGTAGCGAGTTCCAAAACTTTGCTTTGTTCGTTGGGAGAACGAGCCCTGGGCACGTGATGTTTCGGCATGTCTCCGAAGTGACACCATATGGATGTGAGGACTGAGCTCGACGAGTAAGTCTTGATGGGATCGATGGAGGTGGAACGAAAAATGATATTTCGGAGAAGCATCATCCATGAAAATATCTATAAAATATGAACATATCGCCAATCACACTGCGATAGGTCTGTAGTTGCTAGGTAGGGTCTATTTACAATAAGATATTTTGTTCATTAACCAATCAATGAGAGTGCATCTTCCAATCATCATAAATTCAATGTTTACGAGCATTATCATTATGCTCGAGGATATTCTTTAATGAAGGGAATTTCATATCTAGGGTGTAAAACAAATTAAAAATTTCTTTTGGAATTGGATTTCATTCAACCGATATTCTGAAGTTTGGTTATCGAATTTCAGGAATCTTATTGTAATTTCTGCATCTTCTTCAGGAACTGAATAAAAGAAAATTATATAGGAATTACAGTGGAATGCATGAAATTTTCATCGTCATCTTATATATTACTAGATAATACCTACCAAAATGGTTAGTGCCTTTCTGATGTTTTAGTTTGATGATTGAGGTTCCACACGCATTGGACAGCGTGTTCGAAAGACGTATGTGAAGTCCGACACGTATTGTAGAGTTTTTACGATAATATTCCTGAATTTGAAAAATAAAAACTGAATTCTGAATACTGAATTCGTCACTATTCCTATATATTTACCAATTTCTTGGTGGGAAACTTCTCAAGAATATCCATCTCCAAGCGGTAACTGTTTTTCAACATACAGAACTTCAAACTACCTCCATAAATTGGTATAGAGAAGAGAAAGCCACATATAAATAATTATTGTATTCGACGTGTGGCGTGTACAGTTTCCAGACAGAACCGTTTGTTATCCCGAAAATGTATACCTAACTGGAGGGAAATTCGTTGATTCGTTCAAGCGTCATATGAGATGGTGGAAGTGGGGTGGTGAAGGTGAATCTCAGCAATCACACAAGGCACTCAGACATTGACAACATGACTGAGTGTACTGGATGAGGTGGAAAATCAAGGAATGGGTGTATTAGCTAATGTTTCTGTGTATTGATAGCATGATTTCACTGTACTAAGGCTATGTCCATTGAACACTGAACCATTCCCTAATATATTGTTATAAGGAAGTATGATGATTAATGGTACATAGTATCAATAACTTCATGAGCTTCAGGGTAATGCTTCCGTTTCCTTTTTATTAGGCAAAGGTTCATTGTGGAAATGATTTTTACATAACATTAATCATGACATCACATTATTGTAATTGACACGGTAACCTTATTGTAATGATTTCGTTAGTATTACAATCACAAAAATTGACTGATCTCAATTACGTTCGGTTATTGCCACGAGGAAAAATATGTTGTGTCAATGCTGTTGCAGTTATTCAACAGTGGTAAATAATATCAGGTCCAATATTTCTTTCTGTGAAGATGAATTTTGAAAAACCAGTTTTAAAAACACGCAATATTGAACTTTGGCTTATGTCGTAATCGGCGGCAAGTTGTCGGGTAGGTTTATGTGGTTTCTCCTCGATGTCTACCAAAATATCCAATTTCTTCCCATCGTCAATCAATAACCTCCTGCCTGGTTTTGAAATATCTTTGACAGTCCCAAATTCATGAAATTTTGTTTCTATTCTACTAACGGTTGAGAAATGTGATGATCAGGATATTTATTATTGAACATTTCACTTACATTCTTCTGGGTTCTAGTTTTGTCCCCACACCCTAGCATCATCAACCAATCATTTATTTCGCCCAAGAGTGCCATTATATCTATATTTTATTTATTTTCCAGTGTGAACGTACAGAGTAAAGGTTGAGTGGAAGAATACTTTTTGGTATGTTTACACAGTAGAAAACTAACATCGCCGTTCGATTTAAAAAATAAATGATTATGTTGTGTGACGCTTTTTTGTAAAATCGCATGTTTGGAAGTGATGAGGACGAATTATTGATATAATTATTGTCATCACTGCTCGATCTGGCAAACCCTGTCTTAGATCTATAATGACTAATATTGCTGTTGTAAAAAAAACTTCAAGCTAAAAAGCCTGGACAGCAACAACTCAGGCCACTTCAGTGAAGGCCATAAGGACCGACACATCTGAGATGCCTACCCTTTCGAAGAAAAATACACCACCATGATAAAAGACGAAGAAGTCAAGTAACTATATTGAAACTCATGAAACTAGAACAAAAAATATTAAAGAGATCTTGTAAAACTAAATAAACATTCCACTGGAAAGTTCTCGTTTCCTCTACGGAGTAAAAACAGTTATTCGTTTAAAACTTCTTCAGCTCTTTCTTGGATGAGTAAAGCGAATTTTGAAGTAGTCAGACAATTTTCCAAAATTCACCAGTCTGGCAGTATTTGGAGACTTACGTAACAACTTTTTCCATTAGTAGAACAAAAAAGTTATTTTTTTGTCTCCTATTGATCACACGTACGTCAGAGTTGCTTATGAGTTTGTCTTTATTCCCAAAATTGTGGAGGAATATTTCCTTAATATATAGACACGAAACAGTTGAAATATTAAAAATATTAAAAAAACGATTTGAAAACTGATTCAGAGCTCACCAACTCGAGAACGAGACAAATTCTGCTGACGCCAATCGATTTAGAATTGCTGAATTAGTATATATTGGGAATTTGAACAAAAAAAATCGACTGGCAAAAAAGGCAAGTATATCATGATAAATAATTTTTTGAACTTTTTAAATTTTAATTTTTCAAATTTCAAATTTTCATCCCCGAACGTATTCCGACGTGCTGATTCCGAATCTCTGAACGAAAAAAACATTTGAAAACTAATTCAGAGCTGACCAACTCGATAACGGTTAGAGATGGATGAAATCTGCCAACGCCAGTCGATTCAAAATGGCCGAATTAGTATGTACTGTTATTTTCGAGTCAATTAAAAGAAATTAAAAATTACCCGAAAAAGTTGCAAGGGATTCACCCCTAAAAATCATTAAAAGTACCAAGTTGTCACATCGACTTGAAATTCGCACTGTGTACGTAAAATTTCATGCTCATTCCAAAAATTTATGATTTTCTATGCTCAGATATAAGATTCAGCCGGAAAAAGGTGTTTAAGATAAAACATTAAATTTTCTGAGATTTTTTATTTTTCATTTTTCGAATTTAAAATTTTTGTCCTCGGACGTATTTTGACGTGCTGATTTCGAATTTTTAACAATAATGTCGAAAACTCATCAGAAATATTTTTGACGGCAAAAAACCATCAAAAAACTGATTCAGAGCTGACCAACTCGAGAACGCTTAGAGATAGACAAATTCTGCGAACGCCAATCGATTCAGAATGGCTGAATGAGTATGTATTGGGTATGTATTTTGGAATCATTTTATGACTTTCTGGATCTTATTTTTATACATAAGAGTTAAATTATGTCCATACAACGTATCCGCGTAATTGAATTGTAATTATCTTTCAGTGCCCCCTACAACTTTTTCATTATTTTTCATTAGAGATAATTACTTCACTGATTTCATTAGTGTACAAAAAATTACTAGTTGTTTTCCCCTCAGAAAGAACCCTCGTCTGGCGACCGAAGGGTCCCAGGTTCGATTCTCGGCCGGTGCAAAACTTTTTCTTTTCAGATAAAGTTTAAATGACTGAATTTCGTTGCCAGCTGGGAAAAATCTCCCACGATTCACTGCTGCGTTGAAAATATACAGTGCTGCTCCTAAAATGACGTAAGGTAGGGAGTCAGTAAAAAAACATTTCGCAAATCATTGATGTAAAGAAGAAAAATAAGTGCACCTATCACGCAACCTTCAGGTACTCCTATGATATTTTAGATTATTCTTGATGTAGAGTACATTTTGTTATTATCAGTTCGATTCATCATAAATGTTTGCAGCTACAACCTTCAAATCTATGTTTTGGGGGTAAAGTTTTAGGTGATCTCAATATAGATTTACTAGACTGCTCTAACTCATCAACAAAGTCTCTCAATTATATTTTAGAATCGTTCTGTTTGAAACAAATTGTTAACGAACCCACCCGATATGGTTTTACCAGCGCTAAACTGATCGACCTGTTGATCTGTTCAGAAGACCTAATCATCAAAAAAGTGGATGTAATAGACTGCTCTAACTTTTCTGACCATAATCTTATATCCTGTTCCGTTGGATTTTCAGATCCTCCTTTCTTGCGTGTATACAGACGTTTCTCAAGGCTGAATGACGCTAGATTCTATAACGATTTGTTGCTATTACCATTTTTCAAATCTATGATCTTGAAAATATAGACAATAAAGCGGATCTCTTTAAGACACTGATCATCGATCTTTTTAATGCCCACGCTCCAATTAAAACTGTGAGGATAACTAAACCTAAATCTTCTGGCTAACTGATAATTTGAAACTCTTGATGTCTATGAGGGATAAAGCTTTAGCTGAATTCAAAAAAACCAGAGAAGAGAGACACTGGGTTTATTACAAAGAATTACGTAACCTAACAAATAACACAACAAAATTAGAGAAGAAAGTGTATTTAGAATATAAGGCAAGGAACACAAAAAACATCTGGAGAAAATTAAAAGAACTAGATATACACAATGAACAGCAGAAACCTGTTATACCCGAACACTTAACATCAGTCAACGAAATAAATGAATACTTTATTAACTCCGGTATAGCAAAACCAGTTGACCAAATAACTTTATCAAAGTTCTCTAGTCCTACACACGTTAGGTCAGTTAACAAAGTTAACTTCACTCAGATAAATGATAACGATGTGTACAAAGTTCTTCTGAGCATGAAATCAAAAGCCACTGGTGCCGATAATATTAATATTGACATGTTGTTACGTTGCTGTCCTTACATTCTCGCTTATGTGACTCATATCTTCAATTTTTGCTTGGAAAAAAACTGTTTTCCAAGTATTTGGAAAAAGGCCATTATTATTCCGTTAGCTAAAACTAATTCACCAGATCAATATAAGGACCTCCGTCCTATAAGTATTTATGCGTTCTGTCTAAAGCCTTTGAGAAAATGTTGTCTGAGCAAATGCGTATCCATATTGATAATTCTGATATTCTACCCATCAACCAATCAGGTTTCCGTCCCAACCATAGTTGTAGTAGTGCACTATTAACAGTAACTGACGATATTTATAGGTCACTAGATTCAAAGGAACTAACAATTCTTGTCCTGCTTGATTACTCTAAAGCATTCGATCGAATAGATCACAAGCTTCTCATAGCTATTCTTGGTTATATAGGATTATCTGATAATGTGACCGAATTGTTACCTAATGAACCGATCTCAATCGGTCCGGTTAAACAATACATCTTCTCCATTCTTAACATTGACTAATGGGGTCTGCCAAGGCTCAATATTTGGTCCGTTGCTCTTTATACTATACACGCATTAGTTTTATAAATGTCTCAAACATTGCAATTCTCACTTCTATTCTGACGACACCCAAATATACTTATCTTTCAAAGAAGATGTTATTAATGTTGCATGTGACCTCATAAACGAAGATCTCAATTGTTTAACTACGTTTTCAAATGAATTTTGCCTAACGATAAATCCTTCAAAATCCAAGGTTCTTCTCTTCGGCAGTACGATTTTTCAAAAAAGATGCTTGGAACTTATCAACATCGCAGTCGATAACACGCAAATCCCGGTGAGTGAGAGTGCTGACAATTTGGGTGTCATTGTTCACTTAAATTTTCATCACATGTGAGTAAAATTGTGCGTAACGGATTTTGCAATTTGAAAAAGCTTTATGCTAATCGAAAACTTCTCAGTAAAAAACTTAAATTACCCTGTGTGAAGCTTTAGTACTGTCACACCTCAACTATGCAGATGTGGTATATGGTCCTTCACTCACTTGTGCAGATAGTTACAGAATTCAGAAACTACAAAATACATGTGTTTGAGCAGACGAGATCATGTTTCGGAGAGTCTCAGGAATATCGGGTGGCTGAGAACTAACAAAAGGAGGCTTTTACATTCCGCCTTATTTTTGAAAAAACTAATAACCATGAAAAAACCAAAATACCTTCATCGGAAGATACAATTATAGGACGGACGTACACAATTTAAATCTTCGACACAAAGCCAAGTTGACAATACCTACTCATAGAACTGCTCTCTATCGGTCTTTATTCTCATTCCAAATTGCTAACATATATAATAATTTCCCATTTGAATTCAATAGTTGTAGTCTTTCTAAATTTAAGATTCAGTTGAAGAAATTTCTGATCGAAAATCCTGATTATGTATTTTGATGCCTGCAATTCAGCTTACAATTACTATTGCGGTTTGATTATACCTATCTTTTTATATAAATATTTTTTCTCAGTTCATGTACATATGTATATTTAATGTTTATTCTTGTAAGTGTGCGATCTATACTCAAGTTGGAGCCCATGCCTCACAAAGAATGAGCTCCTTTTCATGATTGAGTGGAAGAGCAATAAGCGATCTAATCGTGGAATTGAACTCTGCCATTTGAGTGTCATATCGACATAATTTCATTTATGTATTATGATCTGTATGTCTCCTAAATAAAATAATTTATTACTATTATTATTATTATTATTATTAAATGTACTGTAATGATGACTTTATTGATTTTTTTTTGAACGAGTGCAAAATCACGTCACAAAATGAACACGATGTGACACCAACCTTTATTTTTCTTCGTAGTTTTCCCAGGTTTTCTGGATGTCTGGCTGGGGTACCCTGGTAGCCTCTTTGCGGTGTTTGCAGGATCGGCCAGCGGCGATAAGTATAATAGAATATCATGAAAAAGCGGTTGTTAACTCGTGTGTTGCTTTTTCCCTGGCATAATACTGAAAACCCGAATGAATAACGACCGACTAATTATTCTTTCAGCTCACAATAATGATGAGGAACAAATAATGATTGAATAATTCATGGTGGATTATCATTAGACACACAATAGTCGATTGAATATTACTCCAATCTAGCACTGCCACGGTCCTGCAATCTGCGAAATTTTCTTACTCACGCTATTTCTCCAATAAAAACTTTCAGCTAATAAGGAAATTTCGATTTTTTTACATTATTCAAGCAATTATGCTCATGAGATAGAAATGATTTATACTTGGTGTTTTCGACATGTTAGCTTCTGTAAAATCCCACATCCGGCCTCAATAGGAGCACACGCAATGAAGATATCAACATTTCTGATTTATAGTGCCCTCAGAGAGGCCATTACCATATTATTATATACTGGTGAGATGGAGATGAGATAAGCTATACGTCATTAGGGTATCCTATGCATAATATTTTGATTGCAGTTTGCAGTACCTGAATGTTGAAATAAAGAACTGATTCACTTCAGACTGCAGGCGAAATTAATTCCAAGAAAATTATGTATATTATTACATCTATAGTCAGTTCAATATTAGATAAATGAGGAATCGAAATAAAAACTGAAAATTCTTCAAAGTTTGTTCGATTGTACTTTATGACACGCTGAATGAACACGTAGAAGCGTTTTCCTGGAGAAAACCTGTACTATACACAGATAAAAATTGGTACCTGAATACAATGAAAAAGTTCAGTGACTCAATGAATATTTTTATCAATATTGGTCCAATGAACGCAATCGTTTTGTCAATATACCACTGGGTACATTAAATAGGTTCGTTATGGTAATGAATTCCATTCATCAAACAAATGAAGAATGATCACCCAAGCAATGAATTGTATTCGTTCAACTGATGAAACTGTATTCATCAGATTAATTATTATTGTTCGTTCTTCGAATTAATGTTGTATGATTGATATAATGATTTAGATTATTACGACGATGGATATTTTTCATCAATCCAATGAACGGTGATTATTAAGTATCGGTTATTCCTTGATTCAATAATTGATATACATTAATCAGTTTGTTCACGTGATGCTTTGACACATTGAACAAATTATTTTGTTTATCATTTGAATAAGTGGTATTTATTGCATATCATTCGTAAATGCAATGAAGGCCTCCCACTGATATTGAGCGTACAGTGAGTTTCCGAAAGATATGCAAAATAATTAACATGCATTCATCAGAACATCGCAATTCTGATTGGAAGGCGTATCTCCAAGTTATCTTTTATTTCGGCTGGCTCCTTTCGAAGCTATTCGGATGTCTCAGTAGCCTGTGCTACCTGAGAAGATGCTTCAACGATCGCTTCTGTCTGCTTAAGTTAACCGGCTCTGTGCAAACAACGAAGTCGTGCGGAGTGGTCCCTCTAGTGGAAGCGCTGTGTACTACCAGCTAAAGCTAACTTGCCAGCAACGGAGATTTCTATGCGAGGATTCGGCTGAACAGATGCCGGCAAAATTTATGAGTATATTTAAACACGAGATGGCTTGGTTCGACATAAGGCTTATTATTATATTCATGAACATATTAATTACGGAGTTATAGAATGGGAGGAAAATGTTGCTCCTATCTGCCTAACAAAACTGGGACTTAGTAACTTCGTTACACCTTCTATGATCTTTCCATAGCCCCAATAAAACCTGTGTGTAGATCTGAAAATAAATTATCATTGATTTCCATAAACTTGGATTCATTGTAACAATAAAATCATCTCTGGGACAATTAATTACGTTCATTGATATGATGAACAATTTCAAATGGATTCAGTGTACCCCTTTCATTATCTCAATGAACTTTTCCATAGCAGCAACGAAACCTGTTCATAAATGTAAAAATGAACTTGAATTCATTCGTACATCAGTGAATGTTTAATCATTATCACGATGAAAAGTTAATAGTGCCAATGAACGGAAAGGTAATAAACGGTATTAGTAATATACATTGTTCCAATGTACTTTTTTCTTCATTTTAATAATCTTTTTCAAAGCCGTAACGAAATATGTTCATAGGTCTGAAATTAGATCAACATTGATCTCAGTGTACTCCTTTCCTCACCTCAATAAACTTCTCCGCAGGAGCAACGAAAACTGTTCATAAATGTAAGAAACGATCATCTTTGATCTCAATAAACTTGAATTCGTTGTATCAATAAATACCTACAAAAGTCATTGAATATTCATTCATTGCCACGATGAAAAATGTCTTTCGCCAATGAACGGAGAGGTAAAAAACGGCATTTATTGATATAACGTACCACATTTTTTTCAGTGTAGTTTTACCACTGGCGGCCCATTTATAAAAATTAATATTTTATTTTCTAGAAATTTAGGTTGGTTGTGCTATGGTGCCTACTTCAATTTCCATTGAAAGTGTCAATTACTGTCAAAAAGGAAATTGAAAATTCCATTTGAATTATTTAATATTTCCACCGTTTTTGTGATATAAAAAAAATTGTGAAATGAATCCCTGTTTGGTAGAGGTTCAGCGGTAACCTCTTTGATTTTCATGAAACTGAGAATGAGAATACGATAAAACCACTATAGCAAACACTATAGCAAACAGAATTTTGATGCGGAAAATATAACTGTGGCAGATATTACCTTTTCAAGTTCCAATTAAGAGGTTGTTGTGGAACATTACTCTTGGAAACTTTAATAGAATACAACTATAATTTTTTTAGCAACACACTAATCACACATTCATTCAACTATTTTCACTATTCGTCTCTGAAATAATATTGACTAATTCGAAAAAACTTCAAATATTTTCATTACGAATCTTTCTGTCATACTTCAATCATAAAACAGCATAGCATTCCTTGAAGTAACACATCAGTTTCAATGAATGAAATTGTTCAAAACCTAAAAACATTCTGTACATGAAAATATTATATTTATTCAAGGAAAAGTAATGCTAACTTTAACTGTGTTGGCGTAGCTATGTTTACTTTGCCATTTTTATGAATGAACTGTGTTTACACACAAAATCAGTTAAATTTTATTGTACGTCTTTTTTGAAGAAGATATTACAAATGGCGTTGAGCTCTATCCACTGTAAAATTTTGAAAAAACTTTTTATTGGAATTTCGAGTCCTCATTGTTAAAGCTACAGAGTTTCCGATGATTATAGTAATTTCTCATCTACCCTTTAATTTCGTTCTTAACAAAAGTGAATACACTCGTGTGCCAACATTTTATCGAACTGAATTCACTGAATTTCCAAAATGAATGAAAAAGTTGTTTCTATTAGTGGTGGTCATAATTTCTGAAAATTTCTGAAAATTTCTATAATAGCACCAAATATGCAAGAAAAACAGAGCTGATGAAAAAAGCGGGCTTTGAATCAAGATAAAGAACATCACTTTCCGACGAAATGAAATCGATGGCTCTTAGTAGATATCCATAGATATGCATCAGAAAACAACAACTTCCAGTCTATTAAACCTAGGCCACCACTGAAGCATATATTCGAACGCCGTCTGAGCATAGTAGTAGTAATAATCGTGGGCAGGCCGCTGCCACAGCCAGGCAAGTGAACCCCCAAGGGCCCTTTTTGTCATCCCTTGTTTTTGCCTAACTTGCGTCCTGTTAGTATTCGTATACCTAAGGAGCGCTTGGCGATTTCTGCCTACTACCCATGCTATCCTTAACTTGTTGGAGCCAGCTACATATTCTCTCGACTGCCTACAGCCGGTAGTATTCCTCCAAAGATCTATCGGAATGTGTAGGTTGACGGGTTGTCTTTGAATAAATGGATACAAAGTTAACAATTCCAATAACGCTTTATTATTTACAACACTGTTGCAATGGTAAACGCTTAAATAATCGAACAATGCGATGGTACGTTGCTAGCCTCGACGCGAGAACAACTGAACAAGGATACTTGGAAGTGGATTCTGATCACGGCGAACAACTAATACATGATCTCTGCATGAGGTGAAGTGTTGTACACTAAACTGATTACTATGACCATATGTCTGGAACTGACGATTGAACACTGATGCATTCAAACGATTCACTACTAGCTATATACCCCATCCTGATTACTCGCAAGATTCTTATGATCTTACTTGCTTTAGTGGCAGATATTTACTTCTGGAAGATTTGAGAAATGGTTCACAAATTAGATTCGTTCATTAAAACGGATTCCAAGAATATGTCAAATTATTATGGTGCAGGACAAAACTGTCAAATCGTTCAATAAATAAACACAATCTCAATACAAATTCAGATACTGACGCGTAAAGTTTGTTCAAAAGCGTTGCCATGATTTGATTACTTGCAAAGCTTTCTGATGATTTTGTTCATTTACTTACTAATTAGTGGTTGTGTTAACTATCGATCTTCAATTTTTTTTATTTATTTGAATACGTTTGCCAATAAAATCATATTTTTATTCGGAGTGAAAGTGAGTAGAAGTGAGTTTATATGCCTTCAATAGTTTGGAGTCCCCATATGTCACTTGTCAGCAGAGAATCGAAAGCATCCAGAGCAAATTCGTGACAACCCGTATATCAGATATACCAATATTCAACAGCAATTACAGTTCAATTCTCAGGAAGTATTCCATGTTGTCTCTAACCGATAGAAGAAGCATGTCAGATCTTCTGGTGATCTATAAAATATATAACAATCGTCTTGATTGTCCCGAGCTATCGTCCAAAATATCCTCAAGTATTTTTATTCGGAGTAAAACTGAGTTTATATGGCTCAGCGTTGAATTATTTGTCTCAATACGTTCGGAAGATAAACTTGCACTCCTAATAAAATGATCTTCTGTTATATCAATGATTTTGTCATCGTCATCAATTCCTTCGAAGCAATAATTGGTATCTGAATCCACAAAACGGAATGCTTGTCTGGCGAATGTCGATCAAAGAAGTGATTCTTCAACAGAAATAGGCCTTTTGAAAGATGAAATCTTTCCAAAACATCAGGATCCAAGAAATCCTTTTTGAGACAACTAGTAGCTTATCACTACAGGGAAACATTTGAAACAACATAACATACCCCATTTCACTCCAGTGGGTACATTTTATTATTTGGAAACAATTATTGGACGAGACTGGAAAAAAAATCACACACGCCGCTGTCGATTAACTTCAACTCGCGATCTACCGTAATAGATCACCAGAAGCAACACATCGTTTCTATCGATTTTTATGTAGTAAACGAACCTCAGCTATTTGCCATAGTTCAAACATTTTGGCATCGAGCAGGCGAATAGTTTCCGAGTTAAAAATACCCGATCGTACGTACGTATACACACACCCAAGTCTGGTGCAGGCGCAAACTCACAAAACACAACCTACAGTGTGACCCATTAAAGATGGAAGCACCCTTATGAGACTTACAATTTTCTACCGATTGGAATGATTTTTTTTCGTTAGGTAGACATTCAAAAAGTCCACTTAAGCACCAAATTTCATGAACAATTTTGTATTTCTAGGGCCGAGTAATCTTATTTTTTAAGGTTAAAAATTTAAAAAATTTCCTAGCGACTTTTAAAAAAAAATCTGAATACCCCACTGGATTCAATAAAAAAGTTATAAGAGAATGAAATTTGAAATACATGCCATTTAATCAACCCACCAATTCACTTTCAGATCAGTTATCAGAATTCGGAATACACCACTGTATTCAGGAGTTTCTCAATATATCACTGGTTGAAATTTCATCGAAATTTGAGTATAAAATAAATAAGAAAATCACAAGATAATAAAATTTGAAAAATACTGTATTTCAGGAAAATGTCATAATATCTTATAATTTTTTTTTTATTTATCAAAACAGATTTCGATGAAATTATGGTCAGTGATATTTTGAGACTCCCTGAATCCAGTGGTGTAGTCAAAGTTCTGATGAAAAATTTGTGGTATGATTAAACGGCATATTAGATTAGTTAGACCAGGAAATGGAGATTTATCCATGATATTTGGTATCCTAGTGGAGTCAATACAACTATTTGTAGAAAAAAAAAACACACATACCAACAGATATCCCACTATAACTCTAATCTCACACCAGCATAACTAAGGAAATTGTGAAACATCAACAAAGCACAAGTGATTTGCAACTGCCTATCCCGATTATTTCGTGGAAAAACCCATTTATATAAGGCTTCAATAATGTAACACAAAAGAGTGTGTAGTTAATTTTCAGGTCTCCTCAAACCCCACTTACATACCCACCGGAATATTGAACGGGGAGGCATTGTACTGCTAACAATATCATAGTTCGAAAAAAAAATATATTTTGGAAACTATTAGGTCGATAGAGATGGTTCTAGCTCCAATTGTAGCGAATTCAGTCTACTTTGAAAACGAGTTATCGGTATTCTTTAAACTGGCCCTCTACGTTCAAAATGGTCTAAAGCTGAAGAAAGGTAGGGAATTGCGTGGTTCTTGATTTTCGACAATGTTGATGCACAGTATGATCTATATGATAACTAGGCTACATTCTCAACATGCAAATTCTGACATGCTAATTTCTGGAGACAATACCTATTCGATTTAGGAAAAAACACTTCAATTAACAAAAATATATTATAATATCGGATATATAAAATTCATCAAGATCCTAGGAGTTATAAATGTACCTGATGAGAACAACTATAATTCTTTATTAACATAAGTACGTCTAAATCCCATAAAACAATGATACACATTCATCAAACTCAGACTGTAATGCCATTAAAATCAACAAAGGGGAATATCGAGGAACCCAAATGTTTACTTACATCAATCAATACAAACCTATTTGGTGCAAATTCAAAGCTGCACAAACATATTGAATTACTATTGAAATGTATGTTTCCGGAAATGATTTATCTACATTCATACAACAATTTTTCTGGGTGAGAAAAAACAAACGCATCCGTTCATGGGTAAAGAGTGCGATCCATAGGTTTAGAATGAATTCATTCTTAGCGTCATTATGTATTCGTTTGAAAAACTAAAACAATGCAATTTCTATTTAATCAACAATTGACAATTCACAGTATGGAAATATTACCACCTTCTTGCACGCCCTTTGAATTATGAGTACCCTCTCAAAAATTTCAAATGAGAAAGGGGTCGGATGGCACATTGTTCAAAACGGATTTTCATTCTCTGTTCAGCAATTTATGTTCTTTAAATTTGTTGTAACTGAAAAAATTTATTTATAAAATGTAAAATTTTTACACTTTTACTAGAATGTAGAAAATAATATATAACGTAATATATAGGATATATTTTTCAATTTATTTTACAATTGAATGAAATGTTCAGAATGACTACCATTCACTTCTTGACATTTTGTACGACGTCAGGGTTTATTTCTTCAATTTCTTTCGTCATCCTGACTCATGAATCTGCAATATTGTCCAGTATATTGAATGATATATTTGTTTGAAAAACCCCATGAGAAGTTTTCAGGTATTTTCCCATCTTTTCTTAAATGTTTTGGTAAACTTCAGTAAAAAGTCGTTCAAGACACCAAAAAATCATCCACAAAACCCACATAAATAATGTTATGTCAATCTAGTAGACTATTGTTAATATAAATTGGTCATTTTAGATTGTAGAAAATTGATAATAAATTCAGAAATGTAAACTAAGAAATTATTCAAAAATAAAAAATATAAGAATTACACACAATTATTGCGTGTGGACGCAACACGTCAGTGTATTGAAAAATGTGAGTGTGATTTATATATGGCTCATTTATCCGAAACTCAGTGAATAGCCATTTCAATTATGATTGAATGTGGTAATAAAACAACTACTAAAACTAACTATAAAGGAAGTTTGTGGATTGTTCAATGATGCATACTCTGACAGTCTATAATCAGCGAGAAAAAAACGTTAGATTACTGATGTTATAGCGACTGAGGAAAATCCGCATATGGCAAATGGACAACTTTTCGCCTACAATGATGTCAGTAAATTATCGACATTCGATATGGGGAGCTTCACTTAAAGAAAAATACCATCCTAATGAAGTTCGGTTTGTTCAGGAGTTAAATGAGGATGATTCTGATGCAAGGCAACAATTCTGAACTGATGATGGACAGAATAGAAGCAGATTTGCAGTTCATAAACAAAATAATTTTTTTCTGAGCTTTTTTTCATTTGAATGAAACTGTTAATAGGAAAAACTGTAGATGGGACAGAGAAAATCACCATTGGATGTGTGAGGTTCATACAAAATAACTCAAGAAAGTGAACATTCGGGCTGGTATCATCAACAACAAAATTAATGTTATTGATGGTGAAGTATATCTTGATTTTTTAATGAACTATTAACAGTCTACAATTTCTGATGTGATGTGATGTCAGATGCAATAGATAGATCGATTTGGTATCAACAGAACGGAGCTCCATCACATCACGAACGTATTTTTAGAGATTATTTGAACGAAGTTTTTCCCAATAAGAGGATTGGAAAAGGTGTAGTAGAACTCTTGAATAGCTGCCTAGATTCTCGATTTGAATCCTCTTGAATACTTTTTATGGGATTATCCAAAATCGAAAGTATATTTCTGCAGACCAGATAATATTGCAGATTCAAAAGTAAGGATGACGGAAGAAATTGACAACATAACCCCTGATGTTCTCCGAGAATTCAAAGATCACCTTGCTTATTGTCAATAAGTTAATGGTTGTCATTTTCAATCTTCAATTTTTCTGTAAAATAAATTGAAAAATGCTTCCTGATCTTTTTCCTGATCATCTTTTCCTCTATTGCAACGCATCAAAATTTTACATTTTCAAAATTGATTATTCATCATTGAACCAAATTTAAAAAACCTAATGCTGAACAGAGAATAAATATCCCTTTCAATATTTTTGAAAGGGTAACCATAATTCAGAGGGGGTGAATGAAGGGGGTAATATTTTCACACTGTAAATTGAATTGTGAATTGAAATTCAGGTTTTTCAAAAATAAATACATAATAATGTTAAAAATTTATTGAAATTTTACGTTTTCATGTTTTCAAAATAAATGGTTTCAGTTATAATTGCACCAAAGAAAATCATAATATTGTTGAACAGGAAATAAAAATATCATTCTAACATGGTAACACACGACCCCCCTCCTCATTTGAAAGTTGAAATATTTTAATACTGTAAATTGTCAAAGAGAAACTGGAATTTTTAAGGTTATTCCAAACAAATACATATATAATAATGATAAAAATGAATTTATTCCGAAACTATGGACCGCACTGTATAGATGTAATTATTGTTCATTGAGCAAACATTTTTTTATAAAAATTACACAAAGTGAGGATACATCATTGAACCAGATAAATAAGCAATATTTCTTGGAATTGAAACACAACTGTCGACTCACAAGACATTTAGTTTGATTTTAAAATAAGAGGTAACTAGTTGCAAAATCATTCATATATTCAAGAAATCATTTGAAAGCGAAAGCGTTCATCGAAAGTTCCCCAAATAGTCGTCTTTAAAGAATTCCCAACAATTATTCAAAAGAATTCGCCGCTCGCCACTGAAAACGAAATTGTTTTAAAAATAAACACGCGACGTCACGTTTACAATCTATTCGGCATTCAAAAAAAGATTATAGTAAGAATACTCGCGTCCCACATTATTCATTACAGAAAAAATGTACAGCATTCCCTGGAAGCGCTTGGAATGTATCCAAAATTGTTTCCGGGGTCATACAATCGAAATTTCACAGAGCGGCCGGGATGCGAATGCGAAAACGTGCAGAATTTGAGGTTAGAACATCGCCAAGGTCAGACGAAGAAGTAGGAGAAAGAGTGGTAAGCGAAAGCACGCTGAACATACTTTATTCGTGCTGTATCCATATCCCAGCGGAGGTGGTCATTGAACGCATCATCACAACAATCTTCGAGTACACTAATAAACATTTGAAAAGCGCGCTGTGTCTGAGATATCTCACTGAACAGTGCGGTTTCCAAGCCAAAGTCTCTCTTGCCCGGTTAGATCCAATTATAACACTGAGGTAGGGCTAGGTTATGACATTCAGAATGAGTCGAAGGGATTATTTAGCGGGATCGCGAGGTGTCTGATAAGGGTGACTCGCTGATTTCATATTTCGGTTATCAAAATTTGTGCATTGGGCTCTGCGGCAACGGACCGACTCAACGAGCTGTCGTCACATACTGAGTCTCGCGAACGGGAAGACATTGTGTTCGGCCAGACATAATTCCGAGCGTGGATCGGGCTGTCTCGTTTGCCGGCGGTGCGCGGTTCAGGATAGGCAACTGGCAGTTACGTAATGTCCCTTTATTATTTACCGAGGCTGAGAAAACATTTAAATTTAGACAAAATTAGTTGGGTTAAGTTCCGGCAACAATATGACGCATTGTCTGGCCATTGATTGATCTTGATCTGTATAGCGCGTATTAGCGTCGCCTTTTGTTTTCGTCTCGATTCCTGCGTCTGAGATTCTTATTGGTGGACGTCACGATTTTTTATTGGGGCTAGAAGATATTCCGAAATCGAACCGAGTCTCATGGAATAGGTTCTCTCATACTTACGACAGCATTTTAAAAGTGTGATAGTATTCTGAGACAGGCACTTTGATATGAAATACTCCATTTCCTACGGAAGCGTAAAACGGACATGTGAAATTTCTCTTCTTAATTTCGAGTTGTAACTCGGAATTAATGTTAATTTCAAGTTACAGCTCAAAATTATTGTTAATTTCAAGTTACAACTAATTTCGAGTTACAACTCGAAATTAAGACTGATTCATAAAAATAGACCATATTGAGCATTTGTGTTCAATAATTTTTGCCGGAGAGTATCAAATTAATGAAATAGTAAAATCGGCACTAGTGTTAAAAATACTTTCAACACTAATGTTAAAAGTAAAATGACATATGAGATGATGACTACTCAGTAATATAAATCTCTCTAATAGAAACACTTCAATCAGATATTATAATCAGAACATCTACTCAAGAGGAATCATGTATAAAAGTTCGCACATGTATTTGGCCGTTTGTCCAATTGGTAATACTAATTCCTTTTAAAGTTACAAACGAAGTAGTATTCAGTCCAATTGTAGAAGTTCCTTCATCACAAAAAGTGCGTTGGGGTTTATTATAGTTGGAGCCTCTTTGTAATCCAAAGATCATGTGTTCGATTCCTCATGGATCTTATTTTTTTTTTGTTTTTTTCTTACTAGCAGTAGCTGTTGTTGAAAGTGATTTAATTTGCTCGTGGGGTTGCTCCACTCGCTAACGCTCCTTTCGCATTATTCCCCACTTACAAAATAAAATGCCACTTTTAACACTTATGTCATAAATAACTATTTCATTCATATGGTACTCTCCAGCAGAAATTCTTGAATTGTGTTCACTTTCTGGACTCTTTGCTACCGAGGAATGTTTTTGGGTTTTCCCGCGGGTGGCGTTGTGACTGACTTTACTGTAAGTCGATGCTTCATTTGTGAGGAAATATTAGTTATACAGTGGATTATAAATGAGTGGGCTGGGGCAGGACGACTTTTATGTTGTCCGACCTACCCTGTCACTGACGAGAGGCAAGAATCTCAATACACGTCTGCCAGTGGTGGGTGGTCTTGCCAGCCAAATCAAGAATAATCTACTGTTTAATCACAATGAGCATTTGCAATTAGGTAGTTGTTTTTTGACAGATGTTTGCCTCATATTTTCTACCTAGAGAAGAGTAATTCGACATTGTCGATTTTACTATTTCATTTATTTGATACTCTCCGGCAAAAATTATTGAACACCAATGCTCAATATGGTCTATTTCCATAAATCAGCCTTAATTTCGAGTTGTAACTCGAAATTGACACTAATTTTGAGTTGTAAGCCGAAATAACCTTAAATTGGAGTTGTAACTCGAAATCAACACTAATTTGGAGTTGTAACTTGAAATTAACACTAATATAATAATAATAAATGACTTTATTGTTTTCTCAAATTCATACAACTTATACAAAAATTTTCAGTGTGTTCACAAGAGAAACAAAAGGCGAAGTTCAATTAGGATTTCGCGAGCCTCACCAAATTGCTCTTCCACTTAACCTTAAAAATATCTCCAAGGTGCAATATGGTGAGAAGAAAAAAGGAAATAAAGAGAAGCGTATTATCCCTGGCATGAATGTACGAGTGGTGGATATAAGGTCGTTTGGTTTCCTTGGTTTGTAATTTTTCATTTCTAATATTAATAGGAATTGAGTTATGGATTTCACAGATTTGGTAACTGAATGATCTCTTAAATTGTTCCGTTTTGAATTTAGGTGGCGTTAGTGTGCCTTTGAACCTTATATTTAAGGTGTGGACATCACTGCGGTGCCTGATTTTTCGATGCAGATTGGGATTTTAGTGAATAATATTTTGTGGAAAAGATTAGCGGTATGAATGACCCTTCTATTCTTCTATGATTAACCAGCAAATTTCGCTGAGTTTATGTGATATTCTCTCGTATTTGCGAACTCCATATATCAGCAGCAAGCTTGAATTTTAAACTTTCTGTATTTTTTTCACATATTGACTAGTTAAACAAGGACCATATAAGGAATCCGCGTAATTGAAAAGGGATAAGACCAATGTGTCACAAAGAATAGATTTCAATTTGGTGGAGAGGAAATGCCTATTGCCATAGATCATTTTTATTGTTGAATATGCACGCTGAACTGATTTATTGACATGTTTCTCGAACCGCAAATTGTCATCCAGTAGTACACCAAGACTTCTAGAACCAATCCAAGTGGTTCATCATTTATGCTAATATCAATCGAGACACTTACTGTATCACGATTGTTTTTGGACCCGAATAACATGACACTAGATTTGACAATGGTCTGTGCATAGATTTACAAATGATTGAAGATCTCTATTAATCTGTATACAAGCAATTTCAGTTGTATGAGGTGAAAAACTGTGGTAGAATTGAGTGTCGTCTGCATATAGATGAACACTACATTCATTAATGCTTCTCAATATATTTGAAAAGTACATACAGAACAGTAATGGACCCAATATGGAACCTTGTGGTACACCAGAATTAAGTGGAAAATACCGTGATTCAAGATTATCCAAGATAACTTTTTGTTGTCTATTCCTAATGTACTTATCTAGCAATAAAATTGCAGTTTCAGATAGGCCCATATAGTGTGAAATTGCTAACAGTAAGTCGTAGTTTATAGTGTCGAATGCACGACTAAAGTCTGATGAAACTAGAATAGTACATTTTCCTCGATCTGTAGCTCTGATAATATCATCCACAATGTGGAGGAGAGCAGTTGTAGAGCTGTACCATTTCCTGAACCCTGATTGAGTCGAAGGTAATAATGATATCGATCTCGAAACAACTCGAGATTAAAAAAAGTATTGCATGTCCGCTATATGCTTTCGTAATTTCTTCATTATGAATAATTACATTAATGGGACCAATAACGGAAACTGATTACTCGTTCTCGTTCTCGTATTTCTTTGATTTCGTTTTAAATGTGTGAGACACTTGAAAAATCAAAAGTTACCATTGGTCGAACGTACCTACAATCTGTTTAGTTTGGGAGATGTCGCCTGTTGAAAACTTTTTGATGAATGCGCCACAAATACGTAATCGGTCTCTGATTTATCCGAATTTAGGTATTGACTCGATAAGGAGAAAAACCAAATTGAAATGTATGCTAATTGCTAAAAAGTGAGTTTGTCCACAGTTGTTATACTAACTGCTTACAGAACTCCCAATAATACCAATGTTAGTTATTTATACATATATTTTGAATAATACAACACTGAAGTGGATCGTTTATAAACAATGGGTGGTATTCATAAACAGTAGCAAATGCTTATACTTCAGGTTTGTCTCTCTCATTACTTAACAAAACGAATAGGTCTTTTTCAAGAAATCCGACTAAGAGCATTTGCTTCAGTTTTATGCATACAATCCATTATCTCGAATACAATTTTATGGAAGAATAATGAAGAAATTTGGTGCTGTCAACTTTCTAGAAACAAATTGTGCAGAACAATTGTATAGAAAACATACATTCCTATCTCTCTGTGTTCGGTCTACGGAAAAATTCTGTAACAAACTCGTGAATTAAAATATTGATTAACAATCTCGAACATTAACGCACGAGCCATTGTTAATCGCACTCATCAATACACTTGTTCGTTAAATAACTAATGAACGACATGAACGACAAGATAAGGGTTGGTGCTTACTTGTTAAAATACCGGAAACTGAAGCTGGTACGTCAAAAGGCTTCAGAATTTTGAAGGGGAAGAAATTGGGGGATTTGAGAATACTAAGAAAATATATATTCTTAATACCCAGTGGACTAAAGGAACTGTTGGCAAAAATACCATTGAAGCACGCGCCTTCAATGCAGTGGCGGATCCAGGGTACTGGTTTGGGGGGGGGGGTAATGAATATAAATATTTTCATTTAAGAAAAGTAAAATAATATGAATATATTTCCAGACATATGAAATAACAAAGAGAAGCAATAAAGTGGTTCGGTATGTAAAAATTGCGAATAAAAGTATCTGAAACTCTCAAATTACGATATTTTGAAACATACTGCGTTCATCATCAGACCTTAGGACGGAGTATTCTGGAATGTGCTTGGGGGGGGGGGGGTAATTACTTCCTTTACCCCCCTGGATCCGCCACTGCTTCAATGATTACCTGAACTGGATATTTTTTGAAGAGAACTTCTACAACTCTTTTAATTGAGGTCAGTGCATCGTATGAAACTTTTACACGCACGGAAAATGGAAGAGTGCATCTTTGGCGGAAGGTTACATATAAAATAGACCCTTTTCTCTAAAAATATTTCAACAATGATAGTACATCCGGTTACAGAATCATATTAATTTTCCTAGTTGTCATTCTATCCAAGAACTTACAAGTACTATGTTAAAAAAATTTCTTCGAAATTCTTTCAAAAATCCGATAATTTCGGGTAACATATGTTTTTTCCGGAAAATTGGAGAATTTCACTTTTAAATTTGATTAGGTAAGGTCATTGAAAATAAATTAGTTGTTTGACTCAATTTGTTTCTGTTGATTGAGTTGTTGTTTGTACTTGTATGGTTTTCTTACAAATAAATAATTTCGTTTTAGCTTTTGCTTCACTTCTCGTCGTACAATGAGAGGGCATTGTGGCCATAACGCCCGCTATTTTCATGAACCATCAAAGGCTTTTGACACGTTATTCTCATAATCCTTACCACATAAGACAGCTGAAATGTTATTGTGCTATTCGCTATTCTTTATGTAAGAGGTTACAAAAGTTGATGATACTTTATGAATGAATTGAAGAAGATGCATCTTCCTCCTATTAGACATAGAGAGCTAGCATAGTTCCTTGAATTTCACGCTGATGCAAACAAGATTTCTGTGTTGTTTGAATACGTGTCCTATCATTCAAATCTAGGAAAGGACCATACACGAAGTGTGCATAATTGACGTTAGATAACACTAAAGGTCGCACAAATTCTTTTTCATAGCGGCAGTCAAGAATTTTCTACTACTATAAAGAATTTTCAGAGCAAAATAAGATTTCCGAATGAGTTTATTAATATTCTGGTTAATTTTAATTTATCATCGAAAATGATACCGAGATTCCGTACTTCCGAAACAGCTTCAATGTCATTATCATTAATTTTTAAATTAATCGAGTTCTCTATTATAACTAGTGATCTACTATTACCAAAGATCATAACTTTCGATTCAAAGGAGTTCAGTTTTAAATTATTACAATTTGATAGATCATGAAGTTGATCAAGTTCAGATTGGATCTCCAGCTTCACTTAATTATAATCTTTGACTTTGAAGGAATAAACCAGTTGCGTGTCATCAGCAAATGCATGACAGTGATCGTAAGTCGATGATTTGATTATGTGACCAGTGTAAATCACGAACAATAAAGGGCCGATCACTGAACCTTGTGGTACACTAGCACGAATTGCAGTTCTATTTGAAAGTGAATTGTTACAGCTCAACTCATGACTACAATCTGTCAAATAACATCTCATAAGATTTAACGTGGAATTTGAAAAGTCGTAGAATCTCAATTTAGCTAGGAGCACCCTATATGGTTGATAGTGTCGAACGTTTTCGAGTAATTCAACAGCAGTAGCATCGCCACTTCGCTTTCATTAAGTCAAGTAAGTCAATGATTTGATTATGTAACCAATGTGAATCACGAACAATAAAGGGCCGATCACTGAACCTTGTGGTACACCAGGACAAATTGCAGTTCTATTTGAAAGTGAATTGTTACAGCTTACCTTATGACTACGATCTGTCAAGTAACATCTCATAAGATTCAACGTGGAATTAGAAAAAGCGTAGAATCTCAATTTGGCTAGAAGCGCCCTATATGGTTGATAGTGTCGAAGGTTTTCGAGTGATTCAACAGCAGTAGCATCGCCACTTCGCCTTCATCAAGGGCTCTCGTTATACGACTATATAGTAATATCTACTAATGCTGAAGAAGTACTGTTAGCTTCGCAAAAACCATACTGATTATGAGGAAGGATATCATTCGTTTTCGAAAAATGCATCATTTTGTTCATACATAATCTTTTCCATAATTTGTGGTAGAAGTCCATTATATCTCAAAGTGGAGTGGTATGGATATACAAATCAGTAAAACGCAATTTTTGATAAGAAGCATCACACACTGAACGGCCTGAGATCGGATACAGCAGTCGCATACAGAATTTTAGGCAGTGGATTAATAATTGTATGTTTCTACTCTGAAGGAAAATAATTGGAAATTATGGATTATATGTACAATTAATTTGTCTAACATTGTCAACATCGTAATTGAAATATTATCTGTGCCATATGCATTAGATTTCATAGCACTTATTGTATCGTGGATTTCTTTCTCTGACGTTGAATTGAAAGAGAAATGAAGATTTGGATCAAATAAGTTGTTATCGAAATAGAAACAATTATCAGCCAAAATCAGATCATTAGATGTATTATTCTTGAGAAAGTGATCATTTATGTCACTTGGATTACCTAGATTTATGGGAATTGAGGATTTTTTTCTTGAACTTTACATTCAGATTTATTAGGGCCTGTCATGTATCTTCATTCGAATTTGAAGTATTATTGGACATAAAGTTAATATTGTCAAAATTCTTTCTGTAACCATTCCTTGTAAGGAAAAAAATATCGCATGTCCGCTCTACACCTTCGTAGTATTGACCATAAAGTTAATTTCTGAAGATTATTTTTGCCCATAAAAAATCTAAATAAGTCCAATGAATTATCCTCATCCCATTTCAATAACATTCATGAAAAATTTGTTCTTTTAGCTAGTCATACTGGCGAATTCGCCAAAAAATATACTTATGTGGATAATGACTCTCAAGAAAATACCCAGAAATAATAGTAGATTATACCACGAGTCAATAATGATAGCTATTATTCTCGAGGAATTTTTACGAACCGAGCCGCGTTAGCGGCGAGGGATGTTACTCCCTATTATCCCTATTATTCTCCCTATTATTCTCGAGGAATTTTTACGAACCGAGCCGCGTTAGCGGCGAGGGAGTAACATCCCTCGCGGCTCGGTTCGTAAAAATTCCTCGAGAATAATAGCTATCATTATTGACTCGTGGTATAAAGACTATTAATCCCTCGCCATTATTCCCTAAGGGATTAATATATGGCATTATACTTCAAAAACCACAAGTATAATACTTATATTATATATTAGTCGTAAATAAAATTATTAATCAAAGAACCATCCGTCACACTCATGAAATTTCATGCTACCTGAACTCTACCTCAGGTCTACGAGAAAGGAAGCTGTTGGCTTAATCTGTTTCTCAAGTCAATACATAAACCTTTCACATTTCTCCAATTATCCAAAGAAAAATATTTTTTGGGATATTTTTTCTAGCATCACTCCAGAACCAAAACGTAAATTTTGATGAAACATCATATTTTTAATATATTAATAATTTTAAAAGTGATAAAAATGTACTTTGTTTCTTGATGACTGACTCTGAAATATAAATTTCAAAATTTTGGGAACCGAAAACAATTGACAGATCGGTTTTGTTACAAAAAATAGCTATTTATGATATACAATTTCGTAATGTGAGACTTGTTTGTATAATTCATTACTACTGTTGATTGAAAAAAAGATACAACTTTCTGATGAAATCAATTGTTCAATATTCCTTTGATTAAGATAGAGTGTGTTATATTATTTTTTAGATCATCACATAGTTTTCATTGATTATATTGAAAATTGTTTCGGTCATTCAAACCTAAATTTACTCTCATTATTTTGAAATAAAAGCATTTGTTTATTCAAAATGAGTTTGCTCATACACAAAAAGCGATCAATATAGACAGTACACTCAAAGAAATACTCATATACAATTAGAAATCAAGAGTACATCTTGCCAAATTATAGCTAAAACTGAACTATGAATTGGCCGTTGTATTTCGGAATCAAAGTATACAACCACCTACAGTCCTGTATGAAATCCTCGCGTTTCAAAAAAGCAACTAAAAAAGTTATTGCATTAACACATTTGTTCATTATCTTAACGAATTCTTCTCTAAAAGTCTAAATTAGGTCATCACATTATTTTTATTATTATTATTTGCACCATACCCGTCATTTTCTTGATGCTGTATGCTGTATGGAATCTGAAAATACTTTGTTACATCAGTTATATAGAAATGGATTGATTTTATCTCATCTTATCTTGAACAGATGCTTACGATTTTTGAACCTTCGGTAAACTTCATCATTCTTGTTCCAATTGCTTCTGGAAGTTCTAGATGATGTGATGCGAGTTCAAATACCAACTGGATGAAAAGAATAAAACGTAATTCAGACCTCTGTAAGATGGGAGGCCGCAACTGTGTCCACAAAGGTGAAATCCCAAACCAAAGGCTTTCCAAATTTGCTCGGAATAAGGGTTATTCCATATTAACGTTTTCCGTCGTCTCTACTTATCCCAACAGCTTCTAATACTGACGGAATTTTCGCAATTGTGAGAGCCTGTTTTATTATACTAGAAAATCACTTAAACAACGTTTCTCATTAATCTCTCAAAACACCTACCAGACACGTTCTTGTTAACATAATAATATTTTCTTCGAAGATATATGATATCATTAACATGAAACAAAAGGAGCGGAATAATGCCGTGAGGATTTAATATAATTAAATGCATTCCATCAGTCGTCACTGTACTCATGAATGATATCACGATTAAAGGATATTTACGTTAAGATGAGCATGACGTCATGTTTGGTAATTTTGTATAATATCCCACATAACGAAATTCCTGCCATATTCTTAAAGTCGTGTAGACATAGTTTAATTGAATCTCTATTTATTATTTTCAAATCAGGTAATAAGAATTATGTCAAAAATTACCGACCCATTTCCCTACATAGATTGTTAGGTAAAATATTGGAGGCCATAATCACTAATGAACTCTTACCCCAACTAACACAAACACACACTTACATTGCACCGTGAAAAAAGCTTTTAAAAAATGGCTATTTCATTAAAGTTCGACTGCCTTTGAGACATAATATTACCTACCAAGCAGTACGAAATCTTCAATCCTATCCATTCCTCGATATAAACGCAATCCGCCACCGACTATATAATTCTGGATGTTGAATTATTGAACAGAATCTGCCTGAAAAACCTCCGACTCCTGTACGACATATATTAATCAAGCCAGTAATGTTTACGAGTGAAGTAAGTAGCGCAAAAACGGTCCGTCTCGAAACAACAGCCAGCGTTCAATTCTGTTGAATGCTACCGAGACGGTCCCACTCAACAATTCTATCAATTTATAATAATTCTGCAGAAAACAGCCAGACACCGTTCAGACTCTCAAAAACGGCGATGTCGGACAATCCGAGAACTGCTCGGATAATCGTTTCGTCAGATTTCTTGCGATGCTATTCATCGTTTTATGCTCTGTGAATATGAATGGGAGTATTAGCGTTTTCTGGTAATGAACTTTTGGAAATGTCGACAAAAAAGGGTAGCATCTGTTGTCGATAGTGAGAATAATCTTGTGGTGAATCTACACTCTACCAAATTTATTTGAATACGGTTTCAACAATTCATTTCGAACTGCTTGTGCAAATTCATATCCACAATTATTCGATCACTGATCTGATATCCCAACCGGCAGGTGACATTATATATCCACATAGTATTATTCCCGAATAACAGTATTTTCTTAGAATAGCCTCGAATTTCGAACCGGTGACATCATCCGTCACAATTTATAACTGGGGTGTTTACGAATTCCACTGCTCGAGAAATTTCTTGCCTTCCATACAAATTCCAGAGTCGGCTCATGGTCACTACAATATAATAAAAGGATGATTCTATATGAAGTGTTCCAAACCGAAAACCTGCCACCCCCAGTACATTTGGTTTCGCGAGACCATTGGTTTTGATATCAAGAAAAACTTTGAAGGTATGTTGGCGTCCTTCGTAGGTCAACTCTTTGAGTTCCAAAAGTTAAGTATGAGAAAGTTGTCTTCATTACATTGAATTTCCGATCCACCTGTACTTTCTGAATGAATAAATATTTAATTTTTTTTTCAACTTTTTACGGACGGTATCTTGCTTTCGATTCTTCGTATTTGAGCAGGATGTTTGTAGTTTTTTCTATATCTATTCCACCTTTGTATTATTTCTTTTGACTTTTATTCATTTGTCCTACATGAATCAATTATTCAATCAAGCAGTTTGCATTTCATAGAAGTGTAGAAGGGCCAAGGATTGTTTGTTTATTTGAGCCTCCGTGATTTCGACTTTTGGACATTTATCTCGAAATTTCGACTTTTTTCTCAGAAATTCGAATTTTTTCCGCCTTCATGTCGAAATTTCGACTTTACGAATAATTTCCTTAATAAGGCTTGTAAGAACCACGTGTCCAGGAAAAAATTCAGAAACAGAAATTATTCGAGATAAATTCACTTTTTACTGTAGAATCAAAGCGTAGCGCTGCCATTGGTTATACTAGAGTTTATGTAAGTTCAGATAACAACAAAACTTTGAAACTTCAGCTCTACATTCCTGAAACAACATGATTGCTCTGATCATCTTCCAGTCATGAAGCCTGAATGATTTAAAGAAGATTATAAATGAACTCTCACCACTACCCACTTAAGCCAAAAAAATTAAAAATTATTTAAAAAACATATCTTCAGAATATGGAAGAGCAACATAATAATGATTTTCGAAGTAAAAAACAGATCCTCAATATTAACATTTACCAGTATAAAAATATTGGATTGTATTATAAACGGTGAATTTGATTATAAGAATTATTATTTAAAACATTGAGATTAAAAAAAATGAGGAATCATTTTCAAGTAGCTTCCAATAATTAAAAAACGAGACAATCAGTGTAAAAACAAACAAAACAAAATAATTTTTCCATTCCTCCATTACCTATTTTAATTGTTTTTGTTCAAGCGTCCTATTAGTACAGGATCCGAAGAGAGGTCGACCTTCACCGTGCTGTTTAACGGATGAAATGTACTTCTTATGAAGTTTCATAACCAAACGAATACACCAAAAATGTGTTTCAGACTATATACAGTGAGTTTCAAAAATTTGTACCATGTGGAAATCTTTTTTATTATCGATTTCTTCTTAAATATAAAAAAAATAAAAATAAAAATAAAAAAAAATTCAATTTTTTTTATTTTCAAACGGTGTACAGGAGGGAACAAAAAACAACAACAACAAAAAAATCAAGAGTAAACTACGCTGGCTGTGATACCAAATTTGAATATTGTCTTCAATTCTAAACAACCTCCTTAAATGAACTTTTTGATAATGTCGATAATAAGGGGTATTTTGCACTTGATTAAAATTTCTATTTTTGATCCCCCTGTACATCGTTTGGAAATTTGAAATTTTGTCATTTCTAATGCAAGTATTCTGCAAGGCACTAATTTTTATGTTGAATAAAATTTTCTGACAAATCGATAATAAAAAAGTTTTCCATATGGTGCAAATTTCTGAAACTCACTGTATATAGTCTGGACCACATTTTGATAGGCAACCCATTTTAGGAGTATTCGTCCATTTATGAAACATCATAAGAAGAATGTTTAATCCGTTAACCAGAACGGTGAAGGTCGACCTCTCTTCGGCTCTTAGACTATATACTGACGCGCGCACGAGCTGAATAACCCGTTTTCATCCGAATTTTCACCACTACATCAAAATTATAAAATTAGTGGTACAGTTCTGACATGTGGATTTTTTTTATCAGGATATTATTTCCTGCTTTGCATATCTTCAATTGTTTTGGAAATTTTCACAAAACACCAAACCCCTCTTTCTTATTGAATTGCTTAAAAGTTTTGCAATTTTTGCTTTCTTCTTATTTGTTTTCCATATTTTATTTCGAATCGAATGACACCCCGTCCTCGGTCGGTCCCTCCAAAAAATACTAGTCCAGAAGCAAATTCCAGAAAACCTACAGTTATATCTGTGTATTTCAATTATATTCGAGCGGAAGTAATGTTTATATAATATCTGGGATTAATAATTGTAGACGAAAATTTGAACTGGTCTCCACACATTACCAAAATCTCTGGAAAAATAGTTTCAATGCTATCCGCTTTGTATAAATGTCGAGATTATCTGTCTATGAAAAGTAAATTTCAAGTTTATAATTCTTTTTTCTTAACACACTTCAGATATCTATTGCCTGTGTGGGGAATGAGAGGAGGAGTTAATTTTGATGAAGCCCAGAAATTACAAAGCATAACCTCTTAAAATATTATTTAAATATGATTGGCTCACTAGCACAAATTTAATTTATTCAGAATTGAATTTAATTCGATTAAAAAAAATTCTGGATATAGAGCAATGCAAACTTGTTTATAAAATACTTAATAATCAATAGAAATGTAACATAAATATTGAGTTTTGCTTTGATGTACATGATTACCAAACAAGATCACATAATAACATCTATCAAATATATACAAGGACAAATATAGTTTTAAACAATCTGATTGTTGATGCAATCAAAATATTTAACAATTTACCTCAATTTATAAAAGACTTGAATAATTATAAGAGTTTTGTTAGAAAATTGAAAGTTTACGTAAATTGCATCACTGTATTAACTTTAAATTTTGTTATTCTCGAGACGAGTGTTTGAAGCACTGATTTGAGAATTTTTTACATTATTTTAGTGATATTGTAATAAATGTTGTTTGAATAAACGATATTTCAAACAAAAAAAAAGTTTCCTTTGTTACGCTTGTTTGACACTGATACCCCCTTATGAATTCTAATACTGACAATTTTTCATCCGAATCACAGTGCGCTGCTATGAAATGAAACTGAACTTATTGCTCCGTCTCATTGAAATTCATGTCCATAAGGGATCGCTTATCTAGACCACTGAATCTATACATTCTTGTTTGTGTATGTCAGCATCCTCCGTCGTGCCAAGAATATTCACCATCCAACCAGCACTTCTTTCTGGCGGATATTTCTAGGAAGTTACATTTAGATTCTCAGGAGAGATGGATGAAATATTATTACCAAGAAGTAGGTTGCATTTCCACATCACATTCTACATCTCTCTGGACTTTGATGCATTATCGAAATTGTAGAGATTATTTTTTTCACATGTCAAATTGTGACGTTATTGGTATTTCAACCAATAGCAGCGTGTTATTCTGGCCATTCATTCGGTTTTATACTGATAAAACTGCCTGGTCCCTGATAAAACGTTGTTTCCTTTGAACTGTCAAACTATAAGGTTTACCGCGTCGATTCTATTGAATTGGCTTACATACAAGGTCAAAATAAAAACTATCATGAATGAAAAGGTACTTCATTATTAATAGTCATTCACTTTTCACTTTTTCAGCATAATAATAAAAAACGACACATTTCAATAAACACTCAAATTTCACACACGTAAATAGCTCATGAACATAACCAAGTTTATGGCAGGCAGAGGCAGATATCGCAAACGACGACTAGCCGCTTGTAGACCGATATTCCTGAACTCAAATGAAGATGGCGTGTGATTAATTTTTGTTAAATTCAATTTGTTTTTTGTGGTTTGAGACGAAACCGTTGTATGAAGATCTTCATACAACAACCTAACGAATAATTTTATGTACCTTGTGGTGTGATTTTCAGTTCATAAGAAATTTTCAATTATCAACCTTGTAAAATGAAGAGGTGTAGCGCCATCCCTTGATATCGTCAGAAAAAATCACTAAGATATGCTTTAAACTATCATAATTTCTAGATATCTATATATGCATCGCATAAGCATCATATCGGTTCTGGATCATAGAAGGCCCATATCGTTGTTTGATATTTATTTTGAAATTTGGTGAAATTAAATTTCCTTCTTTTCTCCTTATGTTAATGAAATACTAATGATTTAAGTTGTTCTTCCTTTGATTTGTTCAATAAATAATCTCTCCAAATACAACTCGTTCTTCAAATTTAATGAGATAAATTTTCATTTTCAAAACACTCAAACTTTTTTATTCTTAGGCATTCAAACACACCGAATTAGATAAATTCACTCGTCCTACGGACTTGTGATTTTATCAATCGGTTTGTTTTCATACTTTTGCCAAATAAAAAAGTTTTCGTGGAAAATAAAAATTTATCAATAAAATTTGAAGGACTCGTGGTACCTTTAATTATTTCCGTCATCTGCCAAAATTTATTTGCTGATAAACCCACTTCGTTCCTTCTGCGAATAAACTGCATGGTCCTTCTTGACAGTTGCCTAAATGTATGCAACACATTTCACAATTCGTGTGACATATTGTCGTAAATAATTATGTTCCTAAATTTAATAAAAAAATAATTATGTACTTTTTGGAAATGTTACTGGTTAATTGACATATTTGGGAAATAATCTAATCAAATATAACTCGACCGTCATCATTTATCAAATCGAATGAATTGTGGAATTTCCGCTCAAACATTTTTGTTTAAAAATTCATCTCATTAAATTCGAAGATTTATGTTCGAAAGATAAAACTTTCTCGAATTTTATTCAGAACATAAATGTCCCAATTCAACTCGTTAAATTTTCAAACAAAATCGTATTCGTTGAAATTGAAAAATGTATTCGCTAGGTCTTCTTATATTGCCCCCGAAAAAAATTAGAAAAGAATATGCATTATATAGATTGATCAAGGAAGCGCACATTGAACTATCGGTTGTTTTCGAGTTGGTCGTGGTCTCGGGGTGATTCTTTCTGACGTTTAGTCTACATCTGTGGCAGACATTTTAAAAGGCGGTAACAGACGAAGCGAACAAACCCGAAAACTACCGATAGTTTAGAGATTACCGGTCGTGAAAGTTTACCTTCTCAAATAAAGCAAACATTATTTATTTATTTATTATAACCATAAAGATATGGACAAGTATATGGAAAATAAAACGACATCTGAGGATATAATAATAGAATTACAATGGAATATTACTGGAATTCATTTCATAGCCGAAATACAAATATAGTAGCAATAATTATTCAAATAATAATAATAATAGATTTTATTGATAGGAATAGCAGTAACAAATTAAATGAAAGTACATCACATATACAAAAAAGAATATCCTATCAAATGGCAGTATTCAATGTATGACCATGATAGAGTACCATGATCATACCTTGCTCTTCCATCCAACCATGTATAGAGATAAAACTCATGGGTCATACTTAAAGGAAATATTGATTTCAAACAAAAATTCCGCAAAATTAAAATCAATATTTAACATAAACTTTACATCCCTAATGGAGTTCAACCGCAAAAGCTATTTAGACCAAGTTTTTGGGATCAATCTAATATATTTTTGCCTATTTTTCTCCATCTTCTTCTGGGTTTTTCTTGCCAGTGTGTCACTCTTGCTCTGCGTATTTTCTCTTCAGCTTCCTAGGACTTCCAATTCTTTTTCCTCCACCGAGATTCCATTTTAACATTGAGTAAGTTACTGCCTCTTTTTCCGCCCTCCAGAAATGTCCCAATCTTCTAATTCTGTAATGTTTTATTCTACTTACCATATCTTCAGCTTCTGTTTTTTTGGTTAGTCTTCATACCACATTCTTCCTTTGAAATCTTGATCGACCCCAGTATCGCTCTTTCAATTATTCTTTCGAATTTTTTTATGTCTTCCTCGTATTTTTTGTTATTGTCATTGTCTCTGTCCCGTATAGAATTTCGGACTAATTACTATATAATGAATGTATACCGAGTGCTATTTCCGATTTAACCAGAAGTGACCAGTAATCTTTAACTTTTTTTTCAAAAACTTTGTAAATTTTTTACAATTATCCAAGAGTTTGGGATTTGTGATGATAATGTTTTGCGAAATTGAAAATCGGTTGAAAAACGGCGGAGATACAGTAGATTGTTCAATCGAACAGATTCGAAACCAGATATGGAAAAAATCGTACATTTTACTTGTCAGTGTGAAAATAGTGTGTTCAAAACAAGTTTAGAAACGTGAAGTTTTACTAAATGAGTATAGCTTTTGAGAACGAGCGAGCACAGCAAGCGAGTATTTTGAAAGCTTTACGAGTTTAAGAGAAAATGCTTTTTTCTACTCATGTATATGAAAATGATCATTTTTCAACCAGATACCGTACATGAAAGTAGTTGAAAATAGTTTTTCACTCTAGAGATGAAAATGAAACAAATGAATATTATCATGCGACCCGATGGGGATATATTTGGGTTTGACACTAATGACAATTAATCTCACTACTTGGCACTTGAATCAGCAAACGAACGCCACTTCGTTTGACAGTTTATAAATATTCAATTTCTAAAAATTGTAATCCAGTATTTTATAAACAACATCTATCGTAGAAAAAATTGCATTTCCTACTCAAGATGAAAAACGTTTTTCCGTTCGTGAGAATGCCACACTCGCTCCGCTCCAATTCGCTCGTAGACGAACTCTCACCTCGCGAAAAAAAATTTTCATAGCTGTCTTTACATTCCTTATTACTTAAATAACTATTTCGAGGGTTGGTTCTATTCTGCAAGTGTAAGTAGATGTACATAATAAAATTAAGAGTAATGCATATTTTATCTTACTAATCACATTATACATGAACTTGTGAGAATTAACGCACATACAAACAAATGCTACTTAAATCTCTTCCTCCTCGTCTATGTCGAAATCACGTGTTTTACTGAAACTATCCCTATCATCATCTACAGATTTATTGCCCCGAAGTGCTTTGTATAAAGGTTGGCATTCATCTGCAATCAAATGCATTACTGACCGCAAAAGTTTTAATTTTGGTAACGAAACAGCTTTTTCAGTAGGCCAAAGTCGTACTAATAACTTTGTTGTACAATTGTGATCACCGATAGGTTTGGGTGGAATTGCAGAAAGGAACCAACCCACTTGGATCTATTCTTTAAAAGTCGACATCTGCTTGTGAACAAATGTTGGTTGGTCCTTTAATCAATAGATGGCATTGCATGTTTACTTTGTGGGATGGTTTTTTCCTGCCTGGCAGATTTAAGCATGTACTACCGTCTCCGTATCAAAATCACTTTTGCCGGATATGTGGGTTGGTTTCCTTTTGTTTTATTGACAGTGACATTACTATGCATTGAAGTGACAGTTCTATATATGGTTCAATGCCAATTTATTAAAGCATTTTTAATTTAGTAAAATAGCACATTTATTGAAATAACAATTTTTAATATTGATGGCAATATTATATCAGAATTAATGGCGCAGTGGTAGCGTCGGGGCTTCGTGATCGAAAGGTCGCTGGCTCGATTCCCAGGCAGGGCAAGGTTTTTTCAGTTTTAGATGTGAATCTGAGTGACTGAATCTTGTTGCTGGCTGGGGATAATCCTCCACGATTTACTGTTGCGTTAATAATCAACAGTGCTGCCCCTATAAAAAAAATTGGTGGCATACCCAAATCCTTCACCATTTTTTCGAATTCCAGATTCAGTTCACTATTCAAGCATTAATCATTAAAATTTGCCAACAGTATTACGTTTTTCAGCTCTAGAAAATTACAGAACACTACTGAAGGAAGTGTAACCACAGACATCAATCATATCGTCGTTTCTGAACAATGTAAGAAACATTTTCAACGGATATCCTACATTAGCTAATTAGAAAGTTCAGTCAGGAAATTGCAGCAATTATGCGGAAAAATATCAGTGTAATTAACAGTGTAATTAAACAGGATATTACTTAAATCTTTCCTTTAGTACCAACGGATTTGAATCACGGAATCACGAGAAGGGAGTTTTTCTACAACTGTTATTAAAATTAGCGTATTTCTCATGGCTTACTTACTTTCAAACCATGTTTTGCTCATACTGTGAAAAATATTATTTCTCACGACACTTTGCCACACCACATGCATTTATATGGAAAATCAACGAAAATCGACGAACAGTAGTTGGCTGCTGTTTAACTTTAAATAGTTGTCAACAACTGTCCGGTTACCTATAGAAGTTTTTTTTTTAATTCCTAAGGTCCTAAAGTTTTCATTCGTGTTTTGCTAAAGAAGTAAGCTATTTTCAGAATTTCTTCCGTTTTTTCCACGAATTAACAAAGTCTTTGTATTCGGCGTAAAAATTCTATTTCAAATTCTGCTAGATACATAATAGTATATTATATAGCAAGGGACTAAAGTGAATGTTTTACTCCTGCACGTGATGTTTATTGCCTGAGGGCTCGGAGAGCCCGAGGGCCAATAATCACGTAAGGGATAAAAAATCACTTTAGTCCTGCGGCATATACACTATTTTTGCACTTCCCAGTATTATAAATTTTAATAATAATACAACTAATTATTTTGATGAGTTATATAAACATGGTACTTGGATTACTCGGTAGGTAACGTCATAGCAACGGTGCCAACAAACTTTTTCAATTCAGTGTCATTTCAGTTAATGTTGTCATTAACCGATACGTCAAGAACATGACATATCTTCACTTTCCTCGAATATTCACTTATCAAATACAAATAATCGCCTATTTAGTTTCATCAACTGTAATAATGTTAATATCAGATACAATGTTCATTCATTCAATAAAGATTTACAGTGGAATATTTCCTAATTTTTGTCCTAGTTATTAATAGTGTAGCTGCGGTAATGTTTGATTTTTACTTTATGTCCCTAGGGATTCGAAATGCAACTTTATCTCCCTAGGGACTGAAAGATATATTTCAGTCCCTGTTATACGGGACTAAAGTTGGTACTTTAGTACCGGAAGTGCAAAAATGCACTTTTGAACAAAAGTTTAATAATAAGGGCTCCATTGTGTAGGTAATGGATTCTGAATCTGCCTGTCACACAGGCGATCCGGGATCAAAACTAAGTCAATTTAAAATTAATTATTCAACTATTAAAAGGTAGGATACTTTATTGCTATTTTAGTTTTGCCAACCATAAAAATAAATATTGAGTTACATCAATTGAATTCTTTATATTTGTGCAGTTGAAGAAAAAGTACATCAGCATCCAACATGTGAGGAAAGTTACTTTTCTCAGTCGTGTGTTACGAACCTCCACACTCGAGAGAAAAGTTGAACTTTCCCCACTTGTTGCACACTATACTATTTTATGGAATGAATCTCGATTGAATAACAGGAAGGATTAGTATGCGTTAGTTGAATGAATATGTAATGATAGAAAACACAACAGCATATTGCATGTGAAATAGTAAACTCAAAGCTGCACATGGAATTCCTGACAATATGTAATAATTATCAAAATGAACTTTATATCTGCAGTATATCCTGGGATGAAAGTACAAGAGAATTTGCGGTAAACAAATTGAATCTTTATAACAATTTATGAAATGGAAATATATATTTGGAGCCGTTCTACTTCACAACAAAATAATGGAGGTTATTCCTAACTGAAATAAATTGTTGAGATTTTTGTGGTTAAAGTATCCAGGTTTGCAGTTACTACTGCGTTTCTTCCTGGTGCAACATTATTAGGGACACAAAATACATAAAGTTAACTCGATATCGTTATCGTAACCGTATTGTACGGTCAATTGAATGTAACCTGGCATAAAATAGCTGATCTAACAATATAATATTTGTAGAAGAATAGTATCAGTGATGTTATAAGTCGAGTGTAGCCTGCCGGCCGTTATTAGAAACTACAAACCCTTCAGCCATCAGTACCACGGTCGAGGTCACGGTGATCGGAAATGAAATATTTTTCTGAGTGTTTGTGGAGTTTGACAATTATTATTGTATACTGGTGCGGTAATATTTGCAACTGTTTGTGTAGATTACTCCATAATCAAATATAACAACGATGGAGAAAAATAATATTTGGTGTGGCAGACATCTTGAAATCATGTTCCGAGAGAAACTAAATATCTTAATTTTTAGTTATTTATTTATTACTATTATTATATCTGTAATATACTGAATTTCATAAACAACTCGGTTTTTTATTTCCAATACTATTGAGGACAATGATATTGTTATGGTATCTATCTCAAGAATAAAATAGAGTAAAGTACCAAACTAATTTGGTATATATATATGACTATGTATTTCTCAGAATTTACTCCATGTTATTCTTGAAATAAAGTAAAACTACATAATTTTGTACAATTAATGATATTATTTTCTTGAGAGAGCCATAATATTGTTAGTAAAACAATTAGAATAATAATATCATAGTTGGCATAACAAATTTATTTTCATCGAGTCAATGACAGTTTCCTTAATAGGTGTGAGTTATGATCAAGATAACAAGATAACCTCGTGAATACAATGTAATATTGTCAAAACAACTATATGTTGTCAAAGTATCTTCACAATCTAGTCAAAATGAGACTGAATATGATTTCTTAATTTTAGTTCGAAAATATGAATAGGACATTCATAAAATCTGTTGTGGAATCATCTGCGACTGAAAGACAAACTTTAGTCGCCATTTTCCATCGTTCAAGATAACCTCTTGGTAGGTATTCAGTAGTAATACTATAAGTACTTCAAAATAATCAGGTTATACATCGATAACTTGTTGCATAATTATAAAGAGTGTCAGTTTGACAGTTTAAATAATCCGACCGCGAAGTGGGAGGATTATTCTGTCAAACTGACACGATGGATGTAAAGATTCCTATAGGAATCCGATATATATATATCAGAGAGACCAAGAGGAAATTATCCGTAAGAGTAGCAGAACACAAAAAGTGAACTCAGCGGTTGGAAACATCTGAATCGGGAATTGCCGACCACGCCTGAACAGAGCACCACCGAATCCTTTGGGACGATGCTAGTGGAAATTAAAAACGTTTTGGAGGCAGAAAAAGCGCGAAGCCACGCGCGCCAGAAAACCGCGCGTAACTACACCGTAATTAAATCATACGGACAGAACTTTAAAGCATCGTGTAGATTCTCAATTTGTCGGTATCCATCTGAAGACGGCTGCAGATTCGAAAAATTGAAAGAAGTAGAAATCTTTCAACCACTAAGACGATGGAAGTCCGAGATGTATAAAAGTTCTAACATTTATTACTTGAAGGGTCATGAAAATAATTGGTATAAAAATGACGTAGCCAAGAAGACGTATGTAAGCTTTTAAAACATTTGTAAGTAATATTTTATTTGACGTAACAACGTACTCCTGTCCGATCAATAAAATCAAAGAATTGTCCAGGAAGTGAACAGAGTACAAGAATTTTTGCCGGAGAGTATCAAATAAATGAAATAGTAAAATCGATAATGTCGAAGTGCCCTTCTCTCTTTTTTTCTATTTGAAATATGTTATGTTGAAAAGTAGTTCATCAACTATTGTTTGACCAAAAAAATTCCAATCCGTTCAAATGTTAACAGGGGGATTATGCTATGGTCAGATTGTATAATTGTATCTATTGAGAATTTATAGTCCTCGCAACGATTTTTTTCAGTAACCATTTACCTTGACCACATTGGGCCTCCGCCAATGAAATCTGACAATTACCCTTTCGACGAAGAGAGCCGGTAATCGGTAATGGTACGATTACATGTCAGTCAATCAGTGCGAAATAAAAATATCAAATATCTCGTAATTACCATTGTCTGCCAGACTCGACAAGAATACTTGGTATTCTTTGATGATCTTGGGGCGAGACAGAGTCCGATCTCCTTGTCTTCTTCTCGATTTTTCATTAGGAGCATCTTTCTCTTTCAGTCTTGCTAAATGTGATGAAAGAAGTATTATCTGAAGATACAGGGTTATCCGATGAGAGTTAATATACGGATACAACATACTTTTCTTTAATTTGTTCTTGGATACTGTAGAACAAGCACCAATGAACTTTTTCCGTAAGAACAAATTATGCAAATAGTAGGGAATCTAGGTGTCAAAAGGACGCTCCTAAAACGATGCGCCGAGGAACAACTTTAATAACCATTATTGGAACTTTAGTATTGGTAATCAAAAAAAGCACATGTATTTGGGACTTGGTCTCACTTAAATGGCCACTAGGAAAAAAGACCCATGTAGTGTCTAATTGCCACTATAGGGTAACTATTGGTGTTTATTGATTAAAAAATCATATAATGATGTAAAACTGTTAATTGGTGCACTTTATCATGTACCAAATGCAAGTCATGCAGTATTTCTAAAAGATTATAATAATAATAATAATAATACTCCCTCATAAACACTCGTAGAGTGTACCCAAAGGCATAGCCTGTGCGGCTAGAGGACGGCTATTATTATTATTTGCCATGGCGCTCCAGGGCGACTTACTGATTTTGGAGTATTCACTTTTAAGCTGCAGGAAAACCCGGAAAACCTACATCACCACCTCGGGTGGCCGGCGTGCACTCCAAGCTAGCACCAATAGACGAGATTGGCATCTAGACAACACACAATACACTCGCTTTCAACAAGGATTGTGGTCGTCTGAAAATATGTTTGAAGATATCTGCAATCCAATTCAAAATTATTTTGGTAGAAGATTTTAATAATAATTTTGAAAAAAATGTATTCAGCACGAAATAAAGAATATGATAATTATTGTGTTCTGTTTGCTTTTATGATAATTTGAACACTTATGAACTATCGTCCTTCCATCGTGGAAAACCAACCATTTCATAGTACTGAGGATGACTGAATACACAGCCGAAACGGCGAAACACTAAAATAAAGTTGTTTCCTTAGAGTGACCTAATTTTTAATGATGTTCATCTTCCATACATAATAAATTACGTCGCCTTCAAATCCAGCCGTTCCAAAATCACCTTATCCTGTCTTTCCACGATGCACTTAATTCTGCACCCAACCAACATCTGATCGCTCCCTTGCGGGTGGTAGAAGTGCAATTGCAAGTAACTCAGGTCGGCTTCGCTGCCGTCTGGACGACGACGAGCAGCCGGAGCAGCATTTCAAGGAAATATTGTTTTTTAATTATGCCCTTTGAGTGCACCGAGCTGCAGTTACTGCTCGCTGGTGTACACACGGAGCAGGTGCGCCGATCTACATGCACTCCCCCAGGCTGGTGGCGGAGACCGGCGAAAGAGCTTCCATTGCAGGACGGAGTGGTGCTCTCGTCGAAAGGCGGTCTTACGTTTCGATTTGACGACACCAGAGTCGCTGCAAGTGCATTCATTGAACCGTCGTGTCAGTGAAGAAAGGCCACCGTAATAAGTAATCGAAAATACTGTTTATTTTCCGTGAGGTGAAAGTTTGTCCACGAGCAAAGCGGAGGGGAGCGAGTGTGGCAATCTCACGAACGAAAAAAAAGTATTTCATCTCGAGTAGGAAATGCTATTTTTTCTACGATAGATGTTGTTTAAAAAATACTGGATAACAGTTTTTAGTTCAAATATGTGGTGAAAATGTTTATGAACTGTCAAATGAAGTGACGTTTGTTTGCTGATTCAAGTGCCAAGTACTGACATTAACTGTCATTAGTGTCAAAAATTTTAGTATATTGCATCGGGTCTCATGATGATATTCATTTGTTTCATTTTCATCTCTAGATTTAAAAACTATCACTTTCATGTAGGGCATCCAGTTGAAAAATAATCATTTTCATTTACATGAGTAGAAAAAGATCTCTTTTCTGTGGCTGCAAACATTTGATTCAATAAAAAAAACTGAGTTACCATACACATTTTGAAAATCTATTTTTGACTATCTGAACTGCATTTAAAAATTCATTAAAATGAAACACCCACCCTAGGACAGAATGCTACTAAAATACAATAAATAGTAAATGATACTCTAATGGTTGATAAAATGAATGATAGTACAACTGGAATTTATTTCAAATCGAAAAAAAAGCATTTTTGTACTGCCTTGAAATGAACACAAGTAAAATACACCTTCAGTTTGACCCACTTTGAGCAGCAAAATCCTGGTATTTTCTTGACAATAAAATGACTTCAAACATTGTTTTTACTACAAATAATACTCAAAAACGACTACCCTCAGGTTGATGAAATGTTCGTATACACTTTTTCTACGAATTCCTTCGATCAACTGAAAAGTGAAAAATTGAACAAAATTATACTAGGGAGTTTTTTATATCAAAACAAGAGTCATCTGTATTATTACTATTTTTATTGTTCGGTGGAGCTGGTTATCAGCCAAAATGCATGTAGTTCTGTGTGGAACCTTGCTATACATGGTAATTCAGGTAATAGTATCAATCAGAATAATACCTGTCCTACTGCAAATGATTTCTGTGAATTTAGCTCCAAAGTGATCGATAACATTATTAAACAAATACCTCCCACGGATAAATCTGAGGATGAGCTCGTAAAAATAACTAATAAAAAAATAAGTATGGATGCATATAACAAGCAAAACCAATTATGAAAAAAGGCGATAATTATAGATATATAACAATTACCTCCATATTATCAAAAATAATTGAAGTCACATTTTTCATTTTTCAATTTTTATGGAGAATGTTCCCCTTTTTAATTGAAGTAGTTATTAAAGACAGGATAACGAGCTTTTTGGAAAAGGAAAAATATCTTGATGAACATCAATATGGCTTTTGAGCGCTCAGATCAACTTCACAAGCTGTCACTGAGATTGTTCACTCATTAGCAAACAATTTAGACGTGGGGATACAAACACGTGCCATCCTATGCGACTTGTCGAAAGCTTTCGTCAGTGTCTCACATGACATCCTATTAGAGAAGCTCCAGAAATATGGGATACGAGGACCAGCACTTCGACTTATCGAAACATTCATTACATACAGTCAACAATACATATCCTACAACATTGTGACATCCAGGACCATACAAATAGAGGATGGTGTGCTTCAGGGTTCGGTCCTAGGGCCATACTGTTGTTCATAATCTACCTGAATGATCTGCAATCCTTCCTAAATATAGCAGATGTATTAATGTACGCAGACGACTCTACTTTCTTAATCAGAAACAGGAATCTAGAAGAGATAGATGGAAGAGATAAAATGTCAGGTGAGACACTGTCACGAAGTGAAGCTTATTTCAACGCAAAATTCTATCCTCGAATAAAAACAAGACCAACGAAATAACTTTCTCACAAAATAGGGACACAGCAAATGATTTATCAGTCAAGTTATTAGATTTCACATTGTTTTTTTTCTGTTAACCAGCTGTCGTCCCCTTACAAGTCAAAACTTGTGAGCCAAGGATCAACGAGATCTCACCGTTTAACGTGCGATTCCTAGCACTTTCTCGGGCCATCAGATACACATCTGTAGTCGCTAGGATTCGAACCTAGCCGATCAGCAGTCAATGGTTTTGAATTTATAAAAAAAGTTGTCCAGAAGTCAAAATAAATATTATCAGTTGGAGTAAGGAACACTAAATACTATTGTATGTTTCACTGCCACCTAACGTATGGTGTTTCATTATGGGGCACAAGCCAGGCGTGTCACCAGCTATCAATAAGTCAAAAAAAAAGAACTATGGCGAAGGCTGGACCGAGGGAACATGCCGAACCACTGTCATCAGAATGCAAATTCTAACAATTCCATGTATATATATATATATATATATATATATCACAGCAGCCATATTTTGGGTACACCAAAACAAAAATGGACACAGCAACAGTAATCTTGAGCATAGCCAGTTTTTTTCTCCAGTCACAAGGTACCTTGAAATGTTCAATTGATGCTGTAGAAAACAACCAAATAATACTTCTTCATAGCTAGCTTTGACAAGTTGAAAATTGGGAAAACATGCTAGTGATTATTTTGTCACTCTCGTGTAGGAAACCCCAAGATTATTAACTAAACATGTGAAAAAATAAGGAATTAAAGAACGATTATTCAATTTATGCTCTTTCAAAGGCTTATTTTTCAAGGTTATATGGATCACAAAAAGATTAGTTGCATACAATCGCGGCGTAGAACGCGCAATTATTGTTTGTTTGGCAGTATATTATATTTTTAAATTGCTTCCTACAAACAGTTGATACAGTTCTATCCTTTAGTAGTACAGGAAGTAAAAACCTTTCATAATTTATTAGAGCCGTGATTCGCAACCACACTTACTAGAACAATAACTTTTTCTAGATATAAGACTGGAGGCTCTAAACTTCTTTGTGTATACTTTGTTCTTGCCATGAAATTTAGTGCCCAAAATTTTAACTTGTTTCTTTCGGGCCTGAACTCGAGATTCCGACGTAAGAAAAACCCGTCCCCGTCTACTGCTGACTGGACTGCATGGATAAAATGCACTTCTTTTTTTTTTCTTCAATACTTTTTTCTCCGTTCGCGGTTAGTCTATCTGTCTGCTCAAACAAGTAATATGTAACCACTTACATTGTTGAGTAAACCGTGGCACGACGTGGATTGCGACGAAGTTTTGTCGGTATGAAAGGGTTGCAGCTAACCCTTGTTGAGAATAGCTTTGTTCATTTTCTATGCCATAAATGGTCCTTCATTCAGTATGGGATACTATACCTCAAAAATATTATTTTGATATTTATTTCATAAGTTTGCACCATATGGGAAATTTTTTATTGTGCATTTGTCAGAAATTTTATTCTTCATAAAACTTGTGCTTTGCGAATATTGAATATTGAATATTGAATAAATCAATTAGTTATTGGTAAATACTTAAATAATACAATTCTGCTATTTACGATAACTTTAATCATAAAGAAATGAAAATATACAATTTTGTATGATTGAAGTGATCGTAAAGTTGCAGAATTGTATTATTTGATCGTTTACCAATAAATATTTGATTTATTGAATAATTTCCTTGATAAAATCATACTTAAGTCATAGTTATTGTGGACATACATACAGAGTGATATATCAAATTTCAAACAATTTTCAATAAACGTCGATATACTAGTACAAATGATAAATTATACGAAATTTGGCACTGAAATATCGTTGTAGGAATATGAGACAGGCGCCTCAGGTGCATATGAAATACTACCCTTTATGAGGCTAGAACTATAAAAAATTGGGAAAAAAATTTGGAATCATAGGTGGCTATGATTCCAAATTCTAATATTATTTTTGATTCTAAACAACTTTCCTAGAAAAACTTCTTCTATAATAAGAGTAGATTACTCCCGATCTTTTATTTTGTTCTCCCCTGTACACTATTTGGAAATTCAGAATTTCGATAACTTTAATACAAGTTTTCTGCAAAGCACAAACTTTTGTGATGAAATAAAATTTTCTGACAAATGCATAATAGAAAAGTGTTCGAGAAGCAATGTGATTACATTTTTTTGGTTGTTGGATGTCTAGGGATTCTTATTAAATTGATAATCTCTGATTTTTTAGGAAAATCAATCCATAATGTGTAGATATCTTCAGATACGACTTCGTCCCATTCCAACTTTAATTGCCAAAGACGCTGCATGCTAATTTCAGCCTTTACAATAGGTAGCCCAAGTAAGCCTGAGGGGTCAAAACTCTGAGCAATGGCTGATAAAATTGGGCGTTTCGTTAACTTCTTGTCTCTAATATTTAAGTTTATTGAGATTTTATACGAGATTATTCTTTAGTATTTAGTGTTTGTTTGACATCCAAATGCTAATCAGTTGCAGTAATCTTCAGTTATTCAAGGTCATTTCCTCTTGATAAAATATCATAGACGTCCTGTAGTATCATGTTACTTGCGGTTGTATACATTTTATGGTAGTCATGTCGAACTTGATGAAGATATCGTATGGCAAAAAAAAATCTGCTGGACCTGTTCCATATGTTACTGTGTTCAATACGTGAGAACAAACTGGTTGATCAAATGCTGAGTACCATAAAATTCGCCTATGCTGCTATATGCGTCGGCTGCTTGGGGCCAATGCGCAAAAGCATACAGACAGGTCTTCTTCAACGTCTGCCCAAGAATAACTACTTAGACAACGTGCAAGAGTCTACACTCAGCAGAGTAATTCATACGAATCCACTACTGACAAACCTACACGAGAACAGAATCGAGCAAGACAACGGAGACAGAGACAAATGCAGACGACCAAATGGACAACGAAGTACCCCTGAAGAAGTACGACGAAGGCAGTAAATCCGACGACTCCAACGGCAACTTCAACAGGTATTAGAGTGAGATTACTAATCATACTTTATATGTTTCAGGATTAAGGATTTCAACGAAATCAAACAGACACGCGGGGCCTTCAGCCCCTACGACAGGGCCTTCAGCCAGTTTTTGGGGGGCATCATACACATTGAAGCCATTGTAACAATTCAACTCATGTCAGATAAGCGATAAGGGAGCTTCAGGTGAACAAAGGCTGAGCAATCGATATCACTCGGTCAGATTTAATCCTGCTATGACCGCCAATCGTCAGAATGAGGATCTGCTCTACGGAAGGGGATGGTGTTAGGATGGTGTTAGTGTCCGAATATGTATTATATACTGGGGCTCTCTTTTCTCCAGGACTCAACCTTAGGTGGTGCATGGTGGTGACACCGAATTAGTTAAACTCAAACGAACGACTCCAATGCTTCGTCTGTTACCGCACCGCCTTTGAGAATATCTACTGCAGATGAAAACGAAACGCCAGAAAGAATCACCTCCAGACCACGACCAACAAAACCGAAAACCACCGATAGTTCAGTGTTGTTTGATTGTTGATTTGAATGATCGATTTGATTGGTCAAGCGATTCTCTAAAAAATGGATCTGCACGTGACATTGTGTTGTGTTTTGTAACCGCACTTTTTGCAGCCGCTAAAATAACAATTCTGAACTGTATGATCTGAAAGGAAACAATTCAAGCAGAATTTGAGTACTCTTATCCTGTGGTGAACTCAGTTAATTATTTTTAGTTTTCATTGGTAACCTAGTAAACTTCTAACATTGAGGGACATGTACTAGAATAATTTGATTTGAGAAATGATTTTGATGAGGATGTTAAAACGGAATTTGTTGTTATTTTCTGTTAAATTCATGTTTGTTTTCATTTTTGGACAAATGTTTTTCAAGAAGCTCATATAATTGTTTTAATGTTGGTAATTCGTTCGATAAAATGGTATTTTCTCCACTCCATTTCTGTGATAGGGTCGAACTTATTCGAAACCATGTAAATAATCTATGCATTCCACTGGTCTACAGACTGCCCTAATGAATTTAAAGCACGTAGATTCTTCTTGAGGTCGTCTAATAACTTTCTAATGGAAGATAATGAATCCTTCATTAGAGATTCTAATTCGAAAAGTGCTCTCATATAATTGTGAATGAATAAACCTTTGTTTTCGAAGCGTTCCTCAAGTCCATGCTATATCGTTATTGCTGTCGTGAATCACCTGCTCTGCATCCCCCTGTAGACATGAACGCGAATTATAAATTTTTTGTATATTGCTCAGCGAAATGCTTGCATATATCCAAGCTTTGAATGTGTTTTTGAACTGACCCACTGATCATATGATCCATGCAAATGTGGCAATTCTGAAGTAGGCAATTCGATTTTACTTGAAATTGTCGGTTTCTGCGAAAAATTTGTGATATCTCATGATGATGCATTGTAATTCATTTGTTGAGTTGATTCTATCAAAGTTTTGGCAAGTGAAGTTATTTCAAATCAAAGATTTTCCAAATTATTTCTTTCATCAGACTGATGCGTGGTTTCGTCTAAATTCTCAATTTCCTGTTGCACAGTGTTGAATATGTCCCACAGTTCCTCACATTTTATCAGTCTGTTGGGTATTTCATGTTTTTTGGCATCGGTAATTCGTAAAATGAATGTCTGAAACCGTGTGAGTTGAGCCTTTATAACACCGCGCCTAGCCTTCAGAAGTGAAATCTTTGTCATTTTAACAGATGTCAAAAAAAAAATAACTCAACACCGCAAGAAAATAACCCAACACCGCGATACACAAATGAAATGCCACTATAGGGATTGTAGAGACCTTAAAGATCTCTGCATTCAGTTCGCCTCCAATGATATGTGCTGATTGTCTGTTATCTACTTTTGATTGCTCGTGCGCTGACTGATCAGATTTTGACGTTGGGAGAATTAAAAAAAATATCGGCTTGTACGATATATCATCTCGATTGTACCAAAATGTATGTTAAATAGTTTCTTGTGCTTCGTTGATTAAGATTGAATGAAATACGAATTGGACTGTAAGTTTACAATGAGTAATTGATATGATATTCGAATAAAAAACTTTTTAACATTTTTGAAATTGGGTGGTAACTGGTAACGCGTACATATTTTAACGAATAGTTGGTAGATACGGATTTATACAAAGCAAACCTCAAATAGGAGCATATATGGTTGGGCTGGTAAAATGGATTCATGCAATTGATCTGAACAACAGGAACTGGGTCAATTTCAGTTTCAAATCTGCACTCAATGAAATGATTCCAATTGACAAATGACGAGCAGTTCCCGAGTTACCGAGGAAAAAGTACGGTTACTCTGGTGATAGAAGAATCACCGAAGTTTTAAAAAATAGCCCAAGTAGCACACCCATATTAGGACAATATTGGTACAATATTGTGAAAATATTGGCAAAATATTCAAATATTGGTCCAATATTTAAAAAATAATGTAAGTGTAATATTCTCGAAGCAACATTGGCTTCAAATGTATTTTGTAATATTGTATCAATATTGTCTTTCAAATATTGGCGTGAGGTTTTCGTAACAATCTCAATCAATATAGGGTCCACATAATTTTTGAAATATGGATTAAATAATATTCCACCAATGTGCTATCAAACTTGGATATACAATATGTTTTTTTAGGTTAAAATCAATATGAGAGTAATATTGAAATCGCCATATTAGAGCTAGATGCCGGAAACAATATGTAGGCAATATCGCTCTATCGATATTGGTGAAAATTATTGAACCAATATTGACCCAATATTTCATGAAACAATATACATTCAGAACAGCTTGAGCCAATATTCCACCAATATTATTGATGAAATATTGTTTTTCCAATATGAACCCATATTGGTTCAATATTATTTTTAGGTTTACAATATATCCATATTGGCCCAATATGAAAACAAGATTTAGCCAACATGAGGTGCTACCTGGGACCAGAACCGGGAGCATTAAATAACATTCGGCAACAACAGTAACTCCAAGTTCGCTAGATGAAATAAGATAAATAATTGATGATCCGCACACTCGGTTGTCTGGAGGGGCGGGGAAGAATATCAAGCGAGACTTCAATCACGATGACAGGGTGATTAGAATGCTCTGTCTGGATACCGACTCCCCGGCCTTTTTTCTGTCTGTCCGTTTGTCCCGAGCTGGCCGGTACTCGTTCGCCTGTCACTGACCTACCCTAACCTCAAACGAACTAGCCTAGTCTGCGATTTGCAGCAGCGAATCGCGGTCCATCCATCATTCACTCCTTCTCGGACGAGACAGCATCTCGATTCGATGCGTTCGTCGTCCGTCGGATGTTGGAATTGCCGGTACAGGGTGATTATGAAGCTGCAAGTGGTTGGATGGAAGATCAAGATCTGGCTATGCTTTCTGTGACGCGGTCAGAAATTGAATCCTGACATTTGATAGGACCTACTATGTAGTCGCCATCTTTTTATTTATGTTTTTTTCCTATCAATAAAATCTATAATTATTATTATTCATTCTCAATCAATGCATTATTATTGACGGAAAAGTTATAGGTTTGAACGGGAAACAGTGTCAAACATTGACTGTAACATCCTAACATATTTATTTTGTCCAGGACCGTCTTCAACCCATTGAAAGCCCAGGTCACTTCTGGATAATTGGACCTTTATGACAACGAAATGATATGACCTTCAAGTCTAGTTTATACCCTTCTAAATGAATGAATTTTTTTGCAAAAAACGGTCACATCAACTCAACATTTTTAAATGGCATGGAGGGTCCAGTGTCACATCGTTTAAAAGAAAATTCTATTCTCGTTACAACCATCTAATTTTTCTTCAAATTCAAAATATCAAATATAAATGCAGATCTGAATACTACTCATACCCCGATAAATTTGAACGGTTTGATGTGACAATGACACCAAAAATTTTTTGAAGGGTATTACCGATAATACTTTTTGAGAGAAGAAACATTGCAATTACTCGACAGATGGCTCTGGGGGCACAATAACTTAAAAATTTCGAAAGGCATAAAAATCGAAATTGGGAAAAAATTATGAACAAAATTCAAGTATTTAGATGGTTGTAAAGGTAATTGAATTCTCTTTTCAACGATTTGACAGTTGACCCCCCATTCTTTTCAAAAGTTTTGAGCGCCTCCTGTGGAGCAATCACCACATTTTTTATTTCGAAAAGTAGTATTGGTGAACCTTTTTTTATGTTTCTACGTCGCACTGTATTTGCAGAAAAAAATTGAATTAGTCCATTAACGTTAGCTCCTTCGCCATATTTTGAATGCAATATCAGTAGTTGCATTAATTTTCTCCACAACCGTTACAGAATTTACCAATTCTGAAATCAAATTTGATAACAGGATGGTAACATTCTCATTCTCAATTTCGTCATGCTTGTGGTTCCTCACGCTCGCCGAACTTTCATTCTAAACTTGTTACACAATATAATATTCATTAATGACTTCAAAGTCAGTTACAAAATCGTAGATGTAAACCAAATATTATAATAAAACAAAATATTAGGCATCTGATTGAAAAAATCATCTTTTTCTGCAACTGTCAAAAAAAGTCCAATTTTTTGTGTGGTTTGTAGACGTAAAGTATTACAATATTTCACTATCAACATTCGATTTCATTATTAAACAGAAAAGCGTAAATAAAGTGCATTTTCTTTAATGGCTGTTGCTAGGCAACCGACAGTTTCATGCAACAACAGGAACAGATCCGAATAATAACGAAATCCTGTCATAAAGCCAGTTCTCATTTTCTTTGGCAACTAATAACCTGTAAATATCTGATATACAAATGTTTCACCAATAATATTCTTAGCATTCTTACTATTAAATAAGTATTATTAAATTTCCAAACTATCGCGGCGAATACATTCAAAATAATAGCATATACTTCTAAGGAACTATTGGACCTAATCTACACTAGGTAATCCGAGATAGCTGTAGCTGTTTGGCCGTCAGAAACTAGTTGACAACAATAATTAATGAAATTTGTGAAATTAGGCATTTATCCAGATAACGAATTCTTGATAATTATAAAATTGATTTAAGTAGAAATGAAAAGTGATGAAGATTGAACGGAGAAAATCGCGGATATAGTGCAAATATGAGATTTCCTTGACATAGTTCAAAGAAAGAAAAAAGTATTCGTTGCTTCACGAGGATTGTTTATTTATTTTGAATACAAATCTAAGAAAATGAAAAGTTACTTTGATGGACTAGTTATTCGAAAGTCAAGTCAACATTAATATTAATAATATTGACCTCGATGAATAGGTTATTTTAATATTCGCTTCAAATTTTCCATTTTGCGGGATAGTGTGAAGAAAAAGGGATTTCATTTGTTTGAAACTCAACTCTCCGGCATACTCTTCGAACTTTGTTCCAATAATGAATCAATAAAAATATGCCAAATTCATTTCATATTTGCAAAAAAATATGAATTAGTTATTTTTTTTGACACTTGTAGAAAAAAATACTGTACTCGTGAGTACAGTGTTTTTTTTACTCGTAGGAATGCCGCAAGACGCCGTAGGCGTCAACATTTCCTACTCGTAAAAAAAGTATCACTTTACTCACTTGATACATAAATTACTATTCCACTCAAGATCACCATGTATGCTCGAAGTATCCTTGAAAATGCTTTCTTGTTATCACCAGAAAGTTGACAAGTTTTCTAACTTATTTTTTCACGAGTCTAAAAACGAAAATAAGTGAAGTTGTAGCAGGAAAATTGAACAGATGAACTATTGGCTGGCTATGAGACGGATTTTGTATTCAATTATACTTCGTTGCTCCATACTCGTAGATGAGATTTTAGTACGTACTCTCATCAGTGCGTGAAAGCTTACAGTTTACTCACTGTCGTGGAAAAAATGCTTGTGTATTGATATTCATCATATTGATTCATGAATCCTATTGTGTAAGATTGTTGTATTAACATCTTCAATCGGATTTGCGAGGATGAGTTACCTGAGGAATTATTTGCCCTGTAATTTTTCCTTGTTTAGTTTTTACCACCAGAATGAACGATCATGACTTAACACTAACGTCAAAATGCACCTTCACACTTCTGAGCGAGGAGGCAAAAGTATCATGATTAATACTGAATTTGAAACAATCCACAAAAAGAATGAATCCGCTCCATTTACTCATAAATTCTCGTCGAACAATTTTTCAATTCTTCAGCTCATGTGAGCTGTAACAAAAGCGTTAAGTAGCAGTTCTTAGCGTCAGATATAACTTTGATGGATTAAAAGTTCTCTTCTATTTCAGCTGCACCCTCTTCCACCACTATTAATCTTTTGTTTCGTTCGGAATGGTTTTTTGAATGAAAGAAGTTCTCTTCTCATTGCACTTTGGTCTTCCTAATGTGATCAAATAAATAATAGTCTTAGGTTAGTGCAGAAATTCAGACTTTTTGTCTCTCTGCGAAGTATGATATTTGAAGGAAAAAGCTTATTAAATCAAAGAAGCAAAAGAAACAAATAGGTGCTTTCATTCATGTATGAAAGAGTGGATTATTGATTCTCGGTAAAAAGTAATTTTCATTTAACATGTTAACATGCAAATGTTAATCGTATAACAAAATGTTTAGATTAAGAATAAATAATGATTATCTCCCTTATCTGTCAAAATTTATTTGCTGATAAACCCGATTCGTTCCTTTTGCGAATAAACTGCATGGTCCTTCTTGACAGTTGCCTGAATATATGCAACACATTTCACAAGTCGTGTGATATATTGCCGTAAATAATTATTATGTTCATTAATTTAATAATAGTTATTAAAGTACCATGGAATGTAAAGACGTGTCAACATTTGAGGTGAGCGAGTACGAGCCGAGGCAACGCCGAGACTTGTCGCTTGCCGAGGATGTTAACAGTCGATACATTCCGTGTTACTTATTTCGTTTTTCTAGTTGCTTGTTGACATTTCTCGAAATTTGCCTGGATTGAACTTTGTTTTCTTACCCTTCCTCCATGATTATTCGTTCCGCTATTTCATTCTAAGTTGCTTGTGCGGGTAACCAAGTTACCGAATAAACAGACATCAATAATATTCAAAAAGTCTCATAACCTAAAAATTGATATAAATGAAGCTGAAGGTATTACTTATCAAAGTCAAAGTCATCATTACCCTAGGCAAGTAAATGACACTATTTACATTCCGTTGTCAAGATGAATTGGTAAACTAATGATAGTGTTTTGTTGTTGAGCATGTATGGACTATTTACAGTGTTGGCAGCTGGAAAAAATGATTATGTACGTTGTGGAATAAATGTTATTGGTTAATTGACATATTTGGAAAATAATCTGATCAAATATAACTCGTCCGTCGTTTATCGAATCTAGTAAATTTTGGAATTTCCACTCAAACATTTTTGTTTCAGAAAATTCATCTCGTTAAATTCTAAGATTTATGATCAAAGAATGAAACCGAGAGCTTTTGAGCTCGAGGGTTTTATTCAGAACATGAATCTCCGAAATCAACTTGATATATTTTCAAACAAAATCGTTCTCGTTGAAATTGAAAAATATATTCGCTGAAAAAAATCCATCAAGAATCAGTTAATAAATAGTGTAAGGGTAATGTGCTTGCTTCCTAATCCAAGGTATGGGAAATCGATTCACCGCGTGGTCACCGGTCTCGTGCATTGCATCATACGTTAAAAGGTAAGGACTACGTCTTCCCTATCTAGCTCAAGTCTCGAGGATACAGGAAATATCGATGTTGATGATATATTCCATAAATTTGACAGCATCCATGTGAAGGTGGTAATAGTGATGGTAATCAGTATGTGTTGGGTAAAAAAGGCCACATAGCTTTTGTGACTTTTTTTATATTATGTAATACAAAAAATCCCGAAAGTTGATGGGGTGATTTTCTGTCATATTTTCTGATATGTTAACAATAATATTTGTCTTCTTTGAAACATTGGTAAACAAAATAAGGCAAATAAAAATTTGCTGTTCGGTCTCATTACCCGCATGGTAGGGTAATAAAGCACATAATAACTTATGCTGAATTTTGGTAAATTGATATGTATGTATTTGTATGTACAGGGTGTAATCTTGCACTTCCTTGAAGAACTGGTGTATAATGCCATTTTATAACGAATGGCAGGTGTGAAAAATTCGAATAAAAATTGTGGAACTTTTGTTGGAAAATTTGGAAATTAAACAGTCTTCTCCATCCGGCAGTTCCAATAATACTGACAAAACTGAACAGTGAAAATTTTTGAAAGGTGCCAATTTGGGAAGTACAGTTCTTTACAAGATATTTCATCTTTGAATATGGCTAATTATTACTGTCCCAAAAAAATATATTTGAAATGTGTGACACTTCGTCGCTGATGTTCGATACCATGACACTGACGTTTAATTCATCATGATATTTTATGGTAAACACAGACGTTGAATGGCCTTTTGTCATTCTCGAGCCTCAAGCTTAAGACACAGATGTCATTTCAGTCATATCACACCTTCAGGATGAACGCCGACCAGCCTCTGTCATTCAACGTTCCATATTTCACATACATTCTAACCGAGCCCATGAGCCTTATTACGCTACCACTGATTGGGCCTTATTACCGGGCAGCACTTCTTAAACATGCATTTTCCAGGAAAATGAACAAGGCTTTCCATTTTTCTCTCACTGCAAAAGATAGTACCATCAATGTCACAGCAAAGGAAATTCACCCAGTTTAAACTCAGTTTGCCTTCTTGTTTTTTCATCTAAAATCCCCGATATCAAATGACCCACTTGGTCAATTACATTATTTTAATTCGAGTTGTGCGCATGCGCAACTGCGGAGAATTGGTACTAATCCAGTAACGACAGACAAACTCGAGCAAAAAGTGAAGAATGAATTGTAGCACTATGAAACTCGGCACATGACATACCGACATCATGTATTATTAGAAAAAAAATTGTTTACCAAAAAATTAGGGGTGGAACCTAAAAAAAATTTCATTTAGAAAAATGTAATTTCTTTTTGTTGTTATTTCAGAAAATATGAGATTTATCGAAAAAATATTTCTATAGGTTGAGAGATAATTCAATTCTCCACAAGAATGATATTCAGTAATACCTTATGAAATACAGAAAACCTGGTTTAACGCCGACTTCACATTTCAAGCCCGCCCTAACCCGCCACTGGAAGTTCAGACAGGGCCAAATATTAGATTTGTCATAACTTTGCTAAAAATTATAGTAGAAGGAAAAGAAAAAGTGCACATCGTTCCTGAAGACTCCTACTTCCTCATGCAAATATAACATTTGAGTATCTGAGTATCTAAAATGTGTTTTGTCCCAATTCACATAACCCTTCCACGATATTTACGGATGATCTAAAAGTCATGGATATTTTAGTTGATATGAAATAATTATACTGAAGTAATAGACTTGTGATATAAGTCTTACTTATACATGCCAAAGAATAAACTGGCTTTTACTCCTACCTCAGTTTTCAACTCACCCATAATCCCAGCAATTTCTTCAGTAAATGTTGAAAATAATCGCTCATACACATCCTACATAAAAAATGTAGTATATGATTTCAAGCTTTAGGTTTGCACTTCACAACAGTGTTATTAAATATATATTCATATGCAGGATATGAATAAGCGATTATTTTCAACATTTAGTGAAGATAATGCCGATTTTATGGATAAGTTGAAAATGAGGCAGGAGCGAAACAAAGTTTTTTTTTGGCATGTATAAGTGGGCCCTGTCACACTACTTCAAAATTGTTGCATATAGTTCAAAGAGGGTATGGGTTGCTGCTTCGGTATAATCATTCCATATTTACTGAATTTTGTATGACAAAACACATTCTGGGTACTCAAATACTAGTATATTATATATGCATGAGAAGGTAGGAGTCTTCAGAAACTATATTGACTTCTCCTTTTTCTTCTCCGATCATTTTTAGCCGAGATATGACCAATCAAATATTCGGCTCCGCCAGAACTTTCAGCGGCGGGTAAGGGTTAATCTGAAATTTGATGTCGGTTTTCAATCACGTTTTCTGAGAAAACGAGCGCATTTCATAAAAAGTTACTAGGAGTAATTTTTGTGGAGAATTGAATTTTCTATCACCTTGTTGAGTTGTTTTTTCGATAAATCATATACTTTCCAAGATATCCGCAAAAATTTGTTTATTTATTTTTAAACGAATAAAAAAATATGTTCCACCCCTGGAATTTTGGTAAACAATTTTTTTTCGTATTTATCATGGTTTCAACTACTAGCATACCAAGTTTGGTGATGCTACAATCGATTCTTGTCTCAAAACCCAATCGTACTGCATTATACAGCTAGACGCCTGTTCAACTATCGGATGATGCAACTAACCAGAGTGCCGAATTTGAAAAAAAGTTACCAATCTTCGGCCACCTTGTCAATAAATGATTCCATTTCGAGATACATCAATAGGCATATAACTTAATGAAACGCAGAATACAAATAATAAAATGCAATGGGAGTTTGAATATGGACAGAGTTATTTGTAGTCAGGTATATATAGTGTTCGGGTTAATAATTCAGCTTCAAATATGAATGGACCTATACCAAGCCATCCGCCGCGGTCCACAGCCCATAGAGCACTGTGACGTAATTTGACAGTTCTCAAACTTTCGATGGGGGGACAAACAAAGCTATTCTCTATAGGATATTTATGTCAAGAAGAGAATGACGTCACAATATGACAGGTTATGGCGTTGCCAACACGTGCACGTGCTTAGCAAGAGGATTTTTTTTTTCGTTTTACAAAATCATAGTGAAAAGAAAATATACAAACATAAATCAGGCAGAAGGGACAGTCAGAAATACAAGTTACATTAAAATCTCAAATAATATGAAACCAAAAGGTGAATTTTCACAAAAGGTTTCACTATAGAAAAATTCCTCCATGCTGTAAAATGGATGATAATAATGCAACGTTCCAATTCTTCCAAGTGGAAAGGTAGGCAGTTGTACATTCTGTAACCGTTATATACAATGGAGTCCATGACAAGGTTATTTGTGGGAAGAGAGACTGCCAATACGTCTCTGCTGTTGCGACTGTTGAAAATTAAGTCCCTCATATTTTCTAGGTTTCACAAGTCTCTTGAAGACTTTCGCTCGTAAGGATGCAGCTGGTTGATGGAGAAAACAAATATATTTCAAGTTCTTATTTCAGAATACGCTGCAGTGCTCACACTAAAGAGAATGTAAGAATAATATTTTTCGAAATCTTTGAAATTTCTTTCAACGCTGTATCATAACGCTGTAGACCTCTGATCAGTTATTACCAAAAATTTTTCAAAACTTTAAAATTTACTATCTCCCAAAATGAATTTTTTCGAATAAAATGTATTCTTCCATTTCGTTTTGTTTTGTCATCTTCTATTCCCCACTTCATTTATCGCTCCAATTTCGGAAACACCCTGTATGTTAAAAATAAACTACGTCGATCTTCGTCAACATACTTCCGAGATACGAAAGCCCGGTTTTGAGCGACCGAGCGAATTTGACCATGTGCTAGGTTTTATTATAAAGTTTCACGAAGAAACTTTCAGATTCTGTCCAGAAAAAGACAAACTGGACTCGCCACTCAAGCTTTACCCACAAGCTCGCTCAACCAACACCAAAGGTTAGGGACTCACTGCCTCAGGAGGTCAGCTTGCAGAATTTCAAGAAATATACATACATACTTTTTCTCGGCTCCTATGATGTTCTTTGATGATAATAACCTCTGAAATGTATCATCCTATACCTTTGAACATTCCGATCAGAATATGTAGTTGAAATTTCATGAAACTAAATTATGTATAGTAAATATATTTTGAATTCAAAACATGAAATTACCAAATTGTTTATTCAAAACTCAAACGTTTGATGTAAACGATATCAACATAAACAACTATTTTAGGTTTCAGTAGCATCTGTTGATTCTAGTTACAAATATCACCAATAAATTTCTTTTATCCAGCTCTACAAAAAAATGGCATAGCAAAGTTTGTTTTACCCAGGTTGGATGATAACGCAAAAACTAATCCACCATCATGCTTGATACCTGCGCCGTCCGTTGCCATTTCAGAGAAAACTCACCCCAAAATATATCACAAATAGAGCACAAAATAGCTCATCACTGAATAATTCATTCCATTTAGGGCAACTGAAAAATTGCTTGGTTGCATTTTTCTCTGGCAGGAAGTTCTGGCCGAAAAGTGAAAACTTCCAAGCAGTTGCTTTATCATGCCATATATTAGGGACCGCGAGCGGACCCCAACTTGGGATGGAACAATAAAAGCGGCCAGAAACATAAATTACTCAGGCGGGATTATAAATCAGACCAGCCAACGATGATGATACCAAGCGGAAGAAGCCAAAAAATGCGCGATGATAATTCCAGCGCCAGTGGTCACGATATTCAGCGAAACTTGCGCTTTATTCATATAACTATAGAAATATCAGTGTTTCGATTCGTATTTTTTTCATTTTTGGTAAATATATCCAATGTATTATAATGGTTAAATCGTTTAGATCTATGAAGGTATACTGGGTGATTCAACCAACTATTTGCGGTCCTGTAACTTTCTAATCGGAATAGAAAACACTATCGTATTGGTATTGGTAAGTATGGATGGTGACTGATGCGCTGCGACTTGATTAAATCTATTGTGCCCCATCTTCTTCTGCTATCACAAGGTGTTCTTGTTTACAGCAGCCCTTCAAGCCTTAATTCATTCAGGAATTTTTGGATTTTGAGGGGGTCTACTTGTGGTATTTCTCCCACAGTCAGCTGGTGTGATACTAGTATATTCAATCTTTTACGATGTACAGCGTAACACTCAATATATGGTGAGGTGTTTCTGGATGTTCCCCACAGAATCCGCAGGTGCTGTCCTCCTCTAAGCCTAGCTTCCTCAGGTGTTCTTTGAGTCTGCAATGCCCTGTTAGAAATCCCGTGATTGTCTTTAAACTAGTTTTGCTGAGGTTAATCATTGTCTTCGATCTGGCTAGGTTGAAATTGCCGAGGAGATCTTTGGCCTATCTCAGCCCTGGAAGTCTTAGCCAGTATGTTGCTCTCAGCTTTATTGAGTTCTTTTCGGAAGTAAGATTTTCCAAGTCCGCAGAATGGTTTTTGGCCCGATCAGTGGCGTTGCTGCGCCTTTCCGTACCAGGGTGTCTGCATTCAGAGGAGGGTCACCTTGTTGTTCTTGCCAAGATCATTAAGTTTGTCTAGGCATTCCCAAACCACCTTCGAGTTGATGTTAGAAGAGCTCAACGCTTTGATGGCTGCTTGGCTATCGAAGAAGATCACAATTTCCTTGTTCCGGTATTTCCTGTTGAGGTCGAACTGAATGCACCTTTTTATGGCGTGAATTTCCGCTTGAAAAATGTTGAGGAACTGGCCCATGGGTTCGGAGTATTTGGTGCGAGGCCCAAAGACTCCTGCTTCAGTTTCCTCTGGAGTTTTGGACCCGTCCGTGTACCATGTTATGGTATTCTTCCCCAGTGCTCGAATGGATTATATGTTCCATTCTCGCTTGGAAAACACTAACGTACTCTTCACATTATTTCAATGGTTCATTGAAACCAATTGCATGACTTATTCCAATTATCTATATTTCGTCGCCTGTCGAATACTCCATTTTTTTCTTAATGAGTTGTCATAGTGTTCAAGGGGGAAGGATGTCGGACAGTGTTGATTCGATTACTTGTGCCCAAAATCAAACACCTCTTCAACTTTCATCAAATACAAAAAATCACAAAATTCAAGGAAATAATCAAAAAATGGATTAGGTCGAAAGAATTTTTTTTCTCAAATTATTAACAATGCTACATTTTTTTCGCAATACACAATTCTTTACTAAGATGTAAGTCGTTCTCTTACCGAAATCAACATAATAAATAATACCTTGAAACTCAAAGACTCTGAAACCAAACAATCACAAAATTTCCGATCTAAGACCCAAAACATCCTGATGATACTGAAAAACCTAAACCAAGACCGACAAAAACCAAACTGTGTACACATATTTATTTAATTGTATATAACCTATCTAGGTACATTCAACTTCTGTGATTACTCGTCTATTAATTACAATGTGAAATTTTAAAGAAATCTGTAATTGTTCCCAATGAGCTTATCAAGTGAGAAACAAAATGTCCTGCCTATCTATGTCCTGCTCATTGCTATAATCCTATACAATAATAGGAGTAATTGGGTAAAAAATCTATCAAAAAACAACTACTTGCGTGACTAATACCACGACGAACAATGAACATTTCCATGCAACTGGCAATCACAGAGAAATCCGTGTAGAAACTCTGCACAGAATTAATTAGATGAAATTCATCGTTCGTCGTGATGTAAACCAGAAAAGTAATTGTTTTCTGATGGATTTTTTTACCCAATAACTCATATTGTATAGAAACAATGCAATGAGCATTCCTGGTAGGACAGGACATCTTGTTTTATTCATAATAAGCTCATTTTGAACAAGTACATATTCCTTCATCTGTTATTGCGGTCTTTGCGATCGCAAGTGGATACTGTTTGGTTGAAATGTTGAGGTTGAGATGGCGTTCGTAGTTTGGTGAACAATGATCTGCGGGCGCGGTTTCAGCTGAGGCTTTGAAATGAAATACATTAATTATTGTCTGCATAGACCTACCCTATACTGATGAGGGCAAAACCAGAAATTGATCTATAGGTGGTGCAAATGTTTCAATGAACATTTTCAAGCAACTATCAATAGCAGAGAAAGCCTTATTTATTCATTGCAACCTATGTGCCATGTACCGTTTACAGTAAAAACATTAGTACTTCTATTCTTATTAGTTATTTTCGACGGTGGACCTCCAAGATAAAAACAATTTTCCCATGCAACCGTTGGATCATACTTATATGTTATATTTTTGTCACTTTTTTTACGTGTACTACTTTGTAATGGTGCTGCCTAAATCAAAATGGAGGAATACCTACGTACAGGTGTTGTTTTAGCCGTTATCTTCTGTCAAATATTTGCCTTATTTTCAACTTTGTGAGAATGTTTGGAAATAAAGGTACGGGAGATTATTATTTCATAATGTGAGGAATGCCATACAAGAATATTTTGTCCGAAAAGCACATCTTCAGATGAAAAATTATTATCAATGTTGTTATAGTCAAAACCCAGAAATGACGGCATAGTGCGTAAAGTTATTCTCTCATATTGCAGCATCGTTCTGTACATATTTTATGCTGGGTCAAATGACTCCCCAATTTGTTATGCGGGCTTGTAGTCTTTTCAGCAGTAATACCACAAGTGATTGAATTTTCGCGATAAGTCTGTCGATTAATTTCTGAACGAAACTGAATTGTTTCGAGAAAACACCTCGAGTCCGCAGGACGAGTCAAGTTTGGTATTATCGGTAATCCGAACTCGACTAGAGCTTCTGATTGGTTCATTTCGCAAACACGCCTTGCGTTTTGGATTTATGTCTATGCAACAATGCTTTCCTATATTATATTGCCAAAATATTTAGCCGGCACAATATTGGAACTTTTTTTATTGTACAGGGTGTTTCTGAAATTGGAGCAACAAATGAAGTGGAAAATAGAAAATGAACACAACGAAATGAAGGAATACATTTTTGTCAAAAAAAAATAATAATAATATTTTGGGAGATATTGAATTCTACAGTTTTCAAAAACTTTTTGGTGATCAGAGATTAGAGGTCTACACAAAACGCGCTGAAACACTGCTGTGGCCTGGAGAATCAAATCAGTGCCTCCCAAACAAATGTAACTGAAAGCGATTTAATAAAATTTCATAAAAATTTTGAATTTTTTTCACATTATGTTACATTATGTTCCATATAACAACCCATTTTCTTAATCGCTCCAATTTTAGAAACACCCTGTATGTTATGGAAAATCACCTGAAATCCAGTAACTCAATTATTTGATAAATCTTCTACTTTGCTAGCTGGTGGAATAGCATCCTATATCCGAATACTTGAATAGGATTAACACCAACAAACGCCTTTTTATTATTTGAATCGGAAATTTGTCATCCACACAATAGATAGTGAAGTGGGCTGTCCTTCTTTCTTCCGAACTGAAAGGAAAATGCTAAGTACTTTTTTGTGAGTCTCTTGCTGTTCTTTGCATCTGACATGTAGAACTTGGGGATTTATATCGGAAAATCGCAAATAGCATATTATTAAAAATATAAGAGTCGAACATAAAACACCATATACAGATTATTTTCTGTAAGTCGCTATTTTGATGGCATGATATTGCGATGCCTTATTTTATGAATGGATTTTGGATTTTAAAGAAATTTTTCATGAACCGACCTGTTTTGAGCAATAACATACTGAATGTTTGGGTTCCTTTATGAATCACTATGATTTCTTGAAAATTTGCTAGTTTTAGTTCTTCAACGGATAGCAAAGTAAAGACATCCTGAGAACGAAATTTCATTAAAAGTTAAAAGTAACATGGGACTTTCTCCAAGTATTTCAAACTCATCAAGTTCTTATACAGTCTCTCCATGAAATAATCCCTGTTAACTTTTGAACGGAGTGGAATTTTTCTTTGAAATTTTTCTGGTTGAATTGTAGTTAATAAGCTACTTTTTGACAATGATAAAAAAAAGCTATCTTTCAAAATGGCGGCCAGGCACCATTTTGAAATATTTTTTTTAAACGGAATCGGGGGTCGAGTGATACCTCATTCGATTTGTCTTTCAATTCTCTATTCGGCAGCAAAATTTCAAACAAAAATATTGATCCAAAACAAAATGGCGGTACATTATTTTAGAACTCTCACAAGAGGATCCTTTCGAATAAATGGCTATTAAAGAGCTTTAGTGCATTGATAAAATATTTTATCGTTTCAAATAAGTAGATAAGTAGTGTAATACCTCGTTTTAGAGAACATTTATAGATATCAAAATAGATTTTTTCATTTCAATTGAGCTTATTTAAAGCCATTTATTCAAAGAAATCGCGTATGTGCCGCCATTTTGTTTTGGATGAATATTTTTGTATGAAATTTTGCAATCGAATAGAAAATCAAAAGACAATTCGAATAAGGTATCACGCGACCCCCTGTGCCGTTCAAAAATGCATTTCAAAATGGCGCCTGGCCTGCAAAAATAATATCGGGACTCGAAGAAATACCGGGGAAAATCCCAAAAATAATATCATAAGAAACCACAAACTTTCTGAAAAATATGAGATCATCGAATAATAGCATTATTCGATTGAATAATTTGAAAAAATTTCGCCCCATGTACCCCTAAAATTCACAAATATTCCTGACGGTTTTGGACGTCGAGAATGGCTACAAAAACATGTTGATCAGTGGCACGAACCCCCTCTCCCTCAAAAAATGTCAAAACTCTCTCGAAAATTAGATCGGAAAAATCAATAAAAATTCGAATAGGTCAATTTAAAAAAAAACCTTATATCCCCTTCATTTCAAGATAATTGTTGAAACTTGGAAAATTAAAATCAGAAAAATCCTTATAAATGGTGAAAAATATGGAACCTTATGGGTTGATGAGAAACGTACTTCCTTGTCCTTTTGATAGTCAGATATACAGAGTCTTTTCGAAATTGAAGCAATAAATGAAATGGGGAGTAGAAAGTGACAAAATAAAACGAATCAGCCTGCTCAAACCGCGCTGAAACACTGCCAGCGACCAGACACGCTGTGGCCTGGAAAATAAAACCAGTGTCTCCCAAACAAAGGTAACTGAAAGCAATTTTATAAAATTTCATAAAAATTTTCGAACATTTTTAACTGCTTCAAAAACGAAAATCTTGCCATGTATTGATGAATTATGTTCCAAATAACAATTCTTAATTGCTTCTATTTCGGAAACACCCTGTATAACGCGTAGAAAGTTTGAAACGTTCGACTGTTTCTGACGACAAAAATTACGAACAAAAAAAAATTTGGTTGAAGTGGTCGATTTCCCGAAAAGAGGTGCAAAGTACCGCATAAGTTGGAAAATTCCGTGAAAATTCAGAACATTGGAACGTCAAGAGTAATTCAAAAAATGTACCCCCTGCTCCCCTGAGGAATATACAGGGTGTCCCAGAATGAAGGGTACAAACTCTGATAGTAGAATTCTTACTTCATTTCAAGGTTAAAATTTTCCATAAACATATACCCTAAAATGAGTAATAACCGAGTTACAGGGTGTAAGTGATAAAAACATAAATATTTTCCAGAATAACTCCATAACAGCTCAACTTTTCTGAATGAAATTTGGTATAACACTTGACAGCATTTAGTTTCATATTCAAATGCAAATTGTGCTCATAGTCAAATACAAATCATGTGTTTGTAACTCTAAACAGGGGAGTATGGCTGGTGGGTACCTCTATTCGCCCCTTCCAAACTTTCACGCCACTGGATTAATAAGGATTTTGTCTTCTTTTTCTCAATCAATTAAATAAGAAATATGTTTCGTTTCACAAATGTCAACAGTTTTCGAAATATTTGATGTTGAATTTGAAGTTGAATGAGTCTCTGCGATCAGGTTGAATATAAGATGTTTGTACGTATAGTATAGATGCTTGAAATACTTTTATGTTTTCATCAACCGGCATCAATTCAACGTTGTTGGTCTGTCAGAGACTCTCAGAAATTCCCTCACATCTGCAACGCTAGAAGGAAAATCCAAGAAGTACAGATCATTATCTCCAACTGAACATTTCCATGAGAAAGTTTCCCAACCGGTTTCCGGCAATGCACTTCCGTCAAAGCTGAACAAACTGTACCACCATGATGGTGACGGCTTTTCAGTTTGTTCGAGCCGCAAGACATGTTTCGCTTTGAGATCGACTCGCAAAGCCAAACGGATTACCTTGGACGTCCTTCAGTTTGCGGTGGTGGAGACCGCGACGTCCCCAGAGATGGGCTGGGCTGTGCCGGGCCGGGAAAGTTATTTCGTCAAGTGGTCTGGTCTGGACTCACTGTAGGCCAGTGGCGCCTGCTGCAAGATTTTTCGGGTATAATTCTCTTTCAAACAATATTTGGAACGAAAATAAAATTGTCGTAACATTATTTCAGTCTTCTGCTATGTATTGTCTGTTCTATGCCTATCCCTCCTTTCTGAATGATATGTATCTCACTTGGAATTTTAATTTCGGTACTCTGAGTACATTTGTTATATCAACATATCCAAACCAGTTGGAGTTATGCGTATATTGAATTCCTTCCAGACGTCAGGAAGTAATTCCAAAAAACTACTGCTCAAATTGAGAATGCACCATACGAACTCCAATTATTCTTCCCGATCATGGGAAAAATCATAAAGTGAGCTCAATTATATTTTAACGTTAATAATGAAACTTGAATGTTGACCTTCAAAATGTTTGGTTCATAAAATCGCGAAATTTATTGTATCGCAAAACATACAATTACTTCATCAAGTAGAAGTACAATTATTTCAAAAAATTTGCAAAATTGTTAAATATAAAACAAAGCTCATACCAAATTGAGGAGTTTGTTGATTATCGAGTAAAACATGTTGATTAAATTTCATTTCGTAAGAACAAGATATTCTGCCCTACCAGGACTGTTCATTACAATAATCCTGTACAATAACTAATGTCTACAACAAACATTACAATCTCATCTCTATTTCAAAACCACAGCTGAAACTGCGCCCGCAGATCAGTGTCTGCTAAACTACGAGCTCCATCTCAACCTCAGCCTTCCAACCAACCGATACCCACTTGCGTGATAGCAAACATCACAATAACAGATAAACAAATCTGCATTATCATGTAAGAACAATTGCAGATTCCTTTATCAATTTTCATTCTATACCTATATAGCAAAAAAGGAAGTGTCTGATCTTTGAATTCAATAGCAAAGTGAATACAATTCTGTTGTGACCTACTTAAAAACTACATTTTGCAGTGAATGGTATCAGATTGTTTACATTTTGAAAATAGATACAAGAAAATGTGGTTTTGTTAGCAACAATTTTGAATTACAGTCTTTACTAGATATTTGAACAGGTCTCAAACTAATAATCGGTTACATGATGTACAGTTTGAGGAATCCAAGATATTGTGATCAATTTCAGCATAGGTCTCCGGAATCATTTGTCGGCAACATACTTTTGAGTGTACAGATTTTATTTATACCTATAATACCTATAATAGACCGAAATGAGCTATTTTTGAGCAATTCTTGTTTGAAAATATTTGGACTAGATTATTAGTGCGGTACTTATTCCAAAATTGCAATACCTTCTATACATGTTGAATGAAAGCTTGTCTTCAAAAGTGTTTTATTTACATAAAGTTATAATTTTGTGCGAAATATATTCGAATACATTTCAGAATGATTTCATTGAATGAATGTCCTCAAAACTTAGATATTTACTATCGCGGAATTCCTTGTAGAATTCTGGGAAGTATAATACCATTAATTTGTTGATTGTAGGCCAAATATCGCTCCTAGTTTTTCGTCGGCTTGTTTGGAAAATATCACCTATTTTGCAGAAACCCCACATTTCAAAAAAATCATATAAAATAGTTTCTCATCTGAATTGAATTGGTCGAGAGTGAGGGAGTTCATCCTGGCTATATTGAGTGTTCATTTCGCATTAAAGAACTCGCACTTGGTTGGTATAAAATTAATCGAATTGGATTTTTCTTTGTTCACCCTGTTACAGAGCAAAAAATGAAAAAGTATAATGGATTCGAGATCAAGGTGACAATGTACCATCATCGAGGCATGGTATTCGCAAAATAAATAGGAAATTTGTCAACTCTTGGAATTGTTGAAAATTATTAGCAAAAAGCTTCACTTTTCATCTCTAACACACTGTATGTCGAAAACTACTCGGCCAATTTTTTTGTGCACTTTTGCCGAGGAAGTCAAAATCTACACCATATCAAAAATTCATGGAATTTAGCCGAGAGCCATTTTCCATATGGATTTTGCGGGGTCCTTTCCACTTGTCAGTCTAAAACATATACATATACCTTATAATTTTTCTCGGTTGAGCTGAGTTGGAATGTTTACTAACATTTACGAGTGACACACCCCTACCTCTGCTCTGAAGTGTGAGATGTACCGTGTAATTATCCCCTGCACGAATAAATCAGCAGGAAATTCGCAGGAGTGGTGCAGGAACACGTATGTAGATGAGCTGAATATGCACCTGTCACCACCGACGAGGTGTATGCACCGCTTGCTCTGAGTTTTCCATATTCCGATCTGTTATTACATAAGGATAGACTTCGCAATATCGCATTGCAGACTAATAATGAAAAATTCCACATACTGTCGGCTTCAAGTTATTGTACCGGCAGATAATAGATTGCAAGAGTTGGGGTGATGAAATAGTCACAGTTGTGAGGTTTATTTATTCTGAAGTGAAAAAAAAAAAAGTTTTCTCATGTATATGAAAATCATTATTTTCCAACCGGATACCCTACATGAAAGGAATAGTTTTTTACTCTAGAAATGAAAATGAAACAAATGAATATTATCATGCGGCCCGATGGGAATATACTGAAAACAAATTGATGGATTTTTGACACTAATGACAGTTTATCTCACTACTTGGCACTTGAACGTCACTTCGCTTGACAGTTTATAAATATTTAAGTTCTAAAAATTGTAATTCAGTATTTTATAAAAAAAAACATCAATCGTAGAAAAGATAGCATTTTCGTTTTTTTCGTTCGTGAGATTGTCACACTCGCTTCGCTCGTGCACAAACTCTCACCTCACGAAAAAATAGTATATTGTGCAACTAGTGCGGGAATTGTTTGACAAGGCGATAATGGAGTTGTACACTATACTTTTCCGACGACCTACATGAAACTTCACAGTTAATGCAGATATTACATCATTTAAATCGCATATCTTTATAGCGAATGCTAAGGCAACCTAGAATGACTAAAACAAACATTCAGTTATTGGGTATAACCCTCAAATGGAAATGCAACCGTAAACACGTGTCTCGCACTTAACTTGTATAACATATCTAATGTAAAATAAGTTTATGAGTGACATAATTATTACTTTTTGATTATGAAACATCAAAATAGAAAAAGAAAAGTTACTTTGGGCCAGAATTCGAACCTACGCCACACTACCTTACAAATCAGGGTGGATATTTTGACGCCACTACTTCAATTTACACTTTTCAACCAATTGGAATGATTTTTCTTTAGTTCGGTAGACATTCGAAAAGTCCACTGGGACACCAAATAACATGGCTAAATCTCCATTTCTAGGACCAACTAATCTAATTTTTCAAGGTCAAAAATCTAAAAGAGTTACTACTACTACTTCGACTAGGTCCAAAGAAGCCATGCAGAAAGTTTGGAGAGAGTATCTATCAGTAAATTCTAACTATTATGTAACACTTCGATGAAAAAGGAGGAACGGATAAATACTGAATCAGACTATGTCCAGGGGTGGCGCTTTCCTGCACATACAAAAGGTATTTTTTTTTGGTTCCAAACTCCAAATTTCATTTACTTTCCACTTCTTCTGGTGGGGAGAACACACTGTATAATTTTCAAGTGGTCGTAGTTCACCCTGTATATTTCCTAATGATGCAAAGCACTTTCGACTTCCGTCATCTTTAGTGCTTCCTGATATTGAATATTCAGATTGGAAGTAGGCTTTTTTTTTTTCAACTCATAAGTCAGGTAAGAGAAAGTATCACAATGGCTAAAGATATTTTGAGTTTGATTTGTAAATTCAATGATCGAAATGACAAGTACTGTATTCGATGGCAAAGGACTTTTTCCGGAGAATATCGAGAAATATTTCAAATTAATATTTGTTGAGTTAAAGAAAATATTACTGGCTAAAATTATTTTTTTCATGAAAATTGACAGAGGGCAATAATTTATTTTTGAAATCCTTCACAAATATTACAACTTCGTCCTAGCTAATGCTCGAATATTTGATTTTTAACTACAAAGAGCTTAAGTTCCTTGCGTGTATTTCAAAAGAGAGCATCCTCCTGACATAATACATTCTATGGTATATTCTTATTAAGTTTTCTTTCCCCGTATTCATTTCTACTTCCAGTTGTCCTGGCATTTATGACTCTATAATGCGGTCACTAAATTACCTATACCTTCCTAAATAAATTACCCCCTCCATTTCCCGAATGAAATGAAGACGAGTTTTTCGAATATTCCAAAATATTTTCCCATTTTTTTCCTATTATTGCCCTGCTGCACGAAAAATACCCGTTCTTTGTTTTTGTGTATTTGGTGTGAGTTATAGCAGACTATACCGAGCACCAAATATAATTCATAAATTTTAATTTCCCTCGAAAGACGTTTCCTATATCATGCTTCATGAATTTTTGAGACCTGAATAGACTACGTTTGTAGCACACCTCAATTCCGTTAAACAATTTCCCATTCGAACACGGAGAATGGAAAAGCTCCTAAATTCCTATTACGGTTCTCAAACAGGATCCGCATTTGAAATTCGAATAGTGTGTTATACAGTGAAACACATAAAGTTCGCCAGGTATGAAAGTTTTTTTTATTAAGAAATATAATGAAAATTTGACCATGCAGTTGGTTTGTGCCTGAAAAATGAGTGAAATACAGCCTCTTTCGTTTTGTCACGTGCTTCTCTAAAACTGTCAAATTTCACATTTTTTTCAAAAATGCTCAAAAATCAAGTTTTTTTTGTTAAATACGAGACTTCAATGTCGTATCTTGCCCAGAAAATACCCACATTAGCCTGTTACCAGAAAAAAGAATAAATGAACCTCCATAAATTCGTCTTTGTTGTTGTAGTTTTTTCATTTCATTATTGAACTGATTCGTATTCTCGTTTTATGGACGTTAATATGTTACGAATAAACGTATTTCTCTTCATTCTTATGATACAATTATTCCTTTCCTAACAAATGTATATCCCGTTAGCAGCAGATGAGTTCGAAATATTTTGGTGTATGTAGTTTTCGAGCAAATAATAATCGTTTGCAAAATTTTTTGAAATAATTTCAAAAATTAAATATTCTATATTTTCATCATTACACGTGTAATTAACATCAAACCAAAATTACCGTAACAAAATTCCCAACAAAACATTCATTAATTCATCTCAATAATCTTCAAGAACCCGAATTCATCATTCAGTGTGCCGTCCTTCCTGTTCTATACAAGTTATAGTCCTTTCATTCACAGACTTTGTCGCATTTTTAAGAAATAGGGAATATGTGAATTATAAATGTACGAAAATTTTTACACAAGACAAATAACTTGAAATCAACCAAAATTAAAAGTTTGTATCAAAAACCTACTAAAAAAAAAATTCAATTTCGATTCGATCAATTGTATTTTCTTCCCGAGATGTTACATTAGTCTTGTATTGTTTAAAATCACAGAATTTTATATCATGTTTAGTACAAATGTCCTTTTTTTTGACTTAATTTGCTTCCAACAATTTGCCGGTAAGTTTTTTCTTTAATATTCACTACTATAACATACTTATTAAAGGTTTTTTGTTGTACCCATTAATACGGTTTTTGGAATGACTCAACCTCAAGTGTTATTCAGAAATGGAGTATTTGGACCATGTCATTCCGGTAACTGGACTCAGAGTGGCCCAATAGGAGACAAAATAATTTGAAGAAACCAAGTAACGCAATTCTGTTGTGTTGCAGACGATGGTTTGGAACTACCAAAGAAAGGCCCCAAAGGTAGCAAGGTCACAACACGAGGCGTTATTGCTTTCTACAGGTATCCTTATAAACAAGGAGTAAGAAATGCAAAAAAATATGAAGAAGAAAAGCAAAAAACATTACGAAATTGATAACGACTGAAGGGATGAAAATGAGTGTGACACCTTTTCACTCCAAGAAGTTATTTAACAAACATTCATTAGTTTTAATTGAGTTATTTCAAGGTGAGCGATTTGTTTTAATACATTTGTATTGGTAATACACTTATACACTTGTATTTATATAACTTTTGCAGTTTTCTTAACCCTTTGAGTACTGACCTCTACGTATCTCAGTAATACATAAGTTTCAACGGCCTTATGATGTATTTTGAATTATTCAGGGAACCATGGCGTTAATTCAGTCAATAAACTGCCTAGAAAACGGCCCAGACCCCCATACAATTCCTGCAGTTCTCTACTGAAATGTAGTCTGGTCCTGATGATATAAAAAATAGTGATGATATAAGAAATAGTCAAATTTCTCATTTTTTAAAAGAATTTAAAAAGTACTCTACAACTTATGTATTTTACATTCTTTGTAATATCTAAAATATAGAAGTTAAGGGGGGGGGCGAAGAACTTGGTCCTCATTGAATATCATATAGCGGTTTTTCGTAGAACTTAATAGATATTTATATTATTTTTATAGTAAAATTTTCTCCCTTCATACTTTATACTCCACCGAAATGATTCATTTTAATTTTTCATGCATTTTTCGAGAAGCGTTCTTATATTTCACTTACCATGAAATAGGATAACCTTTGTCATGCAATTTAATCAATCCTACTGCAGGATACCCACAATGAAACACTTTCCATCCTCTGCTCTTTTGTTAGCCAAAAGTTCACTAAAATGCAATGTGCAGGATTTACGTGTCAAATTCCAATATCATTTGGTCTTTACAATGCCCTCGCTTTACGAGATAGTGTTTCTATGTCGAGTAATCGCATTGGTAATGCTTGGTGTTCGTGACTGAATACATTTAATGCTTTTTATCAAAACAAAACCATTCAACTTGATGCTCGCAATTATAAGAAGGGTTATTCACTAGACACGCCATCTGGATAACTGCATTTTCCCACCTTGCAGAGAATGATATCTGAGAAAATTGGATTTATTACGGTACCTTTATCTAGTACAAGAAAATATAGTGATGAACATAATTATTGTGATCCCACACGAGAATGAAAATCATGTAATGTACAGAGAACATCATGATAAACCAGAAAACTCAAATCTTGGGAGAATGGTTCTTTAGGCAATTAATCCAGTACGAATGGGTTTTGAGATGAGGATCGATTGTAGCACAACCAAACTTGGTATGCTAGGTATCGATAAACACATTTTTAATTGCATGAAAATTTCATTATTATGACGAAAAATCGCGAGATCTTGCTCGAGGGATTTTTTCTACTTTCCTTGATTCGAGATATTTTGTCAGAAGACAATAAATTTTTAATTCAATTTGAAATGTATTTAGTTATAAAAATGTGATCTCGAATATATTTTATAGAGATTAATACACAACTAAAAGATACAGAAAATTTATTTTGACATAAATTTTATTCAAAAATAACAACTGGTAAGTACTGAATAATATTTTGAATATATTGAAAAGATATTAAAATATTTGAATACATATTATGGATAATACGATTTTACTCCACCAACATACATATTCTGAATATTGAATATGCAACGGTTATATGTTATATTACAACCAGATTTTTTTGCATTTTATTTACGTTTTTTGTATCCAAATTTTCTTGGCTAATGTTTATATCGCCTGATGTTTCTATTCCAGAAGGTCCAGGTCTCAAGTTGTTGATTAAACTAGCATGAAGTTCCTCGTCTAACTGTAAATAAGGTCCTAATGACTTAGCATTTGCATGTCCAGTCATTTTGATGAATAACAAGCTTGAAAATGAGGTGGATAGATGGAGAAGCCTGTAGGGTGAACTTTTTGCATGCAGAACAGAAAAGACCGACGGAATCGGTACAAACATTTGTGTATTTAGTGTTGCAACATAGCATTTTGGCGACCATTCGAAGATCGTGAGGAACAAGACTCCCTACCTGATGAACAATTCGAAGAACGTGAGGAAAAAGACTCACAAACGGATGAACAATGGGAATTTCAAAACAAAGATCTTCATGTTCAGACCCAAAGACTTGTTCTCAATATATATAAAAATCTTAAAAAGGAAATGAACGACAAATGTGACAATGAAATTTTCGGAAGGATATCTTATCTCACCAGTTTGGGGCATTCAACTATTTACAGAGTGGTTAAACAAGGGGATGTTGTAGATCATTATCGTAGAAGGAAACGGAATTAATCAAAGTTGATGAGGCCACAAAAGATTTTTTCGGCAACCGTCCGGAAAGTACGTACTTCCCGGACTAGTCCGGGAAATGCTCAAATTTTAATATAAATATCAATATAAATAAGAATTAGAATGTTTCTGTTAGTACCTATCTTTTGATTCAATTTCAATATTTAATACAAATAAGAATTAAAATTTTCGAAATTTTCTTTAACCAATAAATATAATAAATAAATGTGTCTCGATTTGTTAATCTACACGGTTGCCGAAAAAACTGTGTACGCAACACATCCGAAAACAGTTCTTTTCTACTCGCAGACTTCCAGGACTCGCTCGTACTGGAATCTTGTCCACTCGTCCAAAAAAACAGTGTTTTCCGGACTTGTTACGTAAATTACTATTCTTCGAAGGCAAGTTTATGATTTCTATAAACGAAACGAAGTACCTACCTTGAAATCAATCAAAAACAAATTATCTGATTATCCTGGGTATACATATAAGTCGCAGGAAACACTACAGCAAATTCTTTTAGACTGTGGTTTCAAACACAAAAAACTAAGTCAGCGAATGGCAATAATGGAATAACCCCGGCTCGTTGTTCTGCAAAGGCAAGATTACTTGCGACAAATAAGAGAACATTGGGTATCGAAGAGACATATAGTATGTCTTGACGAGACTTGGTTTGATAGTCATGATGTAATTCGGTATGGATGGGTAGATAACTCCCAAAACTGTTGTCTCCAAGCACCATGTTCCAGAGGAAAACGTATAATTATTGTACACGCGGGTAGTAAAGCTGGTTTTGTACCGAACGCGTTGCTGTTGTCAGCAAAACAAAAAAGCAAAGGATCAGCAGATTATCATGAGGATACTGCAACTTTATTCGAAAAATGGTTCAGTGAACAATTATTACCAAATATACCACCAACTTATGTTATTGTAATGGATAATGAGTCATAGCACTCGCATCAAAAGAAAAAAATACCGACGAAAGCAACAAAAAAGAAGACATTTTGGAATTTATGGCTTATAATATTTTGAAAAAGAATATATTATTGATGAACTTTGTAAACATTCTGGGGTTTTCAACCCCATTGGATTGGTTTGGGCATTTATAAAAAGACAAATAGAGAAAATCTAATCAATGTCCAAATCTAAGCGGAGAAATAGTAGAAAATGTTAGGAGAATCTTAGGAGAGAAATATAAAGATCTTTGGACAGAATGCATTTTACATGTGATTTCAAAAGAATGTCAATATTTCCTTTTGCCATCCATTCAACCAGTAAACAGCTCATTACGCACGGTAAACAAATCGCACCGTTTTCGTAAACAAAACACACAGTTTGAATATATATCGGAAACGGCTTAATCAATTTGGGAAAAATTTCATATAGATATAGTTTTGCTTTTTAAGTTTATCTGTATAGGCGTCTTTCTTGGAAAAACTTGATTTTACTGATAATAATAATAATAATAATTTTTGGAACTCGAAAACTAATTACATAAAATTTTGTATTCAGATAAGGTATCGCTACTTGGGTTCATCTATGTAGACGCTTTTTTATGAAAATATGTGATTTTACTCATAATAATAATAATAGTGAAAATATGAATTTTTGGATCTCGGAAACGGCTGTAATGATTTGGATCAAATTTTGTATTTAGGTAAAGTTTTGCGTTTCAAGTTCATCTATATAGGCGTCTTTTTAAAAAGAGGCGATTCCACAAATAATAATAAAAATGATGTGAATTTTTGAAACTCGGAAACGGTTTCAACTTTTTGGATCAAATTTATTATTCAGATGAGGTATTGCTACTGGAGTTCATCTACATAGGCCTTTCTTCTGAAAAAAAGGTCATTTTACTAATAACAATAATAATATGAATTTTTGGATCTCGGAAACGGCCCACTATATATGGCCGTAGGTAAAGTTTAGTATGTAAGGCGTGTCGAGAAAGCAATTACGCACTCATGGAATTACGCACTCGCCACTACTCGGCTTTGTGCGTGATTTTTCCATTTGTGCGTAATATCCTTTTTGAAACACTTGTTACGTTATATACTATAACCAACCAACGTCTTTGGCCTAGCAATCAGTATTATGAAAACGTCGGTTAGTAAACCAGCAAACAATACTCAGCGTTTTGAGAACAGATACCGTAAATAAGCAACAAATAACAACAACTCCAATAAAAAATATTGTTACATACAATGAGTATAGCTAAATATCGATACCAAATATCAATTCACGAAAGATCAACACCACAGCAACCAGATGAAATTCAAATCGAACATCTACTTTGCATCTCGACATTCGTTCGGGATTTTGCACTGGAACCTTTCGTAGATGTATCCCTCGACTCCGAGAAAAATTCGACGTGTTACAAGCATATGTAATTACATTTCACTACAACCACACTTGGTTGCAATGCAGTCTATAGTCTAGACGACAAGAGCATATTGGACGCTGGAATGGAGTGAATGCACCTGCCCAGTGACAGACCCAAAGGGGTTGTTCAGTCATTAGTTGCAGTCTGAAAAAATAATGAATCGGTGAACACGGGCAACAGATGTTTTCGTATATATCAAAGTTGTTTGTTAATGCTGAAATACTGCAAGTCAGTTAATATCGTGAAGAGTTCATACGATTTATAACTGGAAAGTTGAAAAATAAAAAACTTAACGACGTCAGGATATTTAGTAATTTTCAGTCGGGAGATTTTCTTTCGTAAATTTTATGATGCTTAGAATGATATGGAAACGTGTTTGGTAAACTTTATTAATGTTTCAAAAATTTATAACTTTACAACTTCAAAATTATTAGTGAACAAATTCATTTGTCAATAGATGACTATCATTCCTAGCATACGATTATACTATCGTATATATACTGGATCTTCACATGGTGCCAAATCTCCCCTTCTCAATTCAAAATCTTTCAGGTAACTGGGAAGTCGTTTGGTTCTACTCGGCCTTACTTTACGTTGAGGCTCTGTAGATACTTCCACTTATCGATGACTTTCGTCTACATCGTGATCTGGTATAACTTGAGAAATCAGCTCAGCTGACAAATTATCTTTCCGCTCGGTTGATAAAGTCGAAGGTATCGTTCCTCTGGGATTTCTGGATATCTCGAAGGATTCCATCAGAATATCGAGTGGTAGAGGGTCATTTTCGGTTTTAGAACAGTCGATATATCTTTTCTTCAGCTGATTTGCATGTGCTCTCAAAATTCTCTTGTAATTTTTAAGTGATTACTCATACATTACATTTCCAATCTTCCCAGAAATCCTTCCAGGTTTCCATTGGTATCCATTGTTACAGTGAACTTGGCAATAAACCGCATCACCCATTTCAAATGACTTGGAAGATCTAGCATGACTGTCGTTATCTTGATGAACTTCTTGAGGTGGTCAAGAGTTGTTCTCACTTTCCTACCGATGGTTACTTCTGCTGGAGACGACGACAATGACTTGGAGTGGTTCGGTAAGTTGATAAAAATAACTGAATCTGCTGTCCTAAGGGTTAAAATAGATGAAAACGAACTTGTAGAACGTAAAAATTTCCATTAAAAAGGTGATAATGAGCTATAACAGATATTTCCAGATTTCCGGGCGAACAACTCGGGATATTATAAGATTTACCCCGATCGACCCTCGAATAAAACCTCTGTATGTCCCTCGTTTTTGGTCGAAAATTCATAAACTGAACGGTATTTTGAAGGAAATTCTTTCAGTAATTATCTTATATAGCTGGGGGTTGTTGGTATAACTGGTGGTATTTGAAGGTGAAATAATGATTTGATATAAACAATGCAATTCCACCAATTTCTTACGTTTTCTTATCGAATTAGCTCGACGAGCTGAGTTTGCCAAAAGATTCAGTAGGTCATATTTGAAGGAATCAAATAAACTCTGATATCAAAGTTTTCCTTAATTTTCTATCTTTTCCGGAAATTCCAAGAAATAAAAAATAGCGAACTGCGAAATATTGCCGGCGTTGCTACAGCTCGCTGTTTCCAAGAAGATCTTCTTGCTATGAGTGATTTGTCTATCCGTATTGTGCGGTGTGCTGGCGTCAATGTTTTGGTTGGTTTCCGGGTTTTGCAGTGGTCTTCTTTGGTTAAAATCTCCAAACGTTTCAATTACAATGCGGCAGTCCTCTTCGTTTTTGTTTTGGATGATGTTGGATCCATTATGTAGATATCGATCTGTGTGTTTTTTTTCCTGTACACCTTATGACCTAGTTGTGAAAACTATTCAGATGATTTTGGAAGTTTTGAAGTTACTCTCTTCCGTGGCTCCAAACAACGGACTTGTCATCTACAAACCTCAACCAGTGCTTCGGTCGTTTTTCTCATGTTTGAATAGCTCTTTCTTCAAATTTTTCCATGTAGAAATATGCCACTACTGGTGGACTGCCCATAGCGACTCCATAAACTTTTTCGTGAAAGGTTTGATTCCATTGAAGTTGTTGTTAGTGAATGTCGAAATAAGTTGACACAAGACACAATATCGAAGCTAACTAGAATGTGGTGCTCCAAGGTGATGCGCTTAAGATGTTTGTAAAGTGAGTGGAGTTTCGGACGTACGAATTAGTCTTCAGAACATGTTTCTTCACGATATCCAACAAATACTTGTCGAGGTGGTAGGTTGGTGATCCTACTGCACTTGATATCGGTCTCAGTGGTACATCCTCTTCGATAATCCATAGAGCATGGTTGGTAATGCTTCTGATCTGCAAAGTTTCTTCTTTGTCTCTGGTGGTAAAGCCTCTTTTATTAGCTGATTGGTCTTTCTCAAGATTTTCTCTGTTGGGATTTTTCGTGATCTTCTGTACGGTTCTTGACTCACAAGGTTTTATTGATTTTGCTTTCGTTGTCCGAGGTGTTCAGGATCACTGCTGCGTTTACTTTGCCAGCAGTGTTGTGTATTGAATGTAGTTTGTAATCGAAATTCGGAATTGGAAAGAAAAGCTCTCTTTCAAAATCTGTTTATTCCGTAATTATGTATGATAATAATCTTCATCTCTATCCTTTTATACAAAGTAATCTTTATTATTTTGTTAATATAAATCGTAACTAATAAGCAGGTAAAATAATAAATTTTTCGTTATCATTGAAACTTCTCATGGCGGCCTTTTCACCCCATAAAATGTTGCATTTCGGAGGTTTCACTTTTCTTACAATTCTTGCAGATTCGCTTCGTAATTCTTCTTTAACATCAGCAGGTAGTTTTTTAATTCTGGCTTCTATGTTTGCGATGACTTCTTCTGTGGGTACTGTCGATGGTGTTACGCTGAAATTTTCTCCTTATGCTAGCAAACTTGTTTCGTCACTCTTGAGAGATCGATTGGATTCATTGATAACAACCAGCATAATGTCTAGTTTTGGAATCTCTGGCTGTTTTCTCTGAATCTGGTTCAATTTCCTCTTCTGCAGTTGTTCATCGATTTCATGATTAACAGGGGTATCTTGCTTACTTTTTCAGATTCATAATGACTTATAATTCGGCATATTCAACAGAAAATTGCCACTCTCCTGGCTAATATCACTCCGAATATTGGATTACACCTGTTGAACACCTAGCTGTTTTCTATTGAATTTACCCACAATATTTTTCAATATTTTATAGTGAATTTATTTCTATCTCTTCAATGATCAGTACTTTTACAGGGTATCCCACTTTTAATGCGACAAAATTAACAATTAGCATAAAGAGAAGTTAATTTTGTTTCAAATTGTTCCAATAAATAAGGTTCTCCATATTCCGCTCACTTATTGCGAAATAATATATCCCTGATTTGCAGATATTCATTGACACTTTAAATACACATCTCTGAAAGCCGAGGGAATAAATATTTTCTTCCATTTTGCCAGATGTTTTCTTCTTTCCACCGACGACTACTGTTTATATTTCCAATGAAGAAATCGGCAAACAAGTAACATCCGATTGTATACCTACCACGTTTGATAAAAAACTAAAAATAAAAAATTTGAAAAATACCTCTACCCAAAAAAGTAAAAAATTGTTCAAAGTGCAATGACTACACAGGGAATACCTCCCGAGACAGCAAGTTCCAAAGCTTTGCCGTGAGTTGGAAGAACGAGCCGTGGAAAATGGTTGGCATGTATCCAATGTGACGGAGGATTTAGCTTGATAGGTCGTCTCGTTGGAACCGATTATTACAGGACCCCCTGAGTCGGCAATGTTGTGTTTGAACTCTTATTATCTGATTCACGAATTAATTTATTCACTCAAGATAAGATCCACCTATTATTTTTTAAACTAGAATCCATATTATTGCCTACCTGACATACAAGATTTACACTAGTTGAAGTAGAGGGGTGTTTAAGCGTTGAAAATGGAGCTTAACTCCTATTAAATATACGCCAGGCATAAGCCAAAGTATTAGTTCACTCAAGATAGTCACACATATGTTCTTTGTTCACCCCGTAGGGTACACTGTTATACAAATAGAATGAAAATTATTTGGCATGTAACAACTTGCACCGGTACCAACCTGCCCCATCGTTTCCAATATGTTTTCTATTTCATGATTCGTATTTTTTGTTTGATCCAACCCTCGTTTTACTGCAGAATTATCGCCATTGTCTATCTCAAATCCGTCCCGATTCATAGGCACTCGTAGTGCTGACATGTCACTATTACACTCGAATTCGGGTCAGTCTGTAAATTAAATTGAACCTTTTATGCTTTTGTCACGTTCAACTTTCAAAAGGAAATAAATTGAAAGTGGAATGAAGCCATCTCGTCAGATAAAGCGGGAGTGTTAGGTACAGGAATCAGTCTTCCACGAATCTTTTATATTCTCAGAGTAAATCACCTTCAAGACTCCGGAGCTAATTGAAAGTGAACCCAGAGTCAGATAGTGATTGCTCAGTTCAGTTCAGTGCTGACATGACAGTTTTTAAGAGAGATTATAGTCAAAGAGAAAAAGATTTCATCGCATCAAGTAGGGTATTTTCAACCATGAAAATTTTGAGCAATCAAATTAATATTTCGCTTATAATTACACGAGAGCTTTTTTGCTGAAGAAAACTTTACAATACAATTAGAATATGGTTGCTTGGCAATTCAACAAAAATAACTGCCTCTGCAAAAGTTACCTACGAGTCCGTAGTACCGAGTAGAGTTATTATTTCTGGCAGTTTTTTGAGTTGAATTGCCCAAAGCCAAAGAAACTCGATTTATAAAAAATGTTAAGTTTGCTTCGATAACAAATTCGCTACGTCAATTCCATGAATGCATATTTGATTTACACATGAGGTAATTTTTAAGGTAGTTCTTCCCTCAGACCGTTTTTTTAACAAAAGGCTGAAATCAATATATGATATGAATAAAATATTGGTTTTCAGTCCCCCGAAGTTTGAAATTTTTCTTGTGTCCCGTTTTTGAGATATGTAATGAGAAAATCGACCACTTTTTCATGTATATAGAAAAACAGTACAGAAATTTGACTATATAAGTATTTCATGAACCGCTTTTACGACCGATTCGAAAAACGGAACACTTATTTTTCATTCAAAAACGTAACTACTGTCAAAATTTTAACCAGTTTTGTTCTCGAGTAATTCAGTACGAAACTACATAAAGTTTTTACGTGTGAGCAGTACAATTGAAATGTTTGGCAACGCTGAGCCTCAAAGAAAAGAGCAAGTACGATGTAAAACGAAGGAGAAAGAACTTCAGGAAGTGTGATTGCCGACTCTATTTCTTTTTTTTTTTGTGAATCGACGGGTTTGAAAAGTCGACAATACGTTTTATTGAATTTATGATTATTGCAAAGCAACGATGTTCTATCTTGATCACGGAAATGGGTTTTTTCAGGAGCATTTTTCAGGAAATTCAACAATCTTTCGAAACAAAAATCAATGGAATTTCTTTGATATATAAAATTGATCATTTGTTCGTTTGTTCGAATTTCATCAGTTCATTTACTAGTCATCCGAGTATGATAAAACTTTCGTAAGTTTTTGAACGCGCGCCTGCGAAGGCGATAAAAAATAAATAAAAAATGGCAAATGAGTTTCATGACTTATGGATCGATTCAATTAAAAATTGGTACACAGGGTTTTTTGAAGTATGGGAGATAATGATTTAATTTAAGAATATAGGATGGCGGATGATTCCTTTTTTATAATATCAAACTCCTTTAAAAATTTGTATAAAAGGGTTTTTTGGTTCGAACATCACATTTTTCATAAAAAATTGAGAATCAAATATGGCAGTTAAAAAATGGCGGACGATTTTGTGATTATAGTTCGAGTTAGTTGAAAATTTCCACGTAGAGGTTTTTGAAGAGGTTCTTGGGGGTCGTAGAGATTTTTTTCGTTAAAAAAATATAACTTTGACAAGTTACGCTTTATGAGACACCCTGTATTTTGACAGTTATTTTTTTATCATAGCTTCAGTGCTTTTTACAACTTTTATTCAAAGCATTTTTTCTATCCCATATAGATAAGCAGTTATCGTCTACCCACGCATTGATCTTGATAAACCCCGTATATAAATTGTGGCTGACTGGCCAACTCTGATGCAAATTCAGCTGACTGACACAACTTCAATTTAAATGCAATAAAGAATTTGTAAAACAATTTTCACCCTTGATAAATCCTTTACCTCGCTGGGTATGACACAACTTTGATAGTGTACCTGATAAAACACCAGTTTTCAGTTTCGCTTGACTGAGTATGTGTGACAACTACTGTTATCACCTATTAAAAAAACTAGTCCGCGTAAATTCACAGAAATGTTTTTCCTCTGGCTCTTGGACTATGACTGGTTTGTCAGACTTGGCTCTCAGAATGTATCAATTGCTTAGTTGCCAGCTTTCTTGGACGGCTGAGATACCTGATTCTGTATGTACACTCTGGGTGGAAACGTCCGACTTTCCATATATAGCCATAACCATGATGGTAATCAGCGCGGACAATTTGAAAACTTTTTACTCCGAAGGTTAAGGAAGTACTACCTTAAGTCAACGAAATGTTAACGAAATGTTCAAATTTCAAGAAATTTTAAATGGAAAAGTTTTTTCTATTTCGATTTTGCACATTCGTGCCGAATTTGAACGTTTTTTTGGAACTTTTAGTTTTTGCAATTTTTTTCAATATTCACGAAATTTATAATATATTAAAAGAATTGTAAGTTGTACAAAACTGTTTTGTACCAATAGTTTCATCATGCCATCAAGATTTGATTGATGAAAATCGATGACACCACGTATTGCTTCAAGAAAATGAAAAAAACCTTTTAAAATTTCTGTTTTGTTAGATGCAAAGTTGATGTAACTTAAAGCATGCGATAGAAATTTAATTTAGTCCATTTTTTTCAGTACTAAAATTATATCAAACTCATTAACCAAGAAATCATCGAGCTGCTTCAGATATTTTATCCGATTTCATGAGTAAGCGATTAAATTTTTTCAACATAATCGCTTAATATTCCAAATATAATATTATCACCCATACGAATAATCTAGAATTAGGCAAATATATCAAGGACTGACAACAATACAAGAATTTCATAATAATGATGTGATAATAATAACAATAATGATGATGAGCATTTTTGAATGAAATTTTCAATGAAATGTTCACCCATTTAGAATCATCAGAATTATTTGTAAAAAAAGAGTGGGGTGCTTGACAAAGTTCTCTTGGGCTCTTGGACGCTCAGTATTGTTAAATTGAACTAAAAAATATGAGAATATAGATGAGAAGTGAAGCGTATTCCTTTGTTTTTTTGAACTATTATTTTTAAATAGCAGCTTTGCTGTTTTCGAACTGTTTTGTAATACAAATCAAACTGAATTGAATGCACTTATTCTGATATTACCAACATAATTGAATTCGTTACCGTAAATAGAAATATTTTTCAACTTCGAAGTCTTTCTCACACGGCTATCTATTCATAGTTGAATTCGAATATTCCAGACGGATTACGAAAAATCCCTTGGTAACCTTGAGAGAACTCCCCATTGTATGCTAATTCTCTACTGGAGGAAGGAAAATATTTGAGTTAGGCCATTGGGAAATCTCCCGCTAAACTATTTGGCATGGATAAACGTAAATATATGTAACAGCAGCGTCGAGGCGTCTAGACAACTACACGAAGCGTCTGTTTACACACTTGTATCTCTACAAGAGGACTCACCTTGAATGCAAACACTGCCAAATGTAACCGTGGAAAGTTTAGAGAACAGGCAGAATAGAGCGGATACGGTTAACGCTACAGTAAAGAATTTGTTATACAAGTATATTCACACAGAGTGTATATTGTAAATGGCCAATCCAATGACGATTTTACAAAATGGTGCGACAAATTATTCCTTAATGACTTTTCCTAATTTCCAATATAAATCTTTGAGTGGATCTCTGCTGTCTCTTGCTAATGTCAAAATATAAATAAATATTTCAATATAGTCTAAGAGCCGAAGAGAGGTCAACCTTCACCGTTCTATTTAATGGATGAAACATGCTTCTTATGAAGTTTCATAAGTGAACGAATACGCCTATAATGGGTTGCCTATCAAAATGTGGTCCATACTATATACAGTGAGTTTCAAAAATTTGCACCATACGGAAAACTTTTTTATTATCGATTTGTCAGAAAATTATATTCTTCAAAAAAATTAGTGTATTACAAATTACCTGCGTATGAGTTGTCAAAATTTCAAATTTCCAAACGGTGTACAGGGGAACAAAAATAGGAATTTCGATCAAATGTAAACTATCCCTTATTATTAACATTATCAAAAAGTTCATTCAAGGTTGTCCAGAATTGAAAACAATATTCAAATTTGGAATCACAACCAGCGTAGTTTACTCTTGATCAAAATTCTTTTCCATATGGTGCAAATTTTTGAAACTCACTGTATATAGTCTGGACCACATTTTGATAGTCAACCCATTTTAGGCGTATTCGTTTTATGAAACTTCATTAGAAGTTTCATCCGTTAGACAGAACGGTGAAGGTCTAGCTCTCTTCGGCTCCTGTACTAATATTTTCTTCGTTGGTTTGAAGACGCTATTTCTGGCGTCTGGACGACATTTTGAAAGATTGGATTTTTTTTTCGTTGTAAAAAGTAGTATATGAACGACCACTTGACCAAAGAACACTGAAACATAATCCAATTCGTTCAAGAGTTAATAGAGGGAGTTACTGTATAGACAGGCTTTATATTCCAAGACAGCATAGAAAAAAAAAATTGCAAACAGCAAATAAATAACCAAAAATAACGCGATGAAGGTATTAGTTCCGTTAGATTATTGATATTATTATTGAAGGGGATATACTAAAAAAAATTCTTTGACTCCCTATACTTTTTGAAGGCACCCAAATTCGAGAGGTTGGTTTGAAAATATACCACTTCCTAGATACTACGTACAAAAAAATACCAATCATTCAATCCGTGCTATTACCATTAGACTGGTGGCCAGATCAGGAATGAGTGATCAAGAACTTATGAAGATAACTCGGCATTATACGAGAGGCACAAGAAAGGTTACGAAATCAAACAAAGTTTTTTTTTTCAATGGAGGACCATACATATTTCATCATTTATAAATTATCATTCATTTAAGCTTATAATGATCAGTTTCACATTATTTTAAATCCTGGAAGGCTTTGCTTAGTTACACCAATTTTTTCATTGAATGTGGAATTACCTATATTACGAATAACTTATGGAACCATTCAAGGTTATAATAGTACGAAGATTATTTTATCATAAAAAATTTTCATCTTGTTCGAATGCTATATAAGGAGGTCAGAGAAGTAAAATGATTTTCACGATATTCTATTATAATTTCCCTCAACTATCAACTTTTAATTTAATATCTTATGAGTGGTCTGATTCCTTACCCTCAATAGTTATAGAAGAGTGATAAGAATTTTATTATCAACAAATGAAAATTAAAAAAAAATATTACCAGAGTACGTATTCAATTGTACTTTACAACTTAACAAACGGTACCATAAAAAAATACTATTATTACGAATACCTAGGAACGATTTTATCATTTTCAATGTAAAAGTTACCTTCAGTTTGTTAAAAGACACATTTCAGAATTTCATGATTTCTTGTTATTATTTGCAACACTTGCATTGTTCCTCTTTGAGACCACAAAGGAATGTTCTTTCAGCAAGGTGAGCCAGACTTCGCCCTTCAGAGATTTTCTTGTAGGGGTATCTGAAATTGGAGTTGTATACTACTCAACCCATTGAACTTAGACGATTTGCACAATTCAATTTCAAGGATTTGTCATAATATAACAACGTAAATGTTGCAGATCCTTAAAATGAATCATGTGATGAAAACATTTTTAATGTGCCTATGTGCCTTTCACCAATAGCAATTGGAACATTTTTATTAATAATAAGACAGTTTTACGTCTGTACTTGAATTGAATTCGAAAATAAGTTTTTGGCATAGCAGACCAAGAGGTGATAATCAGTACTGAATTAAAAAAAATGTGGATCAACCGGGATTCAAACTCATCGGGTCTTATTGTTTCCGGCCATATGCGTTAACTGCTGCGCCATCGATCTTTATTGAAAACCGGCAATTCACATTTCAAATTCAGTTCTGGGTCCTTTGTGTTTGATTTCCACCTTTCCGTCTGCTATGCCAAAATTTATTATATTGATATTATTGTGCTGTTTAGATATTTTTTTATTTTTTGGTATTTAAGTGCATTTATTTCATATTATTTCTCTGACCACCCTGTATAACAAAATCAATATTTCGTATGATAGAATATGCTATAAACTACCAATACTCTTGAATAGTTCCATAAATTCTTTGTAATATATGTTATTGGGTTTTTCTGAAAAAAAAATCGAATATAATGAAAACCTGGTATAACTTGGCGACGCCTTGTCATATTTTCAATGAAGAAACACTAGTAATCTGATTAAATGAATGAGCATTCATATTATATTTCTTTTTATTGGACCGAGTTCTTTTGACTAATACTTTCTCCATCAGTAATTCTACTTGAAAAACTGACATTCAAAACTGACCTAGGGTTTCAATATATTTTATGCTTCATTACTACTTAATTGGAAAGAGTATTTCGTTGAAAACAGAATTTATCCGATAGAAACAAGCTGTTCTGTTATGAGTGTTGATAATTGTATCGTGTATTGTCTAGATGCCAATTTCGACGAGTGATAGCTTGGAGTAGGAGTGCACGCCGGTCACCCGAGGTCGTGCTGTAGGTTTTCCGGGTTTTCCTGCAGCTGAAAAGTGAATATGCCACCAAAAAAAATCAGTTAGACGCCCCGGAGCGCCACGGCAAATAATAATAATAGCCGTCCTCTACCCGAACAGGCTATGCCTTTGGGTACACTCTATGAGTGTTTATTAGGGAGTGTTATTATTATTACTATTATATTTACTGAAGTTTCATGGAGTTACATGCCATGACGAAATTGTGTAAGTGGTTATTGAATCTTCAATTTCAAAATTCAGCTGAATCTCAAACTATACATCTCTTCTCAAATGATTCAAAGACTCCAGCCATTGACATTTGAAAAAGCAAGATGTCTAGCCTATTCAAATTATATCAAAAATAAGGACTTATCGTTCACTTTGATCAATACAGAACTGATTTTACTATCAATTTGCTTTTACTTTGCTTGAAAGTGCAGACATAAAATATCAGAGGCCCTTCTGTAAGCTTCTGATTTCAATAGCTATTTATTCGCGAAACTGGGGTCATAAATAATACTACCTCGTAATAGCTTCCATTAAACTGAAAGGAATACATAAAGGAGTCGCCATCTATTTCCACATAAACAGGAAAGTTAATACATCGAAAAACTCCATTTGCCATTGTTATTGGAAATTTAACGTTGACATTCAATTTAGTAGCAATTTGAAAGTAATTCTGTAAAAATCGAGCCAAAGAAGCGGTATTGATTGGAAAGTGGAAGGCTTGAAGCGAGAGCTCATCGTAGTTTTCGGTAGCAAAAAAGAGCGGTCGGATCAAATCTTCCATGTAAAAGACATCAATCAACGGCCTTCTAGATTGCGAACTATTACACTTGAACAACCTGCGCTTCATTGTTTGCTACTGTGCGAAAAGCGAGGATGAAACGGAATTGAGTGCGTTCGCTGTTTTTAACTTGTGGTCAGTGTTGGGGTGATAGGGATTCTCATGAATACAAATCAATTATATAGAGAGCATCACATTCTTATGTTCTCTTATGAATCATTTATGTTCATATACTTATGAAGAAAGTAAAAATTACCGTCAGTACAGTAACCACAGACAAATATAAGCCACAAGTGAAGAATGAATCGTAGCACTTTGAATCTCGGCACATGACTTCTTGACGTCATGTATTGTTAAAAAAAAATGTTTACCAAAAAATCAGGTGTGACCCAAAAAAAAATATTTAAGATTCATATAAAGTCAAATATTTCGCGTGTCTGAACTGTGAGATGGCACTGACAAGATCTGTTTTTCATACCATATCGACAGCGATATTTTATAATATTTCCAAATAAATTACAGTTTTCTGCTGAAATATCTACCGAATATCCAACGGTCAACCAACCCTGCTGCTATTGCATTGTTGCCAAATCTCAACATTATTCGAAGTACTGCGAAATAGTCCGTGCTTGATCTTGCTTCCCAGATTAGATTTGCTTTTAGCACAACAACAAAATTGATGGTAAAATTCAAAAAGCTAATATAAACAACTCACTATAATTTATTTTTATCAATATTTTTCAACTTTGTAAGCTGAACTCCGCCTATTATGCCGTTATATTTTATGAATATAAGTTAATGTTATTTAAAAACAACTGGAATGGACAATAAAGACTGATATTCTTCAGTTGTGTCCAAGGACTCCAAGGCTTTAGGCGGACCAATCCAACATCCGACTGATGAACTGACAAACCCCTATCGACGTAACTTTCATTTTTGATAAATTAAACAAATTACATCAGTTACCGCTGTCCAGAACTATTGGCAACGCTATACAGTAAATATGAAAGGGACAACAATACCTTGTGGACAATGGCAGAACTATTTTGTCTTTTCGTTCATGTACAGAGCAGGAATCACTTACTGGAGCGATTTACTTTTTTTTGTCCGAGGTTTTGAAAATCATTATTAAAAATATAAATCGTTTGATTTTATGTCTGAAAAATAGTACGAATAGTTCCTCAATGTTCAGTCTTCTAAATTTCATATAAATATCACTTGCAAAAGAAATTCTTCTCAACTGTCTTTGATTTTATAACATGATTTTCTGATTTTTTTTTAAATTGTGAGGGAACGTTGAATTAAAAAATTCTGAAAAAAATCGTGATCATCTTTTACTTTCACATTGATATGTCATGATATTTGAAATGGAATCTGATGAATGGTTTTTGATTAATAACCACTAAAAATTAGGTTTTTATTTTTTTCTTCGAAAACTGTTCATCAGATTTTCTTCTACATCTCTTTAATTATTCAATTTGAATGCCAAAATACCTCGAATTTTTTTAGAATTTTTTAATTTGCCTTCAATTTTTTCTTGGGTTTACATGAACCTTAAAAAAATTATAATTTCTTTTGCTGTTGTTTCGGAAATTATAAGATTTATCAAGAAATAATTTCAACAAGGCGAAAGATAAATCAATTCTCCACAAGAAATATACTTAATAATTTCATACAAAATGCGCTCGTTTTCTCAGAAAACCTGATTTAATTCCGATATCAAATTTCAGGCTCGCGTTAACCCGTCACTGCCATTTCTGGCAGGGCCGACAATTAGATTTGTCATAACTTTGCAAAAAATTATAGTAGAAGGAAAAGGAAGAGTGCACATCGTTCCTGAAGTATTCTATACTGAGTATCCAAAATGTGTTTTATCCCACTTCACATAACCGTTCCACGATATTTATGGAGGCTCCGAAAGTCATGGATATTTTAATTGGCATGAAATAATTATATTGAAGCAGGAATCAGTACCCCCTTTGGACCAACGATTTTACACAGGTCTCACTTATACATGCCATAGAAAAAACTGTGTTTTACTCCTGTCTCAGTTTTCACTCATACACATCCCACATAAAAAATTTAGTATGTAATTTCAAGCTTGAGCTTTGTACTTCACAATAGTGTTATTGATCATATATGCATGATATAAATAAACGATTAATTTCAACATTTACTGAAGATAATGCCGGTTTTATGGGTGACTTGAAAATGAGACAGAAGTAAAAGAAAGTTTTTTTTGGCAAGTATAAGTGGGACCTGTCACATTATTCTTAAACTGTTGCGTATAGTCCAAAGAGGGTATGGGTTGCTGCTTCAATATAATAATTCCATATTTACAAAAGTATTCATGATTTTCGGATCATCCGCAAACATCTCCGTGAAGTGCAACAAAACACATTTCAAGTTCTCAAATACTCGCATATTATATTTGCATGAGAAGGTAGGAGTCTTCAGAAACGGTATGAACTATTCCTTTTCCTTCTCCTATCATTTTTAGCAGAGTTATGACCAATAAAATATTCGGCTCCGCCAGAACTTTCAGCGGCGGATGAGCGTGAACCTCAAAGTTGATATAGGTGTTCAATAACGTTTTCTGAGGAAACATGCGCATTTCATAAAAAAATTACTTGGAATCATTTTTGTGGAGAATTGAATTGTCTTTCAATTTGTTGAGTTGTTTTTCCGATAAATCTATACTTTCCAAGACTACAGCAAAAATCTATTTATTTTTAAATGAAAAAAAAAAATAAAATATGTTCCACCAATTTTTTTCGTGTTTCGATCGATCCTCGTCTCAAACCCCAATCGTACTGGATTACCTGTACAACAAATGCTCATAAAACTATCAAAAATGTCAAGAATTCCTGACGTTTCTGTCAAAACGAATAATGTGTAAGCAGAAACAACTGAAGTGTGTTTCATTAGGGTGCAAATAGACTGGCAGGAAAACTCACGGAAAAGACTGTCAGACAGTGCTGTCCGCAGTCTGAAAAGCTTGTTTTTACTAGGGACAGCACTGTCTGACAGTCTCTTCCGCGAGTTTTTTTTGCCAATCTATTCGCATTCTTACACTTGTTCCCGAAACTATCGACGATTTTAAAAATTCTGGGCATGAGGACAAGTGATGATTGATAGCAGTACGCTGTTTTCATTGGTACAATATAATGGTATGCAATCCTCAGTTACTCACCAGAACCAACGTGAGCGTCGCCAAAAATTATTCATAACTTCTCAAAGCATAATTGCTGATAAATGATGCAATTGTTCTAGTATTCCGCATCCATATCGCCATTCATTACCAACAATGCATCATTTTTGAAACGAACTGTGAACAAAAGCTGTCCTGTTCGCCTCATCACACTGACATCATATATAATGAGAGTTTCAACAAGAGAATTGATGTACGTTCTGGAAATGAATGCGGGGATTGGAATTCCGAGTATTTTGCAGGAATCGATGCACTCAGATTACCAAAGTATGAGATTTTAGGGAGGTTCACTGTCAGAGTTACTCAGGCATTATCTAGCACAAAATATGTTTCTTTTCAATCTGCCCAATGACTTTCAAGAGCACAGATAGTTTTGCCAAAAATCATAATCCTAAACAATGAGCGAAGCATCACCGACGAGACTGTTGCCACTATGGAATCTCTGATACCTATTCATCAACTGACAATATTTCTTTTATTTGCAGTAAATCGTGAGAACTCTCAAGATTTCATAAAGTGTAATGACTGAGAAGAATCAAATCACAAGAAGAATAGAGGTAGGTTGGAGGTAAAATTCTGTTGGGTGTTTCAAACGACCCAAAAAACTTCTCTAATATTATTCACAATATTGGTAACATGGTGATTCCATCGAATATGGTAGATATCAATCACTATCTGTATACAGGGTGTAATCTAACCTCTTTCAATCCCGTGTATAATGCCATTTTATAACGAAATTCAGATGTGAAAAATTCGCAAAAATTTGTGGAAAGTTTAAATTGTGTTGTGTTGTGGTGTAAGAGAATTGAGTTAAAATTCCATAAAACTTGTCGCGAGATGAAAATCATCTGAAAAGAGAATATGTGAATATTTACACCAGACCATTAAAAAAAAAGGGAGGTGTTGAAATTTCTATTTCGAGAACTGCCACTGTAAAAAGGGGAACCAATTGAAAAAAAATATTTTGATTATTCTATCAAGGTCGCATCAACTTCTGGGACAATAATAGAAATCAACGACACTGAATTAAACTCTTAAATGAATCTCCAGTCGCTAGAAACAGTAGAGTCAACGCTTGTCTTGTGGTAACTGGTATGGCATTCCCATGTTTGTATCTTTCCTTTTTATTTTCGGTACAATTTTTGTTCAAAAGGAATTCCAAGTCAATCTAGGACTTTCTTGTAATCTCGAAGTTTTTGATTAATTGGTTATCAATGCTTAATTCTTTACTAAATGTATCTAAAGTTCTCGCCTATTAGAGTTCGGTCGGCGTATAGATTATTTGTTTTTTTCTTTGGGTTCGCATTTTCTTTCAAAATAATATTAGCTGCTGCGGCGTATATGATTTCGTCAGGCATTTTTGAGCCCGTGTAAACGTCAAAAATATGAGCATTACTGGTTCAGGCATATTTTTTGTTGTTGTTGAAATTGTTTTTTCCGTTAACCAGCTGACGTCCCCTTACGAACGGCAGCCCTCAAAAGTCGAAACTTGTGCGAGCCAAGGATTAACGAGGTCTTACCTTTTAACGTGCGATTCCTAGCACTTTCTCGGGACATCAGATAAGAATCCGTAGTCGCTAAGGATTGGATCCTAGCCGACCGGCAGTCAATGGTTTCGAACACGAAAGTCTCAATCACTGAGCTACATGGCCCATATTGCCGAGATATATTGCGTCGTTAGGTTTTTGAGATGGCCGGAAATATTATCTGCATTAAAATGTTTTTCTGATGGCTGGAAATATTGTTGCTACATACTGTATTAAAAATATTACCCGTTTTGATGCACCACCTAAAGGTAGAAAACATTTCGTGCCATTTTCTATAGATTTATACACCTCTCCTTATAACCTCTTTACCTTTTACCAAATTACATAAGAAACTGCATTCAATATTTCAATCTATTTCGAGTATATCTTTTTTGTTATTGTAACGTTCTCCGGCATCCATCCAAGCATGCACAGTTATGAAACATAAAACCATTTGGAATTTAATTCAAAAGCGGGCCTGTTTCTCATATGTCGTGGTTGACCACGAATATCGTCTCGCCGAAGCTCCATATATGAATACAATTCGAGATTGGAGACCTTGCCCGAGCCACCTTGTGCAGAATGCATCTTGAAAGATTTATGACCGGTAGTGACTATACGACCAACCGAGCGTGGAATTTGATTCATAAGCAACGAATTCTTACTATTAGTTTCCGAAAAGTCTTCATTTGCTTTTTTTCAAATAAGATGTATCCTCCAACCCACCAGTGTGCTCGAATGAATGACTAGTAGTATCAAAATATTTGAAATTGAAGATTACAAGGTAACATTCAGTTAATTCAGATCATTTATTTCATCACAGTAGCTCAATATCAAATGTATATTTTCTTACTAATGATGGTTTGATAACCGGCTAAAGACAGTAAAGAAATTCTAATTAGTTTTGTTAAATCAGGGCGTACAAACTGAAAATCATTGAACCGTTTTGATATTGAAGTAATATTTTTATTCATTTTTCATGTTCTGTTATCACGAAAAGAAAAACCCTGTATAGTGAAAGTAGACATTGGAGATTTTGAATTTCTGCAGGCTATGTGCCTCAGAAACCATCTTCCAAGCCAGTGAGTTCTACAAAATGACAAATAGATTAAGTACTGAGCTCGACGGGTCATTCTCATTCTCTAACAGTAGAACGATTGATGATATTTCAGAAGAACTATGAGAGATGCTTTTTACAATGAAATTTACAAAGATTTTGTATAAAAGGGTAACTGACTGTGAGATCGGCATGGATTTTGTTCGCTTGGAATTCCACCAAGTTGTTGAAAATCTATTCTAGAATGTTTGCGTAGTCCGTAATCGTTCATGTTCCTTGTCCGTTTCACGGGCAGTATATTTGGAAGAATGAGCGATATGAAGGGTACTATCATCCGCAATGCTATGCACTGGACATGTGATAGCTAACAACAAATAATTGATGTGAAGAAGAAACAGTATTGTGCTAGAATTCATCCCCGTGGAAAATCAACATTCAGAGGTAATATGTCAGATGAAGCAAGCAACGAACTCGATAACTGGACGGAAACAACCCCTCAAAGGATGTTGAATACCTTGCGAAGTACGGGTCTTAGTTTGGGATCACATTTTTTGAGATCCAACGGTGGCGATCCATGACTTACAGTGGAGGTGATGATACTGGGTAGTGAAAAAACTTACATTCGAACTCCACCAAATATAATCTTTATTGTGAATGTGGGTGTAGTCGAAGAACCCACATCAGCACAATACAGGATGTAGTCGGAGGACTCACATCAGTGGAACATATTTCGAAGGACCAATGCTCCATCAGCAAAAGTAGGGTTACAACATTAAGAATTACAGAAAAGAGAAATCCTACATTAGTGATATTGAATAGCGATAATAAATGTTAAACCTACCAATATGTGGTGGAAAAATTTATGTGATATCAAGAATTTGTGAATAACAATGTTAAAAACATCTTCCGCAACAGTGGTCGGTTCTTTTTGTCGTTGGATCTTGAAATGGCTTATCTTTATCTGACATTCACAATAAAGATTATATTTGGTGGAGTTCGACTGGAAGTTTTCCCACTATCCAGTTTCTTAAGATGGATTGGCGTGATCCCATCAGATTCACTAGCTTTGTTGGTGTAATGAGAATCAGCAAAATGCATTTGATAGTTTGATGTCAAAAGGTATTTTTGGGCATATGGCTGTCAATGAGATGAGTGATGTTCTGGATATGTTTTCCCAATGAATCCAGTGGAACAATTATCTGGTCGTTCGGAAATTAGTCTGTGGTTGGTACGACTATTGAAGCACTCACTACATCGAATAACTTTATTCAGTAGCACTAACACTTGTAACTCGGTAGTAATAGAATGATCTGCTAATCAATGATCGCTCCTTTTTTCCTTGAAGTTTTGAATTGCAACTCGGTAATGTCCATTGGTATATCTTTGTCGCTAATATAGCGGTCGCCATCTGTCTTAAATGGGAAGCCGAAAAAAGCTCAGCTGTGGTTGTCTGTGTGATTCTGTGCTTCGAACCAAACTGTACTTGTACGATGGTACTATCCCAGGTGTTGGTTGTAGTACCTGCTACCATAGAAGCTAACGCATCTTCAACTGCACTATTGATTCTTTCAGCTTTGGCTGATGAGCACAGTCTATAACTCGGTTAGAATGCAAATTCGCGATACTCGTGGTTCCTCACGCATTGAATTTTCATTATTACCTTGTTACAGACTATACTATTCTTGACATATTCTTTGAATGGTTTGATAAAAAAGCTTCTCCGCCATCGGAAATAATTTGTTTTGATTTTCTCAATGAACAAATTATTTCGTCCTGTTTCAGTGTAACAAATTCAGCTGTAGTTTTTTGAACTATCTTCTGGTATCTTGTGAAACCATCCATGACATTTGAAGGATACCTGTAACCTCGGAGGGTTTTCACGAAGGGTCCAAAATGAATTATATATAATATACAGTATGTATTTCAAATGATATGATGTTCATATAAACGTGTGTCTTAACTTGCTTCGTTTCTGAGTAACGGGCTATTAGCTGCGGTGTACCTGGAATCAAAATGCATAATCTGCTTTCATGAAAAGAAGCCCCTTGTTACTACTAACAAATACCCGAGGTATATTAAAAATTGGCGAAAATAATTTAGCGTAATTCATGAAAAACCGATGTTTTATTAAACTTTTGAAACCCCTTTACTGGGAAGCAGAGCAGACATACGTTTATATGAACTTTTTTTCATACAATTTGATGAGAAATCATCACCTGAAATCAATGACAGCATTTAAGACACATCCTGTATAGTGATGTCTTGCATAATTTGGAATGTAATGAAAACATCCTGTATTGTTTTCTCCGAGTTGTTTGTGATGCAGACAGTGCATTTTTTTTTTTCGCTTTTTTCATTTTGGGAATCCATTTATTTCATTTTACCCGTTCGAGAGTGGGATCAAATGCAAAGTGGCCTATGTCATCGTGTCAACTTTTAAAGAGAGACACTATACAGAAGTAACAGAACACTCGTACAGATCGACCAAGAAGCAGATATGAATCAGGCACAACTACCTTGGTAAATGGAATACTAAACCTGGTGAATGATATTTACCTATTCAACTAGGAACCTCTGATGACAGAACAATACAATTGATCCCAATAGGTCTCAGTGTTGAAGGGACAGAGTGAAAACCAAAAGATTGTCACAAGAATAAATTGAAGATTTCACTCTCAACTTCTTTACCCAGTTCCTGTTCTCGAACAAAGATTCCAAAACGACGGCCTCGTGTACAGTCCCATCGTCATATATCATTTTATTTTGAAGTATATACAGTTAGAAGAACGTTTTCGCACAAGATATCAAGGTGTTTCAAGCAAATTTACCATCAGATTTTCTATACCTTTCTGGTCAAAAAAAGTTTATTATGCAGGTCTCAACGAGAATGAAATATGAGTATGGTAATATAACTATTATTTATCACCGTAAACAAAAAGTGGTTAGTGGGAGTTGAATCCTCATGACTACGTGGAGGTCCACGCTCAGGTAGTTGATGTTATACTTGACCCAATGTCTAGAATACCTTTTTTTTTTGGGAAAAGTTGTAGAAGCAGGATGTTAAAAAATCCTGGTGAGATAGATGACTCATTATTATTGACATGTTTTCAGATCTTTTTGAATAACACCATTCATTAAATCAGCTTCAACATGAAAACAGGTTTTTTTCCAACTCAGAAACTGGTCAAAAGCATTCCTAACAGTTAAAGCTGCTCCAATATACAGTGCCTCCATTTTAAAACATCTCATACCATAATTTCTTTGAGTATAACAAAGTAAATATTGGTAGAAAACATGCCAATTTAGATATCAGGGCGAAAGTATATAGTATCCTCTATAATTTAGATAATTTAGTTTGTTTTCGAATTTTGAAATTGCAACCCCTAGTTATCTCGTGACAGACTGTTTTTAAAGTATTTCAAATCCTGATCAAATCCTGCTCAGAAAACTTAAATCTATTGATCTTTCCTCGTTGTAAATGCAATAATAGATTTTCTATCAGTTATTTCACTGAAAGAATTATTACACTATCCGCGTTCGGTTAAATGATTTTTTTCGTTAACTGTTAGGTAGGTAAGTTACTTTTAAATATAAAATAAGTTTAAAACAAAGTGCGAGTGTGAACAAACGAAGTGAGCGAATTTTCTCGAGTGAAGCAAGAAAATATCTAGAGTGAAGTGAGAAGTGAGACAGTTACCATGGGGAAAAAATTTGTTTAGGAAAGGGGTTGTTTAGAGACGTTATCAAGAAAGCATAAAAAATTACCGGCATTTTGAAAATCAGTAATATTTGAAGAAAAACCAAGAAAAACACATTCAAACTAACATTAAGGAACAACCAAAGATCCAGACTAACGATAGAAATAAATGACTCACCTTGAATTTGTCTTTGCTAGGGGATTGCTTATTGGTTTCACCGCGGGTGGCGCTGCGACTGACTTTTACTGCAAGTCGCTGCTTCATTTTTAAGGAAATATTAGTTATACAGTGGATTATAATTCATTGGGCTGGGGTAGGACGACTTCAATGTTGTCCTACCTACCCTGGCACTGCCGAACGGTAAGAACCGCGAAACGGGTCTGCAGGTGGTCTTCCCCAGCCAAATGAAGGATAATTTGCTGTATAATTATAATAAACAATTGCAACTGAGTCTTCTTGGAAGAACGTTGCACAAATATCTGTCAGATGTATTTCAATGTCCGTCTTGGTATTAGCCAAGGAAGTAGTTGTTTTCTTTCAGATTTTTGCCTCATATTTTCCACATGGTAGAAATATTTGGAGAGAAGGGTACTTCGCCATTTTTTATTTTACTATTTCATTTATTTGATACTTTCCGGCAAAAATTCTCGAATTTCCTACTAATACCCAAACATTTTCAAGTAAAACACCAATTCCCCACTAATACCCAACTAATAACACTAACTAATACCGAAGGCATGTATACCAAAATTCCCTAAAGTATTCCAACTCGTTTTTACAGCACACCTTCCCACGAAAAATGAATTCATGCAACTCCAAACTACTTCAATTTTTCACGCCTTCATACAGTTAAACAGATAAGAGTTGTACATTTTCGTAGTCAGCTTACCATATCCGTATCTGTAATAATGATGATATCTCAATTGCACCTCTTTGTCAAGACAGATGAGTCGATCAGGACTCGAATAGTTTTATATCAGTGTCAGGTTTGGTAATATAGCCCATTTCGTTAATAAATACGTACATGAATGCCATTTTATTCAAACGACTAGCTTTCCAAAATCGATTACCCACCAATAAAATACAAAGTATCCAGAGTAGGTGTATCACAAACGAATTTTCAACGATGGTTGCTGCGAAACATTATTTTATCTCTCTGATTGAATGGACGAGATAAAACGGGATACTTACATTCAAAATTATACAAATATATAGGAACTCTTCAGAATAAACCACTCCGTTTTACGATGGCTTTTATATGGGATTTTTATAACTCTGATTTCGGTGTCAACTAGAGCCTGAGGTTCAGCTCATTTTTTTTTTTTCAGTCTGAGTGCAGTTCCAGATATTGATCTTGATGTAGGTGCGATTTTTTATAGTATTTTCTTTTTATTGTGTGGTCTCAACGAGTGTGCCTTTATAATTTCCAAAGGGATCATAAAATGTTTCGATGCACATTAAAATTTGTTATAGTATGTTTTTAATGTTTGTAAGCAGATGGTAATGCAGAAAATTTTTAATGACCCCTATTAACGAAGTGTTTTACAATCTTTCTGCATGTCATGTGGTTGCTGTTCATTACATCTGTGAAACGGGAACGGTGTACCGTTATGTAAACGCAGAAAGTTATATATACGAAAATAATTGGCTATCAAAATATCTAGTCCTCCTTTCTGAACGATACGTATCTCACCCTATATTGAAGTACATCAACATATCCCAACAAGTTGAAGTTTTTCATACTGTTACAGACCTGAAATTTGATAAAGACTTCTCGAATTGTTCGAGATCGTTCGATGAATTAGATGGAAAAATCTAGAAGCACTAACTTTTGTTCTGGATCTGGATTCAATTCTATTTGTGTTCTATTGATTTCTCAAGTTTTCTAGAACTTTATTTGTATATAAAAGCAATGCATTTGTGAGATGAAGAAGTTAGTTAGAAAGTTACCTTGAGTTACCTTGGATACAAGTATTTTGACAGTGACTTGTATTACAGTGTTGTCAAGTAAAGTTTGAATAATAAAGGCGAGTTCATACCAGAGTACACTTATTTTTGAACCCGAAGACGCAACAATTGGTGACAGCGGCGGAATAAGTGTTACTGAAGAAAGAAAAGTAAGGCAGTTTTCCAGTATTTGATGGTGAATACTCGTGCAAATAATTACGACGAGATGGCGACATCAGCAGATATCCTTGAGTTTTTAAAGGAACAAGAAGCCCAACGAAAACAAGAACAAGAGGAACAAGAAGCCAAACAAAAACAAGAACAAGAGGAACAAGAAGCCAAACGAAAACAAGAACAAGAAGAGCTTCTACAACAATTCGACCTGAAAAGGAAACAAGAACAAGAGGAACAAGAAGTCAAACGAAAACAAGAACGAGAGGAACAGGAGGCACGGTTAGTCCAGCAGTTACAACAACATGTTGATCTTCTACAACGTATTAGTCACAGTCAACAGTGCTTCCAGAATGAAATCACTGAAGAAGTACAAGAGGTCAGAGGAAAAGTCAAGGAGGTCAAAGGTGAAGTCCAGGAGGTCAAAGGTGAAGTTCAAGAGGTCAAAGGTGAAGTTCAAGAAGTCAGAGGCGGAGTCCAGGGAGTCAACAGAAGGGTCCAAGACGTCGAAAATGAACTGTCCAAAATAGATGAACGGGTGGCACGAGAGGTGAACAAGAAATTCAACGAAGAAGTGGATAGGATCAAGGAGAGGCTGGAAACGTTACACCTTCCACACAAGCGTGCACCATCTGAGGAAATCTCCCCCACCAGCGAAAGGCCATCCTCACTGACAACTCCGATAAGGCCTACACAAGTGAAAATTTTGAAGCCTCCAACATTTGATGGACAATCCTCGTGGTCCATGTATAGACGTCAGTTTGAAGCGGCAGCAAACGCAAATGGCTGGTCCGAGGAAGAAATGGCCACCTCTCTAGTCCTGTGTCTACGAGGACAAGCATTGGACATCCTTCAGAACATCCCCGAGAGTAATCAGAAGGAATATTCTATAATCGTTGAAGCTTTGGAAATCAGATATGGACAGCAATATCTCAAACAAGTATTTCAGAGCCAAATAAAGAGTCGATACCAAAAATCCAACGAAACTCTACAGGAGTATGGAGCCGACGTAGAGCGACTCATTAATTTGGCATACCCACAAGCACCGAAGGAGTTCATAGAACAAATTGGGGTGCAGACTTTCATCGATGGTTTGAGAGATACTGACATGCAGCAAGCCCTTCGACTAGGACGACTTCAAACCATAAGCGCAGCACTAATAGCATCTTTGGAGTTCGAGGCCGCGAAAAACGCATCAAGAAATACGAGGCCCAAGTTACGTGAAGTTAAATTCAACGATGATTCTCCTACAAGCGAGGCGCTATTGAAGAAAATATTGGACTCCATAACAGCATTAAGCAACCAAGTGCATTCCCCAGAAGACAGGAAGAGGCGCTGCTATAACTGTGGGAAAAGCGGCCATCTACAGAGGAGTTGCTGGGAGAGATCGAAATCCAGAAGTCCAAGAAGAAAGAGGTCGTCATCAGAGAGCAACGAAGATAGATCGAGATCTCCGAGCTCAGGAACAGAGCAACGTGGGCGTTATACCAGAGGAGCCTTCAGGAGATCGACCACGCCAGAAAGGAGACCTCAAACTTCCGAAAGAGGACTTGCTCCCAACCAGGAAAACGAGAATTAGTCGGCACTAGGGGGCGCGTGGCGACTTTCAGTGTTCAAAGCCCCAAGATCCATATATCGTCATTGAAGAAAAATGGCCAAAGTCTACTAATACAAGGCTACTTAGAAGATCGGAAATGCACCTTCACTATTGATACAGGAGCTTCGAGATCAGTCGTTCGCCCAGACCTCATACAAGAATCTGTGAAGCCGATGAAAAGGAATATGGTTTTGGAAACGGCAACGGGACAAACCGCACCAGTCATTGGGGAAACACTTGTACACATCCAGATAGGACCTATTACCATGGAACATTCTATGTTGGTTGCGGAAATAAGGGATGAATGTGTTTTGGGTCTGGACATCATGGAGAAAAACGACTTCATCCTTAACATCAGGCAGAAAATTTTGCGGATTGGCAATGAAGAAATCTTCCTGAGCAGATACAATGAGAAAATCCAACCAATTAAGATTTATGTTGACGAAGACATCCACATTCCGAAAAACTCCGAAACCATCATCATGGCCAGAATGGATAAAGAACCTGGAGATTTGAGCACTGGAATAATTGAAAACGAGGAATACCGCCAAGATGGAATTTTAATTGCCCGATGTCTTGTGAACACAGAACAACTAATTCCTGTCAGGGTTGCCAATACTTCGGAAAATAAAGTCCTTCTGAAGAAAAACGACCAATTGGGATTCTTCAAACCTGTCACTCGAGTTATCAATTGTGAAAACCACACTCAGGTACTGCGAAGAAATACCACTAACACCGATCAGAGAACAATAGACAAAATGATGGAATCCACGGAACATTTAACTATGGAAGAAAAGCAGAAGGCCAAAGAGTTTCTTGATAGCCATCGTAACATTTTCTCGACAGAGACTTCGACGGGACGTACCAGTCTAGTTCAACATCGCATCAACACCGGCGATGCCCGACCAATCCGACAGGCTCCGAGGAGATTACCGTTTGCCAAACAGAGAGAGGTAGCAGACATGATAAACAACATGATGGAGGATGACATAATTGAAGAAACCACAAGCCCATGGTCCTCACCGGTAGTATTGGTAACTAAAAAGGATGGATCAACCCGATTCTGCGTGGACTATCGTCGATTGAATGACGTAACGATGAAGGATAGCTACCCATTACCAAGAATTGATGATACACTAAACACATTATCCGGTTCCAAATGGTTTTCAACGTTGGACCTGAAAAGCGGGTATTGGCAAGTGGAAGTTCATCCTGATGATAGAGGAAAAACAGCGTTCTCTACCGGACAAGGGCTGTACCAATTCAAAGTTCTTCCGTTCGGATTATGCAATGCTCCCGCCACCTTTGAGAGACTTATGGAACTAGTATTGAGAGGTTTGACATGGAAAATTTGTCTAGTCTACTTGGATGACGTCATAGTAATGGGAAGGACATTTGACGAACACCTGAATAATTTGGAAGAAGTATTTTTGAGGTTAGAAAATGCTAACCTGCAACTGAATCCAAAGAAGTGTTATTTATTTCAAAAAGAAGTTAATTTTTTAGGCCATGTCATCTCGGCCGAAGGAATTAAGTCCGATCCTGCTAAAATCGAGGCTGTTAGGAGTTGGCCACGTCCTAGGGATAAACATGAAGTAAGAAGTTTTCTGGGGCTATGTACCTACTACAGGAAGTTTGTTCAAGACTTTGGTAAAATTGCCAAGCCACTCCACCGCTTAACTGAGAACAACGTTCAGTTTGATTGGAGCCCTGATTGCCAACAGTCATTCGCTGAACTGAAGAAGAAATTGACAACTGCGCCTATTTTGGCTTACCCACGAGAACAAGGCACTTTCATTTTGGACTGTGATGCGTCTCAGCAAGGCATTGGATCAGTTTTATCCCAAGAACAGGATGGCGAAGAGAAAGTAATAGCCTACTTTAGTAAAACTCTAGGCAAAGCCGAAAAGAATTACTGCGTTACAAGAAAGGAGCTTCTATCGATAATCAAAGCCATTGAACATTTCCATACCTTCCTCTATGGCAGACGTTTTCTCGTAAGAACTGATCACAGCGCTTTGCAGTGGATAATGAACTTCAAGAAACCTGAGGGTCAGATTGCGAGATGGCTAGAGAGACTCCAACAATACGACTTCAAAGTTATTTATCGCAGTGGCAGGAAACACAGAAATGCAGACACATTATCAAGACGTCCATGCTTGGAACAGCAATGCCGATATTGCCAGAAACTCGAAAACAAAGAAGTCAATTTTTACAATGATGAACATTGCAAGGAAATTCTGCAAGTTACCACCGTAAGAGTCGAATCTGAAGAATCTGATTTATGGACCACAGCAGATATGAGGAAGAATCAGAAGAAAGACAACAATTTAAAGTTAGTCCTGAGCTGGCTAAAAAATGGAGTTAGACCTGAGTGGCAGGAAGTATCCAAGTTTGGTGCAGTTGCCAAGGGATACTGGGCTCAATGGGATTCCCTATGTCTTCGTGATGGCCTATTGCATCGCAAATGGGAGAGCCCAGATGGAGCAACTGTGGTGTACCAACTGGTCCTGCCGAAAACACTTACTAAAGATGTGCTCGAGCAACTTCATAGTAGTCGTGCAGGTGGACACTTCGGAATCAAGAGGACCCTTGCTAGAATTCGAGAACGATTCTATTGGGTGAATTGTCGTCGTGATGTAGAAGAATGGTGCAGAAGATGTGACCTATGCTCTTCAAAGAAGGGACCCAAAACTAGAAGTCGAGGGAAAATGGCTCAGTATCTTTCTGGTGAACCATTCGAAAGAGTAGCAGTTGACATTCTTGGGCCGTTTCCTGTTACCGACCAAGGAAATAAATACTTGATGGTAGCCATGGACTATTTCTCCAAGTGGCCTGAAGTTGTGCCCATTCCAAACCAGGAGGCAAAGACCGTTGCAAAGGCCTTCATAGAAAATGTAATAGCCAGACATGGAGTCCCACTAGAATTACATTCTGATCAAGGACGAAACTTCGAATCTGAATTATGGCAGGAAATGATGAACATTCTAGGTGTGAAGAAGACTCGTACCACAGCCCTACATCCACAATCAGATGGTATGGTTGAACGACATAATAAAACCATCAGTCAGTACCTGTCGATGTTCATCTCCAAAAATCAAAAGGATTGGGATGAGTTGGTACCACTATTTCTCCTATCCTATCGAAGTTCCCAGCATGAGTCCACCGGATATACTCCTTCAATGTTGATCACTGGGCGAGAAATGAAACTACCATGCGATCTGTTGTTTGGAATGCCACGCAGAAGTACAGAGGACAAAGTCCTACCAGAATATGTCCAAGAGTTGCGAGAAAGACTGGACCAAGTTCATGAATTCTGCAGACGTCGTCTTCAAATCTCCAGTGATAAAATGAAAAAGAGGTTCGACAGGAAGAGTCCAGGGACTATGTTCGAGCCAGGTGATGCCGTTTGGCTATACCAACCTCAGAGAAAGAAAGGAAAATGCCCCAAGCTACAGAGAAATTGGACAGGACCCTATGTCATCATAAAGAAGATCAACGACTTGGTATACCGCATCCAGCTCAACCCAAGGAGTAAACCCAAAGTTGTTCACATCGAGAGGTTAGCAGAATACCGAGGCCACGATCCCCCAAATTGGTTCCAGAGGGACAGCCAAAATGGTGATGGTGTTATCCGGGACGGAATAACCTAAAGGAGGAGGCAATGTTACAGACCTGAAATTTGATAAAGACTTCTCGAATTGTTCGAGATCGTTCGATGAATTAGATGGAAAAATCTAGAAGCACTAACTTTTGTTCTGGATCAATCGTCGAACATTCTATTTGTGTTCTATTGATTTCTCAAGTTTTCTAGAACTTTATTTGTATATAAAAGCAATGCATTTGTGAGATGAAGAAGTTAGTTAGAAAGTTACCTTGAGTTACCTTGGATACAAGTATTTTGACAGTGACTTGTATTACAGTGTTGTCAAGTAAAGTTTGAATAATAAAGGCGAGTTCATACCAGAGTACACTTATTTTTGAACCCGAAGACGCAACAATACATCTATACTGTGTCATGTGTCAAAATAAAAACAAACTGACAAAAGCGCTTCCTCGCAAAGGACGCTTGTTGATAATGTCCAAGGGTTTGATAAATAGTTATTTACGTACCAAGGACGAGAACTGTCTATTATAGTCGATCCTGCAAATTGATAGCTGTGGCAGAGCCGAGGTTAGCAAGCAGGCGAGAAAATAGACAGTGTTTCGCCGAAGTGCATATTACATTTTTTCGTCGACTTCTACAAATTACGTACTAATTTCCGATTTCCAAATCAATAATCGACTATTTTCAGGCAAGCATTTTTCGTCAAACAGATACTTCCCAGTTAGCACCTCATGTTGGCTGAATCTTGTTTTCATATTGGGCCAATATGGATAAATTGTAAATGTAAAAATAATATTGAACCAATATGGGTTCATATTGGAAAAACAATATTTCATTAATAATATTGGTGGAATATTGGCTCAACCTTTAACCAATATCGATAGAGCGATATTGCCTACATATTGTTTTCAGCATCTAGCTCCAATATTGCGATTTCAATATTACTCTCATATCGATTTTAGAGATAAAAAACAATATTGTATATCTAAGTTTAGTAGCACATTGGTGGAATATTATTTAATCCATATTCTAAAATTATATTGACCCTATATTGATTGAGATTGTTACGAAAACCTTACGCCAATATTTGAAAGACAATATTCATAAAATAATACAAAATACATTTATCACTAGGATTGAAATTTGAATATTGGCCGAATATTCAATAAAAAATATTGGAATGAATCGTGATTAAACTTGGGTAAGAAACCGCTAGGTCGCCCCACATATGGAACAACAGCTGAATCATAGTAACATGTATTAAATAAGGCCAATATTGCTTCCAGAATATTAGACCAATATTATTTTTTAAATATTGGACCAATATCGCTGAATGTTCACATTTTTTTTCTCGCCAATATTATTATTTGAATATTTTGCCAATATTTTCACAATATTATACCAATATTGTCCCAATATGGGTGTGCTACTTGGGTTTTCGTCCGCAAATGCTTTTATTCCGCTGTGGCACTATGATCGGCGGACGAAAAGTGTTTGCGGACAAAAAATACTTGCATTCAGGTCGAATTTTCGTCCGGAACTTAGTACCCAAAATGTCATTTTTTGTAGAGGTCGACAAAAATAGTTATTTATGTACCAAGGACGCAAATTTGTCTATTATAGTTGAGCCCGCAAATTGATAGCTGAGGCGCAGCTGAGGCTACCAAGTAGGCGACACAATAGACAGTGTTTCGTCCGGACATTAGTACCCATAATGTAATTTTTTGTAGAGGTCAACAAAAATAGTTATTTATGTAGAAAGGACGAAAGACCGTCTATTATAGTCGAGCCCGCAAATTGATAGCTGAGGCGCAGCTGAGGCTAGCAAGCAGGCGAGAAAATAGACAGTGTTTCGCCGAGGTGCATATAACATTTTTTCTTCGAACTATACAAATTACTCACTAATTTCCGATTTTCGAATAAAAATTGACTATTTTTTTTAGTGTTTTTCGTCCGCACACTCTCTTCGTCGACAAACACTTTTCGTCCGCAAGCGCTTTTCGTCCGCTGTGGTCACTATTGTACGACATTCTTGTACTTGTAGTACTTCAAAAATAGTCCATTTTTCGAGCGAAAATCAGTACGTGAAATGTAATTTTCTGCAGAGGTCGACGAAAAAAATGATTATACAAAAAAGTGAGACGATAAAAAATTGTAGGAGGCTTTGGAAAACGGGACGAACTGAAAACTCTTTTTTTGATCAAACACTCGAGCAAGCAGCATCGTTATTTTTGACTTGATTATTGCTTCAACGTATAACTATTTTGCAGCCCCTAAGGAGATTTGATGATTGTTGAATGCAAAATTGTGCATGATTGTTTGGTTATGACCAAGTGTTGTACAAGTGAGATTCTTCATTTTGTAGTGGTTACGTTCTGTAGTTCTTTCCTCCAAAACGTAGTTACGTTGTTTCGTCGGTTTTCTTGGCGATTTTAAAACTTTCATATATTCAATCCTGGCTGTTCGAAGAGAACCATCACTCAGGAACCTGTGATGGAAACGGAGTTGTCAGTCCAGAAACTACATTTGACGGTGAGTAGAATTTTGTTTCTGACTCAGTATCAGTTCTTGTCTTGTATAAAAAAAAATCCATCCACCGATATCCTGTAGCCTTGGTTATTTTCTCTACAGGCTTTACCATTGTGAAGATAGTAGCCTGATTACATAGCTGGTATATGTATCTTTAGGGTGGTCCGACAATTACTGCTCACCTGATAACAGTAACCGTTTCTTGGGACGTTGCAAGCTTAGTTCCTTGTCTCAAAATCAGTAGACTTTTCGTCAGATCAATGTTGATGATATCAGTTGCTATTATTCATGTTATACCGGGTGTCCACGGAAAGTGGCTCGCCCCTATAACTTTTTTGTTTTCGCAGATATTGAAATGGGATATAAGGGATCTGTATGAGACATAAAATTGCATATTTTGACAAAAGACTCAGCTTCATGCAACTCCCGGCCTCACCGGAAGTGATATAAACTTTTGCTCTTCAAATGAGACACCCGGTATATTTTCCCTTTTTTGTCTACATATGACATTTTGAATGCATGTATTACTTGTTACTTTTTGTAAGCAAAATTCGTTTATTTCGAAATTAAATTTTTAAAAAGGGCTATAGATAAGTTCAATTTAATAATTTTAGCCCCAAATTAGGGATTGGAAAAAATACAACCCTACGGTTTTCAGTTGAAATGTATCTGCTGTGTAAAATTTGAATTTTTTTATTTTACGACGAGCACCATATTGGCTCGTCGTGTCAGAAAAAAAAAAATTTGGAGGATTTGTAAACGACCTAAAACTGCATTTTTCAACAAGTAACTGAGCTTCATGAAACTTTCGGTCTCATGGGAAGTGATATAAACTTTCGATTTTCAAATATGACAACTAGTATATTTTCACTTCTTTTGTCTTCATTTGACATTCTGAATACAGTTGTTACTTTTTAGAAATTCAATTTTTACTCTATCGGGCTATGGATATGTTCAAATCACTAATTGAAATTCTAACATTTTTGTGGAAGATTGAATGAGATTCAAATGCATTCAGTAACCTGTTAGCTACATAACTGATAAAACAAAATAATCAAGTTATTAGAGTCACCGCTTTCCATCCCTTCATTTTAATCATTTCTGTCTGAATATTTCTCGACAACATATGTTTGAAATATGCTGAAGCACCATTCAATTCGAAAGAAACTCATCCAGAAAATTCCAAAAATCTTTTTTCATTGATTCAGAATATGCCCATCAGGAAAATTAGGAACAATTATGGTATCTCATATATATTTATACTGATGAACGATATGTCGATTCAAAAGAACTTTGTTATGGAAGACTGATTAGTTTGAAAATAAAATGGATTGAAAAAAGTTCATCTTACCACCAATTCGTTCTAGAAACCATTAACAGAAATTTAAAGCATTCAACCAAATTCCATTTAATGCAAGTAGTTGAACGTGGTATAGGTGATAATTATGTTCCCTGATAATTCTGCCTACACTTGATTGAAACAAAAACAGTACTTTCACCAACAATATATAATCTTGCATTTCGTCAATTTGGCCTTCATCAATTTCATTTAATGCTTAGTTTTGCACCGCTCACCCCTAAACGATAGTGCAAATTCGTCTATCCATCAATATGCAATTTTTTGGAGTACTGAAGCGCACTATCCATTATACAGGGTGTACCACGACGATTAAGACAGGGATTATTTTGGAACTCGAGAGTAGTAGGAAATTGTTATTTTGGGTTGTGAATTGAAGCAATGTCACGTGACATCAGATTAAAAATCATTAATGGGACAACCTGCATATTTTGGCATTTCTATATATCTTCCGATAAAACAATTATTTCAACACACTATTACACTCGTGGTACTTCAATATCCTTTGTAGAAACGCAATTCTTCTTCAAAGGAAATTACCCCTAGTTCTTTAGGTAGGAACTTGAACCTGCTAAAGAAGGTAAGTAGATGCTGGTCATATTTTTGTACAGATTCCATTGTGAGTATTATAAACTTTTCGGGGTTTTCTTTTCAGAGATATATCCTGCTGTGGCAAAGTTCTATATCATATATTTAAAAAACGATTAAAATTTCCACAAAATTTATTGTCTTTGCGACATGTTTCGATACACAGTATCTTTTTCAAGCGAATGTAGTACATTAAACTATTCTTCATTGAAATTACTTAAATACCTTTTTTTTTGTATCCATTAACATAATTAGGGACTAGCTATAATTATCGCTAATACCTAGACTCATACACTTATAAAATTGACATAACAATGAACCTACCTGGAAATCTCAAAACAAAGTTACTACTTAATTGAATAAATTTAACAAAGGGAACCGTTCAGGTCTAGTTGATCATTCAATAAACAAGATGAATTTTTCAATTTATTAATTTCTAAGAATTCTAAATAATTAAGCCTAATGCCCTTATTTTCCACATGAAGAATTTCGAAGTTTTCATGGAAGTCATGGCCTTCCTCCAAAATATGATTGGCATATGATGAGTGTGTTTTATTGTTTACATAATTCATACGGTGTTCACGTATGCGGCTTTTAAATGGTCTACCTGTCTGGCCGCTATATACTTTGGAGCAAGATCCACAATTCAATTTATAAACTCCTGATTTTTCAGATTTCTTCGTTTTACCTTTGTTATTCTTGATAAACCTTCCCAGTGTGTTATCTGTTTTATATGCTACTCTTAAGTTTTGCTTATGCAAAATGTCACGGGTCCTGAATAAGTTAAAATTCTATGATTATTGTCAAGGTTCCTCAAAGTGGGGTACACTTCCTGGATAGCCTTTCTATGTAGTTTTTTAGCAAGAATATTTTCTATTAATTTAACTTGATATCCATTGTTAACTGCTATCTGTTTTATAATATTTTGTGCTTTGTTGAAATTTTCTTCGGACAGTGGAATATTTACTAATCTGTGTATCATACTATGGTATGCTGATATTTTATGTGTATATGGATGTACTGAATTATTATGAATGGTGATGTCAGTATGGGAAGGTTTATGAAAAATAGCAAAGTGGTGTTTATTATTGGCTTTACCTATTGTCAAATCTAAAAAAATTATTGAATTTTCTACTTCTATTTCTATTGTGAATTTAATGTTTAGGTGAATAGTATTAATATATTTATGAAAGGTGTCTAATTGTCTGTTGGTGCCTTTAAAACAAACTATAACGTCCTCTACATATCTCCATATCTCCATATCTACATATCTCGAAACAGTTTTTGTATTGGTACAGATACAGATACAGATACAGATTTTTACCTTAGTGTCATAACTATGGATTTCCATCAAGTAAAGGCCACGTCAATCCAAAATATTTTAAAAATATGCCACCTCAATAAACCTAATTCTAATTTCAAACCTTTCAAATCTGTCAATCATCAGGATTCCTTCAACTGAAAATACAGAAACTGATAAATAATGTTTCTACGTAGGAAAGACTCGTGTAAAGGATAGCACAGAAAGAAAGACTACCGAAGTAAACTTCTGTGAGCCATTCAGTTAGAAATGGTGAAGTTTTTGTAAATTTGAGTTATTATTATTGCCACGAACCAGACATAAGTAAAGTTTTAAATTCCAGACTTATTGCTGTTAGGGCTTTCTTGGGTATGTGTTCAATGCTATGACAAATTGTGTCTGCCATATTATAGAGTTGGGAATTTATTTCTCGAGCTTATACTTTGCCGTTTAGGAACAAGTCATTTCTGATATATGATTTCCCGTGAAGCTCGACTTAAAGAATTGTTTTAAAGAACTGGGTCGGAAGTTTTTGTGATTCGGGGAAAAACATGGTCCAGAAGTTAGAGTCAAGGAATATAGTTGTTCGTTTTAATATCTGATTGGACGCATTTTCCGTAGGAAAACTCAATAGAAGTATAAACGAAAGTTCATCGCATCATTTCTGTTTCATCATGGTAAAAAACACTAAACAATTGATAATTCAGTATCACGATCAATTTTTCATAAAAAAAACACGGAAACATAGACCTGGCAATAGGGCTCCACAGTTCTCTTATACAGTTTGATACGCAGTCCTTTCGAGTCTTGTGAATACGGACTATTTGTATTCAAGTGAAGAATTATTCAACGTTACTTTTATCCTCGATGTGACATAGAATCAACAACCGATCAATTGTCTCAACAGACACCACATGTGAAATTGCACCCCTGCGAAGCCGTGGCGGGTCGCTAGTTTTTTCTGTATTATACAATGAACAATGTATTATACAATGAAAAAAACAACATGGTCAGAAGTTATCCCGAGACAAGCACATAGTGAGATTGCTCGGGTGAAAAATGTTATGATTATAATTACATTACAAGTAAATTGAATCCTATTTTAATGATTTTGTATTGTAGATTTCCTTTTATAATAATAATAATAATAGGTCTTTATTTTCCACTAGTACATATTAGGAAAAAAGCCGAAGATCAGCTGGTTCTGTCTTGCGACACAACCTCTGTTTTTCATTATGTAATTGGGTTATCGTTTTTTTTTTATGAACGGTTTCTTTAATAAAAAATGTAATACTTGGTGATTATTCATCATCTTTAGATAATGATAAAGAACCATATCTTACCAGAAATCCTATAAAGTTGGTTTACGGACGATAATTTTACGTGATAATATCATAATATAACATTGATAAAAAATTGCATACTTTTATAATTTGAATTGAATTATTATCACTGAATTATTATTATTTTGTATGATACAAAAAAAGAGTTCATTGCAAATTACAATTTTTTCGATAAATTACGATGAAATTGAAATCATAAATCAAATTCATGAAACTGATGCTTTTGAAAAGCCCGCCAAAACATGCTTGATATAATAATATATTCCCTTGCACTGCGTTAACTTTTCATTAAAACGTAAATATTCTTAAAACTCTGGGTGAAACATTGATTTTTAATTTTCAAGTATCATTTACAGTTTTTGCAAATTTAATTAAAATATTTCTTTTAAATATAATCACTGAAATGTACTGAAATCAAATCAATCAATAAGGTGTCAATTTGAAATGATGAAATTGGTCAAATAAATCAAATTTTTCAAATTGTTGCTTTTAAAAAGCACGCTTTAATCTGTTTGATATTATAGAAGATTTTCTCGCACGGTGGTTGGCCGGTTCAACTTGTCATTTTACACACTTTGTTATAAAATATGTGAGGTTGAACATTAACTTTTAAACTTACATCAATAGCTACGCACAATCAGTTTGTTCATTGAATACTAAATACTAAACATTACCTATCATTGCTCCACTCGCCGACCGATGATACTTTTTTTAAGTCAAAGAACAAATATATGAGTTTATATCGATTATCAAATTCTTAAAATGCAAGGATTAATTACAATTTTTGCCACAGTTGTTGTTTTAATAAACAATTGAAACCATCATTTACTTTTCACTTCACTTCATTAACAGTGGACAAAAGCGTTCACGTGTAGGTTGTGTACTGCCGCTGTCTCTCTTCTAATCGGACGCATCGGCGGATGGAGTGGAAGAAAAATAGATGCGATACAATAGACCAATCGCTCTCTATCGCTTGTTCTGCGTTCTCGCTTGCACGCTTGGCTCGGGCGGAACGTGACAATGAGTCATACTTTTTCGTGCGTGCAGCCGGCGTTCATCGATCTATAAGACGTTATCACGTCAAAAATATATTTTCATATAGATAGGAAGATAGGAAAATATTTAAAAAATCGCTATTTTCAATTTTCTTGCATTATCTCTTCAAACTTTGCTTTTGTATATAAAATTGAATTATAAGCAAGTATTCAAATAACTTTTTCGATATCTTGCCATTGTTGGCCTTTTAATTGAAAATTTTTCGATCACGTGACATGTGTCAAAATCGATTTTTGAGTTATCGAACATGCACAAGTTTATTCTCAATTTTATTTTTTCTAATACTCTAATTATAAACTTTTTCCCAAATAGTGTATCCTGTTTGGCGGTCACTGTATATCTACGATTATCTCTGTTCAATCTTCATCACTTTCCATTTCTACTTATGATAAATTTATATTTCGATCCACCAATTCTAACAATTATTAATGTCAACTAGTTTTTGAAGGCCATACAGCTACAGCCTACTGGGATAACCTAGTGTGAAATAGGTCCAATAGTTCTTGGACGTATACCATATTGCTTTGAATAATATTCCGTAATTTTTGTTAAGTAACGTGATGGTTTGAAGGTTGTAGACGATGTACTAACTTTACAATATATATATTCCTTGCTTATCAACCAATCAGTGGATTTCAAATTTTGAAATTGAGCCAATAAAATCGGAACTACAGTGAAAATATAGCTTTTAGCTGTATTTTCACGGTGATAAACCTGCTTAGTTTCTGTTTTACTATCTGTCAAGTGAAAATAATGATTTAAATTATAAACGTCAAATTTATGTGTTTTTACTAGTTATCTTTATTTATCAATATGAGCGATCGTTGGGGACAAATGTCCATTGGTATCATAGATGAGGCCGTGGAAAAGAGTATTCCGTTGAATACGGCTAGAAGTAAAGCATCAATTACCAGGTGACACGATTTTTCTTTATTTCCAATCGATATATTTTCGTCCTAAATATAATCCGTGGTATGAGTAAAAACCTATAATTTTTTGGAATATCAATTGAAACATAGTGAAAAACTGAAAGAAGTAGAAATCTTCCAACTATTAAGACAATGCAAGTCCGAAAAGAAAGTAATCATCTCACGTAATTGTCATAAAGCTGTGAATATTATCAGTAGTAATACTATAAGTACTTCAAAATAATCAGGTTATACATCGATAACTTGTTGCATAATTATAGAGTCAGTTTGACAGTTTAAATTCTGTCAAACTGACACGATTTGTAATTATGCAGGAAGTTGTATTTGATACGATTATTTTTTGAGTAAATTAAGTAAATATATAAACAATTCATTAATTTAAATACAAATTGGTGCAACGAAAGTTACAATTATTATATACTACGTTTTTTTTAACTGAGTTATTTTCGGCGCAGGAAACGTGGCCACTGCTCATTGAAGTGCTGGGAATACTGTAGGTGTTATTACTTGAACCTGCAGCGTTTTTAAAATTGGAACTCATCTTATTTATTATGTTTTGGTGATGTTGTTCATCTATCTGTAGGTAGGGTTTGATAGAATTGCTATTACCATGTCCTGTTATTTAAATAAGTTCTTGTTCCGATACACCTGCTTTTGCCAATTGTGAAACAGCAGTGGCTCGGTGAGAATGATTTGAAAATATTTTGTTTGTCATATTCAAATTTGCCAATTCTGCAGACTTTTTGGTCCATTTACTAATTTCATGCACTCCAATTGGCATATTTTTGTACCAGCCAAGGGTTTTTCCTTTTCTCCAGTTGGGATTTACTGTCAGATATAACCTATCGTTATCTTTAAATGCTGATGCATTAACCTTTCTCTTGTCCGGTAACATTTGAAGTTCCCTTCTTTTTGAATTTCTTGCGTTTCGTGCGGCTAAAAATATGGGACTAGAGAATGGATCAATTACTCTATTAAACTCCTTCATATATTTTTCTTGTACTTGTTTTGCCGTAATGTTCCACATCGTTTTAACCACATTTTCTTTAAAATTTTCTCCATTACATTTTCGCATATTGAAAGCCCAATCTTTCAAAATGGACGCTATCATTTCAGTGGAAATTGATTCATTTAGCACATAGTTTCTTTCACTGCAAAACGTAAGAAATTGTTTCCATACGTACTTTTATGTTTTCACTGTATTAAGAGGCTCAGTATTTTGTATACTTTCGTCTATTGCATTTGATGATAAATCTTCGAATCGACTCATTTTTGAACAATTTTTGATAAACGTCACAATTTGACAGTTCTGTTTGTTGTATATTGATGTCGATGTGGTTACTATGAAAATGAAATTATTTTAAAATTTTCGATTGGTGGAGCTACTCTATGTATAATTAGGTATTATTGAAATTATACGAGGTAACTTAACTAAATTGGACATTCTGATTGGTTGAAAATCATACGAAAAAAATAATCACTTATAATTGCACAAGTGGTTTGTATTTTATCAAAGGTAATAACAAATTCAAATTTTATTTTCCACGAAAACTTTTTTATTTGGCAAAAGTATGAAAACAAACTGATTGATTAAATCACGAGTCCACAGGATTTTATCTAATTCGGTTTGTTTGAATGTTTTGAAAATGAAAATTTATCTCATTGAATTTGAAGAACGAGTTGTATTTGGAAAGATTATTTATTGAACAAATCAAAGGAAGAACAACTAAATTCATTAATATTTCATTAACATGAGGAGAAAAGAAGGAAATTTAATTTCACCAAATTTCAAATATCAAACAACGAAAGGCCTTCTATGATCCAGAAGAGATATGATGCTTATGTGATGCCTATGATATAGATATCTAGAAATTATGATAGTTTAAAGCAAATCTTAGTAATTCTTCTGACGATACCACTAGTGTATTTGTCGCTGTAAAAGTTAAAGCTAACTTTTGCCGCTGTCAAAGTGACAATTGCACTGTGGCACATGCACATGAACTAAATTGTCGGTGAAATATTTTTTGTTTATCAGAATTTCATAGGCTATTAGTTGCCACAGAGAATGAGAGGTGGGGCTCTTTGAGAGAATTTTGTTGTTATTTGGATCTGTTATTGCTATCGCTTAAAATAGAAATGAAAATACTGTTGCACATGCACACCGAAGCGTTGAAATAGCAGCCCCCCACCCCCGATTGCTTGATGACGACGTGCTGTTAAATAGTAGAGCAGCGTTGATCAAGGATAAAAAGTGGCTGCTGGAGAATATTTGTTTTTGTCTGATTCAAGTGATTTGTCCGTAATGGAATTGGAACCTTTTCAAAGCAGCGGCTCAGAATATATCGTAGATGAAAAAGTGTCAGAATTTGATGACATCGAAACAGAAATAGAAAGTGTAGGGTCGGCGCCATCAAAGCCCAAACGAGTTGAAGTTGAAGATTAAAGTGTATCTAATGAAACGAAAAAAATTACAGATTATTTCATAGTCGAGCAAGATCCTAAGAGTGATACAAATACTGACAAACAAGGCAATGTACGGTAGAGGCAAATACCTCTACAGGTTCGAATAGGCGTAGCACGATATCAGTTTCGAGTTGGCATGAGAAGGTAAAACAAATATTAGATTTTAGCCATACCGATGTAGTAGTTTGTGACACAACTAAATAATCTACACGGTGGGTTAGAAAAATGTCCACATTTTATTTTCTTTAATAATTTTTATTTGTGAATGGTTTTTTATAAAATTTTGTATATCCACAAAAATCTATTGGAATCATGCAATCTAGTATAAATTGTGGCACATGCTATACATTTTTATACAGGGAATTTCAAAAATATAACTTACTTTGCCATTTGAAAGTGGGTGAATATTATTGTACTGTATTCTATTAACTCCAGTTTTGTTCATTTTGCATTTATATATTTTTATTGTTATTACGTTTTTGCAATCATTCAGATTAATACAAAAAAGGTACTAGTTTTTCAAGAAAAATCAAGTAGATAGCTTGAATTTCAAAAATAAATACCTGACTGGAGCTTGTCTTGATTTCAAGTCAAGTCAAGTAGTGAATCTCTGCGCATGATAATATTCATTTGTTTCATTTTCATCTCAAGAGTAAAAAACTATCACTTTCATGTAGGGCATCCGGTTGAAAAATGATCATTTTCATATACATGAAAAAAAAAACTTCTTTTCACGCTTTTCAGTTTAATAATGAAATCGTATGTTGATAGTGAAATATTGTAATGCCGCAGGCACACAAACCATACAAAAAAATAGACTTTTCCAACAGTTTTAGTAGTTGTTTATTTTATTTATTATTTTTTTATCACTTTCTTCCAGTTTACTACAACCTTTTTTTTTTTGTTCAAAACAAGCACATTCTACAGTGGTTTCCTGGGTAGCTTTATCTCATGATTGGTAGATTCGAAGTATTAATGAGTCATGAAGATGATAGGTGTAGGTGGTAGATGTTTTAAATTTTTAACTGCTGCTGTCTCATTTTCCACTGGAATTTTTAGATAAACGCCATTCATCTATCCACTATCGTTGCGGTTCAAATAGATACGTGAAAGATTAAACAACATTTTATTTGCCACCATGTGATCATCAATCATATGAAAAACCGCATTCTCTTCGTCTAAGAAAACGTTCTGTCGTCTCATCAATCTTTCCAAGAGGATGAATAACTGCTTGTCAAGTTGATCGCACACGACTAATCTCCAGTTTTCCCATTTCCAGCACTCATCACCTGAATGACTTTCGGGTTCAAAAACCAGACAAGGATCACTTACTTTCCGGAGAGTGTCCATACGATTCCCCAACAAATCGACGTAATATAGACAAACGAGCCCAGCATGACTTCGCGATTGTTAATTCAGAAGCTCTTTCAGGATTTTCCACGGCTTTGCAAGTCGCAGTCGGCTCGTTTTGGCTGCGGATTGTATGCGTTTCTTTCTTTTCACTGCACCAGTTGATCGAATTCGTTGAAATGTGATGTTACTATTGGTGAAGAATTATAAGTAGTTTAAAAAACTGAAACGCAAGCTTCACTTCCAATATGGTCTAAAAAGTGAAAAATAATTGTCAATGTAATTAGGTACTAGAATATTGAAAAAGTGAGGGTGGTTTTGACCTATATTTTCATATTACTGATTTTAATTTTACAATACTGAGCATTCAAGAGCTCAAAAGAACTTATGTTAAAGCACCCCACCCTTTTTTGCATTTGAAATTATTGACGATTTTTTTTTCAATCCATATTGGAAGTTGAGCGTGTTCTTGAGTTTTGTACTATAATTTTATTTTTTTAATGATAAATCAAAATCTCCGACCCCGAAAACCCCCACATACCAATTTTGAACCGAATCTGACCATAATCACAAAACTCGTTCTCAGGGTACAGGGTACCAAAATTGAAAAATAAAAATATTTTACAGTAAACTTAAAAACGCAAAATTGATAAAAACAAGTTTTATCTATCTTCTCTGTAAAAATTAGCAATAGGCATTTTCACACAAATATAAGAATAAAAAATTGCAACTTACTGTGACATTTATAAAAAAAATGGAAAATAAAATTACATATGTGATGTGAATAATCTTTAAAACAAATCTAATGTTGTCTTCTGGCTCTGTAAGCATTACTAGAGCCATCAACAAAAGAATCGAAAAGTTATTTTTTATTTATAAAGTTCGCTAATCTGTGCTTTCCCAACACATATATTTTTCGGTTAGTTTCCTAACACTTCATTTATATTTATCATTCGTATGGATAGTTTCTACTTTATCCTTTAAAGATTAACGTTTTCGTTTGGCATATTGTATTGACAATAACTAGACTTCAACCAAATAGACTGGCCAAATTATCCGTCTTCTGTTGAGAAGCAATAATATTTTTGTATATAATATCCAGTAACAAGTATTTTCATAATCATCTTATCTATCATAATGAGGATTACTGGGAAAACCAAACCCAGCTCGAAACAAGAAACAAGTCAACGGGACAAATTTTTGTAGCTGACCTTCTGCAGGTGTCCGTACAATTAGGTAGGTTATAAATTCTTAATTTTCCTGAAAATTGGAAAAGGTTTCTGTACATGGTGTATGTCCGCGTCCGTTATATAGAGGGTTCGCTATTGAGAGGGTCGTTTATACACAAATGGTCATTGCAGCATTCCAGAAATGTGTTTATTGTCCGTTACAAGAGGTGTCCGCTATATAGAGGTGTCCAAAAATAGAGGTTATACCGTATACATACATACAAACATACAAGTGAAGCTAATATGACGGTCGAAAATAGCCCTCCTGGGACCCTATTCCCAAATGTCGACTACTACTACTACTATATCGCATGCGACAAAATATTTGTATCACTTTTCTCGACCAAGCAATAAAAAGAGATGGAGATATTTTGTCGCATGCGACATAGGGTAGTAGACATTTGAGAATCGGGCCCCAGGTTGTTTTCGACGGACTAGTAAGCCACGTTACCAATCGTCGCAGTCAATCGATGGGCATTATCAAGCTCTGCTGTGACGGGCAAGTGATCGACAAGCTTAACTGTGATATTGGCTGTACGAAGATTTGGGACACCCGTTATATGGGTGTTCACACAATGCAAGGTGATTGTTAGTCTATTCTCCATGTGTTCGCGGGACATATCATTCAGTACGATTGAGTTTTGAGACGAGGATCGATTGTAGCACCACCATACGTGGTGCGCTAGTATTTGGAACCATGATAAATACGAAAAAAACTTGTTTATCAAAATTCCAGCGGTGGAATATATATATATATATATATATTTTTTTTTTTTCGTTTAAAAATAAATAAATAGATTCTTACTGTAATCTTGGAAAGTATATAATTTATCGGAAAAATAACTCAACAAGGTAAAAAACAATTTAATTTTCCACAAAACTTATTCTTAGTAATTTCTCATTGAATGCGCTCGTTTTCTCAGAAAACGTGATTGAACGCCGGCATTAAATTTCAAGTTCACGCTTACCCGCCGCTGAAAGTTCTAGCGAAGCCGACTTTTTGATTGGTCATAACTCTGCTAAAATTGATCTGAGAAGAGAAAAAAAAAGTTCATATCGTTTTTGAAGACTCCTACCTTTCCGTGCAAATATAATATGCGAGTATTTGAGTACCTAAAATGTGTTTGGTCGCAACTCATGGAGATGTTTGCGGATGATCCTAAAATCATGAATGATTTAGTAAATATAGAATTATTATACTGAAGCAGCAACCCCTACCCTCTTGGACTATATGCAACAGTCATAAAGTAGTGTGACAGGTCCCACTTAAATACGCCAAAAAAAAATTTTTTTACTCCCGCCTCATATTCAACTCATTCATAAAACTGGTATTCTCAGTAAATGTTGAAAATAATCCCTTATTCATATTCTGCGTATATGTTTAATAACTCGGTTGTGAAGTGTAAACCTCAAGCTTGAAATCACATGCTTAATTTTTATGTAGGATGTGTATGAGCGATTATTTTCAACATTTACTGAAGAAACTGTCGGTATTATGGGTGAATTGAAAGCTGAGGCAGGAGAAAAACCCAGTTTTTCCTTAGTATAAGTGAGACTTGTCTCACTAGTCTAAAATCGTTGCAAATAGTCCAAAGAGGGTACTAGCTTCAGTATAATTATTTCATATCAACTGAAATATCCATGACTTCTGGATCCTCCGTCAATATCGTAGGAAGTGGGACAAAAAACATTTTAGGTCCTCAAATACTAACATGTTATATTTGCAAGTAGAAGTAGAAGTCTTCAGGAACGATATACACTTTTTCTTCTCCTTCCACTATCATTTGTAGCGACTTGCAGTCGCCGGTTTAGCGCGAGCCTGAAATGTGATGTCGGCGTTAAACCACGTTTTCTGAGAAAACGAGCGTATTTCATAAGGTATTATTGAAAACCATTCTTGTGGAGGATTGAATTATCTCTCCACCTATCGAAATTGTTTTTTAATAAATCTTATATTTTCTGAAATAACAACAAAAAATATTTATATTTTTTTAAATGAATTTTTTTCAGGTTCCACCCCTGATTTTTTGATAAACAATTTTTTTTCTAATAATTCATGATGTCAAGATGTCATGTGCCGAGTTTCAGAGTGCTACAATTCATTCTTCACTTATTGCTCGAGTTTGTCTGTCGTCACTGGATTAATATGTTGCTTGATTTTTTGAAACCATAGATAATAACTTTTGAGTGCATACATATCCGCTTCCTTCGTCCGGACTAAAACCAGCCTATCTCCGACGACGTCTCCGGCCGAGCGAAGACCTGCGAGCGAGCTACGGGCCTCGGCGAAGGCGAGGCGGGCAAGTCTGCTGGTGGCTGGGGATTCGATCACGCCATGACGTAGCGTCTAGACGGTGCAACTCCCCTTGTGCGCCGGCCGATCTACCGGTCGCAGCGGCGCTGCCACCACCACGATTCGATGCGCATCCCACCTCCGCGGTGCATTTCAAACGGTGACATGTGCCTGCCCTGTTGCATAACGCGTCTACTTCTGATGTTCCGAATATGGCGCTGTTGAAAACTATAAATAGCAATAAACGCAGCTATTCAAAGTAGGCAGTTTAGATTGTTTCTAAAATGCGTTAATTTGTTCTCTTTTTACAAACAACTGTTCAATAAAACATTAAATAGTAATTTACGTAACAAGTCCGGAAAACACTGTTTTTTTGGACGAGTGGACAAAATTCTAGGACGAGCATAGCGGTCCTGGAAATCTGCGATTCCAAAAAAACTGTGTTCGGACGTGTTGCGTACACAATTTTTTCGGCAACCGTGTAGAATAACAAATTGAGACACATTTATTTTTTATATTTCTTTGTAGAAGAAAATTTTAATTCTTATTTGTATTAAATATCGAAATGCGAACAGAAAATAGGTACTAACAGAAACATTCTAATTCTTATTTATATAAATATTTATATTGAAATTCGAGCATTTCCCGGACTAGTCCAGAAAGAACGTACTTCCCGGACTAGTCCGGGAAGTGATACTTCCTCAAAGAAAAATCGTCCGGAAAGTAGGTACTTCCCGGACGGTTGCCGAAAAAAAACCATTTGAGTGTTAATCTAATTTGTCTCTAAAATAAATCAGTTCTGTAAAATAAAAATTTGTCTCACTTCTTACACCCCTGTCACTTCCGTAGTTTTTTGTGTAGAACTGTACATTTTTGCTGTATCTATCGATTCTGTAAATTTCACGCTTTTACGAAAGTTGCGGGGGTATTTTGATACGAAGGCGTGGAATGGACATGTGGTATTTTTTTTCTTAAATAAGTTAGTCGAAGTACCCTTCTGTCCAAATATTTCCAACTTGTAGAAAATATGAGGCAAACACATGACAGCAAACAACTACTTCCCTGGCTAATACTACGACGAACAGTGAAATACCCCCGACGGATATTTACGTTCTTTCAAGAAGGCCCAATTGCAAATCTTATTGCGATTTAACAGTAGACCACCTGCAGACGCATTTCGAGGTTCTTGCCTCTGGTCAGTGACAGGGTAGGTCAGATAACATGAACGTCGCCCTGCCCCAGCCCAACGATTTTTAATACACTGTTCCTATAACTAATATTTCCTCAAAAATGAAGCAGCGACATGCATTAAAGTCAGTCGCAACGCCACCCGTGTTGGCATCACAAGCAGAGATGTAAGATAATATATGCTTCATCTGCAATAAAGATTTAGAAGGAGCCCCGACCTGTACAGTGCAATATAAAGGAAATGAGAATTTACGTAATGCAGCTTAAAAAACGGTTAAAACAGACCATCTACAAATCTAACAGACCGAGAGATGGTAACACAAAATTTCCGATAATTTGTACCAAGTATGGCAACCTTTCAGGGCTCTAATAACGTAACGACGAAAAGAAAAATGATGGTCAGAGCGCTGGTACTGGTGGCCCAATCTCGTGGACGTTTATCGAACGTGTCGGATTAATTATGAAAGTCGAACGATTTATCCCATAAGAATTCTTGTATTTTTCGAAAGGCGACGAAAAAAGAAGTAGGCGGTAGCGTAATGCCATACTTCTCCGGTGTGACTTACAGCCCGCCATACCGACGAGAACACGTTAAATAAAAATTAAAAATTCAATCAATTATTTTGTCTAAATGATGTAACTTGTGAACCTGCTACTTATCAATAAAAGCATTTATTATTATTATTATTATTATTATTATCAATCATTTGTACTAGGCTAATTTGTGCCCAGCTTATCATCTTCGAGTAGCAATTCACGAAAATCATCATGCCATACTTTTCCGACGATTCCAAATGGCCGCCATACCACCGCAAAAGGAGTATTTCTTTATTTTTTTGTAAAACGATTCATACCATTTTGGCATTTGGATTTTTGGAAAGTATATGAGACAATGTGACCGTTATTATATTTGCCATACTTCTAATAGGGGGAAAAAGTGGTGCCATACCTGAAAAACTCATTTATTCGACACGTCTTCAAAATACGACTGTAAAATACGTAAAATAATTTTTTACAGTTTCGCGTCATTGTATTCGGTCCGTTCGGAGGATTGGTATAGACTCCGAATTCAAGCCAAAACTGGAAAATAATTTGTAATTTTTTTAGATATAATGTGGAGTCACAATATGCCTTTGTTTTAGCTTTAATTCCCCCCCCCCTCTCCGTAGAGCTCGTTAGGAAAAGTATACATGCATTTTGTAGGTAATTGAATTCCCTAGAAATTTTATATCCACACATTCTTTCCTAGAGAGGCCATAACTGAATAACAGCGTTCTAAATTTAGAAGATTGGCAAATTTCCAGAAAATACGATTTTTTAATTTTTTTAAAAAGTGCATATCTTTGTAACTATCTCTAATTCTCTACAGCATTGAAAAAAAGATCTTTTGTAGCTGAAATTCCACCGAAACGCAGATATAAGCAAAAATCTGAAGAAAGTGCCGATTTTCTTCGGTTAACCATCCTAAACAACATAACAAAAATTCCCCCCTTTTTTCTTCTCTATTTATTGGATTATTAATTTCATAGTTATCTAGACTTTGATATCTAGAGAGAAGCACTATTTCATTAATTTCATTGATTATTGATATCAACAAGTTTCTGAACTAGACAGCCCCAGCTACCTTGGATTGATTACCTTGTGTGAATTGAGTCCAATAGTTTGTTGGAGGCATCATTTTTGTTATTGTTCGGCGAAAATGTTACGATTTTTGGAAACACTTGCTCTATAGTCAAAAAGCTATAAATATTATCGGTGAATCATCTATATTAAATATTTGTAGGCTATTAGTTGCCACAGAATATAAGAACTGGCTCTTTGACAGGATTTTGTTGTTACCTATCCGGATCTGTCATCGTTGTAGATGACAGCACATTGCACGAAATAAGCGCTCTGTGACTGGTCCCTCTAACGGCGCCGGCGTTCAATTGGCAAGAAGACTTTTTTCAAACTTAGTAGTAATGGATAGTGCGTTAATATCATCCATTTTATTGTATGGTCATTGTTGTCGAATACAATTTTCTGTAGCCTAGCAACATCCGTCAAAAAAGTGCTCTTTTTTCCACGCTTTTCCGTTTAATAATGTAATCGTATGTAGATAGTAAAATAGTGTAATACTTTATGCACACAGACCACACAAAAAATTAGACTTTTTTGACAGTTGTTGAAGAGTAGTAATCAAGTGAGTAAAGTGTCACTTTACTGTCACGAGTTTCATATAGTATTTTTTGTACAACTGCCAAAAAAAATATCCAATTCATATTTTTTGCAAATATGAAATGAATTTGGCATATTTTTATTGATTCATTATTCGAACAAACTTCGAAGAGTATGCCGGAGAGTTGAGTTTCAAATAAATGAAACGGATAATTTCGTCAGAGTCGAAATCCGTTTCTCTTCATACTATCCCGCAAAATGGAAAATTTGAGGCGAATATTAAAATAACATTTTCAACGATGTCAATATTATTATTATTAATGTTGACTTGACTTTCGAATAACTAGTCAATCGAAGTAACTTTTCATTTTCTTAGATTTGTATTCAAAATAAATAAACAATCCTCGTGAAGCAAAAAATACCTTTTTCTTTCTTTGAACTATGTCAAGGAAATCTCATATTTGCACTATCCACGATTTTCTCCGTTCAATCTTCATCACTTCTCATTTCTACTTAAATAGTTTGGAATTTTGATAAACTTATTTAATAGTAAGAATGCTAAGAATATTATTGGTAAAACATTTGTATATCAGATATTTATAGGTTATTATAGTTGCCAAAGAAAATGAGAACTGGTTTTATGACAAGATTTCGTTATTATTCGGATCTGTCACTGTTGTCGCATGAAACTGTCGGTTGACTAGCAACAGCCGTTAGAAAAGGTGCACTTTTTTTACGCTTTTCCATTTAATAATGAAATCGTATGTTGATTTTGGACTTTTTTGACAGCTGTAGAAAAATATATTTATTGTTTCACTTCTGTTATATCACACCGCTTCCATTCGATCTTGATGTATGATATAACCTATAGCAGCGCGGTCAATTGGGATATTTTTTCTGCAATCGAAATTAGTTACTGAAAACTATAAAATATGAATGATTCCAACACCATTTCGTGAAAGATTCAAGACAGTTATTTATGATTAAGAAAATTCTATACTGAACAAAAATTACTGATTGATGAATTGCTATTACGTTGTTAATTTATGATGAAAAGCTTTCAAGATAATAGTTTCGGAAAAGGAATGGGTGATTCATCAACAACATATGTAGGTATATATATTTATATATATATATATATATATATATATTTGACTGTCTGACTAACAGCTTTTCTGTTATTTGGCATTTCGTTGGGACCACTTCAGCAGTTGTAGCCATAGAAATGGAAGTTCTACACGAAAAACGAATCAGTCAAGCTTATTGCATTTTTCAAGTACACTTGACTATTGCAAAAATTATAGGAATAGCCCCATGCTCAAAACCAGGACTTACAAAGCGTGGGAAACTGCTGCCAAATATCAGTACAATCATATGGTTTATTGTACTAATGTCCTGTTCCATTTATGTATTCCTAGTGCTGAGAAAAAAAAGCCATGGTGACACTCATGAGCCGACTGTCGTTGGTGTATTACAAAATATCGATCATGCCTCAAGCGTTATTCTCCATTTGTTGCTTCTGATAAATTGCTTCAGATCTACCGCAATATGCAGAGATATTTTGCCAGTGTTCAAGTTCGGAACAATTTGCATTTACTCCAAGAATAAATTGATGAGATATTTCATTCAAGTAAGTTTGATCATTGTGGCCATGATCATTCATAAGCTTTGGAACTTCGAAATCACTTACAATAGCATACTACAGGACTGGATCATCACATTAAATTTTTTCATGAAAGATTTGAGAATATTTGTTCTCGTGAATTTGCTTTCGGAATTGACTAACATCATGAAAAGTGGATATGAGCAAGCAGAAATTATGTTGAAGGCACTTCGTCTGGGAATTCGTGAAAATGAATTGAAATTCAAAATAGAAGAAATCAAAGCTAAATACTACAACCTGAATGAAGCGGCTCGAAAAATTGATAACGTTTTCAAAACCACCAACTTCCTCATTATAGTAATCGTAGTAATTCGTATATTCAATTGCTGTTGTTGGCTTTTACGAGTATCCGATTTAAGCAAAGTCCTTGGTATTTCAATACAACTCATCTATGAGCTGGTGAGTGATATTATTTTTTTGTGTGTGTTATGAACCTTCCATTAGTGAACTTTACACAGAAAAAACGTTCGTCTTGTAGCAAAGTAATACATTAACTCAACCAAAAATTATCTTCTGAGAAAGATATAATCTCTAACAAAAGAAATAATATCTTAGGTAAAGAATATTCATGGGTTTGGGTGGAATCCTTCATTGCCTTGATTATAAATTATTTCATAGCAAAGAAGAGATCTATCTTTGCCCGAAAATCATCAAATCTTCATTTAACAGTTTTCCCCTACCATCTACTGCCATGTAGCACACGCGTCTACAAGAGTCCACTGTCTGTCCACTGACTGTCCAGTCAGTTCCGTTCAGCGTGGTAGATACTTTGTGTAAATGTGCAGTTTTGACCAAGACCGTTGAATGTTATTTTTTGTTGCTACAAAGTGAATATGTTATACTCCTTTCCCCTGCAATTTTTGGGGAATGATGAAGAAATTGAAGATCTCGATCAATTTAACATCGGGCATCTTGACACGAAATTGGTAGGTATGTATTTGGAGAATTATTAACAAAGACATGACTTTAATTTGGCAATATTACCATGAATATATACATCCTATTTCCATAAAAATAAATCCAGTAAGGCGAAAAGCCAATCTACATGACATTTACAACGTATTCTCAAGTACCCTACTTTCTTGTGTGTCGACCACCTTTGACTTCGAACTGACCAGTGAACATAGGTAAAAGAAAACATCGTATTTTGCGCAAAGAATATGTATTCAACATAAGCCTGTAATGGTTTTTACAAAAAAGCAGGTGATCTTATATCAAGGATGTATGATTTTCCTACAAGGCAACTGTTCTTGTCAAAAGGAGTTTGATGGTTTTCAAAGAAAATCATGTGATCGTATTGATATTCCTACTAAAGCAATTGTGTTCATCGAAGGAAGTTTGTGAAAATGAGACTTTGAATTGAAGAAATTATTTTGAGAAAAATAACTAACAACAATAAAGAACGTGTAAATGCGTTTGAAAACATGTTTTCCTGAAATACTCAGCAAGGTACTCAATCAATAGTCATAATTGCAGATTATTTTCCAGGGCGTTTCAGTTAAAATTCTAATGTTACAATGTTGGGAATGAGTTTGGAGTAGGACTTGCAACGCTGCAGTTGTGATATATTCTTAAACACGGACTATTATACCTGTTAAGGCTCTAACCAAATTTGAAAAATATGTCTTTGTTAACATAATTTTTTGGGTTTATCACTTTCCACAATCTGAAAATGAAAAAAATTTTTTAATCCAAAGAAATCTGTACAAGTGTAGAAGGGCAAATTAATTAATTTGCCCGATAAGTTACTGCGTTCACAAGACTGTTGTCTTGAAAGAAATTAATTTTTGTCAGTAACGTACCCTACACTGAATTTGCCTATCTGAAAAAATGAGATCGAATTAACAAAGAATACTTGAAATAAGAACTAATAGAATGGTGATTGATTGATACCGAACACCCTATGTATCAAGATACCAAATGTCAATCAAAAGAATGTATGACAGATTTCATTTGACTCTGTCAAAGAAAGGTCTTATTACCAAAATCGCAATTCAAATTCAGTTTTCTCAGCGTCTTTCTAAGAAGTTTTGATAACGGAGGCAGATACAGCCTCCGAAACGTCAACAGTTTTCAAAAAAAGAGAAGTATTCTTTGTTAATTCGATCTCATTTTTTCAGATAGGCAAATTCAGTGTAGGGTACGTTACTGACAAAAATTAATTTCTTTCAAGACAACAGTCTTGTGAACGCAGTAACTTATCGGGCAAATTAATTAATTTGCCCTTCTACACTTGTACAGATTTCTTTGGATTAAAAAATTTTTTTCATTTTCAGATTGTGGAAAGTGATAAACCCAAAAAATTATGTCAAGAACTGGATTTCCTCCACAAAATCAAATTTTAAACAATATGTCTTTGTTAGTTTTTTAGAACTCTGTTAATATACCGTGAATCACCATGTATCTAATAAAATCCGTTGAATATTCTTAGTGATTTAATATGTATTTAGTGTCAAAATTCATTATTCACATCGTTGTCTGTACTTTCTAAATACCCAATATAACGTTAATAGGTATAGGTGAATAACACGCTTTTATTACTTTTTTATATTCATTATACTGTATTGTATAGTTATATAGTTCAGCTCAGTCGGCTCTATTGTGTTGTCAAAGTTTGTATGAATAATAGTAATTTTATTTTACTTCTCTCTTATGTTTGTAATATTTGAGTTTCTTATTATATTTTTTGTAGTTAAGAAAAGCTTGTACCAATGATAGTATTACACGTTTATTTTTGAAAAATTTCAGTTTGTATTGTATGTTATGAATTTCATCAAAATATTTTATAATAAAAATGTTTTTTTGGATTGACGTGGCCGTTACTTGATGGAAATCCATAGTTATGACACTAAGGTAAAAAACGATTAAAATTTCCACAAAATTGATTGTCTTTGCGACATGTTTCGATACACAGTATCTTTTTCAAGCGAATGTAATACATTGATTGAATCCGAAACTTGTGCGAGCCAGGATTAACGAGGTCTTACCTTTTAACGTGCGATTCCTAGCACTTTCTCGGGCCATCAGATTAAAATTCGTAGTCTGTAGGATTCATACCTAAACTACCAGCAGCATCAATGGCTTTGAACACAACAGTCTCAACCATACTGAGCTAAAACTATAAAAAATTAGGAAACGAAATTATTGTTGCATAGGTGGCTATTGTTTTCGATTATAAACAACATTTCTAAATAAACTTCTTCCAATAACAAAATTATGGGTAGATTATTCTTGATCAAAATTCCTATTTTTTGTTCTCCCTGGTACACCTATTGGGGATTCAAAATTTTGATAACTCAGATACGAGTGTTTTGCAGAGCACCAACTTTTATAAGGAATAAAATTTTCTGATAAATACATACTAAAAAAGTTTCCCATATAGTGCGAACTTATTGAAACTCACGATATCAAAGTCTTCTCGGCAACTGTCAAAAACTGAATGAAGCGACCCAAAAAATGGATAACGTCTCCAAAACCTCAAACTTCCTCATTTTTGTTACCTGCGTCAATCGCATTTTCAGTTGTTGATTGAAGCAAAGTTTTCGGTACTTTACTACAATTCATCTATGATCTGGTGAGGTGAGTGATATTCAATTTTTTTTGTGTGTTATGGACCTTCCAAGCTCGGTTAATTTCTGTAGGTGAATTGAATTACTTTCTTTAATTAAGTATCTCCTTTAGAAAACATTTCCAATATTCCATTCGGGGACTTCAGAGTAGATGATGTTTATTCTCTTTTGATTGTACTGAATGTTTTTAACAGTAGAGGATTCAAGTTGTTTCAGGGCTTCCCCCTCCATCATGACGTCATTGGCGATATTCCAGTGATCTATAGGGGTAGTTCTGCCATTGTATGGCTATAACTCTGGGATTTCCTTGATGGAACTCCCAAAACTTTTGTTGTTTGACTTAGAAATACATGATGAATAAAGATCTTGGGTGTGTACTGTTTTTCTTTTTCTCATATCCATTAGTGAACTTCATGTGTGCCCTTTACGTATACTATAGACAAACTTGAAATGGACTTTGTCAATAGTACCGACAGAAACCACTGCTGTGTAACCTACATGTGCCCCCAAAACAAAATCGATTCAAAACAATTTTTCTGAAGAGAGCACACAGCCTGTGCACCACGCAGATTCAGCGACTGTTGGGAGCTCTTGAGGTTGCCGTTTGATCGGGCTTGACAAACTATTCCGAAATGTAATCAAAATTAATTTCTACTATGCCATGAATCACGCTTGTAGATTTACATCTATTCTCGTTTCATTGTATTTTCAATTCTTAAACATTCAGAACACTTTTAGATCGATTTCTGGGTTTTGACCATAACTAATGTCTGCAAAAAATATCTCAATCACATCTCCATTTCAAAGCTTTAGCTAAAACCGAGCCTGCCATCATTTTGACAGGAAAGGCCGCGGAGTTCAAAGGGCAATTATCAATATTTTTTTCGTTTCTCCTCTCCTTTCTGGGCGATACACGTTTTGCCTGGGGTGAAAATATCCACGGTCAACACCATCCTTCTTTGTTGTTCTACAAGGTTCACACCAGGCTTGCAACGGGTAATTTCGAAATATATTTCTACGTCTTGGTATTTCCAACCGTGTTATTTGCCTGTAACATACACCTACAAGACTCTATCAAAAAAATGAATGAATGTCTAAGAGTTGTAATTTTTTTTCAGGTTATGACATCCATCTTGATTTTTTCCTGCGATAAGGTAGAACGTTGTGGAGAAGAAATCGTCAAGACCTGCTATCTTCTTCAAGAAAAAATTGACAAATCGTATATTGGGGATGAACTGGCCTCCCTTGCCAAATACTTTGAGAATATGTCACCCAAGTTCAATGCTGGAGGATTACTGCGTGTCAACCGATTGACAATATTATCTATGATATCGTTTGCAACCGCATATGTTATTGTAATTATTCAGCTATATAAGTAATATTCAAACACAGTGTTTGATATTGTGAAGAATTTACCTGTAATACCACATAGCACCAGTTGTACTCAATAATGAGACTCATTTTCAGTAGACCCATGCTTTTGAAAAATAACTCTCACTGTGAAAATAACGCGTTTTAATACAGAACAAACTAGTGATGTTTCAAAAGTTTCTGTCAAGAATTTCGATACCTAAAATAAACAGAAATGTATGCCGTTTGGTACGAAGCTTCATGGTGTTTGTCTTTATTGATTCGATTTCATTTGCTACAAACACTTTCACTAAGAGAAAACTATATTATGTAGAATAGAAAATCGCGTTGATGACTTTCTAATGTTTTAGGAATTCAGAATATTCCTGCTGGTACTCTTTTGCTGGTGACATAATTTTCTTGTAAAGGTGATGGTTTTCAGAGGAGATTAGTATCTTCCTGGTGTAATCAATATAGGTTGTCCTAACAAAAACTTGGTATGTGAAGAAATACAGCAGTATTCACCTTAGCTTGAATCAATTATGGAAATGTGAAAAAATTCTCCATTTGTTACAATAACGCAAAAACTGAACAAGATTGGTGAAAATAGAAGAGTAAGCAGCCTTCCTTTTTTTAGTGCCTCAGAAACCTACTCAAAATTGTTCACCAGCTCTTCTACTATCAAGACCGTTCCGATTCTACTCTACTCTTTTGGAGTAGTGAAATGGACTCAAGAAGAGCTGCGACAAATCGACGTTAAAACTCGAAAAATGATGCATCTCCATAGGAGCTTGCATCCTAAATCGTCCGTTCCACGGTTGTACTTCCCCAGACAACAGAGAGGCCGGGGACTTTTGAGTTTGGAGTGTCTACATAACAGAATGGTGCTGGATGGAGCCTCTAAAGTCATCAGGAGTTCAGATCCCCTTTTCTGCATGGTCCGCGACCATGAAAAAGCAGAGATTGGAGGCCAGTGGAGGCTGCGAAACGAGACTTGATACGGGACTTATCATTTCATCGGCGAGACGACACATGACTTAATGAAAATCTCGTCTCGTTCTCGTGTTAATCACTACGTCTTCCATTCCACTATATTGGAAAATTTCTCATTTCTTCAGATTTTTTTTTCAATTAATTTGAATATGGACACTATGATGACCAGTCATTCACCCATAATTAACATTATTGATATCTTATTTGGGATCAGTTTATATGCATGACTCTATTACTAAATGCCAAATGCCGACTCTAGACTCATTAAAGCTCAAAGTATCTATTTAGGAAACTATGGGAGCGATACTAAACTCAATAATTTCCATAGCTATATTTTAGAGCATCAATTAGTCTATGTTTAAGTTCAGCCAAAATCTAGGAAACTTAATATGCTAAAGCGCATTAAATATTGACAGTATTTTCCGGTACTTGATAAACCCCCTTTAATTAAGAGTAATGAAGCGTTAATTTGGCCGCAAGATATCGATTATTAAAACTTTGCTGTTAATTTAGAGGAAGACACTAATGTATTAAAGTTTCATCTCTTTGATTATAATTGCCGACTGGGATTAACTCCTCCATCTGAAACAGCTCAATATACAGCTGTGATTTTAGTGCAGACATACTATATTCGAGATTACATTAGAACGTCTGAGATTCGTGAAGATGTTATTCGTCGGAATTAGTGAGATCTCTCTTTGTGTTATTTGAGAAAGGAAGATAAAGAACAAAATTGTTATTATTTTAGATACATTCTTATTAGGATTCTCAACTTAGTAAAACGGTTGTTATCAACGGCTGACGACACAGCGTGGTAGTGATACAATTACCGTGATTTCAACAGACTGTAGCTTGAACTTAAACAAAAGATTGTTGGTGAACATTGTTCTTCCCAAGTAACAGTCTAAATGCCACTTGAATTTATCCTAGTTTCAGAAAAATTTTATGAAGGCTAGGTTATAGCCAATTTGATTTATGCATGTCATAAATAGTTTCTAATAGTCTCCCTGATCAGATATATATATGAGTTGTTTTAGAAGCATTTCTCACGTATATGCGATAACTCTTTCTGGTCTTTGAATAGTACATATACAAATTTACGTTTATGATGGTTTTATAGAACTCTTCTAGTGCAATGAGTTGCATGTATTCTCGAAAATCACCAGAAAATCAAAACATAAAATAATTAATTCCTTCTTGAATTCCAGTTGCTTCTCTATGCGGTCATGATGAATCCTGAAGGTGGCAAAAAGGAGGTAAAAATATTGGATTATTTTCAAATGCTTAGAAATGAGTAATGTAGAAGTACATTTTAAGGTCTATCAATATAAAATAAGTTATCTTCTATAACATTTTCTTATCAATTAAGTATTTTCAAAAAATGGAAAGTGGCAACATTGCCCTTGAATTAATTCAATAACTAATTGTCAGAAGTAACATTTTCCATGTTGGAAAGGGGAACATTCTCCATGATAATTGAATAATGAAAAATGTGATTTATTTGTAATATCTAACAGGAAACTATTACGCACAAGCCACGCTGGACATTAAACTACATCTGATAGATAAAATCTGGAAGTGAAAATTCACATTTTCATTCATATAGCTGATTTTTTTATTTTCTCTAGTTTTCATTGAATGAAATAAGATAGTGAGAATGTTATTAAAAAATATCCCTTACAGAAATCGTTCATCGGATTGATATGATTGAGAAAAACAGGTTTATGACACCTACTAAGGAACACCCATCATATGCAGCATAAAAGTTTTTTAATAAATTACTTAATAGTATCAGAACCTGTGGAAGTCTAAACAAATTAAAAAAAAAACTTTTTTAAAGGCTTCCTAATTAGTTTAGGACTTTATTCAATACATGAATATTTGGATGCATGAATCATTTATCTCGTACAAATTGTGTTGACGTTGTTTCGTCTTATGTTTTCTGTCGTATTTTCTGTAATTGATGTAAAACTTTTTTTTCCGATCCACAAGAATTGTCACTTGTAAATCTCAGAAATCGCTCCTTTCATGAGAATGCCTCGCTGATAATTCCTCTCAAAGTTCAAAGCATTTTTGTCAATATTCAGACACCTCATGAGTTAGTATTCATGCCTGATGGAAAAGTTAAGAAAATATTCCCTGAGTGAATACAATGATTCTTTTTCTTTCCTAACTCGTATTTCACCTATTCCAGACATTTAATCATCGGGATGCGCAGAAGCAATAAACTTGAATCGTTTTTTTCTCCTCCTTTTAATCAAATAAAATGCATCTTTCGCTTCGACTATCACCTTGATGTTTCCGTAATTCATGTCTGTTCCTTCTTTCTCCTTGTCTCTGACGTGTTGAATACTCTCGTTCGAAAGTGTTTGTCACTGCCGGAGTATTTATTTTATATCAAAGCCTTGAATTCTTCGGCTTTTCATAATATAGGGTCTGGTCACCACATAGTGATATTCACAGGAAAGAGCTAGGAACTGAAGTTGCTGTTATGATACGAAACAAGCATATACAGTGTGTATCACTGTGAGCAGCCACACTATCGTATTTTTTTTACTTAGAGTGATTTCAAAATTTATTTTTCCTAACATATATTACTTCGAAATATCTGCCTTCAGGTTGATGGAATATTTGTATACTCATTTTCCACAGCTACCTACGACCAATTGAAAGGGAATAATTGGGAGGCATTTTTTTATCGCAAAAATAACAATAGACTCTGATTCAGGACACCCTTAAACCCCCAAATCTCAGTGCTACTCCCTTAAAATATATAGGGTGTCATCTGTAACTAACAAATTTTTTTATTATTATTCATCCGTAACGTTTGGTTTACTCCGAGTTTTTTTTCCTCAGTCACGCAGTACCTGAAACTGTTCAAATAATACTGTAGGGAATATTCAAATTTACTTTTTTATGGTATTGCAAAAATAATACTAAATTCTGTTTCAGGGCACTGTGAAACCCCCAGATAGAAGTGCTAACATCTGTTATGTTTGCTTTATTTCGATTTTTTTTTCATAGTCACTGAAAAAATAAGAATGTTCGAATAATGCTGCAGGAAATATTCAAATATTACTATTTCATGGCTAAAGATTAATCCAGTAACGACAGACAAACACGAGCAAAAAGTGAAAAATGAATTGTAGCACTCTGAAACTCGGCACATGACATCTCGACATCATGTATTATTAGAAAAAAAATTGTTTACCAAAAAGTCAGGAGATGATTCAATTCTCCACAAGAATGATTTTTAAATACCTCATGAAATACTCTTGTTTTCTCAGAAAACGTGGTTTAACGCCGACGTCACATTTCATGCTCGCGCTAACCCGCCACTGCAAGTTCAGACTTGTCATACCTTTGCTAAAAAGGACAAGAAAAAGTGCATATCGTTCCTGCAGACTTTTTCTTTCTCATGAGAATATAACATGTGAGTATCTGAATACCTAAAATTTGTTTTGTTCCACTTCACATAAGCCTTCTACGATATTTACGGAGGATCCGAAAGTCATAGATATTTTAGTTTATATGAAATAATTATACTGGAGCAGGAATCAGTACCCTCTTTGGACCCTCAACAGTCCTCGAGAGACCTGTGTAAGCTAGGGAAGACGCAGCCCTTACCTTTTAACGTGTGCCGCCATACACGAGGCCGGTGACGACGCGGTGAATCGGACCCACGTACTTTGGCTTAGCAAGCGAGCACACTACCTACGCGCCACCAAGACATGTTCATCTAGGTTTGTCGAACTGTACCACTCTCCCTGCCTTGGCATTTAAATTTATTTCTAGTATGGCACATCTGGCGTTTTGAGTGACAAAAAACGACTGTATAGTCAGAGTTAGTCAAATGTATGGACCAGCCCATTTTTCCCAGTTAATATTAATTAGACAAATCGAAAAAAAATTTGATGAAAACTAAAAGGTATTTCACTCTGCACCTTTCTTTGAACTCAAATATTTTTTTTATGTGCTATTGGTGGAGAAATAACGTTATCGGTAATTTTTTTTCAATGAAACCAAATATCAAATTCAGTATCGTTAGAAATCTTCTTCTTTTCTCGTTACAGTAGTACTAATTTCAGTCGATAGATACAGTATGTTTCGGAATTTTTTGTCCACCTCTGTAATTCACTTACCTATTGCTTGATTTTTTCAAAAATTTACTCAGTCTGGGAATGCAGCCTGACAAATATTCGAACGATACACCAATGTTAATCTTTCGTCATTTTTTTGAATACGATTACCTATATCCGATACTGTATGTTTTGTGAGAGGATGACTTTGAGGGTTATCTATAGCAATTTAGCGGATGATAGTTCAATGCAGATAATTGGGATTTTTGTTCATTCATTTTTTTTTTTTGGAATTCTGAAGAGTAATTCTCGATGATGCTGAATGAGATTTTTTATTTTTTTTTTACTTGAAAATCTCTATTATTGTTGAAAAGAGATTTTCCACCTGATTATTTTTGATGTATTTTGAATGCTGATCAAATGAATGAATTGAAGGCAATCATTTCAATTTGTAAGATCCATTCAGAGCATCTGAACTTCGACGTTGTTATAGTTAATTTATTTAATTATTCAGTCTGTCGGTATCAAAAAAAGTACGTCTCGAAACACCACGCCCGACTGTCTGGAATATGTTTCAAGAAGTGATCGATCATTTCTCTACACAGCTTAACTAAAAATTCGCCCCTTTAACCTTTAGAAGATTTCGCAGAAAGTGTTTATTAAAAGAGTGATGAATATACAGGAGCGGAACCAGTTGTTGTAGGGGATATCAATAATAGCATTCAGCTTTATTTTCGCAATGATTTAATATTTTATACCTGGTAAAGAGAATTTTTAATCACTGCGGTCATGTTAGGTCGTGTTGATTCCACCACGGTCACATGAAATAAATTAATAAACCAGTTTTCTCTTTTTATTTTTCGTGCAACCGGACGCAAAACAAGCATTTTGCAGCCGCAACAGAGGCCGCAAAATGATATTTTGCGGCCGTTACCCAGAGTGACGGCCGACAAAAATTTTTACGGCCGTTCCCATAGTGACTGCCGGCAAACTGAACGCCACTACAGCATTTGACATTTCTGAAATATGATAATAACAATGTATTTCGAACCAAAAACTATTTCCAAATTCACAACAGAAACATACTTTATTTTTGATATATATTAACATTGATTGTACTGTTTATATTATTACTGATATTCATCCCTGAAGATGAAGCAACTAAATCTATTGTTTCTGAACAATCATTATTTACATTAGACAAAAACGTATTATTTTCTTTGGACATTAACATTTTGCGATTGACTACATTTGAACTAGATGCTACAGTGCCAGAAATTGCATCGGAAATTTTGTTCTTATTATGGATGGAATCCTCGACATATCCTTCCGCTACAGTAGTGGACTTCCATCCACCGTGGCGTTTAAGAACTGATATATCAGCACCTGTATTGGCAAGCAGCGTGGCGGAACTTCTTCTAAAACTGTGGCCTGTGTATGCCTCACTATTTGGTAAGCCGAGATATTTTGCAATCATACTAGGTATTTTTCCAATCGTATGCACTCCAACAACCTGTGCCGAGCACTTTCCATTTTCATATCTCAGAAAGAGACGACGAATAGCAGTATGTTTTGGTCAATACAGTTTTGTCTTCCTGAATATATTCGAGGGTCATTCTCACTAATTCATCTCGTCGCAATGCTCCTGATATTCCCATTATCAAAACTACCTATAATAATAATTATTAAGAATAAAACATCATACTTCACTTTATTTCCATATTTATATACCTTCCACAGTAGATAATTTGCATCACTAGCTCGTTTGAGGAATGAATCAATTTGCTCGTGCGTAAAAACTTTTGATTTCTTTGCTCGATAACCAACTGACTTTTTCTTGAGGAATGGTACCAATTTTAAAAACTTCTTTACGTCAATTCCATCTCGTACGTTAAGCATAGTCTTTAACATAGAATAAATGCTCCATAAAGTTGAACTCTTCACAACTTTTGATCGCTGCAACAAATATCCTAATAATATGTTTTCTGACACCGTCTTGACATTTTGGTTGACACACCAATCTTTGAAGTTGCTGTAACATTTTTCATATTTCCGTTTAGATTTTTCGGGTATCAAATCAGAAAGTGCTGAGTCTATGAGATCTCTCAGCTCAGGAGGAGTGCAAGTAACTGAAATATCACTATCGCTATCGGACATCTTCACGACTTCACGAGAAATGTCAAATTGATTTGTATTGCTAAATATTTCATCTCCATAGAAACATTGTGATATTGAGGTGTAATTTTCTCTATTCGCGTTGAAACGCTGTCTTTTCTAAAGAGACATAATGTTTATTGAAATTATGTAATTTTCACGGTTGCACGAAAAATATTGTGTATACTATGGCCGCGAAATGTTTTCGCAACCTCGAGATTATCTTGCCTCGGCCGGAGCGGCCTCGGCGATAATCTCTCTCTCGGAACGCGAAAAAGCATTTTGCGGCCTTAGTATACAAATAACTATTCTAGTGTTGTTGTTCGATTGGTAACTAA